>CM055978.1:22967500-23567500 GCA_029531755.1 Holothuria leucospilota | reverse complement strand
AGCTCCAAATGATGTTTGCGACAGACCTTTGATAGTCAGAGCAAGAGTGGTTTGGCAAATTGGAATATGTTCATCTCGTGGCAATGATGCTAGTTTACTGACGGCCTCTTCTCCGAGCTGGTAATAAAAATCAGTTTGGATACAAAAATACTCAACATATATAATGAATAAATATTAAACATATTTGTTTTCCTTCTAGCGTAACAGTAATAAAGATGAATCCAGTGGGAAGGCTAGATGGATGCACAGAGAAAGGCAAAGGTTTCCTTCAAGTTTTTTACCTTGAGGAACTATATGTGCTTTCTTAGGCACTTTTTAAATACTAAATAAGACGCCTAGTGACAAACAATACGAGATAACCCATGTCTTTACTTTATACACATCTTCATTTAACGTTCGGTCTTTAAACACGTGCGTTAACAATATGAGGTATCATAAAAGTTTATGACTACAAATGACAATTTTATTCCTCAGGCAACAGCATATGATTTTGATGAGCATGGCTTTAATTAATACCCCAGTCTGGTTTGGGACCCCTGCAGAGGAGTAACAAAAACATGGCATAGGTTCGTTCCAGTTGTCCAGGACTCGACAAATATCAGAGTCTACGGGACCCTCCAGTGTTTAATTCGGCACTGCTTCCTACATCTATACAACTGACCTTATTGAAGTTTTCGCAGAAGTGTCGCAACATATCATGGCTAAAGGCTGGATCAGTCGTCTTACGTCGTGTTTTGCCTTCTGTACCATTGCAATACTGAATACTTTCAGGTCCGAAAAGTGGTTCAAATAACCTGAACAACTCGGCTAAAAAAGGAATATCGAATTTATTATCGTATTAATTAACTGACGTGGGAAAGACATTTATTAATTAAGAGCAATGTCAAATTAGTATATCAAACAACTTTTTGAAATACACCATACGCATTCACTTCTAAGCCACTTTTCGATAGTCTTTTCATCTTTATTGTATCAAAAATTATTTCTCACAAAGCAGAACAAACTTTTATCTCAAGGAAAATTGCTGGTTACTAAAAGTCACAAGTTGTAATTAATTTTTTTTTAAAATTTAGCGATGTCTATAAGACAATTTCCTTACGTGGTCTATCAAATATTCGTTTGAGGTCTTGTAGGATATCCGGTGAGGCTACACTGACAGTAAATGTAGGTCCAAACCAGAAAGAAGCGATTGGTCCATACTGCTTGTGCAATTTTACCAAAAATTCATGAAGACTCCCCGCTGCCTTTATGTCCGGAAGGTTGCCTTTCCCTCTAAGTATCGAGCGAAAAGTTCAACACAAAGGGTTACGTAGGTAATTTCTTAGGTTAAGTACATGAAGTAGTCAACATATAGGCACTTTACAGTTTTAAACGAAACCATTTTTTCCCGAAACCTGAGAGCCATTTGCTGTATCTGTCCGGAGGCAATTTAAGGGCCCTTAATAACTTAAACTGAACTTAACAGGTTCATTACTACAATACCTTTACCTCGCTGACAACTGGCGTATCTAGTCGGTAATTGCGATTGAAGTTGCCTTTTCAATGCTGTACTTGCATAATTAAGGGAAGGCTCGAAGTTTCGAGCCTGTTAGTGCTCATCTGTACACTAGAGTCGTGTTCCATTCTAGCCTAATCGGGCATGGTAGAAAAAGTTACAGTTGCCTAATATAAGATGGGGAAAAGTTTCTAGGGCCATACTGCCAGTCATATAAGAGATTGAGTGAAGTATCATTAAACTTAACACAAACAACTGTTCACCTCTTTTGATCACATAAATGCTTCCTATATTTTGGTTGACCTTTGGTATATTTTGGTATTTGTAGAACTAAATGCAAGAGCGTCAATAGCTTCTCAAAAGTGGATGGACATGACCTTGATCAATACCACTTCAAACGCGAATCGCGAAGCCCTAGGAATCGAGGGATCCGGAGCTCACATAACGGCCCTGGAGGCTAGATGATCTGTGATGTAATCTGAGGCAATTTTCCAACGATTTTAGTCCATTGAACGGTTGTTTCCACAATTTTTCGTTGATTTCATTAAATCAGCTAATGTGAGGTATCGAAACCAGGATTTTTCCCCCTACTTTCATTAGCATTCTGGAAGAAATTCCATTCCACTATCAAAGTGGAGGCACCTGACTTCCCCCACCTATTGACGCCCATGCACGGACTACTCATATATATATATATATATATATATATATATATATATATATATATATATATATATATATATAAACGGAGAATCACGTAATCAATACGGTCGCCATCGTTCGAACAAATTTAGGTTTACGAAGATGACCCATTTCAGACAAAATATAAAAATGGATGGAAGAACAATATTACAGTCCTTTATTCTGTTTGTTGAATTTGACTTGAGCTTTCATTCTTTCGAAAATATTACAAGTTTCTCACACAATCTGTTGATACTAGCCAATTGAGCAAGTCCAAACTTTTACACACAAGGCTATAGCAGGCAGCCATATAGGTAAGCCTACTCGTGTAAGTACGGTGGCGACAATTTAAGCATCGGACGTTAGTGCAATATGCTCTGTCCATGCATATAAGAAGTCCGTGCGCCCATGCCTATATCGATGATATGCGAGCATTCCAGAAATGTGTTGAAAGAACGTTTTCAAACATTTCAAACTACAATTGAAAGTAGAGTAACGAAGTAAGGTAACAAATGACATTACATAAACCCTGGCAACTACGAAGGTTTAAACTTACAAAGCCTCTTTTAATCAATTTAGTAATGCGAGTAAATATCTATGGATATATGGTGACTTGATCACAGGGTGAGAGAATCGGATAGAAAGATGAAATGTATTTTATTGAAAAATACCAAAATTGATCCGTACTTATAGTCAACTGGTTGAAGTCCTGGTACCGTAGGAGCTTTAGAAGGCTTCTGAGAAGTAAAAAAAATGGAAGATAACGTCATATTGAGTATAGGCCTACACCTGTTTCACGTATATGTCACGATTCTGGTGTGGGTCGAAAAAGCTGCCATGTGAGGAGGGGCAATGGGGAGGGAGGAAGGGAGTACACGCGTACAGTAAGTGACCGGTCAATCGAAGCCAGGTATGCGAGTATGCGACTGTTGCGTCTGGGACATACCAAGTATGCGCCTCGTATTATACAGGTATGAACAAGCTCGCCAAGTGCACCTAGTCAAGATGGCTGCTTAACAAACATAACTACACCGGAAATATGGGTTTATCAGACACTTTGAGAGATAACTTCTAACTTTAGTTCGTTGACTTTACTTCAGCCTTGATGTTGTAAGTTGTAGAATATAATATACAAAAGCCACGTGACGATGTTAATTTAGAACATAATGAATAGCAACCTACGTGGAGAATTTATTGTGTGGAATACGCTACACATGTTTCGTTCATATTTTCGGAGTCGAGAACTGTGACCTTAGATCACCAGGCATGATAGACAGAAAACCTGGGGATGGGGGATATATTACCATCTTTTACTAGAGGCATGGACTACGCAAACCCACCCTGCCTTATCTCCTCATCTCCTGCACTAGCATCCACCTCCCCACCCACAATCAGATGGAGGGGATCGGTAAAAAATGCTATTAACAAAATATCAAGTTCCGATTTCGAGGTCTGTTTAATGCGCATTCAATGTCATTTTCAGATAGCGACATGATTCACGTCCCCGGGAGAGCTAAAGAGGTTTCCGCAAAGCACCTTGCCCAAAATTACAGAAAGCCATTCCATGTACATTCTGGATGTACATATTGTTATATCCCTGTGAAAATATATTGCACTTTCATCAACACTCGCTTAGATCTTTACGACGATATTGGGATTCTGTCTTAATAGAAATGCGGTTCATACTTTGTTAAAAAGATCTACTCACTGAGCGAATATAGACGAAAGCTACTAGTACAATAGCAACAAAGGCAGCAACAAACGTAATGGTGGTAATCATCTCGTGACTTGTCTTTCTTCAGACAAAATTCGAAACAGCAAACTGGAAACTATCTCGTTTTCACAAATGGGATTTGCTGTAAAAGTACAAAGGAATATAACATTACTAATAATCTATAAGTAGCTAGTGTTCTTTATTTTGTAAGCTTTGTTTTTAATGACGAAAAACGGAATCTTTTAGGTAATTTGATACTAGAAAGGAAGACTGGAGAAGAGTTTTAAAAATTTACTGAGAAACACTCCACTAATCTGTTTATTTACAAATAATTCATAAATCGGCAGCAGGAATATCAGTTATGATTTACTCACCAAACTTATAACACAGTAAAGAAGTCAAAATGTTGGGCCAGTCCTTTATCGTCCTGCTGCTTCCTATCGCTAAATTTTAAAGCACCAACGATTTGCAATCTGTCTCTTGACACATAGAATGGTTTATTCCAACCGATCTGTACTAAGCAACAGACATGCACCAACCTCATGCAAAAGGTACCTTCCACTTGGGTAACATCTATCCCTTGTTAACAATACATGTATTCAGGGACTTAGCAACATGTCAAAAAGTAAGGGTGCAGATCTGAAGGGCATTCTTCACAGTCCAGGATTATGTGTATATATATTTTTTTTTTATTTTCAAAAGGGGCACATTTTTACATTTTCACAAAATTGGGGGGGGGGGGGCAAAAGTCGCCAGTGCCCCAGGTTCCTACACCTCTGTCGTTGTTGTGCGCTTGGGTATGTTTCTTAATAGTCTTGATGTAACATTTGGTAGTGGCCGAAAGAAGTCTTGGACGGATTGGCTTGTCTTTAGATGATTTCAACACTGAGCGTCCTTCAATTAAATGGAGTCCCAAAAATGATAAACAATATGACGTTGATGTAAAATGGATTGCAATCCAATGGCAAGATTTATGTAACCATTCAGATAGCATGTAGTGCGAAAGACGATTTTACATATGCCCCACCTCAAGATGTTTAGATGGCAAAACGTGTATCTGCCACAGGTTAAGGAAATGAAAAATGATTGACTTTTCTAGCCTCGTAATGGAATGGAGAAACTCGTGACTGCAGTCTCAATCACCAGTTCAGAAGACTCTTCGACTCGCTTGGGAGAAAATCAAAATTCTCCCCGACGAATGGAGGAAACTTATGCAACAAAGTGTTTAGGTTTGCTAGCCTAATACAGGTGAGGTTTAGCAGAAACGAAGACTACTCAAGAACTTGGATTTTTCTCAAACGGGGTGATGAACCACCGATTAGCACGTTGCTTTTCGGTAATCAGTGCTGCCTGAGCTTAGGGGGAGGAGTGCCCCCCCCCCCTCTATTTTAGAAAATTCTCACGAAAAATCTAAAAATGAACCTGAATGTTCTTTAGGGGGAAGGGTGATGCGTGTTTCTGAGTGATGAATTAGCTATTTCCATCTTTTATCACAAGTGGCAAATTACCAAAATTTTCGCGCTCCATGCACTTCTAACCTCACGGTGCACCAAATCCATCGGTTTTGTTTTTTAAGGTATCACATTCGCCCTTACGTTTTGTTTTGTAAGGTATCATATTCGTGTATCGAGACATGCATATTATGCATGGTATCATATCTCCAGGGCCGTAGCTAGGGTCATATGTTGGGTGGGGGGGGGGTTGCGAAGGTCCCAAATTCCGACTGGATGGATGTTTTTCCAACTGAATGGTGGCACGTAAATTGCACCATTTTTTATGCGCCCTGAGTTTATATACAGCAGTGGGGATCCTTCCTTTGTCACTACATAAAGGTGCCGTCTTAGGGGAGGGGTCTAAGGGGAGGAATGCCCCCTCCCCTGTGAGAAATTTTTGTTGTTTTAAGGTTGCTTAGATGCAAAACAGTGCTACCTTTGGGATATTTTTTGAGCTGATCATATGGCTAGAAAATGTCCATAATTAAGTGAATTGTAATTTTTCCGACTGGGTGGATTCTTTTTCCAAATGAGTGGCGGCTCGTAAATTGCACCTTCGTTTTTATGCGTCCCGTGTTTGTATACAGCAGTGGGAATCCTTCGTCACTACATAAAGGTGCCGTCCTGGGGGAGGGGTCTAAGGGGAGGGGGCGTTAAGGGTAGGGGGAGTCCCCCTCCCCTTTGAGAAATTTTTGTTGAGGAAGGTTGCTTAGATGCAAAATGGTGCTATCTTTAGTATACTTTTGGAACTGATTATATATGGCTGAAAAATGTCCATAATTTAGTGAATTCTATGATTTAATTGTTTAGGTGAGAGCAGAGGGTACGTTGTCTAAGAGAAGAATACGTTGTCAACAAACCTCTTGAAGTCCCCTTTTTGACTACTTTACTGCCTTCTGTTCGGGCATCTTAGGGCTGGCATGTACCTGTATAGGGCCTCCTGGAAGCTCTGGATCAATTATGTAAAATCGGGGCAATGACATAATGCTTATCACCTGACATCTAAATAATAATATAGAGTATGACGCCAAGCACTTTACATCTATCGTATTTTTACTGATTTTGAACAAAAATCCAGACGAACAGCTTCCAGCAATAGGGAATGGGCGGGAGGGAGAGTATAGGTGCAGAATGGTGATATTAGACCTCCTAGACTGCCAGACAGGTATAGCAAAAGAGGTGTAGGGTTAACAAGCGCGTTTCAGAATGGACACCAAGTTTACGCTATAAAAGTTCACTGGTACGTTTGTGCTTATAGTTCATAAGTGATACAACGTGAATTGTGAGGATTGCGCGTAAAGCGCGCCGAAATTTCGGAATATACTTCAATGACAAAATGAAAAACCTGCATGCAGGCTCAGCCATGGGTGGTGCTTTGATGTGCCAACATGTGGACGAAGCGCCTTGACTGAGGGCCAGCTACTCTAAGTCCCAACAGATGCCATAGGTTGGCGAACTCGAAATATAAGGCACACGAAGCGAGCTGAAAAATTTGGGATTATATTGAAAAAAGATTTCACATTTCTGTTTGGTCGTCGTCGGGGATTAGATTGTTTATCTTACCCATTAAGGCTCCCCGACGAAACTGAAAAATCTTTTCCTTACAAAATATGTTTGCCAAGATGGCGATGCTGAAAAAAGAATCTTCCAAAAGTTAGGAAAAAGAGAAAAGAACTTCGCAACGATGCATTTTCGTGTTTCTCTAGAATCACGCCTACACGGAAGAATTATATTCGTGGAAACATTGAATAAATCCAATATGTTTGAAAGGGGGGCGTTACCACTAGACAGAACTATAGATGAAAGCGTGCCTAGCGCGCGAAGTTTTTTTTTGAAGTTTTAAAAAGAATCGTTACAGAACTTACTGGCTACGGGCCTGATTAGACATTTCGGATATTTTCTGAGTATATTTATGTCTTCACCCATATAAGTCTATATAAAATTTTGCACAATTTTGTGGGGCTTTGAAAAAATTTTGGGTGGCTAAAGCCCCCTAGCCCAAGAAGAACTGTGACTGGTATAATTACGTTAATAATGTTCATGAGATTGATTACAAATCGTGACGTATGCGCGCGAAGCGCGCCGAAATTTTCATTAAATAAGATTTCCATGACAAAACCTGCATTCAGAATCTGCATCGAGATACTTTCAATGCCCAACAAACCAACATGCCACTTAAAAAGCCAGTCTTTTACTGGGTAATCTGTAAACAGCTTTCAACTTCTGCTATTGTGATTCTCCGAAAGTTGCTATAGGAAGATATTGATAATAAGAACAGCACTGAGGTATGGTTGAAGCGCGCGGAGCACGCGAAAATTTTGATAGTTTGAGAAGAATTTGGGGGAAAAGGACCGTTTTGATTCCATTTTACGTGAGGAAAATAACGTTTGGCTTTATTCTCACTTGATCTAGTTGGAATATACAAATTTGACAAAGGCTCAGTCGGAAAAATGTGCTAGACTGAGATATCAGAAATTCCAACTGGAATTTCAGATTTTCCGACTATCGTCGCTCTGACGAACTTTGGGGGGAGGGGCACCCCCACACCCCCGGTCGCGACGGCCTTGCATATCTCCAGGTTAGGTTAGGGTTATTGAAATGAAATAAAGGTTAGGGTTACAAGTCTCGAGACGTATTATCATGCATGATATTACTGTATGTTGAGGATTGGTACCTCGCAGCACCGCTGTGTTTATTATAAATGCCGTCTCAAACATATCTGCAGTATTCACTGGTGAAGATTTAACAATTTCACCTATTGTTCGTGTGTGTAGAAAAAATAGATGCACATCCCCTGCAACCTTTGTAGCTACCCCATGCAATAGTCTGACATCATGGGAAGCAAACAAATTTACATTTAAAGTAGCATGTGTGTGTGCGTGTGTGTCATTGTACATGTTTGGTGTATAACGGGTGCCATGCCACAGCCAAAATACCACTAAATAATAAGAATTTCTAAGCATGTAATTAGTTGAAAGATTTGCCACAAGTACCACCATTTTGCATCTAAGCCACCTTACAAAAACAAAAATTTCATAAGGGGAGGAGTTGTCACCCTTCCCGAACATTTAACGAAGAACGTAGAAAGAATTTCCTCAATTGTGAGTTTTTCAAAACTTAATCAGTTCGAAAATTTACCAAACATAGCACCCTTTTGCATCTAAGCCATCTTAGGTGAACAAAATTTTCCAAAAGGGAAGGGGGCACCCCGTTTGCTTAGACAACACTCCCTTCCTTTACGCAGAATTACGCTCAACAAAACATGAAAAGAATTCACTAAATTGTGAGGTTTTCCAATAAGTAATGAGTTCGAAAATTTGCCAGAGGTAGCACCATTTCGTGTCTAAGCCATCTTAAAAGAACAACCCGTCCCCTCCCAGGACATCATGCACCTGCACAAGGTGACAAAGGAAGGATCTACCCCGAGTGCAAACTTCCAGCACAATTTACACCGACTTAAGCTTCCTGGGTTTATCTTGTGTGGGTTCACGGCATCATCTTCTTTGGTGCCCCCACCCTCCATCACCAACCTCTGGCACTACTGGCTATGACAATATACCTACCGAATATGCATTTGTTTCTACTGCAAAAATGGACTGATAATCAAGCTTTACAAGGGGTTCCGAATACCATTTGCCACTGAAAACGCACACTCCAGGACGTGTGGAATTGTGGGTTAAATGCATAAGGTCTATATGTAATTTACCCTTGGCCCTATGAGGCCTATGTTGAAACTTTGAAAACAAAGGTTATCATACGAAAATTTACTGTATACATAGGCGTAGGAAGCCGTTTTTGATTGGGAGCTGAACGCTGTTAGGACTTCCGCCCTGAAAGGTTTGAGGAGGTGAAAAATTTTTGAATACTTGCGGGTCCTTAGATGGAATTTGGTGCAATATTTGAGCAATTTTTTAAGGGAAATTACTGCAAATTTTTGACATTTTTAAGGAAACAAACAAAAGGTTTTTACGGTCCTTGAATTTGAGGGGACGGAAGCATACTTCCACCTTACCATATTTTGACTGGGGGTTTTAGTCCCCCATCCCCGCTTCCTACGCCGTCAAGTTCGAAGTCTGTATAACCAGTGATCCAGCAATGCATGAACATCGACGATTCAAGCTTGTTTGTACAAACAGCAGTGGGTCTAAAGTTCATAGTTATTGCTTGCCATGCAAAAAGATGCATTCTAAAATTTCTCACCACTGTGACCAGTCTTACTGAGTTGTGCAGCCTACTAATAGACTGCAGCTGTAGCTGTTGAAAGTCGAGGGATATAAGAACGTTCATAACCATTACTATGCTTACAATTCCAGTGCTAGGTCAAGAAACGCCATGACCGTTTTAGTGTACATTATCAGTTAGACCTATTTTCAATTATGGACAACGGAACATGAAAATACTGCAAAAGGCCTATAGTGGTCTGCATCAGAGTAGTATAATCTGGTGAAATGCAGGGTTGGGAAGTAACGAGTTACAAGTAACGCCGTTACTGTAACGAGTTACATTTTGTGTAACGGAACCCTGTAACGAGTTACATTTACATTTCAGTAACGGAGCAAGTAACTAGTTACAATTCTATGTAAAAGTAACTGTAACGGCGTTACATTTGGGTCCCGTTAGTTTCCCGTTATAAGTAGTCAAAATGACCACAAGTTACATTTTACTCGAAGTAGTAACAGAAAATTTTCAAACTGATGACACTTTGGTAGTAATATTACTTTCGATATATTTATCATTCATCTCTATTATCGACTTCGCCCTCACCAATATCAAATTTTATTAACGATGAGAATCAGAAGTTGATATTAGATGCACATGCTGCAGGCTTACAGGGCCACTTGATTGTCAATTAAACTAAGTTTAAAATTTGATTTGTGGGTCAAATTATTTATTAAACAGATCAATGTTTATTATCCATGAGACCAAATCTTTATGAACTAAGGCCCAGCTCACTTTATTTAGTATATATACTAAGTATAGTCTACTTATATTGTCTTTTAGAGAACACAGTGGCGAAAATGCACCATGAGAAACTGCTTGGCTTATACAGACATTCAAATAATAGGCTTACATTGAAAGTTTTAATCATTGACTCTTTAGACGTTAGAGCTGGACCCGAGTCTACCCTATCCGATTCGGAGCTAACTCCGATTCTAGATTCCCGAATCTTTGGCTACTTTCCGAGCATGATACGTACCCTCAAGTTCTGGCCAGTTCTGATTCCAATGACACCAATTTCGAGACCAGCCTTTTTGCCATTGTATAGCATATCAAACATAGTTATGTTTTAAGTCTATTGTACATGTCCACCGTTAATAAGGTCATCGTTTGTACTCACTTGAATCACTTCCATAGCCCTGCCTTCTCAGTAATTAAGTTGTGTGTGACAATACTCTACACCTGTGCAATGTGCACAAATAACAATGGAACTTTAAACACTTTTAATGTAACTTTCATATTTGAGAACTCGGCTGGAATAAACTCCGAGTCCGTTTACATTACGTTCCGGAAATATTTCGATTCCAGAACCTTCTATTCCGGGCATACTCCTAATCTGGAAAACGCTCCTGAGACCGGCATTGAGCTAGCCGAATCCTGACTCAAGTGCGGTGGAGCCCAGTAAATTATACGGTGTCAATCTTTGGTAAACACCATGCATCCATTTGTGTATTTAATTTAACATGTATGATATTATTATTTGATGAATCAAATGTATGGATTAAGGGTACATAATATTCTTTTCAATGTCCGTAACTCCTTACGCTGGAATGATAGTAAGGTTAATTTAAAAAAAGAGTAAAAAGAAAAAAAACAGCATAATATGGAAATGGTCAAATGGCGTTAAAAGTATCCTAACAAAACTAATTGAAAGAGAAGAGAAGTTTCCGACTTAAAGTCTCACCTACACGGTAAAAAATGATAAACACTTTTTGGTAACAGATGATAAACACGTCTTGGCGTTTATGTAACCGAAAAAAACAATAAAATATATAAGCAATTTAAACGTCTAAAACGCCAACTTTAACACATTGACGCCACTTTAACGCCATCACGAAATATTTTAATGATTACTTTAAAAATCAATGTTTTTAATGAAGAAAAATTAGCATATATATCAAACATATAAACGTGTTTGCGAAGTGCACTTTTATTGACGTCATTATCTTTATCATGTGTTAGTATTCGTTCAGTCATTTACTGTGCTTATCCATTTTGTTGTTCGTTTTCTAACTCTTAAACGCCATAATGTGTTAAAAAATGAAGACGTCTATTTTTACAGTGTACTTTAAAGGGAAAGTGAATTAATGGGCACATGGTCTGCAAGTCTAAACTACGTAGCCGCACCATTTCTCTGCATTGTTTTATATCGACACAATGTGAAACTTGAAATTTATGAGGAAATATCACTTAGCCTAACATTAGCGGAGAGTTTTAAGATTTTGCCGTTAAAAAATATAGAGCATCGTATATTTTGCCGTTAAAAAATATAGAGCATCGTATTACCATATTTATGCCCTTGCGCCTGGGGTGAAGACTTTACTGCTAAAACACCGCTCTCCCCCTTTAATAGCCGCTAACCTCTCTAAATTAGCCGATTGTGTGATGGGAGTGTAAAGATTTCCATCCTCAAAGAAGTACTGTCGTAACTGGAAAAAGTTTAGGTGATAATCAAAGTTCGTTTAATAAATAGTTTGCGTAAGCTCCGACACAGTATCATGATTCACTTCTTCATGATGAGCGATACGAACCTGAATCCACAGGGAAGATCAGCAGGTATCATTGTCTTTCTTTGGGGGAACACCTAAGGATAACCGGCACAAATGAGGTTTCGGTCCTCTCATGTGCCCCCTTCTTACTATCTAATTAGGCCCCACCCCCTTCGTTTCAGATACCGAGGTACCTTATATTCACCTTGAAGTAACTAGTTACTTTTCAGTCAAAATTAACTGTAAGTAGTTACTTTTTCAACATTGTAACTACTAACTGTAACGAGTTACAATTTTATGGAAATTACTGTAACTATAACGAGTTACTTTCAAAGTGTAACGGGAACAACCTGGGTGAATGTAACCAGTGAGCCACAGCTGGAAAAAAAGGCCGTGGCCGGCTCGACTTGAACCAATTGGTTGGAAACTGGGCCGTTGAATCTCATCTATCTAACTAACACAACCTGTGGGTTATTCGGAACAATAGCCTTATGATTCACTTCTACCTGGAAAAAGGACGTCAAATATAATCCCATTATCATTTATCTGCAGAACTTGTCTGTGTACTATGTAGTAATGAAGGTCGAGACAAATACAAATTCTCGTACCATTTACGTGATATATACCTCAATGCAACATATATATTCCACTATACTCACTATTAAGTATAATGTACTTCGTCCGCAACTGCCTCACTCGTCTTCCCTTGGTTTTTACTTCCTTCCGAGGTCACTATAGGCCTGATACTTCCAATTCTACACTAAACGAAATTGTGATGATTGTGATGAGCTATCGCCCACTGTGGGCCGAAAACTGCACCTACTCACAAAACGAACTATATACTATACCGGCAGTAGCGACACGAACCCTACAGAAACCCTGCGATAGTGTAGGCAGCAACTACGGTACGTTGGTCACCTTCAACCAAGTTTTTTAAAAAGCTCCTTCCTGTTACATAAGACCTGTGGTAATACTGTATACTAAAATAGTAACTTGTCCGTACGACTTTATTCCTTACATGGCACCGAAAGTGAACAATGTTACCTCCCTGCATACTTACATCAACAATTGCAGAGACTGTTGTCCTGTTTCGGATATTCTATGGAGTTATAAGTTCAACAAGGTCAATGTGTCATGCACGAAAGCGTTTGTTATGAAGCTCAAGTTCGGAGTCCGTTGCTTATCATTCAGCTGTAATTCCATAATTATGTTTGTGTTAGGCCAGGCATATGCTAATAAAATACCTAAGTAGTGCGTATTCAGTCAAAATTTCGATTTATTGGGGCATACTACAGATTTGTTTACTGTTTGGTTTGTTTTGGTAGTTTGGTAGTCAGATCAGGGAGTTGTTGGTCAGATTATTGAGCTATCAAGGATGGAGCAAACTTGCAGAGAAACTTCCTTAAAAGTCGTCATAGGTTCCGACATTCTAAGAGTAATGAGCCGTGATTACTCTCAAGGATTTACTTACACTTGCAAACAATTAGTGCGTAATAGATAAAGACAGCTCGATGTGAATTGCATGTGTTAAAGGTCTGGTGACATGCCACCAAAAAGAGCTGCTTCACTTGCCAGTTAGAGAATTTAATACTCCAATGATAAATCCGTTTGATTATAATTTCAGAACCATTTACCGTTCTCAAATTATACGTCTTCAAAGTTTGATGGTTTCTGAAGTAACTCATTACCTACGCATGATAACGATGTAGAGTGCTGCACAGTGTTAATATTTCTTTTGTTCACCCTACGTAAATTATCTATTAATGATCAGACAGTTCACAGTTTGATGAGTGAAATCAATAATTCTCAAGAAAAAAATTTTAACTTTCATAATTAACCCCTCAGGGAATAATAACTCTACCAGTGTCCTTGAAATTAAGGTTGTAAAAACAAAGGCTAACATTAGTCACATATGGTATGTCCATCTTTTGATGTTAAATATTTGCGTAATAAGCTCATGTTTATTTATGATACATGTGTTACATAAAAATTAACTTGTAAAATGGTCTATATGTGATGAGGTGTAATGGATATTGCGGCTATTTCCAGGATATTTAATGTTTCTTTCATCAAAGAGCCAACTATAATTTTTATGCCACCGGACCTTTAATACACTCTGAAGTGCATAGGAACTTTTAACCTTCCAAATGCAAAAAAGTAGCAAAGTTTAAAAAATTTTGGCAAACAAGTACGGACCCGCACACATTCAAGAGGCACACCGTAGTGGAGATGAAGCAACTATTTTTTCGCTCAATCAATTTCTGTGTTTAGAAAATGTTCGGAAAGGCTCCAAAGTCTTTCGGAAAGATTCTGGGACATTTTTCAGACCCGTGATTTTGTTTTTTTTTAACAAACGACGCTAATTTTCCAACCACAACACCAAATTTGACGAAGTTTTCACCTTTAAAATGATATTAAATTGGACAAAAACTGAGCATCCACTTCAAAACTGAAGCTCTGAAGATGAACAACTGCACATACACAATTTGATTCCAGCAGTGAATATTCATGAAGTTTAAAAATGTAACAGCCGTTTGTTTAAGTATAGTGTCACAAACACAGCTCAGTGTCGGAACCCATGGTGGTTCTTCAAAGGAAGTGCCAAAGACAATTTGGGTAATTAAACCGGCTTACGTGAACAAAAGTTATGAAAGGCGAGGAAATTGGGGAGAGGGAGGTTGTCTTTGATTGAAATTATTAGATGAGTGTTTTATTGCATTTGAGGTTCTCTGCTTTTACTCCATCCGTAATAGCTCCATGCTCAAATACATTGGAATGTCGGAGTCCATACGTGCTGAGTAACAGTGGCACCGTGTGCCCCAATCGATTTTGGAATTTCCTTAAATGAACTCCAAAATGCGTTTTAGTCATAGATTTTTGTGGGGTAGGGTCAGTGGCGTAGCTACGGAAGGCACGAGGGGGGGCACGAGGGGAACGTGCCCCTACGGCAAAGCCGTGCCAACCAGGTTCCACCTGTGGAAAATTTTTGAATGTACAGTTGTATCTTGTGGTTGATTCAGTAGGTCAAAATGGCCCAACTTTGACATTTTGATTACCAAAAATAGCCCTTTTCAGACAAGTCCAGATTCACAGCCCCTCGCCCTTGCAAGTTGTAATCTACCTTCCTGAATGGAGCTCAAACCAATTTTCCATGCATATCTGGCTGAGCGCTATTTATTTTGAAGAACTTTTGAAAGCTTTTTCAGAAGTAGCCTAACTGGCCGCGTTACAGCCAAGCAGTTAGACCAGGGAGTTGTTCAAATAACAACTCCCTGGTTAGACAGTTTCACTGGGCTTGTTAACGTACAATATTAGTCACTAACAGAGTCCGGTTGAATGGTTCGTCAAATAGTTGTTACTTGGTAAGCGGTATTTCCCCCAAATATTCAGATTATTCATGAATAGAACAACGATGGAAGGTTAGATTCCTACTTGCATAAGAATATGCAGGCCTGGCCGTATAATTCATAAAATCAGCTAAACTATCATAACCTAATGCCTTATGAAAAACGTTACTAGAATGTCTCTTCTAGCTCTCCCTACAAAAAATTCAAACGGATGCTTTATGAGAACGACACTTAGGCCTTACCCTTGCTTTAACTGCGGAAAAGGGAACGAGCTTTTTGAGAACCACACTCTTAACCCCTGAAAATAATGCCATGGGAATTAAAGAGACCGTCACAAAGCATTATATGTCTCGTAGGGAGAGTTTCTCATACCATCTTCAGTGTCTAAAAGGAGGAATATTTTCAGGAATGTTTTGGTTAATTTAGAAGAAAATTTTCTGTAAGAACCTGCATATCATTGTAAAGAACAAAGATGGGGAATTTGAATGAACATTTTCCTTTTTGTAAACTAATATATTATGTATGCAAATATGCAAATTAGATGACGTCATACGGTTTTTTTTTTTCCATAGAATACCCATACAGATCACCATTATTTTGTAATACATGGTGCAGCAGATTGTTTGGCTTAGTTTTTTTCTTTCATTTGATACCAAATTTAAGGAAATTGGATCAAAAATGAGAAAGATATGCCCATTTTACTCTTTGTTTACTTTTTGCTATACAGCTCCCACTGAACTACACACACTTACCTATATACACAGTTCACAGTGCAGTGCTCATTGCACAGTGCATAGTGAAAGCTTTAAAACTATTATTAGGGATAATATATGGAAGTATTCTGGCCAAAAAACTTTTCCAAAAATTAAAGGTACATCTTCAACCGTTGTAAAAAACCCCGCGTTTAGAAGGAATAATAGAGCAATTTAATATCATGAGTACACGCGGTGTTATATTCAACATGATGCCGAGAAAAATTGGAAGTATATATTTGTCGATGTACTTTTTACAAACATTTGTACGGCACGTTTTGCGCTCACCCATTTTCGGTAGTCAGTGAATGTTGATACCTTCACAAAGAAAAGGCGTTCCGAAACAAGTTTTAAAGCATACGACCCTTTGATTATTCCAACTCACCTCTTGCCTCTCGGTCACTCCCCGTTGCACGTTGATTGTCTAAATTCTCATTGCTCATGAGAGTATCGCTTTCAATAATTACCACAGAGCTTCCAGGTCTTCTCCCTCTGGATCCCTGTGGTATATTACTGCCTAAGACATAGCACTTGGCCCTAGGACCCCAAGTCTTCCAAAGAGCTCTCATCGGGAGCCAAAAAGTATCATATACTCCCATTCCTTGGCTGAAGTTTCTTTTCACCTTAAGTAAAAACTTACAAAACATGAGATCGCATAATAACAATTTAAAAATGCGACCTCAGGCCTGGGAAGTGCTATTGTTTGCAATCTGCGAGTCATTTTGGTAAAAACTGATCTGTTCGCTACGCGCCAACTAATGGTGACTCTTTGCTAAATGTTGTGATAGTAGTTCTGTTTGTTTCATTAGAAAGAATAAAGAATTTCCGCCCCCTTCGGTCGCATGACTCAGCCCGCGTGCCCACTTTCAGCCGATAGGCCTATCTGAGGTAGTCTTATGACATTCTGTTTATGTGATGCCCCAAATCGCCAACTCCTGGCAGCCCCTCTCAGCAGGGAGTAGGGTGAGGTGTCTTTCAAACGAATGGGGGATGTATTGAACTATTTTTTATCAAATGTTTTTTGCAAATTACCAAAATTTTTGCGCTCTCCCCCAACTTTAACCTTCAGTTCTCTTGCTTTTCTTTAAATACCGTATCTAATGTATTAACAATACTCGCATTATTCAACGGTAAGGATTTTACAACAATCTAGTGCTACATTTTGCCACTGCTTGCACTCCATGCCTGATGACCATTGTAAGGATGATAATGCATGGACTATTTCTGGTGCAATTTTTTTCCCGAAAAGTAGACGTACCAGACCAACATCAGGCTCGCTTCGACGGAAGAAAGAATAATCTTTCAATAGGCATGTGCAACATTTATAACTTGATGGACAGTTGTACATGACCTGAAGTATATAACCAATTACACGTGCTTATTCATTGTTCGGTAACTGCTCTTTCATACATTTACAGCGAATGAACATTATGAAACGTATTTATTATAGTCCAGTAAAATTAAGCCAAAATTAGGTAAATCTAGAACAAATTGCAGCGGGTTGTTTGGCTTTGAATTGTTAGACTGGCCTCACTGAACATTATATCCAAAATCAGACAAAATCTGACAACCGAAAGTAGGGTAATTTGCATAAATTCAAAATGGGTGCCATTGAAAAATTGAAAGCCGCTATATACATATATATATATATATTTATATATTTATATATATATATATATATCTCAAAAACTGTTGCTATTGCACCACCAAATGTATTGTGAGTGTATAGGATTATGGTTCCAGAGAATCAAATGAAGTGGTTACAAATGCTTCATGACGTATATATGACATCGTAAAGCCAATTTGACATTATACTACGTCACTGCATTTAAAATGGTGACATGCGACATACATACCCATGGGGTATTCATACAGTCCCATGTTGCAAGAATGTTGAGTTCGAACACCAAAGTATACTGAGTTCATGCTCAAAGATTTTAAGCCCCGGATCTGCCTAATTTACATTTTGGAATGATTCTTGAATCACCAGTATATTGTGGGAATTTAATATATTGTGTGACTCAGACTAATTATGTAAGTGTATGAAAGTAGAGAGTGAGGAGGTCAGGGTAAACCAGTGCCCCATCACAGGACGTACCTACTTAGGGGTGCAGAACCCCTTCGTGGGTAAAGTTTGGTTTTCGCCCTCGGCGATATACAGGTGAAGGGACTTTTGGAACTTAGGAAAAAGTTATTTTGCACCTACATTCCTAAAACGTTACATAACCTCAGATGAATGACAAGTATACCTATTGTTAAAACTATCCAAGTACTTAATGTAAAATTTGATGTGTTAAATATGGGAATATTTATACTCTATTATCACAAAATTGCTTATTATGGGCACTTTTTCGTTCAACATTCTACTTGAACAGCACAAATTTTCTAGTGCAGTGATATGGCTTCAAACCTTTACCCTTCGTAGCTCCCTTCCAGTTGTAGACCCTCCCACGAAATACGATAAACTTGTGAAACATTTGTCATCGCCTAAAACATTAAACCATGGAGTTTACACCTCTCCATGATGAAACTGAGTAAATCAATGAAATTACAAGCTACAGTTTTTAAAGGCCATTTAAAAGCAAATAATGAACAAGAGGGCTTAAAACAAAGTCTAAATTTAAAACATTATATCTGAATAACAATGAAAACATGATATTTTATGGGAACCATCTTGCCACAACCCCCTTGAAAATTTAAAATTATCACCTATGTGGGGATGACTTCACAGGTTTAGAGCAAATGTCCTAGTGCATGGGGTGGTTGCAAGGGCGTCAAACTGCAAAAAATACCTGTCGGTGTCACAGAGATAGATGCGCTTGACCAACATTACAGTCAAATTTTTAACCATACAGTATATGTACTGCGGTACATTTTATAAGGTAGCAGATAGAAAGGCCATTTACGTTATCATCCTGTAAACAATTTTGTAACAGTCTAGTCTGACAGTACGTTACTTTTAAGGGTTATTTACACAAGCGGCTCAGCCATTGATGAAAGACAAATCTCATTCCCCTCCTTTTTCAAAGAGGCAAAAAATAAATGTCGTCTAAAAGTAGATGTACTATAATGCTTTATATAAGATAGCATTACACATACAATTACGTCATACACTCAATCGGAAACCTACTTTTTACAAACATTTTTACGGCAATCTTTGCGCTCACCCATTTTCGGTAGTCAGTGAATGTTGATACCTTCACAAAGAAAACGCGTTCCGAAACAAGTTTTAAAGCATACGACCCTTTGATTATTCCAACTCCCCTCTTGCCTCTCATCACTCCTAATTGCACATACTATTCTGTTGCTGAAAAGTTCAATTCATTCTTCTTAAGAAGAGAAAGCCTAGGTCAAAAGTAATTAATATATTTCTCCATAGACCCCTTTCCAAATAACAATTGCAATGGCTTGTGGGATAAGTTCTGGTACGCGATGCTTTTGTCAATGGCATTTTGCTGTGGCCATTGAAAATATGAAACACCAAAAATATATCCATATATCCTTTGTGATTCCTATATATAAAAGATATATATATATAACTTTATATATATATACGATGCTGTTTGGACATTAAATTATGTATAGGATTATGGTTCCCGTAATCAAATGAAGTGGTTACAAATGGTTCATGACGTATATTCAGCATATACCGAGCTCACGCGCGGCTCGAAAATGGGGTATCATACAGTCCCATGTGGCAAGAATATTGGCCACGCAACGAGAAGTCACGCGCGGCTGCACGTGCTTGCACGGCACCGCAGCCCGCCCTGAACAGCCAAGTCTGATCGCCGAGATCTTGGCAGCTCCGCTGCTTGGGAATTTAAAATATTGTGTGACTTAGACTAATTCCTCGTGTCCCGGTAGGGAAGCGGGGGTGCATATGGGTGCACCCGCGGTGTCCCATCACTGGACGTACCTACTTAGGGGTGCAGAACCCCTTCGTGGGTAAAGTTTGGTTTTCGCCCTCGGCGATATACAGGTGAAGGGACTTTTGGAACTTAGGAAAAAGTTATCATTTTGCACCTACATTCCTAAAACGTTACATAACCTCAGATGAATGACAAGTATACCTATTGTTAAAACTATCCAAGTACTTAATGTAAAATTTGATGTGTTAAATATGGGAATATTTATACTCTATTATCACAAAATTGCTTATTATGGGCACTTTTTCGTTCAACATTCTACTTGAACAGCACAAATTTTCTAGTGCAGTGATATGGCTTCAAACCTTTACCCTTCGTAGCTCCCTTCCAGTTGTAGACCCTCCCACGAAATACGATAAACTTGTGAAACATTTGTCATCGCCTAAAACATTAAACCATGGAGTTTACACCTCTCCATGATGAAACTGAGTAAATCAATGAAATTACAAGCTACAGTTTTTAAAGGCCATTTAAAAGCAAATAATGAACAAGAGGGCTTAAAACAAAGTCTAAATTTAAAACATTATATCTGAATAACAATGAAAACATGATATTTTATGGGAACCATCTTGCCACGACCACCTTGAAAATTTAAAATTATCACCTATGTGGGGATGACTTCACAGGTTTAGAGCAAATTTCCTAGTGCATGGGGTGTTTGCAAGGGCGTCAAACTGCAAAAAATACCTGTCGGTGTCACAGAGATAGATGCGCTTGACCAACATTACAGTCAAATTTTTAACCATACAGTACATGTACTGCGGTACATTTTATAAGGTAGCAGATAGAAAGGCCATTTACGTTATCATCCTGTAAACAATTTTGTAACAGTCTAGTCTGACAGTACGTTACTTTTAAGAGTTATTTACACAAGCGGCTCAGCCACTGATGAAAGACAAATCTCCTTTTTCAAAGAGGCAAAAAATAAATGTCGTCTAAAAGTAGATGTACTATAATGCTTTATATAAGATAGCATTACACATACAATTACGTCATACACTCAATTGGAAATCTACTTTTTCGAGCGGGTCACCCATGGTATTGATGCTTTGTTTTCCTTTAATGTACAATACAAGTTAATTGTTCATTTCCCATGTGTACACCCTTTCTCATCATCCTAATTGTACATACTATTCTGTTGCTGAAAAGTTCAATTCATTCTTCTTAAGAAGAGAAAGCCTAGGTCAAAGTAATTAATATATTTCTCCATAGACCCTTTTCCAAATAACAATTGCAATGGCTTGTGGGATAAGTTCTGGTACGCGATGCTTTTGTCAATGGCATTTTGCTGTGGCAAAATATGATGCACACCAAAAATCTATCCCACAATCCTTTGTGATTCCTATTTGGAAAAGAGTCCATAGACCTAACTTTCCATATTTAACGATGCTGTTTTGGACATTAAATTATGTAAGGCCCGTAATAATTGAACTTCCTACACGTACATCTATATTCAGCATATACCGAGCTCACGCGCGGCTCGAAACTGCGAGTAGCTACCCGGAAATTTGGCCACTGCAACGAGAAGTCACGCGCGGCTGCACGTGCTTGCACGGCACCGCAGCCCGCCCTGAACAGCCAAGTCTGATCGCCGAGATCTCTGGCAGCTCCGCTGCTTGGCAATTCCAGTCTCTTCCCTACCGGGACATTCCTCGTGTCCCGGTAGGGAAGCGGGGGTGCATATGGGTGCACCCGCGGTGTCCGCAACGTGTGCTGGGGGCATGGGTGCACTCACGTCATGGGCGTCAATCCTGGGGGGGGACGGGGGACAAGTCCCCCCACATTTCGATGGGTGGGGGACACAATATCAAATGTCCCCCCTCCCACATTTGCGTAAAAGAGTAGTGTCGTAGCTCTATTTGACTGGCTTTTTGAGTGGCATGTAGGTTTGTTGGGCAATTTTTAGGAGTCTCGATGCAGATCCTGAATGCAGATTTCGTCAGGGAAATCTTATTTAATGACAAAATTTCCGCGCGCTTCGCGCGCATGCGTCACGGTTTGCACTAATCATAACCATTAAAAACGTAATTATACATGGAACTATTTTGATCACAACACTCTCCGAAAACAGACATACATCTCCAAACATCTGAAGGGGCTCGCATCAATATGGGATCTTTTAATCAGTGGCGTACGCAGAGGGGAGGGCCATTCAGCCATCCCCCCCCCCCTCACTGATTCCGATTTTTTTAAGTTCCTAAAAATACGTCAATTTTTTAACACAAATTTACTTCAAAAGGTAGCATATTTGGCACCAGATTCCATGTAAGGACACCAAATTTTATAAAATTTTTCAAAGGGGAGGGGGACACCCCATTCGGCCATCCCCCCTCACTGATGGATATTTTTTTAGTTCCTAAAAACGTAAATTTTGTAACACAAACTTTACTTCAAAAGGTAACATATGTGGCACCAGATTGCTTGTAAGGACATCTTATTTTTAAAAAATTTAGACCCCTCCCCCTGGCCGGCGGTCACACAACAAACGGCATGCCCCTTCCCCCTTAAGAGAAATCCTGGGTACGCCACTGCATTCAGACTAATTTGTAGCATGATGTGGAAGATTGAAAGTACGTTGTTGCCGTTAAACATTTTTCAAAAATTTTTACCGGGAGCTTCGCCGAAGCCATTATCGGTATAGAAGGTGGGTAAAATTTTGACTTCAAATTTCAATAATCTTGCACATGAACTATAAATTTAGGGCAGTTTGATCTGTCTTTGGTATAAATAATTTTCACTTGAATGATTCTGACATAGAGAATTCATTTTACAAGATTGAGAAATACTTCTATGCTTTTATTCTAGATTCATTAGTGAACAACCTCGTTGCAAGGCGTTCCCATAGATCCATTGATCCATCGATGAGTCATTCTTATAACCTACTAAACAGTTTATGATAACTTAGCATAATTTTGTTTCCTTTTTTAAATCGTATTTATCCCCGAATTTCATATTTATAAAATATAATTTACTTAAGAGACCACTGTGTAGGTCCTGAGACCCCATTAGTAACATTGTACCATAAACGTTCATATTACGCAGTAAAACTTCCAGTATGTAAGCAAATATCAGACTAGTGTGCTATACAAATGATACCCATTAAGCAAGCATTCAAGAGTAATCTTACTTTCCGATTACTGCTCTTATAATCTTATCATTCCCTCTTTTCTATGAGTGCCCAGATTTCTTCCTTAGGTGCCGTCACAAATCCGTGCACTCTTTCCACTTCTGGCTGGCCCTCCACGAGAGACCATTTGAAATTTCGAATGAGAATAGCTAAAAAGACAGTCAACTCATAAAAGGCAAAGCGATATCCGGGGCAAATACGTCCGGGTAATCCAAATGGTTGGAAGGCAAACTGATGGCGTTGTCTTACATTCTCCTCACTAAATCTTTCTGGATCAAACCTACATTTTAAAAGAAGCAAAGTGGAAACACTAAATTTGATGAAATATTTATTTTCTGAAAACTTATAGTGGATACATCAAGTTTAAATGTGGAATATGAGACACATTTGTGTAAATAGAAGAATATGTCTATGAAATATAGCGCTTGATGAATGTCAGTAGTGGCGGATCCAGGGGTGGGGTCGCCGACGTCCGGACCCCCCTCAAATTTCCCAATTTGCCCTTTTTCAAAACTGGCTTTTTTTCACACTACCCTTAAAAAAAAAAACAGTTTTACAGGTAATGACAGTTGTCCAATTCCGAGGAGATTTTGGTTACCCCCATCCTGTATCGATCAATCCACCCGTAAAAGTCTAGCCACGTATCGCAGAAACTTTCGGCAATATATTTGACTACGGTAGCCTATATTGCCCACCCCAAACACGACGAACAGTGCAATCGTTTTACAGAAAATGTGACTACAGTATGTCTTGCTGCCTGCGTGACAGTCAGGCATTCTAATCACTTTTCGCTTGGAACCACGTGTGGCGTGCTTGAGCATTCAAAGTATTACAAAACACGCAGACATTACGTCATACTCACTAGATAGCGCTTTGTGCAACGTATTACTATTGGGTTTTAATATTGATTCCAAAAGGTCACTGCTAGTCCTTTGGTCTTACAAAATAATGATCTGTTCATACTCCCTAAACGCTACATCTACAAAACCTTCCCTCTACCCGCTAGTATCCCTCCTCTCATGAACAAGAGAGAGTAGGTAAATACGTTTCGTTATTATATTCATAGTCTGGAATTACTCTCTAATTCATTTATAGTGTTGCCCTAGTGATGGGAATAAAAAGCCAATCTTAGGTTAAAGTCAAGAGTTGACCAGAATTCACAATAGACGAATCGGTGTTTGTTTGTTTCATTTTAAAATTACTATATAAAATCACCACCAGGTCAAATAACGCAATGGTCTTTTGACCGATGACCGGTCTGCTGTCGCAAATAAAAAGCAAACATTCGACTTCAGTCATCTGTTCTGACAGAGTATTTTTGACAGTCGCGCCGCAACTATATAGGGAACACAACATACAGTATTTTAACCCCTCCCCCAGTCGAGATAACGGTGGAGCCAGGTGAGGAAAGTGTTCATGCCCCCCCCCCCCGTTGAGGAAGGCTGGCCCCCTATCGAGGAAGTTTTACAGTTTCGTCGGGGAGTCTTAGTCGAAAGTCGCCCGGACGGTTTACCTGTTTTTTGCTCTCAGTAGGATAATTCCTCTAATAAGAACCCAAAATTTTCGGCACGCTACGCGCGCAGTTGAGTCACTCTGTTTTCTTCAATAGTTCCATTCCACATAGCAGGATAGCACAAGTCCTGTCCAACTTATACCAAGCAACATATAGGCAGAGCACATAGTTTATGTAAAGGTCGTAACTTTCATCCCATATCGCAAAGCCTAGTTGGTGTTCCCTTGTGTGTGTCATGCGGTACAGCCAGTTGGTGAGAGACCTATACGGAGCAGTTGGCTATTTCATCGTGTTGTCCAGGTGGTTTCGATCCAACGTATGTTACACCGGATACGGTCTACAAGTTCTTTTTTTTTCGTTTCGTCGTATGTTTTATGTGTAAGCTTATTAAAAATTTTCGCCCGCTTCAAGTTCGCGGGCTTTTCAATTTCAAGATCCAGATTCAAAGAACACTATCAGTGCGCAACTCGGATCTTGAAGTATTCAGTGATATAATGCAAAATATGCCCACAATGGCATGGGATAGTGAGGCTCCTCTATTTGCCCTTCTCATCATCCCTCGAAATGGCGAAACTTGGGGTAGCTGACATAGCCCGGCCCCCTGTTGGGAAAATTCTGCCGCCACTCATGGTCGGTTTACTATTTTGGCTTTCATAAGGGTAATTTCGGGGATAAAACCCAAAATTTTCGGTATCCTTTGTCCACTCTTCCTCAGTTCCGTTATACTTATAGCTAAATATAGTACAAACCCTTTCCACCTTTTCAAGTTAATATCTAGAATATGATGGATTAATGTAAATGTCGGGAATTGAATCGCATGTCGCTAAACCTGGTTAACGGTCACTTGTGTCTGTCGTATGGTACGGCTAGTGCCTCGAGGAGGGAAGTACAATAAAGTTATGCCTGATAGCGTCCAACTTTCCGGAAAATTTTTCCATAAAAACTTTTAATTAGTACAAATTCTTATAAGTGTAGGCTTACCAAAAAAATTTTCGCGCGCTTCGCGCGCTTTGCAATTTCACCGTTCAGATTCCAGATTTTGATTCCAGTTTTTGCATGTCTCTTGGTTTATCCTTTCTTTGTCAATATGCGGTAAATTGTATAACCGCTGACGTTTATGGGGTCGAACCAAAATTTTAAAAATATGTATGTGCCCTTTTTATGTTGGAGCCCCCCCCCCTCAGAAAAGACCCTAGATCCGCCCCTGTGTCACAACACCCTAACTAAGGGTGCATATACAAGTCGATGTAAAGATGACTCACTGACTCACTTGTTAGGCAGTGGCCATATTGTTTCGTCTTGGAGAACAACTCCCAAAGCAGTTATTACTGGAGTCTGTTGTGAAAAGTGAAAGAAAGTAACCTTAATGAGAATTTATGTTGTCTCAAGCATCTGCTTACTAGCCCCATGGTTGATGTTTCCTTAAGGTTAAGAGTAAAATTTTAAAATGTTTTTGAGCCTGCAATCATTGTAGTATTGAATTACTTTGGAAATACTAATAAACTACAATCACTTTGGATATTATGAGCTATTGAATACATTGTGTGAAACCCCTGTCTCCTCACGTTTCCTACCCTTATGATCATGAGTTGAAAGCTTTACTTTTAGCCAATGCAAAATAAAAATCATTAAGAAGTCATTACTTACACCTTTAGGAATAATATATCCACCAAGATGGACGTCAATCTCTTGAACTCTTGCCCCCCAAGGGGCCAGAACACTGAGCCTTAGACTCTCATTCACCACCTGTCTAATGTACCTGTGCATGCAAGATCAGACAACAACCTTGGTGATTTAACAACAAACTAGAAAAATTTGGTACCCTATGAAGTTGAGTAATTTTACCCAAAGATAGTTCGTCTGTGAAGTACTTATTGCTTTGACAGAAACCTACCCAAGTTGGGTAAAGGTTTAACGAAAATAAGCAGTTTTTACGTCCAACTGAGCAATTTGTTTACCCAACTACTGAGTATGTTCCATACAGCCATCTTCGATTAAAATTTTCCCACCACATTTAGGGTACACACAGTGTGAAGTCAAATATTTTCTTTCCTCGTCTACCAAGTACTTATGTGTGACATTCAAGTTCAATGTGGGAAACAGTGGTGTGTGCTGGATTTCGGAGATGGGGGACACAACCTCCGACTGTGCACCGAACGAGCACAAAGCGCGAGTGTGCACGTGGGGGGGGGGGGTCCAGAAGCCCGTGTATTATAAGATATGAAGAAAATTAGTTCCAGAGGCTCTATTTATCAGGTTTAATTTCATTTAAGATTTTGTGAAATTAGATGTTAATTGCTGAGAGTACAGGTTAATAAGAAGCCAGGTACTGAGCTTCGAGCACATATCCATGAAATGAACAAATCTTGATATATTTTATTTCGCCCGATTTAAGGGCTGGTTTTCTCGTCATAGATTAATAAAATGGGTAGGGTAATTTTACACGCTTATTCACAATTTCTTCACTCCTTAGCAGAAGGGCTACTTCGGGTGAATTAACCAAATTAATTGCACAAGGAAAACCCGTAGTGTGGGGGCTAAAGCGGCATAAGGGTTCAAAGACCGCAGGAGGCATTGACGCCGGCGCAGTGAACTGTTTCCGCCAGTGAAGAAGAAGGTACTCTACAAATTAATTTCTTTTCACTTCATCGACTGGGTTATTCAGTACACAACTAAAACACATTTTGAAAGAAATTCGTAACAGCGAATGGACCGACCGTAATCCTTATGTGGTGACCGGTCCAAAATTTTGTCATAGGGATGATTTCCAAAGAAGGGGGCAGTACGGGACCAAAGTCAACGTCAGCCCGACCGAGTTTAGGACTGAAGTCAACAAATTTGGCATTCCATATGCCTTAGATTGCAGGAACTCCTCTCCACAGCACAACTGGCTAGAATATGTATAGTATTATGCATGGGTTACCAGTATGAGGGAATATCCGGCATCCCAAAACCCCCAGATTGCAGAAAGCTGCATTTCAAGTCATTGAGACGAATGTTTAACTGCGGTTTTGTTGGAAACATTCTTTAACCTATGTAGCCTACAAGGCAGTTATAAGCAACTACCGGGAGAAAATCTGGCATCCCCAAATCCCAAGACTGCAGGAAATCGCATTCTAAATTTCTAAAACACAAACTTGCCACTACAATCATCGTCTACCTAGACTCTGCTGAGAGTGCTAAGAGAATTTTATTTTCTCTCTCTGTAATAAGATTTCTACTTTTTATTCCTTGAAATTGTTCACTCCGACATGGAAATGGAATCAGGGTGGTACAGATGACTCAATGATAGGCGCAAATAAGCTGCCGCTGCCGAAGTCAGGAACAAAATAGAAGGAATAAATTTGATGAGAAGACTATCATACAGACTATAACACACAGGACGTTCCTATGGAAGAGATTTGACACCCTAAACACGCCGTTATACATGAAATTGCACCCTCCACTATCTTGAAAAATTTTAACCGCAGTCGTACTGTGTTCATCCTGCACCCTTTACCTTGCCTGACTACATAGACGCCATTGCCGGCTACCGAATCGTGAAAGAAAGTTGACACGGGCCGGATATGGATGTTGGCTGATGATTAACTGAAAGGGACAGGTGACTGTACTTGCTCAGTGCTGTACAAAAAATTTTAAAGAGTTAGGACAAAATAATATAAATCGGTTTCATAATTCTAAGTTTTGAGTGCTTGTTCCGTCTCTTCAATCCCTTTCTGTCTCTACAGTCTCTCTCTTTCCCTTTACTTTAAATCCCCCGGACTGGGTGATTTTCCCCCGACTGGCTACGGAGGTGAGAGCCTGTGCCCCTCCCCCGCCTTTAAACATGCTACTGGTGGGAAACTATTCTAAGCAATCATGCAAAAGCTACATCAGAGATATAAACCGAAAGCACCAAATCTCAACAGCCCTTAATGGGTGTCACTACTAACAAAACCACGATACTACATTTCAAGAAATGAAGTCATATCCGGTGCTGTGGGTCGAGTGGATAAAGGACTTAGCAACAGGGAGGTTCTAGGCTCGATTTCCGGCTGGTTCAACGTTAGGTGGGTTTTTCATCCAAGAGTAATCTACGGTTTTCCCATCTGAAATGGCCTTCTAAAAGAAACCAAATTTGATCTTAATTGTTGAGTTGGTTACCCACCCGACGTAAAGTTGTAATTTACAAAGCATACAAGCTTCTCCCACAATATCGTGGTGGCTTAGCGTCGTAAAACAACTGCTCTTCAAGGCCTGAATTTACTTATTCATTACGTTTTTTCATCATTTTACGTCGGTCTGAATATAACGTGATAACTAAGTGGGGGATAACTAACAGTTGTTTACATTTCACTGTCCGTGTAGTGTTACTTATTAAGACCAACTTGTGTATCTGGTATGTTGAATCTTATGCCCCTTTGAGCCTTCATTCCTTGAAAATTCACACCAGCCCGTCTCCTTATCAAATTTCATGCTTGCTGTTAACGATTATTGCATGGTAACAGCAAAGCACAATTTTTTGTACTTACAATACAGTCACTCTTGACAACTACATAAATGATTATATACAAACTATATCCTACACAAACTCTCCAAAATCTTCCGGACCGATTAATCCATCCCTCCCGACGACGGAAATCACTTCTTGGAACACTTTCTCCTGTTCGTCTTTGTGTTTTGCCAGGAAGTACAAAGTCCAAGCAAGCACTGCAACAAACAAGTTTTAACGCGTTTAAAGAACGGCCATACAATTATCTCGTTTCAGTCAAAGGTATTCCTAATAAGTTTACTTCTAGCCTCTCAAATTTAAATCAAACATCTGCCCACTGCACCTTCCAGACAAAGCTAACATGGCTACAACAGCTTGTACGCGGTTTAAATCGTTCACGAACATATTCTGTTGAGTACACTTGTATGTGATTCCGTGCTACTGTAATGTGACTGTCACATTCACTGATCTGCACCAGTGTGATCTGCATCAGAGTGAAGCTATTGTCTGAATTTACTTCACTCAAAATACAGTCGGTCACCAGTTGTAAATAGTGATACCAAGGGGTTCCTAAAAGTTTGGCGTGATTCAACAGCAATTAGGCACAAATATGGGCAGAACGTACGATGTTCCATCCACCAAATACCCTTTGTGCATCCACACCAATTTTTGTGCAAAAATCCACCAATGTTACAATGGTCCCGCTAAAATAGTAACTTTCAAAACAATTTGTAGGGTAGGTAGTCAGACCGCATCTAAGGGAGGGGATTTGGGGGGACTGAAACATCCCCATTCCTGGGAATTATTTCACCTTCTTACAAGTTTTTAAGTTTATAGGTCTTAGTTGTAATTGCTCATAAGCAGGGTTGTTTTCTGCCCCCTCCTCTAATATCTTAATTGTCCTTGACTGGAAAGCCTGGCCACGGACCTGAACTGTAAATATTGAATTAATAAATTGAGTTCAAAGGACAATCACCATTGTTTTGAAGGTCCCTAGATTAGTATTAATAAAATACAGCACAAATCAAATTTCTTTTAACGTACACTTTGATTCATGTAATATATATTTTTACCCAGATTAGTTAACGACATCTTCCACTTATCTAATTGGTAACACTAATCAGATAGCTAAAAATACCCATGTTGGATAAAACTTTACCAAAAGTCTGTCATTTTACCCATGGGACATACGTGTCTAGCAATCGTATTTTGTGTTTTTATTCCAGGAAACGTTGTTTCAACTAATCTTGAAAAGGAAATTCGAAGAGACAAATCTAAAAGTAGATCCATCAATTTCAAATTAACAGGATTCAAATGTATATAAAATGGCTTTTCTGTCATTTTGCTCATCATTGGATAGTCATATGAACCAAGACAGGTAAAATTTATGTGGCCTACACTCTAAAATCAGTTGGGTAAACTTCTAAAGGGTGATTTTCTGTTAATTCGTCCTTTAATCCCTTGAACTGTCATGATTTCTATGTACGATAAGATTTGGAAGGAGCAATAACACCTGACCACCCTCCAAAACCATCATCTACTGCCTGTAATATACACTTTGTGATCCATAGCTTAGTAAGATAAAAGTATTTCTTAAGGCATGAATAAAACATCTCAACCCTTCTGCATGATCCATAATAAACCTATATCAATACAACTTGTATGAATATAGTTAAAAATGTTCTCAGACTTTATGGAAGTGAGTGTTTCCTCTTATATGTAAAATGATACTTTGAATGTACACAAAAATGAAACGAATAAAACTAATCACTAACGGTGTCCAGATGTATGAAATCCTCCAATCATGTAAGTGACTGCATCATCCAAAAGCGTCTTCTCAGGGTAGATATCAGTGTGGTCTATGAGAATATCAATAAAAGCTCTTTCATGAGGCTGCGGTGGACTCTCCCGTCTAAGTCTGACGACGTTCTTCACCATGCCTTTTATTGTTTCCAAGGCTGAATATAAAGACATCGAAATTTATAACAAAGTATAGGTTATAAGAAAACTCATTTCCAGTGCAACTCAAAACGAACGCATATTAAACATGGTGGGAAAGTTTGTGTGATTTTTCTACTTTCTTTCAAGCGATCTTTCGAAGCCACCTTATTGCTAAAAGCGAAATCTTCCTCTCTTTATATAAGAACAACTTACATTGACATCTTAAAAATGTGAAACGAATATTTTCTTAAGTTGTTCTTACTGCCGAGGTTCCTAATTATTGCCAGTATTCGTGAAGGAACATAAAAACTTATTAACATAGAGCAGCTGTACTGATTGAACTGTCAGTTGTTCGTAATTTAAAAAAAAGAAGAATGTACAAACACACATCAATTACTTACCTGGAATAAGATAACCTATTGTAACCACAGATAAGGTATTCTCTATAAGCCAACCTCTTAACACATTACCTTTACCTTACTCAATTCTAGTGCCCCGAAGTAACTTTGAAAGTGTGACAGGTTCAGGCACATTTTGGCTAGGCACACTGGGAGCCTCTACGGACCACTACGGCTATGAAACGTCCCTAGGGTCAACTAAGAGTCTCCTTTACTCAAAATCTATATACCCAGCTTCATATCTAGATACATCTGGCGAATAAGTTTAATATGGCCATATGAAGCCAGATATCACTTGATAAAAGACCATGCCAGATATGCATATCAAGTTTTATGTGGCCACAGCAAGCCAGATAAAAATAATCTTGGTTACAACACCACGCCATATAAATATATATATACACTTCACGACGTGTTTTGCTTATCTTCTATCCATTTATATATATGTATATATATATATATATATCAGGTTTTAAATTGCCACGTCAGGCCATATGACTTGATAAAAGACCATGCCAGGTATGCATGTCAACCTTTAAAAGGCAACATCAAGCCAATTATATCATGATAAAAGAAAAAGCCAGATCAGATGTACAAATCAAGTTTTATGAGGCCATATCAATAGTATTTGTTTTTTCTTTTGGTTACTTGTCCCACATTAAGACTTTCTTCGGAAGCAGTAGAAAATATCTGCATACCAGTATACTACAGTCATCAAGCACACAGTTTTAATATAAAAGTGTACTAAACTAACATACGCAAATGATCTGACAAGTGAACGTAGGCGAAGTCAGGATTTCGAGTCCTGATTTTCATTTTTCATGATTCAGGAAGTAACATATGAGATATTTTTCATACCTTTCACAAAATGTTGGTGGAAATATTCACCACAATGAATTGTATGCATGTAAAATTAGGAATTGCAAAGCGTTTCTTTCTGTTCGCTATTAAGTATGGGGACAGCTTTCTGTATTTTAGTTTAACTATAATTTAAAAGCAAGCTTGTTACAGATATGCAGATAGCTCTCGCATTTGGGCGGTTTATTTCAAACAAGTTCCACTTTCAAAATGGATTTCTAAATTCCATGTGCATTCATCATTTCATGAAATGTGTCTGTTTCCTTTGGGATTCATGCCGAGACTACCCAAAAGAAGGCCATTTTTGCCAATAATGCCCGAATACTTGTAGCACGTGCAACAAGGAGTTTCCCATGGAATGGCATATGAGAAAGCCGTTTTTGGCTGTAATTTTGCCAAACGTTTGGCAAGAAGTTATACAAAAGGAGCTGTCCAGATAGAGGTAGAAAATCTATTTTGAAAATAGAACTTGTTTTCAGTATTTTGTCCTTCGGGGACGTAGCTTCTTTGGGATGCAGAACTCCTTCGGGAATAAAGAGTGGTTTCGCCCCTTGGATCTTCGCCAGAGAGTAGAGGGGACTTTGGAAAAAGTTCAGTACGTCATGGTCATGTTAGGCTTGTGTTCCTTCTGGGTACGTAGCTCCTTTGGGGAGCAGAACTTTTTCGGGAGTAAATTTCGTTTCGCCCTTCGGTTCTTGGCTGGAGAATCGAGGGGACTTTGGAAAAAGTACTCCAGTTGAGGTTGATCATATTCAGTTTAAGTTTTCCCTTGGGGAGCAGAAGTTCTACAGGAGAGAACGTTTGTTTTTCTCCCAATTGTTCTTTGCCAGAGAGTCGAGAGGACTTTGCAAAAAGTAGTTCAGTTACCTTCTCGGCCTTTTGGCTGAGATCATGTGTAGAACCACGCATGGCACACTCACGATGTAGAGTTCTGAAGGTCAAGAGGTTAGTCATGTTCAGCTACATTGTCCCTTGAGGATGTAGCTCCTTTAGGTAGCAGAACTCCTTCGGAAGTAACGTTTAGTTTTACCCTTCGGCTCGTCGTCTGAGAGTCGAGAGGACTTTGCAAAAATTTCAGGTTCCCGAAGAGAGCGGACATGTCACCAGGCTCGTTCGATCTCGTCGTCGAGAGATTTGTTTTCAGTTGCGTTTTCCGCTTGGGCAGACGTGTTACAGCCGACTCGCTCACCCCAGTGGAGGTCATTGGGGGCTTGTTTTTGGTATTTTCATCCTTGCTTAGTCATTGGGTTGTATATCGTGATATTTTGTATAGCCATGGGTGTATCTATTGTACAGAAAGCCTGGGATTTGACGTGATTGGCTTCCTGGTCAAAACGGTGGAGTGCGGTCAAACTTAGTTTGATTACGATGAACTACAAAGTCCAATCGTAGCACCATGCGACACGCAAAACCGGAAATAGGTTACTATAGCTTGCACAAAACTAATACCGCAAATTATGGGAAACTCGGATACCACATACAGCACAGACTTGCGGAAAGCACGTAGCCACAGGAGCCAGGGGTACGTCCCTACTGCCCTAGCGATTCAAAATTTGCCATTGCCTAAATGCATTTCAGTAAATTTTGCCCCCTAAAATATGTCGTCCCCTGGAAGCTATCTGCCAATCACCCACCCCCTTTACTACCTTGTCTGGCTACTGGCCGTGCATTGCAGAAGACACGTAGGCCTACATAATTACATCCTACACCCAAAGCAGGTTATTTTATGAATCACTAGAAAGATATGAGAAATAGTCTATTCTGACGTGACGGTTTTTTTTTTTTTGAAGTATTGTGGTTTATTTGGCCTTTTTTCGGTTTGAAACAACGCCGACAACCTACCCTTACGAAGTCCAAACATTACAGTCTTTATCGCAATCATGTAATACAGGGACGATTATCGTTCCACTTGTTCCATAGGCTAAATGTTAACGTCTGCAACGCATACCCTCAACAACTTGTAAGAGGTGTGGAAAAGTACAAACCCTAAATGTTGCAACTCAAACTAAATGTGTTGCTGTGTTCAAGAATCATTTCAAGCCAATATCAAGTGATTTCCATTATTTTTCTTGTTCTTAGAATACCTGAGAAATAATTTGTAAGCATAACAAGTCTTGTCAAAAATCTGGATAGGCCTTTCTCAAGTTGGAGCTGAATAAAATAATATGCTAAACAATGCACAACTCATCTTTGGATCTACATGTGGGACATAGTTTTACCTTATATTAGTCGAAACAGTTTACATGGCTAATAAATTGTGGTCACTAACTTCCTTATAAATATAGGTTTGTTCATGGTGCGGCATTATTACATCAAATAGAAAGCCTCTGTAATGTAGAAAGGGTTTAGAGGGTCTGTGGAATCCCCAAAACATATTTAGGAATAGTCCTATAGTTCTGAATACAATTGGTGACTGCACTTTCACTGACGTTAAATCAAACAATAGCTCCACCCACTCTGGTTGGTCATGACTCAGTAATCACTTGTACAGTCAGTTGTGTTCCTAATTAAGCTCACACACAGTTGTGTGTCAAAATGACCTTGAGGAACTGAAACTCGGTGCCGGCTACTGCGGCTCTGTCTTTGAGGAGTAATAGACAGGTGTTTTTGTTTTACCTGGAGGAAAGGCTAGAAGTAAACTTAGTAGGGAAACGTTTCACAGTCAGGGCTGAGAATGTAGAGCCTGAAAAGCATAAACATTCCAAAAGACAATGTGCTTTGTTCAACCTGAGACGTGATTCATTGACAAATTTTCTTCTCATCAACAATTGGTAAACTAAGGAAGGTAATATTAGGTCGCATAAGAAATGCTAGTCAAACTTCAATTTCTGCTGCCAGCATACGGCATACACAGGATCATGAAAATAGTTCTTAGTCTCCAACCAATAGGCCTACTGTTAACACTAAATCATAGCTCCAGGACTATACTACTCCTAATGCACATCTTTGTATACTCCTAATGCACATCTTTGTAATCAAAGCCACATACTGTCTCGGCTCTAACTGTTACTCCTCGAGTTTCCCAGTAGAGAACAATAGGCTTTACATTTGTGAAACATCAACAAGAAAGTAAAGGAGCTCGCACATACACTCAATAAACCTTTTCTGCCTTTCGCTGTTGCCCTCGGGAATGTCTCCGTCTACTCGTCGTTCCATCTCGTGCCAGCACTTTGAGACAATAAAATAATTGTTATTTTCAGAAGAAATCAACATTTATATAGTTTTTTAACCCGGGAGAAAATTTATGTCGATACATGGCTCAAGCCAACAGCTTTTAAAAGGGTAATAACAGGTATGTATACCGACATCTTATGGTTCAGCTGTTGGAGTTAACAACTTCAAACCTGCTGATACCTGTTTCCATGTGCGTCAAAGGGTAGGGGAAATGAGGGACTTTTCCGACACTTTCAAAAGTGTGGGATATCATATAGTTTTCCCCCACCCCCACACATTTTTCCAGAACCTTAGCGAAAAGATGTAGCAAAAAATTATTTCCCATAGCTGATTCTATAACGGTTTCAATGAAATCAAAATCTAAAATGGTGGGAAACCGCCATTAAATGGACTAAAATCGTAAAAATGCCTCTGATTGCACCACGAATTATGAGGGATCCCAAGTTGCCAAGGTACCTCAAGAGGGCCTAGCTCGGTTCCCACGTCGCTAGGGTTTAATTGAGTCTGGTGAAGGTCATGCCTCCTCGACGTTTGAGATCCTGTTGACGCTCTTCGCTGTTTACCATTAGGTATACCATTTCTACATGTTCAAAGCTGAGCAGCAGGTTTCAATAGAATATTTCTCTCTTAGGATCTTTATACTGGAAATTTTTGATGATACAGAAGTAAACTGAGAATTCTTGAAATTTTGGTACGCAAAGTATTATAGGCTGAATGCAGCAAATGTAGTGGTAAACATTTAAAATAGAAAAAAATGTTTCTTGTTTCGAAATTGATGTACCAGAATAAAAGGCTCACAAGAAAGTGATCTTTACACTCTTCATTAAAATAACTAGTCAAAACACAGATAAATAATTGCATGAAACATCATAAGTAAAAATGATGATTATTACCGTACTTTAGACTAGTGTTATACGAGTGCAGCAAATATCCGATATTCCGATACTACCGATGGCGATATTACAGTTCTCAATATCGGCCGCTACAGATCCAATACCCACATTTAGGAAATGAGCATTCTGCATACTAAGCACATGCTACCAGTCACCATACCTAGGTGTTCTTTCATCTTGATGAGTTAAAAAATTGGAACTTGCATTCAAATATACTCAAATTTTGTACCATTTTCATCACATATAAGACGATTAGTATCGGTTAGGTAATATTGGAATTAACTATAAAATTTACCCAACCGATACAGGACGAAAACTGGAGAATATCGGCCGATAACGAATACCGATAATTGGTCCAACACTACTTTAGACCAGGGTCTCCCATTCGGTAGGACGTGCAACGCAGTCTGGTGGGCTTCAAAGTCGGCCGAAAAAATGAAAAAATCTTTATTCCTATCGTTATTTTTAGTATGGTTTGTGTCATCCGTTAGTAATGAACCACCTTCAGTGTTGAAATCTGTCTCGTTTGATTAAGCTATACATATCAGTGGATGATCTTTTCACTTAATGGTGAAAGGTGGCCCTCTGGTAATTTCAACAATCACAATTGGGCCTTCAATAAGAAAAAGTTGAGAAACCCTGTCTTAGACTAGTTTTATGTGTATCAAAGAGAATGACGCATAGTTACTTCACATGCTTTCAAATTCAATATGACAATAAAGATATGAAGAATAGCTATTAGACAACTTACAAGTTCATAATTATGCTGAAACTTATGACACATGTCGTCACTCTTGAAGTAAGCTCCAAATGATGTTTGCGACAGACCTTTGATAGTCAGAGTAAGGGTGTTTTGGCAAATAGGAATATGTTCATCTTGTGGCAAGGAAGCTAGTTTACTGACGGCCTCTTCTCCGAGCTAGTAATGGAAATCATTTTCGATAAAAAAAACGCGCAATATATGCAAGCAAAAATGAACATAATTGTATATTTTTCTAAAACATAAATGTATTTTTCCTTTACACATAACAGTAATAAAGATGAATCTAGTGGGAAGACAAGATGGATACAATAAGATAGGCAAAGGTTTCCTTTAAGGTTACCACCTTGAGGAGCTATATGCTATGGTAGGCACCTCGTAAATAATGAATAAGAAGCCTACAAACAGTACCAATTAATTCATGTCTTTACTTTACACTTTTTCATTTTACATTCAGAGTCATTAATAACTTACATTCACAGTATGAGGTATTGTAAAAGTTAAAGACTACCGTACAAATGACAATTTTATTCCTCAGGCAACAGTAAATCATCTTGCTGAGTATGACTTTTACCCCAGCCTGGTTTCAAAATTCATTTGCATAACTGTGAATTTTGTTAATATGTAAATTCAGTTAACTTTACACATGTGGCGGATTACGAAATGAACACTGTGGGCACTAGGGGTCCATTCTTTGGGACCCCTACAGAGGAGTAACGAAAAACGTGCTAAGGTTCCTTCCAATTTTCCAGGACCAGAAGGATATCATAGTATACGGGACCCTCCAGTGTTTAATTCGGCACTGCTTTTGACATCTATACAACTGACCTTATTGAAGTTTTCGCAGAAGTGTCGCAACATATCATGGCTAAAGGCTGGATCAGTCGTCTTACGTCGTGTTTTGCCTTCTGTACCATTGCAATACTGAATACTGTCAGGTCCGAAAAGTGGTTCAAATAACCTGAACAACTCGACTGAAATAAATGATATCGAAGAAATTAATTTAACTGTCGTGAGAAAGACGTTTATTAAACAACAGCAATGCCAAATTAGTATATCAACCAATTTTTTGAAATATACCATACGCATTCATTTCTAAGCGACTTTTCGATAGTGTTTTCATCTTTTAAATCAAACATTGAATCAAAGTTCATTTCTCACAGAGCAGGAAAAAATTTTGTCTCAAGGAAAACTGCTGGCTATTAAAAGTCACAAGTTGAAGTTAATTTTTGTGAAATTTAGGTAGAGGTGTCTATAAAACAATTTCCTTACGTGGTCTATCAAATGTTCGTTTGAGGTCTTGTAGGAGATCCGGCGAGGCTACACTGACCGTAAATGTAGGTCCAAACCAGAAAGAAGCGATTGGTCCATACTGCTTGTGCAATTTTACCAAAAATTCATGTAGACTCCCAGCTGCCTTTATGTCCGGAAGGTTGCCTTTCTTTCTATATAAGTATCGAGCGTGAAGTTCAACACAAAGGTAACTTCTTAGGTTGAGCAAATGAAGTGGTCAAAATATAGCGAACTTAACTGTTTTAAACGAAACCATTTTTCCCGAATTCTGAAAAGTATTTGCTGTATCATCTGTCCGAAGGGAATTTTAGGGCCCTAAACTGATAATAGTTTAAATTGAATTAATCTGCTTCTTTACTACCAATATCTTTACCTCGCTGATAATTGGAACATCTAGTCCGTAATTACGATTGAAGATACCTTCTTAAATGCTGTACCTGCAGAATTAAGGGAAGGCTCGTAGTTTCGAGCCTGTTGGTGCTCATCTGTACACTAGAGTCGTGTTCTATTGTAGCCTAAGCGGACAAAATGTTAATTCTTTTGCCAAATATAAGATGATGAAAAGTTCCGAGGGCCATACTGTCAGTCACATAAGAGGTTGAGTTAAAGTACCACTACAATTAACACATACAACTGTTCACCTTTGATCACATAAATGCTTCCTATATTTTGGGTAATCTATTACATATTTTGATATTTGTAGAACTATATGCAAGAGCTTCAATAGCTTCTCAAAAGTGGGCGGACATGACCTTGATTAATACCACTTCAAGCGCGAATCACAAAGTCCTGGGAAGGGAGGGATCCGGGGCTCACGTAAGGGCCCTGGAAAAGTGTGGAGGCTAGATGATCTGTGATGTAAGCTGGGGCATTTTCCAACGATTTTAATCCATCGAATGGATGTTTCCACAATTTTTGCGTTTGATTTCATTGAATCAGCTATTGTGAGGTATTGAAACAAACATTGTGCACGCTGTTTTCATTAGGATTCTGGAAGAAAGTGGGAGACAATCCCCTCCACTGTCAAACGTGAGGGCACTTGTCTTCCCCCACCTATTGACGCAAATGCCGATATGCATTGATATGGACGTTTGAGAAACTTGTTGAAATAATATTTTCAAATATTTCAAACTATAATCGAGAAGGAGAGTCACGAAGTAAGGTAACAAATAACATTACAAGAACCTTGGCAACTACGAAGGTTTAAACTTACAAAGCTCTCTTAATCACAGTAATGAGAGTAACTACGTATGGATATATAATGACTTGATCACAGAGTGAGAGAATCAGACAAATTAATTGAAATGTATTTCATTGAAAAAGACCAAAACTGATCCGTACTTGGAGTCAACTGGTTGAAGTCCTGGTACCGTAGGAGCTTTAGAAGGCTTCTGAGAAGTAAAAAAGAAATGGACGACAACAGCACATTGAGTATAGGCCTAAACCTCTTACGACACGATGTTGGTTTTGGTTGAAAAAGCTACCATGTGGGGGAAGGGAATGGGGAGAGAAGAAGTGAGTACACACGTACACAAAGTTACCGGTCCATCGAAGCCAGGTACTGATGCGACTGGTTTGCCTAGGACATGCCGAGTGTGCGCCTCGTATTATACAGGTATGAACAAGCTCGCCAAGTGCGCCTCCAAGATGTCTGCTTAAACAAACATAACGACACCGGAAATATGGGTTTATCAGATACTTTGAGAAATAAATTCTTATTTTACTACGATGATTTTACTTCAGCCTTGATGTTGTAAAATGAAGAATACAAAATACAAAAGCCACTTGACGAGCTTGGTTTACACCATAATGAATGGCAAATTACGTGGAGAACTTATCTGAGTGTGTGGAATATGCTATATATGTTTCGTTCATATTCTCGGAGTCGAAAACTGTCACATTAGATCACCAGGCATGATAGACAGAAAACTGGGGACAAGGGGGTATATTGCCACTCTTTACTAGGGGCATGGACTACGGAAACCCACAAAGCCCCCTCCCCGGATTTTCAAAAATATTAAAAAGCGGGAAGCTTCGTATTATTACTTTTGGTCACCAAATTGAAAACTTTTGCAATAAGTATAAAATAAGGCAAATCATTATTTAACTTAAATTTATTGAAAGTATGTTCATTTTTCGGCACGTTTGCACGTACCCATCACCCATTGACTCATTATTGTGTTATTACATGTCAGCTCGAGCGAGATTATTTTCTCAAAGTCCCAATCAATTCTACCTTCATCTAGACTTCCGAAATTGCAGGACCCGAAAGGGCGAGGTAATTACAAGATGAGGCAGGAAGAGGAAAGGCATTTTAATGTAACTTGGATGTCGTTTGTAATGCAAGGTGAAGTGAAACATAAATTGTCAAAAAATTGCTATTTTCGGGGATCTTCGGTCGCATCTGTCGTAGACAGTTGCGTCATTGTCAATAGACGTGTTGGGAAATTCGGTATTTCCGGTCGGGTCACAAGGTCAAGTGTACCATGACAACTGTCAACGTATTTAACTCTGCATGCTCAGCATGCAACACCCGCGCTGGGACACTGTAAGCGTGGTACACTTCACCTTAGATCCATTCCCATATTGCATTGCTCGGAAACATTTCCCAACTCGCCTATTCCCTTTAGACAGCTCGAGTAGTACTAATGTTCCAATGCAGCCCCTACACCAGCATCCACCTCCCGACCCACAATCCCATGGGGGACCATCAAATCCACCGGCCGTTGGTAAAAATGCTATTAACAAAATATCAAGTTCCGATTTCGAGGTCTGTTTAATGCACATTCAATTCCATTTTCAGATAGTGACATAATTCACGTCCCCGGGAGAGCTCAAGGGGTTTTCGCAAAGCCCTTTGCCCCAAATTACAGAAAGTCGTTCCATGTACATTCTGGATGTATATAATATTATATTCCTGTGGAAATATATTGCACTTTCATCAAGACTCGCTTATATCTTTACGACGATATTGGGATTCTGTCTACACAGAAATGGAGTTCATACTTCTGTTAAAAAAAATCTACTCACTAAGCGAAAATAGACGAAAGCTATTAGTACAATAGCAACAAAGGCAGCAACAAACGTAATGGTGGTAATCATATCGTGGACTTTTCTTCAGACAAAATTCCAAACAGCAAACTGGAAACTGTCTCGTTTTCACGAATGTGATTTGCTGTAAAAGTACAAAGGAATATAACATTACTAATAATCTAAGTAACTGGTGTTCTTTAGTTTTTAATCTTTGTTTTTTAATGTACTTTGTCCGCAACTGCCTCGCTCGTCTTGCCTTGGTTTTTACTTTCTTCCGAGGTCATATAGGCCTAAATTTTATACTTCCACTTGTACACTAAGCGAAATTGTGATGATGTGATGATGTGATAAGCTTATCCCCCACCTACCCACTGTGGGCCGAAACCTGCTACTTCTCCCAAAACGGGCTATACTATACCGGCAGTAGCGACACGAACCCTACAGAAACCCTGCGATAGTGTAAGCAGCAACTACGGTACGTTGATCATGAACAGCTTTAACCAAGTCTTTCAAAAAGCTCCTGTTCTTGTTACATAAGACCTGTGGAAATGTTGTATACTAAAATACAGTAGTAACTTTGCCGATACAAGTGAACTATAATGTTACCTCCCTGCATGCTAAATTACATCAACAATTGCAGACTGTTGTTCTGTATACAAATAATGAATGTTTATGAGTGCGATAGTATACAAATAATGAATGTTTATGAGTGCGATAGTATGAATTATTTCATGAGTTGAAAGATTGAACGTTCTATTCAACGAGGCGAAGCCGAGTTGAATAGAATGTTAAAGCTTTCATCGAATGAAATTATTCATACTATCGCACGAATGAAAAACGTTCATTATTTGTTTTATATAACACCAGTGCCGGATGAACCCCATGGCAGAACCGGCATATGCCGGGGGCCCCGAGCTTTTGGGGCCCCCTGCCTCTGGCATATAATGTATAATAACTGTCATGTATCACTGCATAATGTGTAAAAGCAACTATTAGTTATTAGCGGTTAAAAGCTAAAATGTATTCTGTTGAGTGTTATTAATTTTGTGTAAGCGGGTTGGCGAGGGGGAAGGAGGTTAAACTTGTAAAAGGGGTCCCGCTATAGAAAGTGCCGGGGCCCCACACAACGCTAATCCGGCCCTGTATAACACCTCATAATTTTGATCTAGTCGTTGGTTAAATTTGTGTTTTGGCGGTCACTATGGATTCGTGTTTGTCTGTGTAGTAGCTCCATGGTTTGTCGTTTGCTAACTGCGTGTTTATGTACCTAATACAGAGGGATTCTTTGTGACGTCAAGCGCGTTAGATTCCCAGGCACTGAAGGGCAAAACACATACGCAGTAAGCGTATTTACAGCACACGTGCATTGCATTACCATAGACACAATGGACGCTTGTCCTTCAAAACCAAAAAGACGTGCGATCTTGCCCTTCAAACCAAAGAGACGCCAGATCACTTGACGTCGGTTAGTCTAGCGGCGAATTTGAAAAAGAGCTCTAAAAATTGACTTACCCGGTACCGATTTGTAAAATATAGCGGCTATGCTAAAACTATTGTTTATAATGTAACTTTAACTTTTATGTTGGTTGTCACTTTTTAAAAGTTCCCGAACATGCAAATTTTCAAGGTCAAAGGTCAAAAAGGTCAATTTTTCAAAGTTTTAGTAATTTTGACACACTTTAATATGACGAGACATAAAATGCTGTGAGTCAAAGTGAACAATTTATACAGTCTTAAAGTGCTCAAAAAGTAAGGAAAATAAAAGAATTATAAATTATTTTAGGGTGTTTTCGTAGCCTTAACAAAGAAATTTGAATAACGGACTTAGACATGTTGAACAGTCCGTTTTCAACACCTTTCAATTTCAGTTCTGCACCATTGGTGAAGACTGAGAAGAAAAACGTCCAGAACAGTGCTGGCGCCAGGTGGGGGCCATGGCCCCCCGTCGGGGAAGGCTGCCCCCCCCCCGTAGGGGAAATTTTCCGGTTTCGTCGGTGAGATACTATGTATACGGTAAAATATGTAGTCCCCGACAACGGGCAGTCGCCCCGACGATTTACTTAATTTTGGTCTAAATTTGGGCAAATTTTTCAATAAAACCCCCAAATTTCCAATTTTCTTCGTAATAACCCAAATTTTTTCAAATTTTCCATGGTAAAAGTCCAATTTTTTCAATTTTTCCATTAAGAGCCCGAAATTTTCGGCGCGCTTCGCTCGCCAAAATTTTGTTCCGAACATCGTTTCGGCACTATATCGCCCTCATCGAGGCTTCGGGTTGCTGGCGGGGAGCTTGGTCCCCCTGTCGGGCAAATCCTGGCGCCACCCCTGGTCCAAAAACTTTCCAACGCGTTCTTTAAACTATGGACAAGTGAGGTTTAAAATACAACCTTTGAATGTTTTTAGTTTTCGAACATAGTTTTAAGGTCAAAGGTCATTGAGGTCGCACCTTTTAAACTTGATCTGCATTTAACGTTTTTCCCCATAAGGACCCTTCACAAAATCATATGACTTCAAACAACAATTACTCAGATGTTCTTAAGCAACTTTGTCAGGGGTGAGACCAGGTGGGGCGAGGAGGCCATGTCCCCTTCGAGAAAGGTTGAGACCCTCGTCGAGAAAAGTTTCTAATCTTTAGGGAGAATGAGTGTGTGCGATGAAGTTTTTAATCTCCGACAGCGACTGGTCGTCCCAACAGTTTAGTTGAGTTACGGTTTTCTAAAAGAGGGCTATTATTCAAAATAAATTGCAAACCTCACCTTTTACATTTACTTCAACATAAACCAAATTTTTGAATTAAATTCAATAAAAATACCAAATTATTGAAATTTCTCCACTAAAAGCCCCAAATTTGTGCCGCCCAAATAGCGCCGAAATGTTTATTCACCATCCTTCCAGTAATCCGTCCCTTTTGTCCTGGTTTTTGGACTATGGCTTCCGTCCCTACCAAAGTCGAGAACTTGTAATCCTTAAAATTAAGTGGGATGTAATGAAAATATTTATAGGCCTACCATGAAATGTAGGCTATTTTCGTAGCTGTATCAGAGAAATTTGAATTTCCGTTTCGGTTGTTAGAATGTGTGGAACCATTGCATTGATTAGATTAAATGTGCGAAATCACATAGCCTAACTAAATTAATTGACTTAATTACTTATTAAATACATTACGGTGTTTCTGTCATTGCAAGTACCATCTGCCAACATGAACCAGATCAGCGAAAAGGGGTATGTTCTAGCAATATCCCATGCAAAAACAGTAGATATTTGTTTAAATGTTTTCGGACGTGATGGTAAACTTTATTAAGGCAGAAAGCGTCTTTGCTCGGGAAGACATGCAAGTAATACATTTTACCGCTACAAACTTACAAAGTACGCTTTTGTTTTGTTTCAACACACAGTTTTCTGCTATCTTTTATGAGAGGGAGTTGGAACTTATTCGCAATGGAACTTGGTCAGCCGGAGTTTGGAAATATCCTATTTCTCTGGCACATTTTGTGAAAACCCGGCCATTGGTCAGATTATTACAGTTTTTCGGGCAAACGGCTTAGCCTCCTCCTCCCCCTAGAAAGTGTCTCTTACACCCATCGTAATTGTTACATGAATTTAATTCATTTTGTTTACTGGTAAATAAACCTTTAATAATTTGTGGTTATAGAGTAATATAATTAAAAGTTGTTTCCCTGCATTGGAAAGCCAGTGAATGATTCTCGCACCGGTTTATGTTGTTTTCAAGTCTGGACATGGAAATGGCACATATCCATAACAAGACTTGATTTTACTTGCAAAAAAATAAAAATCCTTCACTCAAAAAAGGATTATGTTGAGATGAATTCAATGAAGCTTGTAGAGGGACTGTTAATACCGTACATATATGATCTTGCTTTCATTTTCGTAAAGTTATAAAGACAGTGTTTAGTAATCACAATTAGGGATAACGTGTTTAATTCCAGCCACATCTAACATCGTGAGGCGGATATTAAGAACACAGGTTTCTTTCTAAGGACTGATATTATGCTTTTTGTGTTGCACAATATACGTTTTTGTCGACAAATGATTGGAGGTAAGAAGAATTCAGCAAACTCGGGTTTTTGGGAGAAGATGCGTTGCCACCAATTGTTCTTTATAGCCTGGCAACAAGCACATAAATTGGTTGGCTAAATCACGGGTCAACCAGATTCAGATATAGCCTGAAAGCAACCATGTGTCGACCAGTTGAACAATCGGGAGAACGGGTGTACTCTGTTCGAAAATACAGTTCCATAACTTAAAGAGTAGTGGAGGGACCCACAAACATTTACGCCTGGTAGAAATTGTAGGAACAAAAATTACATTTGCCTTTTATGGTAACACATCTCGTGCCTTGAAAATAATTTTCCCTCTGACAGTCTGGGAGCTTTCTCGCCCCCTTCAGCACGTTGTCTGGCTAAGGGCCTGGATGAAGCTGGCTCTAAGAGGGTTTGGTGATTCGGTTTTTCATATGCACATTAATGAAGGCAGACGATCAATTTTTATCCAAGAAGAGCATTATATTGCAATGTAGAACTTATAACGATCTTACCTTATCTTTATTGAGAGACGCTTTATCTCCACGTGGCAAAACATGCATAAGATGCATTAAAATATCATATCGTGTAAATTTGTAATGGGGAAAACTAAAAACTTAATGAAAATACTCAATGAAACCATAGCAAATAATGATAATTAAGGGTTTTATACATGGATTGGAGTTCAGGGATGTTTATTGTAAATTTATTCAAAATATTTACCACACTAGACTCAAGGTAAAGCCTCCCCTGAAGGTGATGTACACATGTATAGTACCAAGATTGTTGAAGTTTGGGTGAAAATAGACTCGTGACCTTTGACCCTCCTAATAACCATGTTCGGGTAAATTTAAAAGGTACCAACCAACAGAAAATAAAAGCTGAATGAAAACACTGAAGCAAAACACCATAGCCACATTTTTTTCGTTAACCTTTCCAGATATGGTTTATAAATTTGACTAGTCTGCACATAGCTGACGGGTTTTTTCGTTAGCCTTTCGCTACGGTTATCCTGTGTGGCAGAAGTTAAAGAGAGCCGCTTTGCAGTCAAACATTCCACAAATCAATTTTATCCAAGAAGAGCATTATATTGCAAATAGAACTTATAACGATCTTACCTTATCTTTATTGAGAGACGCTTTATCTCCACGTGGCAAAGAATGCATAAGATGCTTTAAAATATCATATCGTGTAAATTTGTAATGGGGAAAACTAAAAAATTAATGAAAATATTCAATGAAACCATAGCAAATAATGATAATTAAGGGTTTTATACATGGATTGGAGTTCAGGGATGTTTATTGTAAATTTATTCAAAATATTTACCACACTAGACTCAAGGTAAAGCCTCCCCTGAAGGTGAAGTACACATGTATAGTACCAAGATTGTTGAAGTTTGGGTGAAAATAGACTCGTGACCTTTGACCCTCCTAATAACCATGTTCGGGTAAATTTAAAAGGTGACAACCAACAGAAAATGAAAGCTGACATCCTAAGAAACATTTTGAGGGTAGGTGTCAACTTTTACAAAGTTGTACCGGGGGGGGGGGGTCGAAAAATTTCACTCTTCGCCGCTAGTCTAGGTGAAACAATGTACGATCCCCAGTGCTGCAGTGATTTATTGAGACGCGTCATAGCTTGTACGTAGCGCGAGCAATTCATTGCTGATTCATTGCCGTGGGTTAGTATACACTAACCAACGACCGTGGGTTAGTATATACTAACCAACGGTCGAGCACCACAATCTTGATGATAGTGCGGAATCACGCATGGCATGTGACCACCAATCTTCCAATCAGATGTAGAGAAATTAATAAGGTGTTATATAATATACAAATAATGAATGTTTATGAGTGCGATAGTATGAATAATTTCATGAGTTGAGAGATTGAACGTTCTATTCAACGAGGCGAAGCCGAGTTGAATAGAACGTTAAATCTTTCAACGAATGGAATTATTCATACTATCGCACGAATGAAAAACATTCAATATTTGTTTTATATAACACCTTATAATTTTGCTAGTCGTTGGTTAAATTTGTGGATTCGTGTTTGTCCGTGTAGTAGCTCAATGGTTTGTCGTTTTCTAACTGCGCGTTTATGTAGGCCTACCTGATATAGAGGGATTCTTTGTTACGTCAAGCGCGTTGGATTCTCAGGCACTGAAGGGCAAAACACACATATGCAGTAAGCGTATTTACAGCACACGCGCACGGCATTTCCATAGATACTTCTGTGACACAATGGACGCTTGTCCTTCAAAACCAAAGAGACGCGAGATCACTTGACGTCGGTGAAACAATGCACGATCCCAGTGCTGCAGTGATTTATTGAGACGCGGCATAGCTTGTACGTAGCGCGCTCAATGCATCGCTGACTCATTGCCGTGGGTTAGTATATACTAACCAACGGTCGAGCACCACAATCTTGATGATAGTGCGGAATCACGCATGGCATGTGACCACCAATCTTCCAATCAGATGTAGAGAAATTAATAAGGTGTTATATAATATACAAATAATGAATGCTTATAACTGCGATAGTATACAAATAATTTTAATGAGTGCGATAGTATGAATTATTTCATGAGTTGAAAGATTGAACGTTCTATTCAACGAGGCGAAGCCGAGTTGAATAGAACGTTAAATCTTTCAACGAATGAAATTATTCATACTATCGCACGAATGAAAAACATTCATTATTTGTTTTATATAAAACCTTCTAACGTTGGTTCAGTAAATTTGTGTTTCGACGGTCACAGTGGTTCGTGTTTTGTCGTTTGCTATCTACGCGTTTGTATGTACCTAGCTATTACTTACGTACGATATGCAATGTGCGATTCCCAACGCTGCATTCATTCATTGAGTGGCGGCATAGTTTGTACGTACGCGCAGTGATTGTGACGTCACCGCCGTGCCTTATACTAGTATAACCCAAGACCGTGTGTTATACTAGACTATTGCACGATGGATAACACACAACCGTGATGATAGTGCCGAATCACCCATGGCATGTGACCACCAATCCTCCAATCAAATGTAGAGGAATTAATAAGGTGTTATATAATATACAAATAATGAATGTTTATGAGTGCGATAGTATGAATAATTTCATGAGTTGAAAGATTGAACGTTCTATTCAACGAGGCGAAGCCGAGTTGAATAGAACGTTAAAGCTTTCAACGAATGAAATTACTCATACTATCGCTCGGATGAAAAACATTCATTATTTGTTTTATATAACACCTCATAATTTTGCTAGTTGTTTATTGGTTAATTTTGTGTTTTGGCGGTCACTATGGATTCGTGTTTGTCCGTGTAGTAGCTCCATGGTTTGTCGTTTTCTAACTGCGCGTTTATGTAGGCCTACCTGATATAGAGGGATTCTTTGTTACGTCAAGCGCGTTGGATTCTCAGGCACTGAAGGGCAAAACACACATACGCAGTAAGCGTATTTACAGCACACGCGCACGGCATTACCACAGATACTTCTGTGACACAATGGACGCTTGTCCTTCAAAACCAAAGAGACGCGAGATCACTTGACGTCGGTGAAACAATGCACGATCCCCAGTGTTGCAGTGATTTATTGAGACGCGGCATAGCTTGTACGTAGCGCGCTCAATGCATCGCTGACTCATTGCCGTGGGTTAGTATATACTAACCAACGACCGTGGGTTAGTATACAAATAATGAATGTTTATGTTGGCCTCGTTGAATAGAACGTTCAATCTTTCAACTCATGAAATAATTCATACTATCGCACGAATGAAAAACATTCATTATTTGTTTTATATAACACCTTATAACTATCTAACGTTACCTTTATCTAGTCGGTTAAAGTTGTGTTTTGGCGTTTGTCCGTGTAGTAGCTCCATGTTTTGTCCTTTGCTAGCTACGCGTCTACTACGTACGGTATGCAATGTGCGATTCCCCAAAGCTGCGTTGATTTATTGAGTTGGGGCATAGTTTGTACGTACGCGCAGTGATTGTTACGTCACAGCCGTGTGTTATACTAGACTATTGCACGAACGTGTGTTATACTAGACTATTGCACGATGGATAACACACGACCGTGATGATAGTGCTGAATCACCGAATCACCCATGGCAAGTGAGACCGACTGCAGTGGCCAAGTGGTTAGAGCATCCGACTTGCAGCCGGAAGGTCTAGGGTTCAAATCCTGGCCGGGTCATACCAAAGACTTCAAAATGGAACCTACTGCCTTTGTGCTTGGTGCTCAGCATAAGCAATGGAGTAGGGAAAACAATCCAGTGTGCCACAACTGGAAAAAAGGCCGTGGTCGTCTCGACTTGAACCAATTGGTTGGAAACTGGGACGTTAAACCTCATCTAACTACTAACTAACTAACCCATGGCAAGTGACCACCAATCCTCCAATCAAATGTAGAGAAATAATAAGGTTTTATATAATATGAATTATTTCATGAGTTGAAAGATTGAACGTTCTATTCAACGAGGCGAAGCCGAGTTGAATGGAACGTTAAATCTTTCAACGAATGAAATTATTCATACTATCGCATGAATGAAAAACATTCATTATTTGTTTTATATAACACCTTGTAACTATCTAACGTTACCTTTATCTAGTCGTTGGTTAAAGTTGTGTTTTGGCGTTTGTCCGTGTAGTAGCTCCATGGTTTGTCGTTTGCTAGCTACGCGTCTACTACGTAGGGTATGCAATGTGATGGCGATCCCCAAAGCTGCGTTGATTTATTGAGTTGCGGCATAGTTTGTACGTACACGCAGTGATTGTGACGTTACAGCCCGGCCGTGTGTTATACTAGACTATTGCACGATGGATAACACACGACCGTGATGATAGTGCCGAATCACCAATGACATGTGACCACCAATCCTCCAATCAAATGTAGAGAAATTAATAAGATGTTATATAATATATACTAACCAACGGTCGAGCACCGCAATCTTGATGATAGTGCCAAATCACGCATGGCATGTGACCACCAATCTTCCAATCAGATGTAGAGAAATTAATATGGTGCTATGTAATATGAATTATTTCCATGAGTTGAAAGATTGAACGTTCTGTTCAACGAGGCGAAGCCGAGTTGAATAGAACGTTCAATCTTTCAACGAATGAAATTATTCATACCATCGCACGAATGAAAAACATTCATTATTTGTTTTATATAACACCTTATAACTATCTAACGTTACCTTTATCTAGTCGTTGGTTAAAGTTGCGTAGCGGTCACTATGGTTCGCGTTTGTGGGTGTGGTAGCTCCATGGTTTGTCGTTTGCTACCTGCTCGTCTTTCTGTGCCTATTACGTACGATATGCAATGTGCGTGTGCGATTTATTGAGTTGCGGCATTGTTTGTACGTGCCGCAGTGATAGTGACGTCACAGCCGTGTGTTATTCTAGACTATTGCACGACCGTGTGTTATACTAGACTATTGCACGATGGATAACATACGACCGTGATGATAGTGCCGAATCACTCATGGCATGTGACCACCAATCCTTCAATCAAATGTAGAGAAATAAATAAGGTGTTATATAATTTCGGCTATTCTATGGAGTTCAACAAATTCAATGTGTCATGCACGAAAGCGTTGTTGTGAAGCTCCAGTTGAGTCCAATGCTTATCATTCAGTTGTACAGTAGTTCCATAATTATGTTAGTATTAGGGCAGGCATATGCTAATAAAATGGTATTGCGTGTTCACTCAAAATGATTTTCGATTTATGAGGGCATACTTCAAGTTGTAGAGAATTTTTTACTGTTTGGTTTGTTTGAAAGATTGGCAGTCAGATACATCGGAACGTCGGAGTTCATACTACGTGCTGCAGGGTAACAGTGGCGCTGGCACCGGGTGGTGGAAGGCGTGCCCCAAATCAATTTTCGAAATTTTCTTGAATCCAAAATGCGTTTGAGCGATAGATTTCTGTGGAGGGTACGCTGAAGTGTGTTTTCGACTGATTGATGGATCTGTAGTCTATTGTAATCATTTCCTACCCAGGTAGCAAACCTACATGGGCCCCATATAGGTGAATCCATATGGGGCCCTTATGCGTTTGCACCCAAGATTTATAAGGGACCCATATGGGCCAGTCCATATGTCCATATTATCCATATGGTATAGTTCTGGGGCCCATATGTGGCAGTTGCCCACATGGGCCCCAGAACTATTCCATATGGGTCATATGGGTCATATGGTCTGTCCCATTTCCCAGTAAACACGGAACATTTTTGAAATATTTTTTAAGGCGTAAAAATGTTATAGAGAAATATGGAGGAAAAATGGTTTTGAAATATTTGAAAAATGTTGTATTAACATTTCAAAAATATTTTCACTAAAATATTTCCTTTTAATGTTATCAAAATATAACCATAATATTTCTTTGTCAACATAAGAAAATGATTTTTTCATGAATATGATTCTTAATGCTTGTTGAAAGCATGCCAAAACTAAAAAGAAAACCTCAAAACGCTCGTTGTGTATGTGTTTGTGTTGGAATGCTTTAAAAATATTTTGAAGATATTTTTATTCACATGTTACACTGAAACATTTTAATAATATGAATAAAATGTGTCATAATAACACCCAAATTTGAATTGAAAATATCCCCGAAGTATTATACAGTACTTAGACCATCATACTATGGCAGTTTGGAGAGAGAAAAAAAATGCGGTTTTCTTATTGGATCATGGATATTGTAATAATGTTGCTAGAAATATTCCTATGATGTTTTTATAATGTTTATAAAACATTCTGGTGTCATTTGAATAAAACATTTTTTAAATATTTCGGAAATGTTTCCATAGTATCATTCTATAACCCTAAAAGTAGTAAAATTGAACAATTTCAATTTTTAAAAAGGTATGTACAAACATACGGATATAAGTAAGAAAACTAGAGCACCAATGGTGCTGAAGCTCATACCTTCAACCAATTAAGGGTCCCTGGCTTCTAGTCTTTGTTAGTACAAGCATCATATGACTTTAAATGACGTCAAATGGCTTATGACCCCAAATCTCACATACCCTGATGGCACCTTCCCGAATGTCACAAAAAATTTGTCATGCTATCTTTGCTTTGTAAGTTGTTTCATGAATACAATTTAAGAAAGCAAAAGCCCCTAGGGCCCATCTTTGGTCTTGGACCCCAAATTTCAAGTATCATTATGACAAACCATTAACATTGTACAAGAGAATCTGTAGTTGAAGATGCACTTTTGCACACTTCATAAAAGAGCCATAGGGTCCACATGGGCTTTTGGACCAAAATTCCACAAAACCAGAAACAGATCACTAGCCAAGCATCATTATAACAGACCATCAATTCTGTTAAACATTAACTGGAGGAAAAGTCAATTACTTGCAATACTACACAAAATGGACCCTATGGTCCATCTTGTGCCTTGGACCCCAACTTGTTAAACACCCTGAAGGTACCACTACCCGAATATAATTATGACAAACCATCAACATTGCACAACAGAATCTGCAGGAGTAAGCAATTTGCAAAATGTCATAAAAAGGGCCATAGGGCCCATATGGGACCTTAGACCGAAACTTCCAGAACACCATAAACAGATCACTAACAAAGCATCATTATGACAGGCCTTCAACTCTGTTTAACATTAACTGGAGGAGGAATTGACCATTTTGCAATATTTCACAAAATGGACCCTAGGGTACATTGGGCCTTGGACCCAAAATTTCTGTACACCCTAAAAGAACCATTAACAGAGGATCATTATGGCAAACACACCCACGTGCTCTGACAATGCACACACAATAGAAATACCCAATGGAAATCCCATTAGGCAGCTCCCTTTAAACTAACCTAAACAACTGCACAGGATTGACCTCTTCTACACAGACAGTTTTAAAGAGGGTGCAGTACAAAGAAAAATAGGTAGTAAAGTGATTTTGTGAGACTGGTAAAATAGAGGGGTGGCACAAAATTGGTTAGAAAGGTATCAAAAGTAGTCTTCATCCCAAATTGGAGAAGTAATTTGTAAGGACCATTAACAGAGCTTCATTATGACAAACCATTAACACTGTACAACACAATTTGTAGGAGAAAAAGTATTTTGTAAAATTTCATAAAATGAGCCATTGGGGCCCACATGGGACCTTAGACCAAAATTCAAGAACACCATAATGAGATCACTAACCAAGCATTATAATGAGAAGCTGTTACCTCTCTTTAAACATTAGATAGAGAAGAAGTTAATTACTTTGCAATATTTCACAAAATGGACCCAATGGTCCAGCTCGGGCTTCGGACCAAAAATTCCTGAACACCCCGAAAGGACCAATAACAGAGTAACATTATGGCAAAACATCAGCATTGTACAAGAGAATCTGTAGGAGGAGAAGCATTTTGTAGAATTTCATAAAATGGGCCCTAGGGTCCACATTGGACCTTGGACCAAAAATTCCTGAACACCCCAAATGGCCCACCACCCAAGGAACATTGTGCCCAAGTTTCAAACAAATCCACGAAAGCATGTGGGAGGAGAAGCATTTTGAACAAGTGTGGACAGATAGATAGATAGATAGATAGATAAATAGATAGATAGATAGATAGATAGATAGATAGATAGATAGATAGATAGATAGATAGATAGATAGATAGATAGATAGATAGATAGATAGATAGATAGATAGATAGATAGATAGATAGATAGATAGATAGATAGATAGATAGATAGATAGATAGAGTGACGCCGCGTGATCACAATAGCTCACACCAGCATGCTGGTATGAGCTAAAAATTAGAGAGCAAAACATTTTTGAAATGTTAGAAAGATATTTCAGCAGTATCTTTTTGTGATGGTTCCAAAATATAACCAAAACATTTTCTTGACAACAAAAGAAAATGATTTGCTTAATTAATATGATTCATAGTTCTTGTAGACGGTTGGCCAAAACTGTATGAACGCTCGTTGTGTACGTTTTTGTGTTGAAATGTTTTTAAAATATTTTGAAGATATTTTTTTACATATTACACTGAAACATTTTAATAATATGAATAATATGTTTAATAATAACACACAAACTTGAACTGAAAATAGCCCAGAAGTGTTATACAGTAGTAAGACTATCACACTATGGCAGATTATAGAGAAAAAAATCGATTTTCCTATTGGATCTTGGATCGTTGTGTATGTGTTTGTGTTGAAATGTTTTAAAAATATTTTCAGATATTTTTATTTATATGTTACACTAAAACATTTTAATAATATGAATAAATTGCTTCATAATAACACCCCAACTTGAACTGAAAATAGCCCAGAAGTGTTATAAGACTATCATACTATGGCAGATTAAAGACAAGAAATTCGGTTTTCCTACTGGATCTTGAATATTGTAATAATGTTACTTGAAATTTATATGATGTTCTCATAATATTTATAAAACATTTTGGTAACATTTCAAAAAAATCATTTTTCAATATTTTTATTATTGAAAAAGCATCTAAAAACCTTTACGGGATAAAACCTATATCCCCTACTTCCCTTCGTGCCCTCATGAAATTCGTCCTTGAAAGGAACTGTTTTGAGTTTAATGGCCAATTTTTCCCACCAAAAATTCGATACGCTATGGGAAGCCAATCTTCACCTGAGATCTGCGATATTATCATGCATAGACTTGAAAATCATACCGACAGATCCAAACGTACTAAAGTGGCTTCGTTAAAGGGATGAAATTTTTCTGCTGTATAAGGAAACGGCATTTGAACTTTCTAATTTGGTGGCTTAAATGAATAAAATTCACTCTTCTGTGAAATTCACCATAGAAGTCTCTAACAACGAGGTTACTTACGTACTTAGATCTAAAAATTTTCAAAGGTACTAAATTTCAATCTAGTGGCATTCTTGACACAAAAGTCTATACTAAGCCCACATCTTTCAATACCTCGATCGAAGTTCTGCACACCCACTAGCCACTTTTAAAGGCTTCTTAAAGGGTGAAGTACTGAGATACCCTAAAATTTGCAGTAATGAGAACGATTTTCTAGAGAAAAGAAATTCCTTTACAGAGAAACTTCTAACAAGAAACTATTCGCCAGAAGAGATAGCCTCATCCACTAACGGCATTGATTATAAAAGCCATATATTAGGTCCTAATATATGGCTCTGAAAGTAAACAAAACACAGCGCCACTACTCATTCTCAAAACAACCTGCACTCCACACATTAAAACGAGTCACCTAAGACTAAGAGAAGCTTTATTAATGCACTGGAATAATTGCAGGTGACCGGCAACTGTCCCGTCTGTTTCCCGACCGTCCTATTATAGCCTATAAAAAGGGCACCAAATCTCAAAGATTTACTTGTAAAAGCAAGGTTTTCCCCAGACCAGGAGTCGAACGAAACAGAAGAAAGTTATGGCGATATCTTACTTGATGCGCTCATAGCTGCATTATAAAACATGACAAACCCTGCCTTAGTATTACACAGTACACAAACGCTACTACTGATGACGTTCTGCCCACAGAGCGAAGAACAGAAACCGGTCTAGTTGGTTTTCATAAAATCTCTTATTTGTCAATCTCAGAACGACTCACATTCCTCCAAAAGAGTCGGGAATAATTTAAAGCTTTTGGTTGGATCATATTTAACATGGTCGGGCACTTTTGCCTAAAATATAACAGTTCACCGACTTGGCAACGTCAGAAAGTGAACTACCTACCCCCTTCCCCCCTTTCATTTGTTTTTTGCTTCTCTTTTCTTCGAAAAATGAGACGTAGATTAGATGCACTGAGAATTCCGGGCGGAATCTCTGACGTATACCGAAAGAAAATACTCGTACATCCTTTGATCCCACAAAAGCGGGGTCCTAAATACCGAAAAACAGTCGAAAAGAACTGCAAACTAGCACAAATGTGTGTGAGATCTAAAAGGCTTTATCTTAGCCTTAAACTTTCGTCCAACCAGCGCCCAGTATTTGGGGTATTCTCTTTCACGTCCAAATATACAAAAATAAACAAAAGCTACACAAGGATATGATCTATCTAGCGCAGAGCATGGAAGCCAAGGATAATACGGATCTAATACCAGATATACCTGCCTTGCCTAAAGACACCACAGACTCTGGAGAAGAGAAAATAACTTGTGGTCATAGAACACCCAATCTAATAAGGACAGAATTCTTCTAAAAGAAGAACACTACAGGAAAGTCAGACAGCACGCTGATACTCTTAACACGGCATCGAGAAGACGATAGGCTAGGCCCTACCTCAGCACCTGAGGGTTTACAGAAACCCACCCAGACTCCCGAAGTCTCGGAACTGCTCTAAGGAATTCTCTGAGTCCTGACACTCGGCGATCCTTCGAGCGGGAAGGGGGCCTTGCAAAGTCTAGCGGCAGAAACTATCCAGCCAGGCGAAAAGGCAACGTCAACGCTTCCTTGAAAATGAAGGCAGGGCAAAGTTGGACCTTGAGTCAGCTTCAGAAGGTGAAGAGGCCAAGAAGCTGCTGCACAAACTTCTTAGGTTATCGGCCAAGAAGGAGGAAGACAGGTTGCGGCACTGAAAAAGCCCCAAGAAAACACCCCTTGGCTACAGGCGTTGAGGGAATCCGGATAGGTCTAAGTCTAAAACCAAATGCTTCCTCGGAAGAGTGGCTTCTCTCCTCTGCGAACATGCTTAACCTAAAGTGCCCCTAAGCCTAATTCTGTATCCCAACCTAGCCTACGCTAACTAGCCTAAAAAGCTTAATTAGGCCTAAATTTAATTTACCGATCGATTGAAGCTGTAAAAGGCTAACAATGACAGGGGCCTAGCTAGGCCTATTTCACTGACGTTTCAAAAACAGACCAAAAATATTTTAGTGACAGCGTGAAAATGTGGTGAAAAGGTTTCTGTAACATTTTTTTAAAATGAGCTGGAAATGTTGCGACATTTTTGGAACGCAATAACAATATTTTAGAAATGTTGTGATAAGGTTTTAAAATATAACAGAAATATTTCTAAAAATGTTCTAGAAATATTTCTGCAACTCAACAAAAATATTTCTGAAATGTTTTTAAAAATAAAACAAAAACATTAGACCGCATATTTTTAAAATATGACAAGAATATTTCACTGACGATCCAAAAGCATCCCCAAAATATTTTAGTGATATCGTGAAAATGTGGTGAAAAACAGGGGCGCAAATCTCTGTTTGAGAGTGAGGGGCGAAAACGAATATGGTGTACGCGTGGATTTGAAACTGTGCACGCGTAGCGTGCACTGCGAGCGCGAAGCCCTCGTGGGTGGGGTCCAGGGACCCGCCTTAGTGCCCCTGGTAGGGTCCAGGGGCAAAGTCCCGGTGGGGGTCCAGGGGGCGAAGCCCCGGAAGCTTCTGGGTTTTAGTATTTCAATAGCTGCAGAAAGATTGTTTCGAACGGAAGTTTTTTAGTGTAAAGGCTCCTGGGTTTTAGAACATTTACACTTGTCAAAAGGGTTAGTTAACAAAGTTAATTAATACTACTGATGTGCTTCACTGGATTAAAGTTTTGAAAGAGCTGGGATATTTTTAAATGTACAAAAAGCAGGGCAACATTTAATCATTATTCGAGACGACCACAGATTGACTTACTTAATTGATAATAGGATTCATCATGACGTGCAGTCGTGCGCATCAAGGGCTTTTATGCGTGGCATTAATCACATTTACAGCTTCAGAATAGGCAGCATTCACATTATTGAAGTGTTGCGGTAGGTAGGGCTCTCTTGCCGAACCGGGGCACAAAATGCAGAGGTAGATCGCTCTGGCCTAGATTAGGAAACGAAGTGAAGGTATAACTAAGACATGTCTTAAGTGTTTTCGACTGAAAATTGATTCGTCTGCGCCGGGTTTCAGCTTCAGATGATATTCCGTATGGCCTTGATCAACAGACATTCAAATACTATGTCAGTTATAGCCTATAATGGTATTGTTGTCATGTGTTGTTATCAAAGGGATATCAAAAGTGACCAAGCGGCGAAAAAATGAGTATTGCTATTCACATTTTTGGGGGGCCAAATTAGGGTTTGCCCCCCCCCCCAATTTTTAACTTGAGGGTGAAAAGGCCCCCTTGCCCCCCCCCAGGATTTGCGCCCCTGGTGAAAAAGTTTCTGTAACATTTTTAGAAATGAGCTGGAAATGTTGTTGCGACATTTTTGGAACGCAATAACAATATTTTGGAAATGTTGTAAAAACGTTTTAAAATATAACAGAAATATTTCTAAAAATGTTCTGGAAATATTTCTGCAACTCAACAAAAAGTATTTCTGAAATGTTTCTTGAAAATATAATAAAAACATTCAACAAACTATTTCAAAGATATAACAGAAATATTTCACTGACGTTTCAAAAACATCCTCAAAATATTTTAGTGATAGCGTGAAAATGTGGTGAAAATGTTTCTGTAACATTTTTAGAGATAAGCTGGAAATGTTGTTGCGACATTTTTTGAACGCAATAACAATATTTTAGAAATGTCGTGAAAACGTTTTAAAATATTTCTAAAAATGTTCTGGAAATATTTCTGCAACTCAACAAAAAATATTTCTGAAATGCTTCTTAAAAATATAACAAAAACATTCGGAAGAATATTTTAAAATATGACAAGAATATTTTCGTCTTTACTGGGATGGGACCCTTATAAATCTTGGGTGCAAACTCATATGTGCCCCATATGTCAGTCCATATGGGACCCATACGGGTCCCATATTGGAATGTTACCTGGGTACGGTAGGCTATCAACATTTTCTCAAATCCTTCGCAGGCTATCAAAATGCTTTTTATAAACACAGTCTCAGTATTTATCGATGGAAGTCAGCTCGATAGTTTTCACATTATTCATCTGTGATGGCTTCCTAGTCAAGTCGATTGTTCGTGCATGCATAGGCTGAGCACAGACGGTATTGCAAATACGCGAAGTAAAGGCGTTCTTTTCGCCTTCCCCTTTTTATAGGAAAAACAGTTAGATAGCAGACTCACTTTGCAATTGACAAACACATTTTAAGGCTACTGAAAATGTCTTGGTGCAGAGTGTGCATGCAACTTTTGTAATGGCTATGATTTCTAATATGCGTAGGCCTAAATGAACACTTAGACCTATATATTTTCAATTATGGAACAACGAAAGATGACAATACTGCAAAAGGCCTAGTCTGTATGGCGTAACAGTATCTGGTGAATGTAACACAACCTGTGAGTTATTCGGAACAATAGCCTTATGATTCACTTCACTGACCTGGAAAAAGGACGTCAGACATAGGCCTAACGCTATTATCATTTACCCGCAGAACTTATCTATGTAATAACAAAGGTCGAGACAAATACAAATTTTCGTACCATTAACGTGATACATATTTCAATACAACATATATTTTCCACGATACTCAAAACTAAGTAGAATTTACTTTGTCCGCGACTGCCTCACTCGTCTTCCCTTGGATCTACTTCCTTCCGAAGTCATATAGGCCTAATACTTCCACATCTACACAGAGCGAAATTGTGATGATTGTGGTAATACTGTATACTAAAATAGTAACTTGTCGATACGACTTAATTATTCATTACGGTGGCCCTGAAGCGACAAAACGAAAAAATGGGGAAATTATTTCAGAATTCCGAAATGTTATCTCAGAATTCCGACTTAATTTAGACGTTACTTCTCCACATACACATATGTGTGTGGTTCCGTCATACATCTCCATGACAGGCCTTTAAGAACCATGAACAATGAACGGTGAACAGGCAGTACGTTTTTATCTCCGTCTTGGGCTGCCATATTCGGATATTGTAGACTTATTGGCAAGTTTACATGGAATAGCCATCAGTGAAAGAAACTTATAACGGAAATTACGACAGCTCCGACTTTGGAGACGAAAACACTTCACAAATGTGAAAGACGTTGTAGCTTAGTTTTATTGAGGGTGAACTCCGTGGTCATCAATACATGCATGGTCATCGCTGGATGCATAGAAGATGCATTCATGTTGGCATGACAGTTAAAAGAGACACGGTTAGGGATATTTTAGCTGCCCTTGATCCAGACGGAGTCCGTCTGAGGCGAAGAAGAAGACTAGTTAGACGAAGGTACATTTCCCCTGGCCCAAACTTTGCATGGCATATGGACTCACACGACAAGTGGAAGCCATATGGTACTGCCATTAACGGTTGTATTGATGGGTTTTCCAGAAGAGTGTTATGACTGAAAGCAAACTTTACCAACAGCAATCCTCGGGTAGTAGCAGGGTATTTTTTAAGAAAAGTTGAGTCCCTCGGTGGGTGTCCCGCCCTTGTTTAGGCTGATCGCGGGACTGAAAATGGTGTCCTTGAAATTCTTCAAACTTTTCTCCGAAGAAATGGAGATGACCAGTTTGCAGCAGACAGGAGCTTTCGCCATGGTGCAAGCCATCTCAGTCAGAGAATAGAGAGTTGGTGGGCGTTTTGCGGGAACACTGGACACAGCTAGTTTTGGATCGAGCACTTTGCCAAACTTTCTCAAGATGCATGGTCACTTCGATGGAAGTCAGCTCGATAAGAACGTCACTCAGTTTTGCTTTGCTAGGCTAATTCAGGTAAACATACGGTACATGACGGATTTACTTTGCACTTAAATTACTGAAAGTCATACTGAATTTAGAATTAACGAAGGATCGTGAACTGGGAATATAGGCTATCCAATAGGTTTCAATATAAAAGTAAGAAGTAGACCTCAGGACTTTAACGCCCGAGTCTAGATAAGGACTCAATTCGGGACTTGAGACCGGTTTTTACTTCATCGAAATTGGCCTGGAATGGTAGGTTCCGGAATCGGAATCGGCCCGGAATGGGTTGCAGTAGACTCAGATTCGAAGCCGATTCCAGTAGTCCACAAAAAAGGTGTTCGCATTAAGATTACTTGGGGTTCCATTGATAATGGCATATATTGTTATTTTGGAATGGTCGCCTGTTCCCTGTTCTGCACTCTCAAAGTAATTACTGGGTGAGCCTGACTATGATATTTACTGTGTTAACAATAGCCTAATAAAGTCTCTAAGAATTAAGAAAAAGTGTGTGATATCCTACATTGTCAAATTTACTATTCTCGGGCCGGATTCGGAATTGGACTCCGATTAGCTTGACTTGTAGACCCTATAGAGGGATTTTTCAGTCACCGTCGTGACTTAGACCAACTAGACGCAATTTTGAAGGGCAAGATTGCGCGTCTTTTATGTTTGAAGGGCAAGCCTCCATTGTGTCACAGTAGTACCTATGGTTATGTCGTGCGCGTGAGCTGTAAATTCGCTTCCTGCGTGTGTGTTTTGCCCTTCAGTGCCTGGGAATCCATTGACGTCATAGGAGCTTTTCACGTGTATTATTTCAGCCATGTCTGTCTGAGGGCAACCCCGGCATGTGTGTACAGACTTGCCCTCAGACATGCTAACTCCTAGCTGTGACGACACTTAGAACTATCTATAGAGGGATTTCAGTCACGTGACTTAGACCAACTAGACGCAATTTTGAAGGGCAAGATTGTGCGTCTTTTATGTTTTGAATGGCAAGCGTCCATTGTGTCGCAGTAGTACCTATGGTTATGTCGTGCGCGTGAGCTGTAAATTCGCTTACTGCGTGTGTGTTTTGCCCTTGAACTTGTTTGAACTTGTTGCGGAGCTCAATGGATGGACACAAGACGCGAAGGCTCTTTACTTAGCAGCCAGCTTACAAGGCCAGGCTAGAGCAGTCCTTAGTGATTTAGACAGTGTAAAAAGGAGAAATTTTAGAGAGCTGGTAGAGGCGTTAGGACGTAGATTCGGACCAGCCAATAAGACCCAATTGTACCGGGCAATGCTCAAGAACAGGACTAGGCAGGGAGATGAGAACCTTACACAGCTAGCACAGGAAGTAAAAAGGCTGGTTATGCAAGCATACCCGGATGCTTCCTATGAAATGATAGAGACACTCTCCAAAGACTATTTCATAGACGCCTTAGGCGATGCAGACACGAAGTGGAGAGTATACCAGTCTAGGCCGAAAACACTGTCGGAAGCCGTAGTTGTGACAGTGGAATTAGAGGCATTTTATATATGGCCGAAATTAAGAGAGGAAGTATTAGGAAGTTGGCTACTAGGGCTGTATTGCCAGATGCGAACAATAGAGACACTGCTGTGGGAGAGTTAGTGAAAGAACTGGTAAAGACATTGACTGAGTCCTTAGCACAAATCCTGAGCACGGGTCTACAGGATATCCAGAGGGAAATAAATGCCGCACGAAATGAAGGGGCTTCCACGCGGAAACAAGGGGAGCAAAATTTGATAGAAGAAATAACTCAAATTCAGGCCAGCAATCCAAAACCTGGCAAGGGCACGGTCGGGACAGAAAACCTCCAACATGTTGGGAATGTGGAGAAACAGGTCACTTCAGGCGGGATTGTCCGACCGTTCAAAACAGAACACCAGAGGTGGCACAAAACAAAACAGAAGAGCAGGGAAATTCCAGGGAGCAGAGTTTGGAGCCCGAAACTCGCTCTTAAATGTAAATGAGGGGGCTACTGGACCTAGAGTAAGAATAGGCTGGTTCAGGCCCGTCGGAACCGCTACGGTATACGGTATTTACCGTACCACTTTTCAGTTAAAAGAGAGAGAGAGGAGGAGAAGAAGAAGAAAAGGGGTAGGGCAGTGGTGGGAGGGCAGTGGTGATTGTTAATACACTTACGACTAAAAAGCATTCTGAAAACGGCCTTCCTAGTCCTTCACACCTTTGCTATACTACGATCAGCTCCAAAAATATCCCAAAGATAGCACCATTTTGCATCTAAGCAACCTCAAATTAACAAATATTTCTCAAAGGTGAGGGGAACGCCCCCTCCCCTTAGACCCCTATTTCAGGATGATACTTTTATATAGTGACAAAGGAAGGATCCCCACTGCTGTATACAAAAACGCAGGGTGCGTAAAAAAGGTGCAATTTACGTGCCGCCACTGCAGTTAGTAAAAACATCCAGCCAGTCGGAAAAATTAGAATTTTCCAGCCATGTACGATCAGCTCCAAAAAAATCCCAAAGATAGCACCGTTTTGCACCTAAGCAACCTTAAATTAACAAAAATTTCTCAAAGGAGAGGGGGACGCTCCCTCCCCTTAGACCCCTCCCCCAAAACGACACATTTATGTAGTGACAAAGGAAGGATCCCCACTTAAAATCAATATTCCACTTGTATTAACTTCCCATGGAAATACGCAATTTCATTTTTCAAAATCCAAAAGCTTCAAGGGGGCTTCGCTCCCTTGAACCCCCACGAGGGGCTCTGCCCCTTCGAACACCGAAAAATACCCCGAAATATACCGTACCACTTTTAAATACCTTCCGACGGGCCTGGGCTGGTTGTCACATAGTGCTCCGGAGATAAGCGGTAGCGTGAAAATTTCTAAATTTCTAATCGACACGGGTGCCCACGTATCGCTCTTAAGGCCGAGCATCTGTCGAGAGATACCGGAAGCCATTCGCCCTGGCCAACAACCGGTCGCTGCTGAAGTAGCTCTTGCAGACTACAGTCCTTTACCAAATTTGGGAAGGGGGGAATTCCAAATACAGGCCGATAATCACTCTGTTAAACATACACTGATGGTGGCAGACATTGGTATAGATGCAATTTTAGGACTGGACTTTCTAAAGCAATATTGCCAAAATCTTGATTTGAAAAATGGGAAGTTGTCTTGGGATGAGGGGTTGGAGAATCCAACTGGAGGCGCAGACGGAGGCGCGGGCACAGAGATATTTTGCTGTCGGGTAACTGTAGATGATACGGTTGTTATCGCCCCGGGAGGTGAAGCATTGATAGCAGGGAAAATATCGGGGGAATTAGAGCCGAAGCGTTGTGATACTGCGTTGTTGGAACCAGCTGAAAGTTTTGCTGAACGTCACGGGTTAATGATTGCAAAATTGTTGGTAGACCCTAGACAAGACACTGTCCCATTAAGGGTGTTTAACCCTTCTCCTGAGCCTGTGAAAGTCTACCGCGGTACAGTAGCGGCAGTCTTAACCGAGGCAGAAGAGGTGGAAACCCTTGGTAATAAATCAGTAGGCAGTGGAGCAAATATTTGTACAGTTGCGTCCTTGCAGGAGTGCGAAGGTATGCTGCCAGATCATGTAAACAAATTAGCGGAGGAAAGTTGCAGAAACCTGAAACCTGAACAGCGCAAGCAAGTGAAAGCGATGCTCCGAGATTATTCATCAATCTTTGCGAAATCGTCCACCGACTTGGGCCGCACTAGTTTAGTGAAACATAAGATAGATACAAGCAATGCAAAACCAATTCGTCAAGCTGCTAGGCGGGTGCCTGTCCACTTGAGAGTACAGGAGAAACAAATTATTGAAGATATGCTAGTGTAACGCGCCGCAAAATGTTAATGCGCCGTCCGGGGATAGGCTATAAAGTGAATATTGCTTACGCGCACACACACAAAAAGGTACAAAACACAATTTTCTAAAGTTTCTCTAATAATTATTCGTGAACTCTGGTACTGTAATTACAGTCGAATCATAATAAAGGATAATGCTATTTACAACTTACATTACAAATGGTAGAGCGATACAATTTTAAAATCGGTAACCAGCGGACCTCATATCACCCGACTGACTTTCGGTGGGACCAATAGTGTGAACTGGCCCCAGCCCTTAAGTTGCTGGGACGCCTTCGTCCCCCGGCTTCAACATCTGGGTCACCCTTCTCACTATACGGCGTCGGTGAGTGGTCCCGGGAAACTACGCCCTGGCTCCTCCAGCATCCCCTTCTCTAGCCGAAGGTCCAGCGTCTAAGCGGACTGCCCTTCACCCAAGTGCCTCGAATGCCCGTGCTCCTCTACCCTCTAGAAATCCAGCCTCAGTACGCCGCCTCAGTCGGCCAAGTCCAGCCAAAGGTTTAGCCCCTCCGCTTCAGAGCCCCTTACACTCCAGCATCTCTGCCCTTGGCAAGGATGACGTCAGCAGGTAAGTCTTCAGTTCCTACGTCCGGGCTACGAACTAAATACGCTGGTACTATAACAACTCACGGTATACGCATCCGCTGTCAGGCTTCCCCTTTATATTAGTCACATACAACCCAGTCAACCCTACGACATAACACCTGTGCTAGCTCCTGGGTGATACAACACAGGCATACCAGCCCCTACGATATAGCACATCCGCCAGTTCTTCAATGATATAACACATACAGGGTAGACCCTACGATAGAACACATAGGCCGGTTCTCCAATGATATAACACATACCGGGTAGACCCTACGATAGAACACATAGGCCGGTTCTCCAATGATATAACACATACGGGGTAGTCCCTACGATAGAACACATAGGCCGCTTCTCCAATGATATAACACATACGGGGTAGTCCCTACGATAGAACACATAGGCCGCTTCTCCAATGATATAACACATACGGGGTAGTCCCTACGATAGAACACATAGGCCGCTTCTCCAATGATATAACACATACGGGGTAGTCCCTACGATAGAACACATAGGCCGCTTCTCCAATGATATAACACATACGGGGTAGTCCCTACGATAGAACACATAGGCCGGTTCTTCACGCGGTTTACCCAATAGCAACTCCCTGCCTGGAGTAAATATTTCCCCTCCCGGTTAACCTTTCTAGATACCGACCTACAGGCTCTACTTCCTAATTCTAATAATTCCACGCCTTTCCGGCCCTCCCTAAGGCGTGGATTAAACTACTTCTTCGGCCCTAGCGATTATTTATACGACTTAATCCTAGATAAGTTCTAACACAGCGGAGTACCGCTAGTTTAACTCTTGCCCTCTTAATTGACCGCCCAGCCCTTCGATTATTCTTACCCGAAAGTACCCCTAGCCTCCTGCCTCCTTCCAGCGTCTTTCTTGAGTCAAAGATTCTTCGTTATTACCCGGCCTTTTCCTAGTACGTCCAGCAGTGGCTTTAGTTTTCTATTTTATTCCTATGACAGCGTGAGCGTTAATGTTACCGGGAGAAATTCTGTCTTCAAGTGTCAGTGGTTTCCTCCTCGTGGTAGCTTCATATGCGACCATATGAGCCCCACGTGCTCCGCGCTAGTTGACGGTTACCCAATCAGTGGACTGAAATCCTACAACTCCCACCCCCAGGTTCGCGTACACTGTGTGCTTCAATGGTTACCACGGACCGCCTACCCGTGGGGGAAAGGACCAATGAGGTCCGGGTAACAGGCTTCTCCAGGAATTCGTAAGACATGTGCATACCGCGGCTTCCGATTTGATACCAATCGGTAAGACTATATGAGGGCGACAAATAGCCACCAATGCAATTTCGTTACACTAGCAAACGACATTGTGGAACCATCAGCCAGCCCTTGGGCTTCACCGGTAGTCCTAGTAAAGAAAAAGAACGGTTCTTTGCGGTTTTGTGTAGACTACCGTAAACTGAATGCGGTAACCTCGAAAGATTCCTACCCGATACCGAGGATAAATGATTCCCTCGATGCGCTTTCGGGAGCGGAATATTTCAGTACCCTCGACTTAGCTAGCGGTTATTGGCAAGAAGAGGATAAAGAAATTATTGGCTGAAATTAAGCGGTTATTGGCTGAAGAGGATAAAGAAAAAAAGGCTTTTATAACAGGGAGTGGGCTGTACCAGTTTCAAGTCCTTCCCTTCGGGCTATGTAATTCGCCGGCCACATTTGAAAGGCTGATGGACCGGGTCCTCTCTGGACTCCACTGGGAAGTATGCCTAGTTTACCTAGATGACATAATAGTTTACGGGAAGGATTTTCAACAAGCTCTTACACGGTTGACCCAAGTTTTTGACAGGCTGAAAGAGGCGGGGTTGAAACTGAGCCCTGGGAAATGCACGCTTTTTAAGGAAAGCGTCACGTACTTAGGACATGTAGTGTCAAAAGACGGGGTGGAAACAGACCCCGAAAAGGTGAAAGCGGTAGAAAATTGGTCAAGGCCCCAAAACCTCACAGATGTTAGGAGTTTTGTCGGATTCTGTGGGTATTATCGGCGATTTATACGCGGTTTCGCAGACATCGCTGCTCCCTTGTTTAAGTTAACCGAGAAGAAACAGAAGTTTGATTGGAATGAGGAGTGCGAACGGGCATTTGTCACCCTGAAAAAGGCGATGACAAACGCTCCCGTGCTAGCGTACCCTTCATTTCATCACGAACTGATTTTAGACACCGACGCCAGTGACTTCGGAGTAGGCGCGGTACTGTCCCAGGTGCAAAATGGTGAAGAAAGGCCTATAGCCTATTTTAGCAAGGCAATGTCCAAGCAAGAGAAACGTTATTGCATCACTAGAAAAGAGTTGCTAGCAGTTGTACAGGCCGTTCGTCACTTTCACCACTACCTGTACGGTGGTAAGTTTCTACTTCGGACTGATCATGCCGCATTGAAGTGGCTGATGGCGTTTAAGAATCCGGAGGGCCAGATAGCGCGGTGGCTCGAAGTCCTGAGTACATACGACTTCCAGATACAGCACCGAGCTGGGAAACTGCACAGTAATGCAGATGCGTTGTCTAGGAGACCATGTCTCGGGTCTTGCGAACCGTGTACTAAGGCAGAAGTTTCTGAACTAGATCGGTGCGACCCCATGAAATGGCCCCCAATAGCCCGGAAATTTAAGGAAGTAAGCGAAGTAAAAAGGGAGGATGGCAGTACTGAGGTAGAGAACGTTCCCGACGAAACCGGGGATTATGCGCCCGCAAGTGTAACAGTTGCCGTCGTTTCTCAGAGGGACGAGTCCGGAGAACAACTTGGCTCTTGGGTGGAATCTTGGACCCATGCAGACCTGAGGAAACAGCAGCAGAAAGATGCTGAAATTAAAACTATCGTAACCTGGAAGGAGAAGTCAAATATAAGGCCCCCAAAAGATGAAATTTCCCTAGAAAGTGCTGGCGCGAAGAATTATTGGCTACAATGGGACCGCTTAGAAGTTAGGGATGGGGTACTTTATCGTAGGTGGGAGGACCATACAGGGGAGCAAACTTCCTGGCAATTGGTAACTCCAAGGGGACTCAGGCAGAATATTTTGCAGGATTTACACGACAAACCTACGGCAGGCCACTTGGGGGTGAGAAAGACTCTAGATAGGGTGCAGAGAAGATTCTATTGGTACACATGGAGACGCGACGTAGAAAGGTGGTGTAAGTCTTGCAAAGTATGCGCCCAACGTAAGACGCCTAGGCGTAGGGCCAAGATGAAAGTTCATCAGGTTGGAGTACCGCTGGAAAGGATAGCAATCGATATATTAGGTCCCCTTCCAGAAACCGAACGTGGCAACAAGTATATTATGGTTGTGGCGGACTATTTTACAAAGTGGACCGAGTCGTACGCGGTTCCAAATCAAGAGGCAGTAACGATTGCTAGTGCTTTGGTAGATAACTTTATTTGCCGTTTCGGGGTACCTAAATGTATTCATACAGACCAGGGGAGGAACTTTGAATCCGTTTTATTTAAAGAACTTTGTTCTCTCTTGGGTATAGAGAAAACAAGAACCACGGCCTTCCACCCCCAAAGTGATGGGATGGTAGAGAGGTTCAACCGAACTTTAGAAGCCATGTTAGCAAAAATTGTGGACAAGGACCAGAAAAATTGGGACCTTTGTCTACCCTTAGTAATGATGGCATACCGTTCTGCGACCCATGACTCAACCCGTTGCTCGCCCAACGAAATGATGCTCGGTCGCCCGACCGATATGCCAATTGACTTAGTGTTCGGGGAAAATACTGAGACTGAGGGGGGCAGAAAATTATGTACCGTCCAGTACACTCAAGAATTACAGGACAGGATGATCGATATCCATAATTTTGCCCGTGGGAATATTCAAATATCGGGAGAAAGGCAGAAAAGGAATTACGACACCAGGGCTGAGACGCACAATTTCCAGGAAGGGGATAAAGTGATGTTATATGACCCCCACAAAAGAAAAGGTGTCAGCCCCAAACTGCAGCTGTACTGGAATGGTCCGTGGGTGATTGTTAAGAGAATAAGTGACCTTACGTTTAGGATCAAAAAGCCAGGGAAATCTCCCAAAACTCGTGTGGTACATCACAATCGTCTAAGTCCTTTTCCAGCGGAGGACGCCACTGATCCCAGTCCCGCAGAGGTTACCGAACCCTCAGTGGCAATATCCAGGCCTAGCAGGCAGAAACAACCACCTACTTGGCAGAAAGATTTTGTTATGTAGCCGCATTATAGACTTTCGGACTCTTTTTTGTTTTTCACACAGAGTTTCGAAGGGGCTGACAAGGATGAAGACTCCTACTCGGTAGAGTACCGTTGCAGGCAGTGCAAGCAACGTTTATGTGATCTCCCCTCTTTGAAAAGGCACTTGGCCAGCGAGCACCGCATCGGACGGTTTAAGTGTGGCACCTGCCCTTATTCCACCGACAGACGGAGTAACCTGTCACGTCACCGGGACCGTTGCCACCGTCCCTATGAGAGACCAGGCCCGAGCCGAGAAGTGGTGGTAGAAACAATCAAAGAGACCACACTGGGGGAAGACGGAGATCCTTTACCTCAGCCCTGCAAAAGAACACCTCGACTTCCAGCCTACGCCCCTCACTTGGAAAATCTTCTGTGCCCAACCCCACCCTTAGACGAGCCTTCCGGAGTCGAAGGACAGTCTCCATCAAGTCCCCCTCCCACAGACGCCACCGACAACCCGACTCCTGTGGAAATCCCCCTCGAGACCTCGTCTGACCTCCCTGATCCCCGGCTATTCGTAACAACTTGTAGTCCCCATACCCAAACATCCACCGCCGACCAGGAACTCGCAACAATACGGAGTGCCTCCCGAGAGCTCCCTGCCGATGCCACCAGCTGCGTGTGGAAGGTCGTCCGTATACCTGAAGGGAAAACCCACGTATTCATAACAGAAACGGCAATACACCCTGACGGGACCATATTTAGAGCTACCAGGGAACAGATAACTCACTAAACACCTTTCTTGTGTACATGTTAAGTATTTTATTTATTTAAAAAAAAAAATCGTTTATCTGTTGTGTTTTTTTACTATCCAAAATTTTATGTAACCGTATTTCTTCTAAAATCGCGTGTTGGCACAAGTGTTGGTGAAGATATGTTTGTGTACTTAAGTGTATTTGAATAACTCATGTAAATGCCCGTTGCAAATGTTGTATTATTTTAATGGACGTAGGCCATTTTAATTTTACCGTTTCCAAATGAGTGGGATCATTTGTTTTTATTGGGCGGGGGTGGTGTAACGAAAATGTATTTTACTTGTCAGTTTTGTTCCTAGACAGCGCCATCTATTTTGCAAAGTTCAGGAATGTCGTTTGGCTAGACAGCCCTGTGCACGAGGTACCCCCTGTGGCGCTCATGCGGTCTCTTCCGCAGATCCCTTTCACTTGTTTATGTTATTATTTAAGCTTGGGTCATGATGGGCACATGGTCAGTGACCAGGGGTCATGTGTCCAGAACCCTGGGAGTGACGAAACATTCATGTAACAAAAAGAGACCTTTGACCAAGGTTGTAACCCCTTCAACCAATCAGGGATGGGTAGATTTCCGTTACTGGGGGGAATTCGAAATAAAAGCTAATGTTTTTAGAAATCGGGGCTTCTTCTGTTTGACCGGTGCCGTAACTCGTACTATACTTTGTTCCGAAGCTGTTAGTTTATCGAAGTTATAATTTTCTAAGTTGTGAATTCTAGACCCCTGAGTCAGAAGTTGCTCTTCCGAGGGATCTCTGTTAAGTGTGTGTTAAGTTCATCTGCGTTTCAAGTTTAATTTATAGTGCTTAAGGAGCCTCACCGAAATTCTAAATGGAGCAGCTCAAGAGTTATGTAAGTTGTATCACTTTTTATGTGTTTTTTATGCTTGACCAGTAAAACTAAGGGCATGTTGCTGCTCAGGAGGAGCGTTGTAGATTAAAGTGTTTTTCATGCTGTACATAGAAACGCTTAAGAAGAGAGGACGAGCTATGAGTGAGAAGAAATAGATTATTTTCAACTTTAAACGGATGTTTTGTGTTGTATTTGCCATGTATCTTGTCACATAATTGTTAAGTCGGAAAAGCTTGGACAGCCGTAACGGTCGACGTTACAATCTCAATCTTCGCAATGAAGTACGCACTTTGCTTGATTTCTAACTTCCCGCTTCAAGTTCCATTATAGCATGGACATAACTTACCAGTTTCATTTCTGGTTCGGTGGCAACTAATTAGGAGCTGCCTGATACTTGGAAGTTTTCCTAAGTTTTATTCATTTTTATACAATTTTAAATTTTCCTGTTAAACATGTCAAGTTGAATTTTCAAGAGCGTTTGCTTCATATTTGTAAAAGTGTTATATAACCTTCGACCTCCTTAAAAGATAAACAAAATGCAGGATAGAAAGCACTACACAATAAGAAAAAAACCGAAATTTTACTGAGCAATGTTTCTTTTTTGCTATAGGTGAAACCATTTTTTTTTTTTTTTGACGAGTAACATTTTCTTTGAGTTTTAGTCGTGGAAGGATAAATATCGGCAGAGTCTTTTACAATATAGATTATTCTTGTGTAACTTTTGATCTGCATGCATTTAAAAATTCATGCATTCTGCTTAAACTTAGCTAAAAACCTTATTTCCGTCATTTGGACATATCTCATCAGAACATTCACTTCTGATGTTGTGTGATCCTAAGATAAAGGTGATTTATTTAATGTTTATTTAAATTCAGCGTTATGAGTAAACGCCACTTTCTTGTTTTCTGTACAATCAAATATGAAAGGCGTGAAAGGGGTAGGGGTGGGGTGGGGGCTAAAGCCCCCAGTCAAAAATGTGGTTGAGCGGAAGTATACTTCCGCCCCCTCACAATCCAAGGATGAAAACCCCTTATTTGGTTTTCTAGAAAAATGTCAAAACCCTGCAATAATTTCCTTAAAATTTACCCATTTTGTTGCACCAAATTGCATTTAAGGGCCCTTAAATATTCAACAAATTTCTAAAGGGGAAGGGCACCCCTCCCCTTAGACACCTTCCTCAGGACGGCGGTCCGATGGAACGTTCAGCCCTGCAACCTCGAATAGCTTCCTACGCCTATGTCAAATATAGTGCTATAAGACCACTGACAATACGTGCATGTCTGCACCAATTCGGTCCGTTGAATGTTGCAACAATTAACCTACATTTTACTGAAAATGGTCTATTAGTAATGGTTCTGCAAGTCACCTCGTTGTCAGTGGGTGTATCGCAGCAACCTTTCGTAATTTCCTTCACAGTATAGTCGCCATTTGCAGAAACTATCGTTATCGCTCCCCTGTCCTATTATACCTGTCATTAAAAGAAGGATTTAAGTTAAATAAAAATGACCTTAATATAAGTAGTCTAATGAAATTTGAATTGAGTTACCAAGGGTACTTGTCGAAACTCGAAAAATTAACAATTTGAAATAAACTTATTATATATTCAACCCAAAGGGAACTTGAAATGTAGGCAAGCACAGGTTACATCATACCCCCACCAGTGGTGATGCCAGATTTTGTCCAACAAGAGAGGGAAGGGGACACAGGAGGGTCACGAACCTTTCCTACCGTTAATTTTTTCATCATCTCCCCAAATATGGGTGCTGAAAGATAGCGATAAGGGGATGAGCGATAGCTAGGGAAGGGGGGTCGGGTATGGAAAGAAACCTTTTTCAAAATAAGCTGTATGATTTCTTGTCTTCGTACATCTGGCATAATATAAATACCAGATGTGTGGAGTTTAGCTTTGCAGAAAAACTTGACTTGAAAGATTCATTGTTCGCGTTGTGCGCCAAACATAAGCAGCGCGATATGACAAACACATAGCCTGGATTTTGTCATGGGAGGGTTAAGGTTGGGATTATCAAACGGTACCGCATGAGCTACAGCAGTGAAAAGTGCACCTCGAGCTAGGTATGTAAGGGCCCTGATTGAGGGACATCCTACAGCATAGGCGGGGTTACTGGGGACAAGCGAGGCAGTTGCTCGACTCACATTTTCACATAGCTTAAAAAATGAAATAAAAAATGATCGAAAGGAAGCGACACCAGCGAATTATAAGAGAAGGAAGTACCATATCATGATTAAATTTTGCAATGTTAATTGACTTAAAACATTAATATCACATACCATAAAAATGCTAGGAAAGTTTTTTTCTGTGCGCGCTTCGCGCGTAAAAAGGTAACTAATGCAGTTGAGAATTTGTGTGGCACCGTAATATTTCTTTCAAAGCATGAGGTCTCTTACGTCTACGCTATTGAAGATCTGAAACAAGGTTCGCTGAAAGTACTGTTAGTGATTAAATCCAGCATGGTCCTTGCACACAAATCCAATAACCTTCCCATGTATAGGGAATCACAATTCTCGGTAAATTATACGTGCTTCGCGTGATCCTAATATAACTGATGTCTCATGAGTGCTGCTGTGCGACAGAAGACTTTCGTGGAATTGCATCGTTATTACTTCTAGTAGGACAGCTTGAGAAACTTCTGTTTCCAAAACCCGCACCCCCCCCCTACCCTCCGCGTTGTTCACTTTGCCCACTAACTACCACAATCCTCATCAAACTTACTGACGGTTACATCATAAATTTTTCCATGATAATCATAATAAACATTTTCATTAACATTTCAAATTACACCCGAGGGTAGCAAGATTTTTTTCTAAAAATGATCCAGAATGACCACAAAAGCCGTCAAATATAAGAAACACCACTGGGGGACCATTAGCCTCCAGCCTCAAACTTCGCTCCTCAACGCTCGCCGTTAAAGGCTTCGCCGGCCACAACTTCCCAACTTGAAGATGCAGCCTCCAATAAAAATTACTTTAATTGCCGACGCCCTTGACCCTGTCATGTGAAAACTACCCATAAAACGTTTCATTGCTTTTTTAAAGTAACATTTACTCCATAACCGCCAAAATCGACTCTACCCCATTCTCCACAGTAATTAAAAACTTTAACTAAGGGGGCACTTGTCCACCATCGATAAAAATGAAACATGAGAGAAAGAACCATAGAGCGGGATATAGGTTCCTGTATCCTGCTCTATGGAATGAGCAGGCAGCTGGGAAAAGTAGGATAATTTTTCAAGTAAGAACAATACCGCATTTAAAAAATAAAGAAAAACAATATACTACAATTAAATGTCTTAAACAACGCTGTTTTCTTCTGCGCGCCCTCCCCGTATCCGTTTTAAATGTTGTTTCGGCTTCGGGACTACTTTCTGTAGAACAACTATAAGCCTTAGCCAAAAAAAATCCAAAATTTGTATCATATCGATTCTGTGTAAATTTACCTAGTTCTAAAGGTATTGAGATGTAAGTTGTAAGGCACGGAAAGTATCATTTTCAGTACCGTAACATAGGGCAGCCGTTAGCGAAGGGTGGAGGAGGGAGAACGGGCGCCCCCTCCTTGAGGATAATATCGGTGAGAAGCCTACAAAATGGGATTTTTTTCAGAGCGCTTTGCGCACCCACTCTGATTATTAGAACTCCCATTCTTAGAAGTATTATTCCAAGGTCCCGGGAAACTCTCAGAACAATCATCCTTCTCCCCTCCTTCTTTAAGCCCCCTGCTTTATCGATCCCAGCCGACGGTTATAACGGTAACGGTATAAGTTTCACATGTGAATCATGATATAAACATCTCGGAATTCTGAGATAACATCTTGGAATTCTGACATAATAAGTCAGAATTCTGAGATAGCATCTCGGAATTCTGAGATAATTTCCCCAATTTTTTTGCGTGTTGTCCCTTCACGGCCACCGCAATTCCTTACACCGTAAGTGAACAATAATATTACCTCCCTGCATGCTTACATCAACAATAATTGCAGATTGTTGTCCTGTTTCGTATCGGATATTCTATGGAGTTATATTGTAAGTTCAACAAGGTCAATGTGCCATGCACGAAAACGTTGTTCTAAGGCTCAAGTTCGGATTCCATTGCTTATCATTCAGTTGTAGTTCCATAATTGTTTGTGTTAGACCAGGCATATGCTAATAAAATGCTCAAGTAGTGCGTATCCAGTCCGCTTAATTTTTTCCCCACGAGGTTATGGGCAAATCCGAATTGTCACGAATTTTGAAAATTGTTTCAAAATAGTGGTTAGGGTTAACCCTCTAGGGATATCTGGCATTTTCCTTCATGATCCGGCGTCAGAATTACCAAAAACTGTAGAGAAACTTTCATTTCGGGGCAGGCGTGGCGCCACAGGGGGGCAGGGCAGGCATTTTCCCCCCTATTGGTTTTCAACCCAAAAAATAAAATCGTCTGAAAAACGTTTTAAGACACATAATTTTGTAGGTTTATGTCACCCATCTATCACAATATTAGTTAAATTGTTCGTTACAAAATACCTGAAATTTGCAATCCCCGCACGGATAACGTTTCTGTTTTCTCCATTGTTTACGTGAATGCAGGTTAAGTATTACATAAACACTAAGGCCATTATACATAACGCGTATATAAGGGCATAGGAACCGAGAGTAAAGCTAAAACAATACAGTAGTATACCCTAAAGCCAAGTTATTGTGAGACCTTACACATATGGTGTCACAGAGCAAAAAATTTTCCCTCCATTGGAGAAAACTAAGGTGCGTATCATTGCAAGTTACACCAAAAAATACAGACAGCTAATTTGTGCATCAGGGGATACCCCTGATCCATGAATCTCTGTCTAACCAAAACCCCAACTCTACCCGTAATTCGAAATATATTTTCGTCCGGGGGAGTCTTCGGTCTTTAGTGAACCTTCGACCAAGTGAACCTTTCGTCTATGGGTATTCCCCCTGTAAGGATTATGTAATGTTTGGCAATCTCAAACATTTACTGTCTCTCCATTCCCAGCATGTGACCATTTAAAATTTAGAACGTGAACATATATATTGGGGGTATCATTAGTCAATCACTTAACGAACATTTTGACAATAAAAATATAAAAAAAAAACATTTAATAAAATGAATTAAACTTTGAAGTAATATTATATGTCTCCCTTATTGCATACGCGTAGGAGGCGGGGGCTAAAGCCCCAGTAAAAAATCCTGGAGACAGAAGCATACTTCTGCCCCCAACATCCAAGGTCAAAAACCCCTTATTTGTCTCTTCAGTAAAAACTGTAAAAAAATTTGCAGTAATTTTCCTTAAAATTTGCCCAAAATTTTGCACCAAATTGCATCTGAGGACCCTCAAATATCCAAAACTTTTCTAAGGGGGAGAGGGAACCCCTCCCCTTAGACCCCTCCCCAGGACAGAGATCCGAAATAAGGTTCAGCCCTCAGTCTCGAAAAGGTACCTACGCCTATATGCCTTATTGTGGTTTATTTTGGTGTTGTCTCGACTGAATAATCCATAGAAAACGAATTTTAAATTGTAGGTGCATGGCCGTACACAACACAATCTTTACTGTATGAAGAAATCTTGAGTCAATCAGAGAAAGAGCAAAGAAAAACAGGGCGATGCCACATGGGGCAGGGGGCAACCGCCTCCTATCATTTGCAAGAACAGGGGAAAGAGAGAAGGAAAAGAACAGGAAAAAGAAAAGGAGAAAACGAAAGAGAAGAAGGGGAAGCGAAGGAGAAAGAAGAAAGGAGGAGGGTGGGGTAGGCATATATTTGATCCATATAATTAGTCCAGAGCTTCCAGTAGGCCCTATTCGGGTGTCTGCCAGCCTTTCGATACCTTGTATAATGCATATATGAAGCAACGAAAATATTCGTAATAGTTCGTGTTTCTGTCGACTCAACGCACGTATTTTTGAGTGAAAACATACCCATACATAAAAGGGGGTGGCTTCAGGAGGTTTGTTGACTACATACCCTTCTCTTAGACAACAAAGGCTACTCTCCTCTTTCACTAAACCAAAACTTAAAATTCAATAAAATTATTAACACTTTTCAGCCATATGTGATAGCTCAAAAAATACCAAAGACATCACCATTTTGCATCTAAGCAATCTTAAATTGATAAAAATTTCTCAAAGGGGAGGGGACACCCCTCCCCTTAGACCCCTCCCCCCAAAATCATCTTTCCCCCAAGCAAGAACACTTTCTTACATATATGATCAGTTCAAAAATATACCGAAGATATCACCATTTTGCATCTAAGCAATCTTAAGTTAATAAAAAATTTCTCAAAGGGCGGGGACACCCCTCTCCAGAAATGCATCTTCCCCAAAAATTAAAATTACTAAATTATAAACTTTCCAGCCATATATGATCAGTTCAAAATATGTACCAAAGACATCATCATTTTGCATCTGAGCAACCTTAAATTAACAAAAAAATTCCCAGTGGGGAGGGGGAAGCCCCTCCCCTTAGACCCCTCCCCCAGGACGGCGATCACTCATCTCACGCTTTGCCCCCCTATCGAAATACCCTGGCGCCGCCCCTGTTTCGGGGGTAAGGGGAGTGGCCAATTTCCAAAGAAGTTAATTTATCCATTGACATCATTTGCCCATAACCTCGTGGGAAAAAAATTGCGCATCCAGTCCAAATGATTTTCGATTTATGAGGGCATACTTCAAGTTGTAGACTAGAAAATTTTTCACTGTTTGGTACGGTTTGGTAGTTTGACAGACAGATACATCTAATCGGAATTCGGAGTTTATACGTGCTAGGTAAAAGTGACGCCGGACGAAAATCGATTGGGCACGGCTTCCTCCCCTCCCGTGCCGCTGTTACTTAAATGAAGTCCAAAATGCGTTTGAGCGATAGATTTCGGGGGGGGGGGCGGGGGGTAGGGTGAGGTGTGTTTTGGACTGATTGATTTATCTATGGTCTATTGCAATTATTTTCTACTGTAGACTATCAACATTTTCTCAAATCCTTCGCAAGCTATCAAAATGTTTTTTATTAAAACAGTCTCAAAGGAGTTTTCACATTATTCATCTGTGAGGGTTTCCCAGTCAAGCCGATATTTCGTGCATGCATAGGCTGAGCCCACTATTGCAATATACGAAGTAAAGGCGTTTTTTCACCTTCTCTTTCTTTTAGGAAGAACAGCTAGGTAGCAGACTCACTTTTTAATTGACAAACACATTTTAAGGGAACTGAAAATGTCTTGGTGCAGAGTGTGCGTGCAACTTTTGTCATGGCTGTGATTTCCAATGAGGCGAACTCTCGGCACCCTTGGCGGTTCTCGCTTCATATCTTAAGACCATTATTAGGGAAATAAAACATGGAAGTATTCTGCCAGTGGCCAAAAAAACTTTTCGAAAAATTAAAGGTGCATCTTCAGTCTCTGCAGAGATCCCCCCCCCCCACACACACACACACAGAGTATTCTGATATCATGAGTAGACGCGGTTACTTCAGCATGATATATCAGTGTCGTTGTACTTTTTTACAAACATTTTTACGGCACGTTTCGTGCTCACCGATTTCGGTAGTCAGTGAATGTTGATACCTTAACAAAGAAAAAGCATTCTGACTGAAGTTTTCAGGCATACGACCTTTTGATTAATCCAACTCCCCTCTCGCCTGTCGTCACTCCCCGTTGCAGGCTGATTGTCTAAATTCTCATTGCTCAGATAGTATCGCTTTCAATAATTACCCCAGAGCTTTCGGCCTTTCTCCCTCTGGATCCCGGTGGTATATCACTGCCTAAGACCCAGCACTTGCCCCCACGACCCCATGCCTTCCAAAATGCTCTCCTTGGGGAGCCAAAAAGTATCATATACTCCCATTCCTTGATGGACTTTATAATGGTTGATGATGATAATGATTGATGGTGATAAAAATTTTGCTTTGAAAATTTCTTGGGAGGGGAACTTCCCCCTCCACTGCCTATGGTCATGGGGGCATCTTTCAACAGAGCAGGGTATAGGAACCTATATTCTGCTCTATGGTTCTTTTTGTCATGTTTCATTTTGTCGATGGTCTTGGACAAGCCCCCTCAAAATTTGTCCGCTTGGCGGACGTGTATTACTCCTGCACCTATATATCGGCTGCACTCGTAATACCAACTTCCGCAAACTACAGTATTAGAGTATGCACGTCAGAAAGGGAAACGTTTTATGAGCAGTTTTTACATGGCCATGGACATGATCAAGGGCATCTGCAGTGAAAGTTCCAGGGAAGTAATTTTTATTGAAGGCTGCATCTTGAGAAATTGTGGTCGGTGAAGCCTTAAACCGTGAGTGCCGAAGGGGCGAAGCCGGAGGCTGGGGACTGAGGGTTCTCCCCGAGAAATGTTTTTTAAATTTGGCGGCTTTTGAGGCCATTCTGGACCATTTCCTGAGAAACTCTGTTACTCCCAGGTGTAAATTGAAATGCTAATGAAATAGTTTTCTTGTGATGATGATGATACAAATTAAGGTAGTAACCGGCAGTCAATTTGCTGGGGATAGTGGTAGTTGGTGAAGAAAGTGAACAGCGAGAGGTGTAGCGAAGATTTTGGAAATAGTAATTTACTCAAGCTGCCCTACAGGAAGTGATAACGAGTCAATTGTAATAACTGGCCGTATGAGATGTGGTGATCGCCAAATGGGCCGCTCAGTTTCTGGCCTTGGGCAAGGCGCTAAGAACAAAGAAAGAGCGAAACGAGGGGAAGGGAGGAGGGAGAGAAAGAAAGAAAGAGAAAAAATTAAGAAAGGGAAGGGAAAAGACAGAATGTGAAAGATGGAGAGAAGGTGAAACACAGGATCGTAATGCAGTGTGCTCGGGAACTGATTGTGCTCCTGTGGGCCCATAGCTCCATATATTAATCCCCTGACTCACCGGTGGCCCTTCTAAGACGTTTGGGCCAATGAACGGAAATGAGAAACTACGAGATTGAAACTAAACAATGTTCCGGTTTGAGAGTTAAGGCTGAGGTTAGAAATGCTGAATATCCTCAACACTATAGCCGCTTGGGGCATCTACAGGTTCCCCATCAGGTTCTACATCTCAAAGGGCCTCTGTTTTATTCTCATTGACCTGTTCATTGAGACGGCTTAGGGAAACACAAGTGATTAGTAACTTAAAAACATTGTGCCTCCCCCCTCCACCCTCCTCGTATGGGGTCATACAGATTCTAATATTTCTAAAAAATCCCAGGCAATCAAATTTTCAGAAATTTCCCAAGGAAGGACCCCGCGTTACACCGAAAAGACGTTAGATAGTTCTGAGGTCGGCCTTACAGTGGTCATAGACCAAATGGCTAATAAGATTAGTGAGCTGAGACGACTTCGTCTTGTCTGACTAGGTATTCAATATGTAAACTATTTTAATGGCGCCTGTACGGGGGGCGTCCCCCCCCCCCTATCGATTTCTGAAAATTTCCGAACATTTTTCTCAAATGGGCCCAATACGAGTTTAAGCCATATATTTCTGTTGGGTGTGGGATAGAGTGAGGTGTGTGCTTCGTCTGAGTAATTGATTTTTAAATCAATTTCTATCACAAGTTGTTGCGAAACTTTCAAAATTTTCATAAATCTTCCGCAAGCTATCAAAATTTTTGCGCCCTTCGCGCGTTCCCAGAAACGCCTCATGACTGTGCTTAATATCAATACCGTCTCAGACGTATTCGCATTATTCAATGGTGAGGGCTTTTAGGCCGGTTGTTCGTGTCCATAGGAGTGATTATAGAGGTAGCAGCACAACACTGCAAGAGAGCGAAACATGGAAATTCAAGATAAACATATTTCATGAAGATTGAAAGTTTTTTCCAATAATCAGGAAAAATACTAGCCGTCTTATTGGCAGATAAATTTTATTAGGGAATGGAGAGTTCCTCGGTGAATAGTATGCATGGGACTTCTGTCAGAGAAAAGATTTCTAAAGAAAAATTTCGTCAAGGTTCGCACTCCACACCTAATGACCACATGGTTATAATATTCGGACCAATACCTTCTTCCGAAAAACAGAGGTAGGCCTACATCTCCAGCCTTTGTACAGAAAGGACAACGCATGAATGGAGGATGCTATAGGAATCTTATATTACGAGTAGCCTATTCAGTAACATTTGTAGCGTGATGTGAAGGATTGGAAGTACGTAGGCCCTATGTATTTGTTGTTACACATTTTTGCAGAACGGGTGCCATGCCACGTACACAATGTCACTAATTAATAAGAATTTCTAAGGATTTATTTATTGTATTTCAAACATATGCCAAGGGTAATACCATTTTGCATCTAAGTCACGTAAGACAAACAAAAGTTTCTCAAAGGAAGGAGTCGCCACCCCTCCAATTAGATAACATATTTAACACCCAACCAAAAATTCACTGAATTATATTTTAACATTTGATCAGTTCGAAAATTTGCCCCAAACAGCACCATTAGTTACATCTAAGCCACATTAATCGAACAAAAATTTCTCAAAGGGGAGCTGCTAACCTTAGACCCCTCCCCTAGGACGAAAGAAAGACCAACCACGGGTACAACCCATGGCAGGTACGCATATGCACAATTTACACTGATTGTGGCGGGTTACAACATATAACCATTGTCCCCAATTACCAACTCCTGGCAGCTCCAATGCACTATTTCATTCATTGCAATATCCTATAGGCTAGTGCGGTGAGAATCGATGAAGACATGTGAGCTGACCCCTAAAATGGCCAATTCTAGCTAAAATAAGCACTACATGACCTTGCCCTTAAGTTGCAGAACAACCCAAATGTACCTTTGTTTAATGATGATACTGACCACATATTTTGATTAATCTGTATTCGAAGAAACATTTTGCTGTCTTGATCCCAAAATGACCCTTCTGTGCCAAAATAACCCTTAGTTAACCATTCATTTTAATAGTTAAAGGTGATCAGTCGTCTTGAAATATTCTTTGTGACGTCAGCCTTTTCTTGACATGTTTCTGCAGTCGTCACTGTTCAAGGATACACCGTACAAGCATGGTATAGCTAATCGGTAAGCAAGAAGAGACGGCTTGTAGCTGTATACCTACTAGCTATACCGATGTCATCATAGCTACTTGTACGGTGTATCCTTGAACAGTGACGACTGCAGAAACATGTCAAGAAAAGGCTGACGTCACAAAGAATATTTCAAGACGACTGATCACCTTTAAGTAACTTTGCCCCCTTTAAAATCCTTTTGGATGAAATGTGGTGTGTTCAAAAGGGGCTTGGGAAATGCTTATTCCTGGAAATGATCCATTTGCATATGTGTAGGTATATGCATGGACTACAAAATTAAGGTTTCCCTAAGCCAGTTGGTGGTTTTACTGTGGATGCGCTGTTCTTCACTTTAGTGTATCAATAAACTGATGAAAAATGGATAGGAAACAGGGAATGCATAAAGGCGAAAAGAATTTAATATCACAACATCCACGCAGTTGAAATAAGCATGACGCTATTTTTCTGAAGAAACATATTCATCTAAAAACGTACCATTAAACGCTTAAAAAATTTTATGAGGGGCACGAAGAGAAATCTGTTAAACATTTCACTAGGTTAGGCTAAAAAATGAACCTTAATGTGTCATTTTTAACCAAATCTACTACATTTATTAATCAAATTTAGTCAAGTGTTGACAAGATTCCTGTTTGTTTCTCTATGGATTAGACTGTATTCAGAACCTTGGGACAAATTCCATGGGTGCAAGGGTATATCCAATTAAATGCTTTAACTTGAATACCCTGGATATAGAATTGAGTATAATATTTTGTGTTTGTATAAGATTCTCAATATGATCACCAGGCATGTATTTTGCAACAGATACTCGCGGAACGCGCCGAACAATTTGCCTTTCATGGTCTTAATTAGAGCTTCGTACATACTTTGACAAAATATTGAGAGGGGATGAAAAGCATTCTGTTTCCCTTAATCAAATGCTACTATAGGGATCGTGCCTTATGGGCGTTCATGCAAATATAAGGAAATATTGCGGGTTTTGCCAAAATTTTAAAGATACTCCGTCCTCCGTCCCAAAACCAGATTATTGGAGGCGACTCTATGTCTCACACATACCAGTTTTAGCAAATATCATTGCAGTTGAACAACTCTAAAGGAGGATTAAACAAAGGTAGGCTATTTAGCTCAGTTCCCATCCAATGTATAGCGAGGGAATGTATATGGGTGTCTACGAATATGTCGAGTTTTTGATGGCAAGGTTCCGGGCTTCTCCGCCAACCACCCGCCAAACACAGTGCAATCTGATGAGTGTGCGCGCGAAGACTAGCACGCCGGAAAAGAATTGTTTTTCGTGGACTTTTTTAAAGTCATCGTAAAGTCTAATATTCACACATATATCAGCAATTATTACGATTTTTGCTAAGATATTGAAGATACTCTGTCACCCTCAACCAAATTATTTGAGGAAACCATGTCTCACGTACACTCACAAATTAGCAGAAATATTTATGGTCATTGACAAATATTAGGGGAACGAAAAGTGGTCCGTCCCCTCAACCAAACTATTGGGGAACCATGTCCCCCTCCGTCCTCCCGGCCTCGATCGGCCATCCTTCAAGTGGTGGAATAAGCGGTGTTCCAGCCCCCTGACTTTTGGAACTGATTTACCTGGGGGGTTGTTACCCAGGCTGGTTCAAGAAAATACTGAATAAGAATTGACAAACTCTGTACTTGCAGTACTTAATTAAAGCTACCTAAACCTACCCTTAGAAGAATTAGTAGCTCACATTTTGTCAAGGCACGGGATGTTTTATATGACGGGCATGACGGGCATTATGAGCAGAGATCGAGCCCTCAAATGTGATCACCTCCGTGTTACAAGGCACGCATCTTCGCAAAGCCCTATTCCTTCCAGTAAGCTCCAGCAAAGACCAAAGGGAAACACGCCCTCTAAACAGGATTACCGCAATTAGATGTTAACCGCCTGATTCTACGTACTGCTTAGTACTAACGTTATAATTATATATACTCACAGGCTAGGTCAAATTTCAGCCTATCCATCCAATGCATCCAACAAATGCCTAGGCCTACTGTAGGCTACACGTGAAATCGTATGTGTTGTGAGAGTTCAACAGGAGTTTAGTTAGCTTATCTACTAATAATCTGCAAGGGTAAATAACTTTAAAATGGTTATGTTTAAGTATCACGAACAGTTTCCAAAATCGGTTGAGTGCAGGCTGGAGTCCTGCTATTTGACCAAGTTCAAGCGTTGCCTTGAGCTCAGACTGTTCTTTGTAACTTAGGCCTAGGCTACGTTAGCCTAGACTACGCCATAGAGTTAGGATATAGCCTAGGAACTCCGACTCTATGGCGTAGGCCTAACGTCCAAGTATAACGTTACTGTGTAGTGTTAGGCCTAGTTACTATAACTTAGTACTGTAGGACTAGTGTATATGTATATTGGGGTGACCGTCGATACCAATAGTGCAGGATAAGCACGTCGCAGAAACCCATATGGCATAAATGCAACAGAATGACTCAATGAGAGAGAGGAAGCTTTAGGGTCTGAGAGTTAACTTCCTCATCGGTTACATGTAGCTTATTCCAATCAAGTAGCCTAGGCCTAGCCTAACTTGTTATGGTTGATGGGAAAAAAAAAGACCTAGGGGGGTAAGATGGGGGGTTTCGACCGCTTAAGGGTTTTTGGTTTCAAAAATTAAAAGGAGCAAAGTAATTGAACCAACTTACCATTGGTCAACACCTAGGCTACAATGCCTATACTACCATTCAGTGTATGTCCTTTTCTTTTATTAATTTTCTCTTACTGGAATATGTAATGATGATAAAAGTGGTCGAAAATTGGCAATTTTCAACCTACCTTAGGGTATTTTCAACCGCCCCATTGAAAACCATGCTAATTTAAGGCAAAATGAATTTTGTATGGGTCATTTATAAGTGGTCATCGTGCAGATGTTGTGATAGAAGTTACATATGAAGGTAACTGTTTTACATTTGGTATATGGCCATAAATTATATCACTTAAAATTAAAAATTAATCAAACTGTTGTAGTTTCCATGATTTTATGCTAGTCAAAAACTAGGCGGTCGAAAATAGCCTGTTACATTGAAAAGTGGTGGGTGGTTTTCGACCTCCCCAATAAATGAGGGCAGTAACAATTTTGGAGCAGGTTCTTTTCATTACAATATCCCAACAACCCTTATCTATCTTGATTATCAAATTTGACCACTTTATAATTAAGTTTATGGCTGTAAAGGTATGTATAAGTAAGTCATGTGGCTTATCGCCCATTGTAAGAAAACATGATTTTGAAAAATATGTATACACATTTGGTTTTCAGGTTTAGATTTTTTATATTAAATGGTTAGCTTGGGTTAAAAGTTTGGTGATTTTGAATTGCCACTAGTTCATAGTACTTAGTGGCAAATACATTTTTACTGTTGTTTCTTCAAGAAAATTCAAATTTGGGAGAAATGTTCATGGTGGACGGAAATACCCTAGCGGTCGAATACCCCCCGTCTTACCCTAGGCCTATAGGCTACTGAGGAGTTCTGCATTTTGGATTCACTGGTGTAAACATTTTGTTCACAGTGCATGTGGTGGCCAAGACACGCTTACATAGGCTTGCCTACTGTATATGGTTAATTTAGTGCCTGGACCAGTGCAGGTTTTATGTAAACTGATCGAAGGCTTTACTTGTTCATAGATGCAAAATACATTTCATGAAAAACACACCTTAGAGGAAAATCCGGTTTAATTAATTGGAAAATAGCTTAGGCCTAGGCTAAGTCTGGACAAGAAAGGTTGGAAAGTTTGCCCTGCGGGGGGGGATTTATCCCCTGCGCAAAAATATGAATTTCAAAGTTGCCACCTGCGCAAATTAGTGACTGCAACTGCGCAAACTTATTGGCAGCAACCATGCGAGTTGCCTGGGAAAGGTGATTTCCTACAATATAAGAGGTACTAGTTTTGGCCAAAATTTGCTCAGTACGCTCCGTGCCAACCGACGGTGGCACTCCATTTACATAGTACTGGCCGCGCAATTCTCTTAGCCATTATTAAAATCCCCCGCGCACCATTGCAAGCTTTCCAGTCTGGAGAAAGGACACTCTCCGATTAACTTTGTGTTTATTTAAAGATTTTCATCAAGTTTTATTTAAGTATTTTGCTCAGAAAGGTAACTTGATGGGATTTCCATTATTTTATCAAGTAATACATTCTGCATCTTGTAACATCCATTTTGCAAAATTGGAGTCTGCAGTCTGCAAAATAGTACATTCCACCTGAGGGTGCTATTGTAGAATTGGCACAGTCAAGTTAGGCTAAGATGCATCACGTAGCTGGCGTGATATCAATAACAACTTAGGCTACAGTGTGTAATTTTGAACATGCATACTTTCAAAAAGTACTTAGGCTATGTTGACTTCTCTTTCTCACTGTAGTGAGTATGCAGATATGTAAATACACGTACCAGTGCTGTGAATAAATTCTTTACACATACAACACTGTAGCTAGATCATACACAGATTCATATGTCCATTCTTGTCCATAATTACTAACATAACATAACATAACATAACATAACAGGTTAAAGGGCAAAGGAGGGCTAAGGCCCCATAAGATGCCCTGAAGTCCATACAACCTTAACTGAAAACAAAGAACCAACCAACACCAAACGAGCCCATCACAATTAGATTCTACCACACTTATGGAAGAACTTGTCAATGTTAACCTTAAAGCAGTGCACAGATGTGGAGTTAACTACCCACTCAGGCGGACTATTCCACTCGTTAACAACTCTATGAGAAAAGCTGAACTTCCTAATGTCAAGCCTTGCAAAATTCTTTTAACTAGCTTCTTACAATGGCCTCGAACCCGGGAATTACATTGAACCTTTAAATAATTGCAAGAGAACAAAGGATTCCTTTCAGAGAGAAATTGGTACACCTGAAGCATGTCCCCCCTAATCCTTCTCAACTCCAGGGTGGTAAGCCCAAGATGCTTAAGTCTAACATGATAAGGTAGGTGTCTCACCTCGGGTATAAGGCGAGTGGCTCTCCTCTGAACTTGCTCTAAAAGAAGCTTGTCCTGTTCATAGAAGGGACTCCAAGCCTGGGCTGCATAGTCGAGGTGGGGTCTTACCAACTGCAGATTTAGTACAATTTCTTTACTAAAACTTTACTATTTGATTTCCGAAAAAGGCCCTATAATTTCATCATCATCTTGGTCTCAGAATTCTGAAATGAAAAGAAAGTAGATACACTTGTATATTAATCCTTAATTTTGAATGGTACAATTATTTTGCACCCCAGTAATTTTAGGGGCGGAAAGTAACTTCACCTTGTTATTGTAGTTGAAATGTATAGTGAGTGTACCTTGAGTCGGTCGGTACTTTTGGGTCGGTCACTGCATACAATATGTAAGACAGACATACTATGGCCAACAAATAAACATATGACAGTGAAGAAACTCCAGCACGACATGACAACAACTCAAAGTCTGTCAAAAAATAAGTATTTACTCCCATTTTTAGAAGAAATTTACCCAGCTTAGCCTACATCTAGTGTTACCTAAAGGTGGCCTGAGACCTTCTTTGAATAGCCTAAAAAATTATTTAAAAAAATTCTCCAAATCACTGTGGACAGTCTCCTTCCATCATATGATTTGTTTTTATAATGGTGATATCATTCATTGAATATATTTTGATATCACTCTTATGGACATTCATAATGTTTGGGTGACTGACTCAAGGTACCGTTCTTGAACCTAAGGCATCTGAAACTTGTGATGGGAATTTCTCCGTCTCTTGAAAGTTTGCCTACAGAATTCACTCTAACTTTCAGGGTTAAGAGAAAACATGTTCATGAGAATAATGGATAAGTTTAAATTACATATTACTACCCTATGTGTACCTGTATGTTTTTAGTGAAAATTTCCTTAATTGACCGACTCATGGTACCACCATGCTACTTTCATCTCTCAGCAAATTTTGGATCTAAAATCTTTATTCCCAACCACGACCTTTTCCAAATCTTTCAGGAGTACTGCAAAACTTTTTTGATTAGGCCTACTGAGATCTTCAAAAATTTGAAAAGGAATCAGCAAGTTTCTGTGGCATAAAATTTACTGTGTGGGCTATAAAGGAACTTAATTTACATCAGTATGCTAATGAGCTATATTGTTACGTCAGTAACTCAGTATGGAATGTTTGCAGAGGCAATTACTATTACCATGTGTGTATAAGAACTATCAAATATTCTGTGTGAGGTCACAATGTTACACACTCCAGTCTGGTACAGTATCAACAAACATTTTAAACGCTACAGTAAATTTCACGAGGTGACAAAATTGATGGTTTTATTGCAAATTTTCCAAAATTTTAGAGGTCTGAAGTGTTCACAACACCAGCAATGTAAGTATAACATTTGGAAAAGAAAAGTTATAGTACATTTTCATTTCATTTCATTTATTTGGTTCTTCACAATATTCGATAATAATTGAAACAATGCACACGAGTGTAGACAATATATAACATCGAGTTATTGTGAAAGGAGGCACTCTACAAAAACCGAGAGGGCTTGTCAAGTAGGGTGCTCCCGGGCTCCCCAAATAGTAGTAACATAACAGAGAAAAGAAAACATGAATTTACCTTAGAAAAAAAATTGACTGCACACAGCTGTCCAACTACCCTTCGAAATACCCGCCCAGTTTAACACCCATGTACCCTCCCTCATAAGCCCATCCACCAACCACCCCACCCTACCCCTTCAAAAAGAAACATCCAATACAAAAGGCTAGGGCCTTCAGTTAAAATAATAAACGGGCAAGTATCATAATCACTTAGTATTGATTAATAAGGAATCTGCTTAAATTATGTCTTAGAAAAGAGTAAACAGAAGGCTTGGTTATTAAACTATCAGGTAAGGAATTCCAAATGTTTACTGCACGAAAACATAATCCGGTCTTAGAAAATAGTTTTCTCTGGTTTTTCTGGAAGGCGAAGACGATGTTTCTGACGCATATTGTAATTGTGAACTAAACAGTTTTGACTGAAAAAATGAGAAAATCCTGGAGGGAGGAAGTTGTTGACATTGTTAAAAAAGGCTTCCCTTAATTGAAGTGACAATATGTTTCATATTCAACACATGGTTTATTGGTTCAACTTCAAGCATTCTTGCTCTTAAAGTGCATTTAAAACACTTAATTCAAGAGGCTAAGTGCAACTATACATGTGCCTTTACTGAGGACTATGTAGGTGAGGACTGAGGACACAGGCAATCTCAGCATTGTGCATATGTCTAGCCTAGGCAAGGAGCCTGGATAAACTGTACAGATCTATGGGCCCTTAAGCTTACTGTAAAGGCCTATACAAGCAAGGTAGGACAGTTCTCAGGACTAAACACAAAACTTGGCCTATTTTTACATTCTTATGCCAACTGCAAACCACATGCCCTTTAAATACTTGAAAGTTGAAACGCCTCTTCGGACACAGCTCTGGACAAAAAAATCACTTCTAAAATGGCTTGGGGTTATGGCTGAGTCAGATACCGGACAGAACACTCATACGGGTACTCGAACATACAGTACAGTAAAATGATCAAAATGGGTACCTGTCTTACAGTATGTTTAAGAAACAGAGCTGTTCCGTAGATAGAACCAGTGCTGTCAAGTTCCATTTAATGCCCTTAAAACGGTCAGAATAAACAATCCTTTACCGTGTACATGGTGTTCATATTTGGTATCAACCGTGTGATGTGTTTACTGGCTCTGAAAGTCACAAACTTTCAGAGTTAGTTCCTAAGATTCGGGTACCCATTACCCGACCATGAAAACCGGTTCCTGGTTCCGAATTTTTGCTGCCCATCCCAGCCCTACAGTACTTGGGGTGTTCCTGAGAAGTGTCAGTCAAAGGTCATTTGGGGTTACTAGAAGTCAAAGTGTAGTAAATCATTTTAGTGTGATATCTTAAGAAGGAAAATATGAATCTCAAACTTAGCAGATGGTACTCTGTAGTGAGTGGTCTTCAATGTTTGGTGGAGACCTCAAAAGTCATTTGGGGTCACTAGTGGTTGAACTGGTGAAACAATTACGTGTATACATGTTACTTAAAGAAGGATAATATTGATGTAACTTGTCATGTGGATACCCTGTGTTGATTACATAGATGATCTCTGTAGTTTTTGATGAGGTTAAAGGTTACTTGAACTCATCAGGGGTCAAAACTGTGAAACGCTGTAAACACTATACAGTGTGTCAGGAAAGAAAACTTGAATTAATCTCACACTTCATGAGTGCCACAGTACATAAAGCAGAAATAACCTAAAGATTTTGGTAAAGGTCAAAGGTCATTTTGGGTCATCAGAGGTTAAACAAAACCTTGATAACTTCATGATATTGTGTCAACAGCAAACCATTGTACTAAAATTATATCCAATGGGCAATGAATCATTAAGGCTTTTGGCTTGCTGGTTTAGATAAGTATGCTTTCCAAACCTGAATGCAGTAGTCCAAATGTGGCCTTACTGTACAAGAGATTTGAGTAAATTTAAAGTACTGTACTGTACTTTCCAATCAACTTGATCATGCTCCTTTTGATAATCCCTAAGACTGTTAGCTTTCTCAGTTAGTTCAGCACACCGTTGCTAAACTGTATGGATGTACGGTACTTACATGCCCTGATCTTTCACTTCCCTGTTTTCTCCCAATATATTTCATCCATTTTGTACAATACTTGAACTTTGGGTTTCCATGACAAAAATGTATTACTGAACACTTACACTTAGTGATATTAAATCTACAGTAAAAAAAAAAATATACAGTACATGTCACTTTTTAGTCCATATATTGTCTAGAGCCCTCACAGTATAGTACATGTGCATTAAACCCACCTTATACAGCATTTGTACTCAAATATTAATCATGTATAGAATGCTTAATTTTGTTTGAAAAAGAGTTCCTTGTCACTTCATTTCCATAACAGAGAGCAAAGGTACAAAAAGGAAGAAAATGATGAATAATCAGCAAGGGCCTGTGGGTCCAAGACCTCAGGGCCCTCCAAACATGAACCCAGGAGGATATGGCCAGCAACCAAATCATATGATGATGCCACCATTTGGAGTGAGTATTAGCGTGGCCGGGAATCTACTGTACATACTTGTACTGTAAGCTAGTCAAATTGCTACACAAATGTCAAAGTGTGCAACAATTTTTGGTTTCAGTGATATCAATAGCCTACAATATGCACTCATGATGGCATGTGTGTGTGTGTGTGTGTGTGCGTGGGTTTGTATGTGTGTGTACTCTGTGTGACTGAAAGTTTGTAATGCTTAGTTTGTGTATACAAGAGTAATACATGATATCTCAAATGTCAAGAGGGAATCCTGGAAACTTTGGAAGGTACTGGGGAGTAGAATTGTGGTAATGAAAAGGAGATGCTTTCAATGGCAGAGAAGGATAGGCTTGGAGTTAATGTGGTTGGAAGAACTTGCAGTATATTACTGTACTACCTCACATCAGGTGTCTTCAATGCAGACTCAACAATGGAGATCAAATTTTGGTGAAGTTTTTACTTAAAATGAGAGTTCATATTTAATTTACAGTAATGCAAAACTGTATTGGAAAAACTATAAATAGTAGAGAAGTGTTGTATGCAGGACTTTATCCAGGATGATGGTGAGTACAGTGAGTCCTAACCAGTGATACTGGTGAAATACTTGCATTGAAATGTACTTCATATACTACTGTAGGCAATCTAGAGTTCCAGGGAGGCCAGAAGACTTCTGGACTGTTCTCTAAAGGTCTGCTTGCATGAAAACCCTTAGCCTTACTTCGACCCAGATGGGTATCAATCTCTAAACCCCCTGACCCCAAAGCTGTATGGAGTTTGCTTGTAAAACTGCCCTTACTGCATACTTACCCATGTGTGTAAGAGTCCTTTCTACATTTGTTCTCATGTAGTACTTAACAGGGATTATTAGCTTTCACCCAAAACTTACTTTCAGACATCTGTTGCATTTTTCAAATCTCATCTTATTGCTTTCACAAGTGTCTTTCACGTTTCCTCACAAAACACATGTATCATATTAACTGGTAAACCAAGATGTTGTGATACTGTATGTATTTTAAATACCTTATTAACCTAATTGTCTCATTACAGTATTAAAATGAAACATAATGTTCCTGATTCAGAATGCAACTGTAAGAAAAATTCAATTTTTTTTTTGCAACAATTGTGCTCAAAATACACGTATTAAAAATTCAAGTTATATTCCAAGGATTTCTCTCTCTCTCTGTTTTGTGTTAACAGCATGGCATGCCACCACCTTTTCCAATGGGAATGCACAACAACCAGAATCAGGGACCACCTCCAAACCAGAGGCCTCCAATGGGCCCAAATGACAACACTGGGCAAGGCGGCATGAATATGCCCCCTCCAAACTTTCCTCAACCTCCGATGGGTATGCCATTACCTCCACCTCCCATGCCAGGAATGGGCATGCCACCCCCTTTTGGACCACCAGGCATGGGTGGACCACCGATGGGAATGCCACCTAATATGCCCCCAGGTAAGAAATTTTAGCAGTAGTGATAAACTTGTTCCAGCATTGTGCAGAAAGTCAAAAATAACTTACTGATGTACCATTTATAGCACAACTAATCACAATGTAGAAATGATGGTCCCTCAACCTAATGTGTAGAGTACAGATTTGTTGAGGTTAGACATTGTTGACAGATCCTTTGATGATGTACTAGAGACTGATACTGTACCAACAGGTTCCTTCCGTGTTCTAGAGTGTCAGAGATCATAGAGCCAACTCTCGTAATCCTAACCTATGGAGCACCTGTTCCTGAAGGATAATATAGATCGCATCTTTCCTGAAAAATGAAAAGAGCGTCGGTAATTTAAACAATATGGTGTTCTTGTGTAGTGCTATGAAAATCAACCATGCATACAAAGTTAGCTATGAGTATAGGCTATGTTTCAGTGACCATGCGTCATACATAAAAAAAAAAATGTTAGTAATGTACTACAGTACTTAGCACTTCAAAAAAAAGGTCATTCCTCCTAACTTGCAAAATCATATCATGTCCTTTTAGATTCCAATACTGTTCTCATGTTATAATTTTCTGATTATTCATGTGGTAAGTTTTATCAGGTTAGTGTTCAGGTTAAACAAGGGCCTCAATTCTCAACTCGCCATCTGTGGACCGTTTGCATACCAGTAACGTGCATGAAAATGGACCATGGGAGATTGGGGGAGCCCAAAATTTTATAAAGAAAACAAGATGATGAATTAAGTCCTGGCAACTACGATAAAAGTAAAGCCAGAAAAGTCATGAGATGAGTGTTGATATTAAGACTATCTATTGAGTACACTCTTTCTACACTGGACAATCTTAATGTGCAGATTTACAGTACCGATTCGTCGAGGTTAGCCGACGTTGACGGTCGCTACGATAACCTACTATCTGCGACTATACTCGACCATCAGCAATTTTACTCTAAATTTCTGATCGTCGAAGATCGTAAAATCAACTCTAGTAATCCTAACCTATAGAGCGTCTATTGATGAGAGGATAATATCGACCGCAACTTTCCCGAACAATGAAAAGATCGTCGATAATCTCGACGATTCGGCGATCTTTTGTAGTAGCGTGCTAATCACCCATGCATACAATAGCAATTGATGTGTAGGCTTATAGCCTAAGCAAGCATTAAATACAGTACAGTACATAGGCCTACTTTGTGGAAAGTGTGAAAACTGCAATTCTTTCATTAATGACCAGTGATGGAAAAGGCCAAGTTTATATAAAAGCAATATCAGAAATGGATAGAAATAAATCGAAGAAATCCCTTTGTACTACAGTTGCCTACTTCTCATTCCTACGTAGCTACGTACAGAAAACGGACAAGGGCAAATTACTGACAGAACCTTAGAAGGTTAATGCACGGTACCGCGGTACGTTTACTAATGGTATCTTGCATAAAATACTAACTTCAAGCACGGTGTTGTAGCCTACAGTTGTTTCGAATTTTCTGTTAAAGTGAATGGGCCTTCCATTTCCCCAAGAACGTACTACACATAATTTTCATGCTGAGCTCTTATTTCTGTGATCATATCTTGCCTACTCCGATGTGAAATAATGTAGGCCAGAGTTTGAAACAATGGTGTACAATCGTCTCGTATATCTAGTTTGGTGTGCTTCAAATAAATTTTCCGGCGCCGTAAGGGTGGGGGCTACATATACACATGAAATCAATAAGCTAACGAACAGCACGGGGTTAAAGGCCGTTCCGTGCTAATGAAAGGAAAGGACAACGCCAGCTGGCGAAAATGCTACAGCATGCACCACTGACAGGTACCCAACATTTTAGAAAACAAGGGGCGGAAAAAGTGAAAGTCACTTTTTTTTTTTTTTAATCGATAAATGGATTTTGACTTTCACAAGAAGTGCAGTCCTGTATGATAAAATTTGGAATTTGCAAGGGCTTTTAAAATGTCCAGAAACCATTGCACGATATGGTGCCGCTGAAAACTGAAAAAGCTACGCCAAAATTATCGCTACTCTGTAGTGCTACAAATGCTTTGGATAGGGTGGCAGGGTTCATGGCACTAAAGCTTATTTTGTAGTCAGAAAATGTCGATTAATGTTCAGGTTTGATAACGAGCTAACGATCTCGATGTTTTGAATTCCTACACAACAGCAACAGACTAAACTTCCACAAATATGTTAATGCAGGTATCATGCTCAGTCGCGAGTATCCGTATCATGTTATGCATGGTTAAACAGTCTTGACTTTGCATGGAACATATTCCGCGGAATAAATGTTAAAACTGTTCAGGTCCATAAAATTCAACCATTCTGCTTTCTACCAAAAAAATAGAGAGAATGCCATTGCAATGGCAACACATCTTAGTTCCGACACCCTCATGCCCGCTCAGGGCATCTTATGGAACATTAGCCCTCGTTTGCCCTTCAACCTGTTATGTTATGTTCCGGTACAATACAAAGACTGCCGCATTTTCATTTCACACTATGTTGCGATGGATATGGATCCCATTTTAACCGCACCCGTGACCATGGCCTCACGGGACTATTTTTCTTAGGGAGGGCGGTGATTTTTGCCCGACTTCGGACCTAATTTAACTGCCCAATTTTCTGCCCGACTGAGACACAATATCTGCCTGATTTAGTCAGGTTTCTGGCATTTGGGGGGGGGGGGCGCCCCGGCCCATACGGCCATGCCCGTGGCCGTTGGAACCACCTCCGTCTATACCCTACCCTTTGCGACGCAATTGCTTAAATTTTGAATCTTACCTATTTTACAGAACCTTTGATGTCCGAGTCCTTAGGAAAAAATATTAATCCAATTATAGTCCATTTAGGGAGAGAGAATGAAGACTACACTTTCGGCAATCAATTTTCGAGACTTGGCTCCTGAATCTCCGACTCAGAGCCCTACAGCGGAATGCAATGCAGTATATATATCCCTACCCTGTCTTTGCCGGGGTGTCCCTTAAATTCACCCACGGCGTGATGTGCTAACATGATCCGAATTTTAACACGGCCCCTGGGAAACCGTATCTGCATTGTCACTAAGTACTGTCACAAGCTTTTTACGCCATAGCTTGTAGCCCAAAATACCGTTCATTTTCGTACATGGGCCGAATATTGTACTACGTTAATGTGCACACACCAGATGTTGCAATCGCATGCTACTGTATTACTACAAGGGCCACTGCAAATGCCTGAGAAATGCAGTTTCTGTACGTGAAAATATCCAATCGCAGCTATGGGTTTAATACTCATTCACCATAAACGACCAGCCCCCATTTCTGCGTAACCTTTTTTGGAAGTCGTATGCCTATTTAGCTCTTGTACGTTTACGTGACGTCACAAACATCGCCTCAAATTTTTTTGCAATCTTCGACAGCCAGCGCCATGTTGGGTTTTACACATAAGCGATATTTCGTCCGATACCAAACTCTTACCGAATACTTTTCTCAAGAGTAGACTTATTCAATACCCATGAATAAGATATGGCACAAAATTTAGCTCGTAATGCTTGATTTTGCTGATAATCTTCATACTGAATTTTCGCCCATGGCAGCTAGTTCGTAACGCACGTAGAGCGGCACGTTACCCAGGATATGAAATTTACTTCGTTAGGTTACTATACCACACTATCAGGCCTACACGCGGGCTCGACAGCACGATAGTGCATCGACAGTACGTAAGTCAGACCGTGCTTGAAGGTGGGTGTGCCTAGTAGGGGCGGGACTTAACAGTTGGTGGTTAACGGTAAACACTCACCGGGACTGGTAGCAGCCAATGGAAATTTTGCACGCGTTAGTCTATGAAAAAAAGGGGAAGTCCAATGACGTCACAAGTAAAGGTGTTTTTAACTGGTTAATTACCGATTATGTGTCGTGAAAATACGCAATGCTCGCAATGTACAGAATGTTTCATGCAAATAAGTTGGGACCATTGTAGGTGCCTGGGAAATTCTCGAATCGAAGGTTTCTCAAAGAATTGATGACGGTACGTGTATGTTGCCGCAGTATACTTTTGGTATGTAGCAACGAGCTAGCTAGGAAGTGTAAGCGAGTAATGTGTAGTGCTGTCTGAAGCGAATAATGTGTGCTTAGACTATAAGATGTTAGGCAGTACAATGATGGGCTGAAAAATAAGACAATGCAGTGGGTTGTAGTTTCATTTATGCAGGTCTACTGATTGTCTAAGGGTCATTCGGCATCGTATTACGGCTGTAATTTGTATACCGTAACTCGCGGTTCCGTCTCTGAGCGGAAGGGTATGGACACACCCATCCATGGCCGTAAAAACGACAGCGGCATCTCGCCTTTTTATAGGGCATATGCTGTGATGATGAATTGATACACAGACGAAGGCGCCGCTCATTTCACAAACTGGGAAATAATAGGATATATATTTTCAAAGAATGGCTGTTCGGGATGGCTGATTACATTTCATGTTTTCCAAGGTAAGAAAATTTTCTGCAAACTAGAAATATGAGGAACCGTGACAGGATAGCAAATTTTGAGGGCAACTTTTAGTATCAAACAGGCCTCATCTGCTGAGAATGGGTGGGTAGGGAATCCAGCCCCCTTCCAACCGGAGAGACCAAGCCTATTTCTTGGCAGGATTTGTAGAAAATTCGGGTCGCACATTAGGTAAATTAGGCTTTTTTCAAGCAGAAGCGGTTCGGTCCCCTCTCCCGAAAAAATGCACGTACCCGCCCTTGTTGATGATTGTCATCTAGGCCTAATCTATATTTGGACAGTTCGAGCAAGTTTCCCACCGTTCTTATCAAAATTTCAGTGTGTCCTTATTAAAAGGATCTTTAAAAAAGGCACGGTAGCAAAATGAGCATTTTCCCGGCCGTCTAGCCGGCATGTACGGTAAACTATTAATTACTTCGCCTTTGCCTCCTTTATATAACACTAAAAAGTAGACGCACAGAAAAGTTTTTTTTCTTTTCTTTTCTTTTATGATGTCTTCCGAAACTGGGTGCCGAAATTAGTTTGCTTAGTTTCCAGTTTGTGGTACAGTATTTCCCGGTTTATGCACGCATATTTTTACTTTTGTAAATTTTTATTGATGTTATACACATAACAAGATCTTTAAAAAAAGGAGTCACAGCAAGAAGAAAATACAAAGCAGCACCGAAAATTTGCAAAACCTCAGAACGCAAGTTGAATTAACGGAAGGTTGTTCGCACTTGGAGCGAGATTCGGAACCACGATTGTAGACCAGTGTTTCAGACATTCACAGACTTAACTCACGTTTGTTTCAAACAATTATTTTTATCTAATGAAACAAGCATCTATACTAGGTTCTAAGAATTATTAGCATAAACTTATTATAGTGGTGCGATAGATGAGTGTAGTCATTTGCTCACAAGCCGGCTTCATCGAACGCCCGGCGCAATTTACTGTCGAGGTACATCGGCCTACCAGGTCTATTGAGTCTATTCATTCGTGGAGCTAATACGCTCCGAAGATTGCGAGCATTGTGATTACCCTCAATTTGTTTGTTCCTTTTGTTGGGAGTTCAATACATGTCTAGCAAATTACAAAACCGCACAGTAACTTTGTTTTCAACCGCAAACTATTGTGCTGCTGTTTATAATCTTGATGATCTTCGACGATGATTTGAGCTATCGTCGAAATGGACGATCTTGTTTTGCACCTTGGGAGGGTTTGAGGCTTTTACGATCTTCGACTATCATTGACTAACTTCGACGTTACGCAACTCGACGATGAGGCTAACCTCGACGATTCGGTACTGTACCTGCCACAATACTGTGACCTCTCTTGATATGCACATACTGTAGTACTGACTTACTGTGTTTCATATACTTTGATGTTTGACTTTAGATACAATACTTGGCTTTGATATCAAATTCAGTAATCTGATAGATCACCTTCTTAAGATTCCGGGCTTTGACACTTTTTGAACATGACAGACTATTGCTGGATTTTCCTACCTGAAGTGAAGGCTAACCTCAATGAATTGGCACCAGGGAAGTGAACATGTGACATGAGCATTTATGATATTACAACAAACCTTCTGCTTGTGCATGATTGTGAAGTTTTACATTAATAATTTACGCATTCATAGTAAGACAACACTCTAAATCTCTTTTAGAAAGGGGGTGGGGTGGGGTGGGGTAAAGAAGACAAGTGGCCTTGTCTTTTATGTACAGTACTGCTTTGAGAGAACAAGAAGCAAGTTATTTGTGGTTAACCTCGGGAATTCATTCAGTATGTGGTTAGCTGATGTTGACCTTGCAAAACAAGTGCAGGTTTGTGCATTTCAGTGTCAACTGTAATTCTTATCAACAACCCTTCCCCTGTCCTGTACAGTAGTTGAAGCTGCTGACACATTTCTACCCTCTTTACTTACTAACCTGTGTAGCAGGTCACAGTGGTTTCCACCATTCCTGTCTGCCACAGTTGCAGTAGTTATTCCATTGTGACAAGCTGAACAAAAACCTTTGTTCACTCTGCATGTCTTTTTCCTTCTAGAGATTATTTGCCATGCATTATCTCCATGCTCTGTAGTTTTGCCTTTGGCTACCATTTCAGAAAGCAGATACATATTCTTATAGAGTAGTTACATACAATATTCTGCATTGCTTTTTAGTGACAAAGAAACATGATGGTAGTTTGGGAGAGGGACACTCTTGTGACGCAAATGTTGCAGTCTTGGGAAGAACTGTCCTTCAACCTTTTGGGAAACGTTTCTCATTTAAGTTTTGATGTAAAGATCATTCCTTGGTTTTGATTAATAGGATTTAATTGTTTGCATGTATGTATTTATGATCATTAAGTATAATATGTGTCTTTTCCAGGAATGTTTCCACCAATGGGAATGCCTCCAATGGCTCCTGGACCTCTGCCACCACCCCTTGCAGGTGCCCCACCGACAGTGACAGGGGAAGGTATGTGTTGCTTTCTACCATCTTCACTTGTCAAGGCATTTCATGTTATCTATTGATATCAATTAGCCAATACCCTCATTTTGACATGGGAATATTCTTAAGAATATTGACAGAGAGAATGTTAGAAATGATCAAACTTGGAGAGGTATTTCTCGAGAACAGTACAAGATATTCAAATAATTCCAACAGAGTTTTTTTTTTATGAAGGAATCTTAATCTATCAGTTCACTTTGCAGACATATACTTACCCCTTGCTATATCTTAATTGTGTTAATCTCTCACAAAGTGTGCAACACTGAGTAATTTTGACACCACACCCCCAATGTCTGCCACCTTGGCTAGTAGCCTACCCTCATTCTCCTTCCATTGCAAAGCTGCTTCATGGAGGTTTATGGGTTTCTTGACTCTTCACCATTTAAGTAAAACAGCTGTTTAGATTACATGTTCACAGACCTTTAAGGGCCTGAATTATTTACAAAAGAATGTTTTTATTGTGGTAAACGTTTTGTGTTTGATAAGTGGAGCATTTTGAATTTACATATTTTGTTTGTCTTATTACCAGCTCCAGTAGAAAAACCTCAACAAATACCAGAAACAGATGCAAAGGTAAAGTTTAAGTTTAATTTGAAAAATATATCTTTGCACTTGCTTTTTTCAAGTTTATTGATGACTGCTTATGTTTTACCAGGTCTGTGCAGACCCCACAGAGGAGTGTAACCACCACCATCCACCCCCTGGAATAGCTAAAGTATGGTGGGCATCAAACTGAGTGTTTGTAAGGGAGGGGTCAAGATTGTAAGCCAAACTGTGTGGGAAGGAAACTTGGAGTAAAAATCTGGAAAAAAGCAAGGTTTTATGCAGCCTGGAATAGATTGGAGTTCTGGGTTTTGAATTTCCAGGCCTTAAAAATTTGGAATTTCTACTACAGATTGTGGAGATTGTAAGAAGGAGCTTGCAAAGTTTAAATATTTAACATCAAAATACCACTATGAAATTTTAATCTATTTAGTAACATAACAGATTATTGTACGATCCATTTTAGATTGATGAAACGAACTTCAACATTTTTATCTCGGTACAAAAATATTCTCTCCAGATGGAAATTAGTTCAATGTATTTCATTCTTCAGTTTTCATAGTATATGTATTAGGAGCGTAAGGTCTTTAGAACAGTGGTTGTAAAAGGATGTTGCGGCTCATGTTAAAACTTCGGAAAGTTCTAATGTCACCTGCATGTGTCCTGGGACCACAAATTCTGTTTGTGTTTGTGAACATTTCTGGGGATTTCCCTTCTTGTTATTGTACATTTCCAAGAAACGCAGACATAGGCCCTGTTTGATAGAAAGTTTGATGGACTCTAAGTTTTGATCGGTATGTCATGTAATATCCTACTGAAATCAAACTTAGGATTGAGTGTAACTTCTTATGAAAGGGCTATAATCTGTGATAGTTACAGTTCAATCAGTAGAACATGTTTACATTCTTCTTTGCTTTCAGAATGCTAAGAAAATGGATGCAGGTGGTGACAAGAATCAGAAAGAGGAGCAGAAAGACACATCTTCAACCAAACCAGAGAAGAAAGCAAAGGTAAACTATGCTTTTTTCTCATTGTGAGTAAATTTACCCATTCTTACACTTTGAAACATTTGGTTGTGCTCATACCTGTAAGTATGATGTAGTTATGGGCTTTTGAAAGTTAGGCATTAGGTTTTGTAAAATTGTTCACTTGTTTGTGAAAGAAAAGGCTTGTTCTCATACCTGTACTTGTCATGGTAATTGGGTTACAGTATTTGTGAAAAATTTTGAGAATTGGGGAAAGGTGGTAAGTTGGGGGATATAGGTACATGACCTGCAACTTGAGCGAGATCCCCTCACGAAAATTGCTGTGATCCACTTCAGCCAACTGCATACTTATTATCAGAAGGAATTCACTTTTACTTATACTCCTGCTATTGACAAACCTACTTATGGTACATTATACAGGGTCTGTAAGGCAGTCATCATGTGTTTTGAGTTGTGGATTTTGATTTTGACAGTTTTGTACATAATTGATGTCCCTTCATATCAATAGAATCAGCTAGTGTGCATTATTGCAGAAATAGAATTTGAGAGATTTGTTTCTGAGTAGGCTATGCCCTACTTCCCCAGTTATCTTGTTCTAGTAAGGGGGAGGGGCAACTAAAGGATGATCCTCATAGTAATGGGCTCTGGAGTAAGGAGGACCAAATAATTACCAGATAATGTACTACTGTGGTTAAAGGGCTGCTCACTAGTTGTAATAGATGAGGTAATCCTGGACTAATTCAGTGAAGAAGCTAGCAGCCCTAGAGACTTTCCTGTTACCTGCTTGCCTAATAATAAGGGACTTGTTGTTTTCAAATTTACATAATCACTTAACATGAAAAAAAAAATCCAGCATACCGCTAGCCTCCTGAGAAATGAACATTAATAGAAGCAGGGGTGGAAATTTAATTTTTTTGCTGCTGTTCTAGGGAACAGCGCTTTTTCCAAAATTACTGTTGCGGATCAGATTTTACTGTTCCGGAGCACAGTACCTCAGCAGGTACAGTTTGTGCACATGTGCAAACTGCAAAGGTGCAAATGGCTGTCTACTGTATCGGAGTTGTATGACCGCATGACTTGACCGTAGCATGGGGAGGGTGAATTTTAGTCTGCAGCAGGGATTAGCCAGTGGGACATCCCAATTTTCTTTTGGTTCTTATTTTTTAAGCATAAATTTATCGCCAATAATCTTGCATTGTCCCGAGACCTAGCATTGCAGTGTCCCAAGACCTACTGTAGGATGAAATACACTCAAAACTGATGCAGAAGGCACAGCAAGCAAGGCAAATGGGATTTGAGTGAGAGCAGAAAGTTCCACGGTAAAGGAATTTTTTGCTTGATTCATCCTTTGCATTGCGGTTTATTGCTATAGCAAAGCAATGAGTGGGTTCCCCAACATATGAGTGCACATACTAATGTTCTTTTCTCGCAGCAAATTTACGTGAAATCGTTCTAGTCATATCCTTCACCACAACCTTGACTCAAGTATCATTCCACACAGTAAGTCAATAGGAAGATCTTGCGAGGAAAAACAAACACTTAAGACCCATTGACTTTGGTTGCGAGATGTCAGTAGTCAGAATTGCTTTTAGTCGTTTCAAGTTTCGGTGCTTAGTTGCTAGCTTGGAGGGAATATTAATACAAACCCTCTAAAAACACATTTAAGTGCAGGGAATATCAATGAATAGTTAGAGGTCATTTGGAACATACAGTACCACGCAAGACAAGGGATGATGTAAGGTGACCTTCGCTTGCAGGGCAATAATGACATACTGTACTAAAAGTGTTTCTGCGTTTGGTAGTAAAACTTCAGTATGTGCATTTACACAGTACTGTACCATGGAGCATAGGGATAACATGTGCAAGTGTAACCGACTTTTATTGATATCGTCGGAACGAGATTGCATTTCATACTTAAGCCAAAAATTACGGCGATTTTTTATATTCACGGCGTCATTACTTTATCAGAGATTAGCATGTGCATAATATTTATGTGCACTTTGCTTCTTGTGGAAAAACACTGTCCCTCGGAACAATGGCTTTTGAAAAGTTACTGTTCCGGCACTTAAAGCACTGTTCTCGGAACAGTGGGAATTTCGACCCCTGAGAAGGAAATATTAAATCACAATACTACCAAAGCTAAAATCTTTTCTTTTATTAGAAGACACCTTGGACTCGTCACAAAGCACCAGATGGCCGAATGTACTACTATAATTCAGTCACAAAGCAGTCCACCTGGGAAAAGCCGGAGAGTCTTAAGAGCAAAGCTGAAGTAAGTGTTGTTGTGTATCATAGATAAGCTAATAAGCAATTTGGACAGGGCATGATTTAAGGTGGCAGGGGTGTTTAACTATTTACGATTAGTTAAAAGAGCATTTAATAGTAATAGTAGTAGTCATTATCTTTCCAAAAATCTCAAGTTCAGTTACATTCAAATTCAAATTTCTATTGTACACACAAGTAGCATAAGTTTAAGCATAGTTCTGAAGTGCTTGATGCAGGCTGTAACCATAAATTCTACACTTTTGCCATCACCTCATTGTGTTATTCCAGTAGTATCCAAACACCAGTAAAAAGTGTTTGTTTACAAAAAAAGAACGAGTGTTTGGTAAATTTTATTTTTGCTTATTTGTAGGGCTGCGACGGTTAAACGGTTAAACGGTTAACCGACCGATCGATCGGTTAAACGACCGCCAAATGTTGTTTCGTTTAACCGTTTTTGCATCCTAATAAATCTGTCGCTGCAGTTCGCCATTATACCTAAACTCGTTTATGCAGTAAACTGCAGAAGTTGCTTGCCCAAAACCACGTAACAATGGGTAAACTTTGGATGAAAACTTACAAAAGGTTTAAAAAAAGACCTTTATAATGTCAGTTGCACAGTCTGCATTGCGTTGCTTTGACTGGTATATCGATCCGTTCGCCCCATGATCTGGGAGTGGTTTGCCGAAATAATGTGACGATAAACTCTTGCACCCAACTTTTTAAAAGGATTAAAATTATCAAAGGTGCAGGGATTAAACTATGCAGTGCACGCTACAACAATCTACCATACCTTTTAAAGTGTGGAGCACCGTAAACTTGATAGATAAGACTAAAAAAGTTACCTCTAGACGGCAGAAAAATATATGCTTAAATATCGTTCAAGATAAATGCACTTCGGGAATTTTCCCGGGCGTAACTTCCAAGGATACGTGTTTACAGTTCATCAGTCTCAAAACATATGCAATCTGCACAAAAAAGTGACCAAGCTATGTAGCTCTGGGCTTAATTATGCAACCCTGGCTTGCAAGCCTTGTAGGTGCAACTAAAATATTTGTAACTACGTTAGCCTCCCCATTTAAGCTGACTTAATAATTTTAACAAAAGACGATTAAACATTTTTTATAATTTTTTCAAGGTTAGTATAATTCCTGGAAAAGTTTCAACCCCCAAAATTCGCAAAGATGAGTGAAATTCTTTCGGCCATTTCATTTATTAACCCCAAATTATTAAATATGGAGCATTCCAATGGTGTACTTCATGAATAATCATATTAATTTCGGACATAAGTAGCACAGTTCGTTGGTCTTGCTGAACGAACCGGCGCACTGTACGTACATGCATTGTACAGTAGAATACAGTATTTGCAATTAGCAGAGCTGATTGAGCTTGCTGAACGAACCGGGCCGGCCGGCCAGCCATGTGCTTCGCTGCTTCGCACGTTGCATGTACGATTGTTCATGACATACGGTACGTACATTGTACTGTACAGTATTGCGTACGAGACAACTATGCGCGAATCCCATTATAACATAAAGTATGAGGGTAGCTGCCGTTATCGAAAAGTTTCGCCGTTCATAATTACGAAGAAACTGGTATTTTCAGTAGGTATTAGGTAAAAAGGCATGCCATGTAAGGCAAGTTAGAATTCAAGGTTACAATTTTTTACGGAGCATGCAGTAATACATATATATGGGTTAAAATTTTCACACCATTGCGACATAACATATTACGTATGAATTGCAGCAAGGTCACAAGGCACACTATAGTACACTGTATGTGGTACGTTTGTACTCGACACTGCTCTAGGCGTGTGTAATACTGTATCGCTGTAGCCGGAGAAGTGTGTCTTGAACTGCGGTAATGCCAGTGATATCCATAGGCTTTTCATCTTACGGTGCTATGTTAGACTGCAAAAATCTCGAAAACGGTAATCAGTGGCATAAAAAAAAGTATGCATGTGTGTGAAAAGTTTGAATAAATGCGTGATTGGCCCATGCGTGCGGACTGCTTGCCAAAACATCGCAAAGAATGCAAACGTTTTAACTTGCACGCTACTTCGACGGTCATCACTACCGGCGCCATTTTAAGTGTAGAAACTTTGGTACTTAAAGTAGTGGCGCTCTTCCGAAATGTTTATTTTGTTTATATACCTTGACTTGTTTTTATTTTCGGTTAACCGTTAACCGTTCGGTTAATAAAAATGGTTAAACGGATAGTGAATTAACCGGAAATGCACAGCCCTACTTATTTGATTTGGCAGTGGTTCTAGATGTAGAAGACAGTGATAGGAAAGTTAAGGTGATAAGTCACTCCTGTATTAGTGAATTGATGGGAAGTAATGATTGATCTGTAGTTTATAGCTTTAATTTAATTTGAGTAGTATTAATAGACGCAGTGTAATACTTCAACAGTTCTGTAAGGCAGTGATTCCTGAAGTGAATGCTATTTATCCTTGTGGGTGGGGAAGGTGTTGGGGGGAACAGTAAGAGAAAAATAGCATAGGATCCAGAAGCTCTTAGTAGTTGTGACTTATTTGGACTGGCAGTTGCATTGCTCTCCTGGTAAATTCTGTAAGTGTCATGTAATGCAAGAAAAATGTGCATGTGTGTGTGTTTGGGGGTGGGGGTTGAGGTGAGCCCCAGGAGGAGATACTCTGAGAGGTGCACACTCCGTGTATGTGATTTATTAACTTAGCGAATGTTACTCCAGCTCATCACATGCTAAGTGGAATTGACTAGGCTGCTACAGATAAGACATTGAAAGCTGTAGAGCATCAAAAACATCTTACTGTTATATTCTCTTTCAGCTTTTACTGTCCAAGTGTCCTTGGAAAGAATATAAATCAGATAATGGTAAAGTCTATTACCATAACTCACAGACCAAAGAATCTAAGTGGACCATGCCAGATGAGCTTAAAAAACTGAAAGGTAGGATGTTGACAGAAGTAATTTCATTTCTTCAAGTCTTAGTTATATTTCTAGGGTTAACTGCTGACAACATGGTAGTCAGCCCCTCAGATGTATAATAGCCAATGATATCTCTGTTTACAACTTTTCTCCCTGCAAGTCAGGAAAACAGCCAGAATCAAGGGAACTAAGGATTATTGTGTCTTGGAACAAAACATGCTACCTACCGACATACTTTGAAGCCCCCTGTGTCATGCACTCACTTTTCTCACGGTGAAGAAAGAATTTAAAATGCCTTTTCCATGATCCAAAATTAGAGCCCCATTGTACAAAGATTAGTATCAGTGTTAAATTTGATTTACATAGGCCTGCTGCATTGTAAATCAAACTTCTGTTGGTACATAAAAGCTCTTTGTGCAATGGGGTCCTAGGCTAGGATTAAAAATGTATAAAAGCTCACTTTCTGAAACAATGTCTAGTTACACAAATACAATCTCATTTGTCCCAAAGTATCATACATACCAAATCCTTACATAAGCTTTGTGGAGCTTAGAACATTGTAATTGTGTAATGGTAACCTGTCTTATGAATTCAGCATGGCCACTTGAATCTTGTCTGCGACAGATGCAGCTTTATTTTTCTCTCAGTATGGAGTGGGGTTGGTGGAGTTGGCTTGGTGGTCGAGTGTACTGCCTTGCATGCTAGAGGTCCCCGCATCAAATCCAAGTGGAATGACGTGGAAACTTTCTGGAGACTGAAGTTTGCTTGTTTGGCATAGCTGTTCACGGTGATGCTGGGAGGGTTTAAATTGGTGAATTAAAATTGGGTATCTGGTAATCTTGTCTCGTCCACTTTGCTCAGTTTAGAGAAAGAGCAGTGGTGCGGACCAAGGAGCCTCCATCCCTCCCAGCCTTTCTAAAAGTGGCTAAAGACTTGGGATGCACTCACATCAATTGAACAGACACATTAAATGGGGGACCCAGGAGCAGGATTGGGAGCCCTGCCTGATTTCCCTCTGAGCACTTGTCAAAAAAGAGAAGGCAAATCTTGCTTGCATCCATGATCAGTCTTGTGTAGTCCTCAGTGAGCCGAAGTGGCTTCCTGACCCTTAAATGTTCAACTGTTAAAGCTAAAACCTCAGCAGGGGCCTTCTTAATAAATGATCGAAAAAGTAGAAGAGATTTTTAAGATAACATTAAGTTTTTACACTTTTGTTTTTCATTTCAGATATGATTGCAAATAAGGAATATGAGGAGTAAGTACAGTGGCTAATACGTTCCATTTTAATATGTCTTTAATTTAAAGTTGGAGATAAATGTTACCAATCAGCATTTGTCTATGGTCATTTTAAGCTGTGTAAAACTCTTTCATTTTCATTCAGCCTGGAGTCTGTTGCCAAAGCAATTACTTTTTAGTTGTTTTTACTATTCAAAATGTAGATTACACCTTTATTTTAGTCTTTATTTTGTGTATCTACTTATTCAGAACTGTGTGGTGTTGGGGTGGCTTGGGTCAAAATTGTAGCAATAATGTTACTGGGGATTATAAATGCAGCCTTGTTCATTCTCTAAGTGCTCAAAGTAATCAGCTGAACCATTTACAGTCTGTTTGTTTTAAGAGATCCATTTTTAGCCGCTTTGGGCTTTACAGCCAGTGTTCCTGACCACTTTACTCTCACAATATATAATATTCACTGCTCTGTACTCAAATGTTGAGTACCAACTGAGAAAGGCTACAGGTTCCATTCATTCTTTGGTGTATCTCAACCTAGAGAGGTGGCTTCCCTAACCTTTTACCCAAAGTTGGTTGAAATGGCACTACCAGTTAACCAGGAACAATGCTCCCCAGTTTTATATAGCCCATGTTTATGCTTATGTGTTTAGATAAGTTTTTGCGAAGAAATCAGTTAACTGTTGACGATATCAACTTGTAAGTTAAGCTCTGAGATGGCTACATGGATTTTCCTTCAAAATTAATGAATTGTCCTTGTAAAGCTACATATTGGCTCCTAATGCATTAACATTTTCTTTTCTTTTTTTGTCTGTTTTTAATGTTGCTGCAGTAGTGACGAAGAATCAGAGGGAGAGGAAGATGAAAGTAAGACAGAGACAGAGAAGACTGCAGAGGATTCAAAGGTCACAGAAGCAGCTAAGACTTCTGATACAGTGGCTGAGGGGGCTGCAGATTCAGAAAAAGCTGCTGTTGAGAGCAATGCCACAGGAAGTGAGGTCTCAACAAAACAGGAAGTTGCAGCAGCTGCTGCCGCTCAGATTACAGGTGGGGCTTCTGCTATCTCCCACCTTAGTGTCTTATCACCCAGTTCTCATCCTCTCCTCTTGTGACTTTCTGATCACCTTTCTCTACTGTCAGACCCAAAAAAGTCCTGAATATTGGTACTGGGGAAAGAGAGGGAAGTTCTCATCTTACCAGGTTACAAATTCAGTTTGTTAGGGGATGGGGGACACTTTTCAAAAGTTTTGGCAAATATCCCCCCCCCCCCCCCATCAAGAGACTTAATAGGAGTTTGGGGGCTTCTTTGGATCAACTGAGGCAATTTTTAGTGTTTTTACTGACAGTTGTTGAGGAGGAGAGAAGGGCAATGTTTGTGATATTTGGCAGTTTGTTGTGCTTTTCAGCTTTTTTCTGGAGGTACTTCACCTTCTGGGAGGGTTATCAGCTGTTGCCTTGTGTATTTTGTACTCTGATTCTCACGTAAGAAATTGCTGGACTGATAACATAATATTCTTATTGAATAGAGCCAGGTCCCTTGATAGCTTATCGTAATCTTCATACCATTTGAGGATTTAAAGAAATTTTGAAATCTACACCTTTATTTAATCTCTTAGCTATAATGCAAGGCAAACAAACAGAACAGCCAACAGAGACTCAAAATGATGCAGCTACAGAAGAAGCACCTGGGGCTGTGGCAGCCACACAGGGGGAAACCCCTGCAGATAGCCCTGCTGCCAACACTCCAGCAGATGAAGGTCAAAGGTCAGATGATGACGATGATGATGAGGTCCACAGGTAGTATTCTGTATTTCAATTTCAAATCAAAGTAACATTCAGTGTAACTGCTGCAATGTCAGTGTTACTCTTTTGTTCTGTTCTTATTGGAGAAGATGGATTAACTCTTTTCCAAATTCTTTGTTAAAAAAACCAAAAATGTTTAATATTGAAAAATGCAAGTTCAAAATTGCAGTCAGAGCAAGGGAAAAATCTCCAAAACTTCATATTTAAAAGGGCTCCAAAACTTTGAAAACATGTCAAGGCATTATAGCTATAATGGCCTTGGATGTATTTTATTTTTGCATTTTTGCACCAATACGTGAACTGCTAAATCAAGGTAAAGAAGGAAGGGGGTACATGTCCCCCTTGTTAGGGTTCCCACCATACTGGAAAAAGTGGGGAAAAGTTGGGAATTCGGCAAAAGAAATTCGTGGCCAGGAAAATGGGGAATTTTATATGTTTGGCTGGGAAAAATCTTTATTTGGACTGGGAAAATTGTAGCAGTGAAAGCAAACGTACTTCATGCATGCAATTCCTGAATACCGACAATACATACCTGGCCCAATGATATAGATAGCACTGTAGATGCTAGACAGATTACACTGTGGCAGCTCCATGCCACAGCTCCATATACATGCTTCATTAGTTATGTACTCAGCTAAAACCTTCCTGGCTCAGTGAATCACAAAATTATAGAAAGGATGGTAGGAGACTCTTCTACAGGAAGCTATTGTGACTACATTAAGAATGCTTGTGTGCTGATAAAAGGAGGGTTAATTTGTACTCCCGTAACCTCAAGTGTTATCAATCAGTGAGCAGTGTGGTCAGTGAGCTTGCGCATCATTTACACTTAATTTCGTAACAGAGAACGTGCTATATGGAGAGCATCGGGCCAATTTTCCTCATGGGAGTGGACTGTCAATGTTTAAACACAAACAGTATTGTACTATTATCCCTTCCTGGATAAAGCAATGGGCGTACAAGTGAAGAATATTATATTTTTGTTATGGAAAGCTTTTGGAAGACAATTTTCATGCATTGCCTGTCTTAACTTTGACTAGCCTAAGCCTAGTAAGGTACACCTCCTTGATTTTTGCATCGACAAATAGAAGAAAGATAGGTTACAATGCAGACAGCATTTTGGTTTTAGTGAAAAGTGACAAAACTCATAAGTATACTCGACCAGGCCAGACAGAGTGCTGAAGAGAGGGGGGGGGGGATAGCTTCCAGGGGGCAATATTTCAGAAGGGCAACGTATGTTATACCAGGGTTTCCCCTGGCATTCTTTTTGTGAGGTGGCCACCTCACAGTTTTTGTCCACCACCTCACAGAAATTTCCTATGATTACTACCTCTACAGTACTAGCTAAAGAAGTATTGATAGTTCTCCCTCCAAAGCTGGCACCATATTACCCCCATGGACTAATACCACCCCACACTCTCTAAAACCCAGGGGAAACCCTGTTATACCAAGATGTATTTTAAGGCAATAGTGATTTTTTCCTGAAATTTGTTGGAGGCAAATATTTTTTCTAGAGTGTGGGTCAGCATCCCCCCTCCAGTGCTTGAAATATCGGAAGCTCTACAGCTAGCCAGCCTGAAGGACATTAGCATTAGCCTCTAAAGGCATAGGCAAATTACTACACATTTTGCACTAGCCCATGGGGCTTTTTGTGGTTAATTGTCACTAGCCCATATGTGTTTTGAGCCAGCTCTGAGTTAGTGGACTATAGGATTTGTTCTGTGAGGCCTTGAAGGGCAGTTGGTTTACAACTCTAAGGAAGCACAAGTGTAGAAACAGCCTATATGGCTTATAAATTACAAGTTCACGTCAGGTGGCTACCCCGCTCTACAGTTTAGATGAAATTTGGTCTCTTTCAATTTGAAAAGTTGTGGACCTTTGTCCCCCTTGGCTAAGAACATACCTGCCAGGTACAACTATGGTATGAAATTTTGTGTCAAGTATTAGAACTGAACATATTGAGACCTTGGAAAAATGGTAAAATAAGTTGGAAAAGTCTTGAAAAAGCCTGGAATTTTATGTCCAGAAAAGAATGGGAACTATGCCTTGTGCTGAGGGGTCACAAACCTTAATGTTTCAAGTACAAATATTAGTGACAAATTATAGTTTGAAAGTTGCTTTTCCGTGCCTGTGGCATATACTTGGGAGAACACCTGGAATCATATGGCTGTAAAAGGTTATGAATGACTGGTCTACTCAGTGTCCCTTCATGTCAAGCTTTGTTCAAATAATTATACAAGTGTGTTTTAACGTTTCTTTCACTATTTGTCTCAGCATTGATTATTTTTGAGTGACCAGGAAAAGAGTTTACTTGGACTGTTAAATTTCTTGTGCTTAATCACATTTGTACTGTATTTTTACTTTTATTGACAGTGTTCATGATGAATCCAGAGAACCTACTCCCGAACCTAAGATTTTAACTTGGAATAACAAGGAAGAGGCTAAGGAAGCCTTTAAGCAACTCTTAAGAGAGAAGGTATCTTTATTTACAGTCATTGATCTAGAATGGGAGGATAGGGAGGTACCCTGTGTCCAGTATAGACCAATATTTTGGTCATGTACAGTATGTCAAATGGAAATACCAAAAATATGGTTGCTGTGGTTTTCCTTTGTATTGTGTTGAATGTAACCTCTTGTTCAAAAGATTTGCCTTCATTGTAAAGTTAGAATCTTAAATGTAAGTCCTTCTATACACTTGGTGATGTTTCGAAGTAGAGATGGCCTACATGTTTTAGTTTAGACTCAAATTAACTCAAAGCTTCTTTTATTCGTAACTATGAAGTTAGAACTTTACTTATCCTTACAGCAAAAAAGTTTGAGTATCCTGTTCACCCTGTAATACAAGTGGAGGGTAAAATTTTGTATGTTTGTTGATCTGTAAAGTGTCTGCTGTTAGTTTCAGTTGTTATAGAGTGGTAACTTTGCCAGTAGAATAGTGGTACGGGAGAGTAGTTAATGTTGAATAAGGTAGAGTGCTTTTAAATCTGAGCACCTCTTTCTCTATCAGCTCTTTAGTCGTATGTGTTATGCCTTTAGTGAAGTAGAAATATTATATCACATGCCAAAGTTTATGGCTCAAATTTTTCTTCAGCACTAAGATAGTTTTCATGTTCTGTCTTGCAGGAAATTTCAACAACTAGCACCTGGGAACAGGCTTTCAAAATTATTGTCAATGATGTCCGTTACACGTAAGCAAAAGATTCCTCTGTTTTTGTTAAAGTGTCTGGCCAAACATGACTGCACTATGTGTGAGGCTACCGTGAACCTGTTACAAATGTTCCATAGGCTCACCAAGATGAATGCACAATGGTGACACTGTATATACAGTATACAGCACTAGTGTATAAAATTTACTGTGGAAAATTGAATGTGTGAGAGTCTAGGTTACTTGTGACTTTTACCACTGTAAGTTTGAGTTATACCTTAGAAACCTCAGCGGACGCAGGTCTGTTGACCTCTATGTCCACATCTTCTTGATCTTCACCATTGGCAACTGTAGCAATGATCAAGATCTGTGGGTGACTGCCTTACTAAACTTGCACAAAATCTGCCTTGTAGTTATACAGCATCTCTCAATGTTATGTTCTGCAAGGGGAAATGTCACCTTTGTGTGTTTCCCCTCCTGCATAGTAGTAGAGTTTTGTTAAAACATGAAGTGTTGTGATCATCAAACCAGTGGTGTATTTGTCCTGAGGCCAGTGGTCATATTCATGAAACCTTCCTAACTTAGCAGCAAACTATGCCATCATAGTAGCCTAGAAAAATGCTACATAGCAAACCACAGAGTTGACAACTAAATTGAAATTTCTGAAAACTTAAACCTTACAAAATAGTTCCATAGTACAAGAATGTAGCGGCCTACTAGAGTGACTATAATTCTGGTGCATTATGGTTGAATGGCATTGTATTCAAGATGTTAGAAAGAGGTTACAGTAGTGTGAAAGATGTCTGTGACTAGTAGAGAACTGAAATCTTTCCCTAGCACAACAAAGGCCTTGATTCTAATAGCATTCTTATCATGCTGGCAGTCTCAGAGAGAAAACAGTTTAGTTTTTAAATAGTAATCAAGAGTTGCCCTGGGAATTCATTAGCAGCTTAAGAAACTTAGACTGTAACTAGCACTAAGAATGTTTTGTGAGTACCAATTATGTAAATATCAACCAGTCTTAGTAAGCAACTAAAGGCCTACTTAATCACCAGCTGGGTTTATTAAGACTTTATGAATGAAGCTCCTGATATATTTTTGACTTTGGCATGCAGTGAGTGTTTGATTTATTTTCTGTGCCTTTTGCAGAGCTTTACCAAAGTTAAGTGAAAAGAAGCAAGTGTTCAACAACTGGAAAACATCTAGAGCTAAAGAACTAAAGGTGAGCATCTGAGCTGGGAACTGTTAAACAAATTGATGTGATAATTAGCATATATTGCTGTAAGCAGGATTTCCATGCAGTAGGGAAGAATAGGGGAAAAAAAAAATTTGCATTGTTTTGAAAGTTATCATACTGGGAAGTTGTTATGGAAAAAATCCTTATTGCCTAGACACCTTCCATGTAATGTACTTATGATAACGTTTGCTACATTTGTCTAAATTGTGTTAATATGTAACCCGAAAAGAAGGAAAATGTTAAAATCTTATGCACAATTGAGAACTGACTTAACACTTGTAACATACTTTAAGGCTACAGTGAGTATTCCAGTTGTACTTATAGTGTGTAGCTGTTTGTGGTAAGACCGATGGTGAGGCTAAGATAAGTAGACCAAAGGACCCGACAGAAGGCAAGAGGCTAATTTGAATAGACACATGAGGGCAGTGTCCTTTGCAATGAGGACTTTGTGATTCCTTTGAGTCTGCAGAAGAGGTTGTGACAAATACATCCTAAGCAAGTGCAAGACTTCTTTCTTCCCAATGGAATCCTTCATTCTTTCATGTTTTTAAGTGTTATGTACCATTTAATTAATTTCATTGAGAGCATGCTTACATCTTATTTGCCAATATTTTGAGTGTGTGCCTTGTAATAAGGTGCTTAAATTAAAAACTTTTTATCTTTAAATTTCTTTGGGTTATAAGAAACCTTTAATTAGAAAATAAAGATATTTTGCAAGTGTTTATGTTTTTTTTCTCCCTTTTAAAAGGATGAAATGAGAATAAAGGCAAAGAAAGCCAAAGAGGATCTTTCTAAATTTCTTGAAAACCATCCCAAGATGAACGCCCATGTCAGATACAGGTAAAACAGCAATATGATGATATGTATTGATGGCCATTTGTGGGGAGCAGAAGGATTGTTCAAAATGAGATTCATGTAAATAAAAAGTAAAGTATTCAAAAATCCATGGGTTGGGTTTCATTTGAGTATGTTGTGGAAGGATATTTAAGTGGCCAAGCTTTTGTCAGAGGTGGCTTTGACTTCTTCAGGCCTGTGCTGCCATTATGCAGATGTCTGTTTATGTATCATTGCCAAGCATGTGGTAAAAGTGCATGCAAAGTTCCATAAAAAATAAAGCCTTTTGTGATTGTCCAGTGATGGCAAAGTCCTCTTGTATTTATTAATATGAGAAAAATGTGACTAAGCATTGATCGAGTTGAAAGGCATATTGTCCCCCTCAACCAGATTATCATGGGGGAGGGGGGGCCAGAGTTTTTCCCATCCTGTAAACAATTGCCATGCATGGTTATTGGTAATGCATGTTGTACTGTGTACGTTTGGTACAATGTTGCAAGCTGTGGTTTTCAAAATTTATGTATTGGATGTCTAATTGAATTACAGTTACCCGTAACAAAATGCAGATTGCAAAGCCATCTAATGGTCATATTAAAAGATGAAACATGCTTTGCTAGCTGACTCATTGGAGCATGTCAAGTATGACTAGAGTAATCATAAACTTGATAATCAGTATTTCACTGAATTATCGTATGTGGTTGGAAAGAAGTTTCCGTCTTAAAAATGTAGATATTTAGAATACTATATGAGTTGGGAAAGTGTGTGTTGTTTGTTTGAACAGTACAACCCAACAGTACTCTAAGGTTGGACCATAAATTAATACGTCAGCTGCTCTTTGACATTATGGAAAATTAAGGTAGATTAAATTTCATTTCATAGGGATACCAAAAAGGAAATTATTATGAGACCTGCCATGATAAATTGTCACTGAGAAAGGAAATGTATGATTATACAGTCTTCCTCAAAGTAGTGTTACCCTGAGGAAGAAAATTGTTAAAATCCAAGTTTTGAACCTTAGAAAAAACTTTATTGAATGGAAATACATAGTGCTATGTTGTTCCTTGATCATATTTTGAAAGAACCCAGTTTTGGCATTTGCCCCCCAAAATAAGATTTCTGTCATCCCATATTAGGAAAGCTGACCTCATGTTTGAGGACAACGATACCTGGAATGCAGTACCAGAACCAGACCGTAGGGATGTCTTTGATGATTGCATCTTCTTCTTGGCCAAACGAGAGAAGGAAGAGAGCAAACACCTGAGGAAACGGAACATCGAAGCTATGCATAACATTCTAAACAGCATGCCTAATGTGAGCTTTAAGACCACATGGTCAGAATGCCAGAGACAGCTAGCAGAAAATCCAACCTTTACTGATGATGAAGAATTACTGAGTGAGCTTTATTTTCAGGTTTCACCAATGAACTTTAAAGAAAACAAGTAACCCTAAGTCTAAAAATGAAAAGAAAAAGTGTTTCAGATGATGAAAAGAAACTTATTGTTCTTATACCCATATTTATAGCCTTTTTGTGTTTTGATTTTAGAAATGTTTGATATTATGTAGTAATTTTAGCAAAATATGACTTGAGATCAGATTAACTATTCTTTCATGATGTGGTGAACATGTGTTCAATTAATTGAATACTGCTGTAGCAATACTGTTGTTATATTATTACAGAGAACAGACAGGAATAGTCATAGAAGTTGTTCTGTTTAAATTGGGGAGTATTGTCTTTGCCCTTTAAGAAAAGGAACAAAAAGACTGATAATAGTGAGAAAGACACAAAGGATACAAAAGCAATTTTCTGATGGGATTGCCCATTCCTTTGTCTGTGAAATGGTATCTATATTTTGGGGAGGGGGGGGGGGGGAGGTTGCGGAGAAGAGGACAGTTCACCTTTGGCACATTTGTGTTCATGTTAAATGGCTTACATGCAAAATGATGCTATATTTTGGCAGAATCTCCAACTCTAAAGAATCTTATCATTTAAGGAAAACCATCTAGGGTGATAGCTACCCTGTGTACCCCATAAACAATGAAAATCTGTGGGTGGTGTAAAGATATAATTGATGCACACACATCTGGCACAAAGAATATCACATTTAATTGAAAGTTGACATACTACCAACTTAATGCAATGGGTAGCTCAAGTGCAGTGTAGAGATGAAATGAAAAGTTTAGCAAAGTGGTATGTATGTAAGTGGCAAGCTAAGTTTGTGATATTAGATCTTGCTCTGTTACAGTAGAGATTTTTCATCTGATTTGTGGAAGTCATATTTCATTTTTGATAGGTATGGACAAAGAGGATGCCTTAATATGTTTTGAAGATCACATAAGAGAGTTGGAGAAACAGGAGGAAGAAGAACGGGAGAGAAAACGGATTTTACAAAAGAGACACAACAGAAAATGTAGAGAGGCTTTTATTGTGAGTTTTATGTTAACTTGTTTCATTATAATGGTGCTCTACTGTAGAGCAGCCCCACTCTTGGATTTATGAGTTTGTAAGCATTCACTCGGCAGATATATGCCTAACTCTAGCTGCATCTAATATGCATAATTTCCCAAGGGAAGCAAGGCATTCAGAGATCATTTTAACCCCCCCCCCATCCCGCACGGTGACCAGAACAACATTGGTCCTCTGACCTGCTGACCCATCCTCATGAAATAATGCATATTAGATGTAGCAAGGGATAAGTATAGTTGCTTATGAATACCCACACCAGTAAGGTGTTGGGATTACAAGATCTTGAAGAAGCCCTGCATTTCATGATAGCTCTTATTGCAGTTTGAACCTTCCAACATTGGCTGTTTTTCCTCCTGGTCTGCTGCCCTCTATTCCACCCTCCACAACCTTCTGCAACATTCTTTCTCTCAAAATATAGAACTAAAAAACAGGGGAATGTATTGCAGGTAGCTTACAGATAATACCATTATGTGGAATTCATTAACACACCTTGTCATGGAGGGTTAACAAACATCTAGGCAATACAGCAGCATATGTACAAATTGCACATCACATGGCATAATGTGTTGTACACTAAAATGCAACAAGTACTTCCTGTTGTGTGGTTGGTTGGGCAGTGTAAGCATATGTTTGGATTTGTTTGCTCTACAGCACTTTGTTGCCTAGCAACAATAGCTAACTCCCTGTATGTGATTTCCAGGGTTGTAGGGGCTTAAGAATCATCAGGACACTAAAGTACTCATCAAATATCGATGCTTCCACAATTCTAATATGGGATGGTATCCCATAAAGCTGTCCAGTGGTGATTCAAGCATGGAATAGTCTGCCTTATTGAAGATCGATGTATCAAATTGTAGCAGTCTCCTACCTTATCTCATTACAAGTCCCTGATTGGAATAAGCCCTAGTTCTTAACTTATCAGTCAGTGGGGTTATATGGGGTGTAACATAACCCTGTTTACCCCAGGGATGTTGTAGCTGCTTAAGTGTTATAAGTCATCAAGGGGAAGGTAAATCTCTTGTAGCACAAAATTGTTAAATGAAGAGAAATGTCAGAAGAAATATTTGTGTTATGTACATCTTCCACTTTGCCAAAAATATTTTGAAAGTGACTGCAGTGGTAGGACAACATGAACTATTCCATTACGGGGACAGGAGAAAGGGGATACAGAAGTTTCATTTAATTAAATCCATGGCTTGAGACAATTATTTTTCAGTGTTAGGCCAGTGCAGTGTTGTAAAGGCATGTAAGGGTCTACAAATTTGAACATGTCAGCTGGCTTCCAAATTAACAGTTTAACCCAGATCTGGAATCTTTTGAATTTCAAAGGTCATTTTTATGGCAAAAGTGTAGATTGCTCTTTTTATGACCTGGGCCCTGTTTCATAATGAGTTAGGCTCATCTTAAAATTGATTTCAGTAGGACTTTTGCATGATGATATATCATGCAAAAGTTAAGGTCAATCTTAACTCTTTATGAAACAGGGCCCTGGTGTGTAAATGAACCTTGAACCTGATTGCTAAGCTTCATTACTTCAAAAGGCCAAGCAATGAACAAACTTGCAAGTGATTCTTACTTATCCTTCTTTCCCCTCTTGTAAATTTTGAGCCTTCCTCCTACTTTTCCTAGTTTTTTTGTGAAAATCATACATTATTCTACTTTTCCTCACTTTCTACTTCTCTTTTGACTTCAAAGAACTGTGTAAAATGACATCTTAGACTTACTAACAGAAGAACTAATGATGCTGTCAACATTGCTGAGTATCAGTGAAGTAAGCTTGCCAAAAGTCCTACTTTTGGTCTACAAAATCCAGCTTTTCCTGTTTTGTTGCAAATTTGTCCCACGTTTTCACAAGGGAGTGGATAATGCCATTGTCCATTGCACCATTTGTAGGGTAGAAAGGTGCACCTATCAGTATGATATGTTTTAAATGTTTTTCCCCAGGTACTTCTTGATGAGCTTCATGAGAGGGGTCAGCTGAACTCCATGTCACAGTGGATGCAACTTTTCCCTATCATTAATTCAGATCCTCGATTCCACAACATGTTGGGTAACCCCGGTAGCACCCCATTGGACCTCTTCAAGTTTTATGTGGAGGATTTGAAGGCCAGATTCCATGATGAGAAAAAAATAATAAAGGAGATTCTAAAGGTATGTGGAAATAGAAGAAAAAGTTCCTTACACTTGAAGTTCAGAAAATTTTCTGTAAAAAGTAGGTGCCGGTGCTAAGTGTGAGTGTTAAGGTTACACTACAATTTGTTAGCAAAAAAAAATTGCTTTGTTGTTTAGGTTTGATCTTTATCCAGTTACAATATTTTGTGCTTATTCAGTGTGTTTCCCTTTGAAGTTGGTTTCAGGGTTGATGCTAAACATGGTACAATACAACCAAGTCATGGAACTACTGGAATCAACCAGCATTCACACAATGACTGCAAATGTGTGACCAGACACCCATCCCCCTCCTCCGTACCCGGACAGTTTTCACCCATGTGATTTCTCCTGGGGCATACATCTCTTTCAGATGAACTCCCCCAGACAATTCCCAACCATTACAAATATCCCTCAGTGGGTATCATCCTGATGGGAATTGTCTGGGGTCTGGGGTGGGATTACTCCCTGGGATTATCAAGAGAAATTATTGGGGGGTGGTTGCCCTGGAACCCCAGAAATGGCATTTCTCTTTGCATCTTTGGGTTCTCAGACAAAGCATTAACTGTAGATAGTATAACCAGCTTACTCAAAAATGGAAGGCTGTAACATTGAAGATTGTCTCTAATTTCCCAAAATATGTCATAAAGTAATACAAAAAAGAATTTGGAATACCCAGATGTCTTACTTCCTCCCTTGTGCTTAAAATTGCCACTTTTGTAAGATTTAAGGGAGCAATTCAATTTGAATATTTTATTTTATTTTAATGAAATGAATTATTTTTGTCATCAGGATAAAGGAATGGTGGTGGAGTTAGATACCCTCTATGATGACTTTGCTACCACTATAAGTGAAGATAAAAGAGCAGGTACCCTTGATGCTGGTAACATCAAAATGGCATTTAACCATGTGAGTACCTTTTAACAGATTTATAGTGTGAAGACAGTCCATTTAACCATTTAAGTACTCTTTAAAAGATATGTAATGTGAGTACAGGTCATTTGACCCTGTGAATACCCATTAGTTAGACAATTTTAGCATTAGTACAACCTTGTGAGTTTAAGAAGAAGTCTGTTACCTTCAGTAGTGAGTATGAATACAAGAAGCCCCTTTGTGATAGTGCAGGACTTTCACCCGGAAAAATAATACGTACATATTTATCCAATGGTTTTCATTCATTTAATGTCTTACTGAAAACTTGCCTTTCACATACAGTATTTCACCATAGATTACAGAGAAGAGGAATCATGCATAGAGTAATTCATTACTTTTGGTTTCTTTGCAAAATTTTGATGCATTTGTGAATGCTGCCCCCATGTAAACTGTATTCAGTACCAGTAATGGTGAAAATGTTGTCAAAAAAATCCTGTAATAAATTAAAGTAGGAATCTTTTGATAGAAAGAAAGGATTCAATGAATGTTTGGAAATGTCAATAGATATACACCAACAAGCCTACAGTAAGCATTTGAATGAAGAACCTTTAGCACTACAAACTGAGAACAGGGCTAACTGAGTCACTGCAGTAGTCTCTCTGCATTGTTATAAGATGTGAGAAATGTATTACAGGTAGTTCATGTATGGGTATGGGGGTGGGATGTTATGTCCTCGCCAAAAAAAGCTAATAAAAGAACATAATGTCTGTCTCTTCATAACTATCATGCAACTTATGGATTGGTCTAACTCTTTGATATGTTTTCATTCCGTGAGGATGGGTTACCATGAAGGTTCACGTAGGCACCCTTAATAGCATTGAATCACATGTGTTTGAGTTAATTCCATGCTAAAATTGTGCGGGAGAACAAATGCAAAAACAAAAACGAAAAAATTTCAAGGTGGTGGCAGAGAACTGAAATAGCAGTAAAGTGGTACAAGCAGAACTGTCTCTCTGATCAAAAGTAAGTGATTTCAGTGGTGAACAAAACAAGGAGAAAAGAACAAAGAACTAAATAAAACTAAAAGACAAAATGCAGCCACCTACTCTACAAGCAGTAATGATTAAATTAGTGATTTTTTTTATCTGTCCTTATAGGAGAGAGATTTTTCCAGCTTTTGTGTCATTAGCTTTATTTTAAAAGCATTGGTTTCAAATGTAGCTTGGAATATATTTCAACATTTTCGTTATTGTCAAATTTCGTCACTGCTCAACAGCTGCTTGAGAAGGCAGAAGCAAGGAAAAAGGAACGAGAGAAAGAACAGGCCCGGCAGCTAAGGAGACTAGAGAGTGCCTTTAAGAGTATGTTAAAAAATGCAGCGCCCCCTATCGATGTCAACTCTAAGTGGGAGGATGTAAGTACCAAGCAACATTTTGTTAAATGTTAACAGAGATTCTGGGATCGGGATAAGTAAAGAACAGCAGTGTCATGGTTTTTCTCATTAGTTATATTGTGACTTTTTTTTTTTTTTTTTTAAGGAAAGTTCTAAATCATCAATTTTTTGTGTCACCAGGGTGAGAGAATGGCTGTGGAAAGTCAGCAAATTGAATGATTCTTCAAACAGTTCTGTTGAACAGAAGATTTCTGAAGTTAGGAGTACTCAAGTAAACAAATACTGATCCCTCTTATCAATCATTGTATGTACTCAACTGAGCAAGAGGCTCCAATGTTCTTCTTGATAAAATAAGGGAAAACCATTTCATCAATGAATCCAGAGGTTCATTGTCTTTGCAATGTGTTCTCTTCATAATTGCATAATGTTTTAAACTGATCCCCTGGAAAGTTGTTTGCTTTTTGATGTCAAAAGATGCAACTCTCACTGTTCCTTTTTTTTTTTATTGATAGGTCAAAGATCAGTTTGTTAATGATACAATATTCATCTCCATCACACCTGACTCTGAACGTATCCGTCTCTTCAATGAATACATCCAGTCACTCGAGGTAAGATGGAATGTTTTAGAGAAGTATGATAACTTTTGTTCTTGCTGTGTTTTAAAATTATTGAAAAGGGATTAATGAAAAATGAAGCTAAACGTTTGCATTTTCTGAGACATTTAGCAGCACAGCCCTCAGACAGAGCTGTGCATTATGTTACATGGACAAGGCACAAGCCTAGGTAGAGGCCTAGGGAGCTTCCAGCAACTAGCTGTACAAGTTTCTTTTGAACCAGCTCAGCACAGCCTATCCTCAAGTAATTTTGTATATTTCATCTTACATTTAAAAACATTGAGAAATATCTAATTACATATCTGGATAGGATGTGTGTCTGCCTTCCTTTCTAGTACTGCCATTTAAATCTTATCAGTGAAGTGTGTATCACACTCACTGTAGGCTGTAGTAACCAAGGCATGTTCTATCAATAGGTGTAATGTTACCTATTGGTGTAGTGAAATGACTTGCAAAAATGATAGTTGCTGCATCATGCCTTTAGCTGCCTCAGTCTGACTGCAGGTCAGATCCTTCCAAACAGAAATGCTGTATTAGAAGTTTTCTGGCTTGGAGAGAGGCACAGTTAACCCTCAAAAGGAAGCTCCATGCATCAAACTTTTTTTTTAATACTGAATTTTGCGAACCTTGGGGATTTCGGTCACTGCAATATTGTGGGCATACATACATAATTCTGTAATGTTTACGTTCCATAAAGGTCGTGTGATGTGCTAGTTGATTTGCTGTTGGTTGTGACAGGAAGTCTTGTGCGATATTTTAGTATGTTGATAAAAAGCTGCGTTTAAAAATTTAGACCTATATTTCACTTAAAGCAGCACATTGAGTTGATATTGATAATATTGTGAGGATTTTGGAGGGCACTACCACATGACAATGCTTATAATTAGCATAATTAGTCAAGTTACCCATCCAGCATGCAAAAACTAAAACAATTGGAATTTTTGGACCCATCATTGTAATGGTCATCATATGTGCAATTAAAACTAATGTGAAAAAGTGTCTGGTCACAAAGTTTTGAAACCGAAGTGAATCGTTAATTAATCACTCATGAAAAGTTTATTTGTACATAGGGTATGGGGATGGTTTTAGTTTGACCATTTGTCATTAGTACGTGAAGAAAACTTGACAGGTTTGGAAAAATTTAGTGAGTGTTATGAACCAACTCAAAGTGCCTCTTTAGTATCTACAAAATGTGCAACTTTTGCACCTGGGAACAAATAAATTCATTTTCCTTATGTTTTTTTAAAAAGTTCTAGGCAATTTATAAGTACTTCCTCGAGGGGAACAGGAAACAAGCAAATTTTTGGCTTCAGCCCACTGTCTTTGAAGGTATGGAGTAGGGCTTAATATTGCAGTAATGTAAATGACTGCTGTGGGCTCAAATACTAGTTGCATTCATTAATCCATCTTAGCAACTTGCAGGGGGTTTACTGTTCAGAATGCCTTGTATATTATTTTATAAAATCAATGGCCAGTGGCCAAGCATATGCATAAGTGAAAAGTTTCAATGATGCCATTGTGTGAGCAACAGTTACTCCTATTTTTTTCTGACTGACCTAATTTTTGTTCCACAGGAGGCATGCGCCCATCATCATGCTAAAGCAACATCAAAGAAAAACAAAAAGGCAAAGAAACATAGACGCAGGTCAAAGTCTAGATCTAGAACGGTGAGTGAATGGGTAGAATCGAATGCTAGTAAAAAACATTGTGAACTTAAAGTAATAACAACAGTAACAAGAGGGCAATTCACGGAGTTGCTTATCTCATCGCCAGCACATGGCACTGTGTTGAGCCGTATAACTGGAGGACGCACATCAATGTGGAATCACAGCGCAATATATCCTGCTCTATGTGTGGAAATTGTAATTAAAACCGAAATTGAACCCGAATTGGAGGTCACGTTATGTAGGTCACCTTCGGAAATAATATAACACTGAGCAATGTGGGCATGGTGACGTGCCCTACACCTGTAGCGTGTCTTGAACGCCTCTTCGGGCTCTAATGCTTTAATTTCAAAGATATTATAATCATAGATTCCAAACTCCTATACCTACACTGTTACGCTCAGTGACTCCTCATGGAGACGTATATATCGGGGCGGAAGTGTGAATATGATATATGCGCCGTTCTATTCGGCGATTTGCGTACAAAAAGAAGAACGCGTTACAGAAAATTCCATTGTTAAAAGAGGTAAGCAATATGCGTGCACTTTTACAACGCATTCTATACGCGCAGAATACATATCTCTGTGTATTATCTGGCATACACGACGCACACTTCAGCGCGCTCGGGAAACAAACGAGCTAGTTGATTTCCCGTTGTGAGAGCGTAAGAAATTAAACGCGCATGTAAAACTGAGCTAAAATTATATTCTTAGGGGTTTACTTACAACACTTCTTATGTTTTTAAGCAGAAATTCACATCGAAATGGTTACTGACAAGGCCTGGAAATGTCATTTAAGGCAATCTCGGAGATATTTTAATCTATTTTTTTCTGCGCGCTACACGCCAGATGAGTGTGGTGCTACGCTTAGATAGTACCAAAGATACTATAAGCATAGATTCCACACTCCTATATCTACACTTTTACGGAAATTGACTCCTCATGGAGAGGCAAATTTCGGGGCGGAAGTGTGGAATTGACAAGTGCGCCGTTCTATTCGACGATCTGCGTACGAAAAAAAGAACGCGTTACGGACAACGCCATTGTTATTAAAAGGTTGACCCAGGTTGACAGCATTACAAATAAGTACACTTGAACATGAGCGCACAATGACTGGTTTAAAGTTCATACACTTATTCGCCTACATCCATTAGTCAGTTCCTATATCTTTAAGTAACGCACTTTTATATACGCGTTTAATTTCTTACGCCCTCACAACGGGAAATCAACTAGCGCGTTTGCTTCCCAAGAGCGCAGAAGTATGCGTCAAGTATTTCGGATAATACACAGAGAAAAATGTATTCCGCACGTACAGAACGCGTTGTAAAAAGACACGCACGCTAACCTCTTTTAACAATGAAATTTCTATAACGTACGCCTTCTTATTTCCCGGCTACGCAGATCGCCAAAAAAGAACGGTGCGCATGTCATATTCACACTTCAATATTTGCGTCTACACGAGGAGTCACTAAGCGTAACAGTGTAGGTATAGTAGTTTGGAATCTATGCTTATAATATCTTGGTCAGTACTAGTAACAAGCGCGTCTACACTGTGTACTGTTGATTTCCGTTGCTATCATCAATGTTAAGTCTTTGTGTACCGAAACGCTAAAAAATGTGATTTCTCACAAAAATTGATCTTCGACCTTGGCAACCATATATTTTGGTAGCATTAGACATGTTCATCATATGTGAATTAAGCTTTATGTATGTGGAATGTTTCCTTCTGGAATTATATTAAATATACTAAAAAATGTGATTTTTACCAAAGTCGACCTTTGACTTCCTGTCACGTGACCTTTGACCATGGTAATCACATATTTTGGTACTATTTGGCACATTCATCATATGTGCGAAATTTCATGTATGTGGAATGTTTCCTTCTGGAATTATACTTAAATACTAAAAAATGTGATTTCTCACAAAAATTGATCTTTGACGTTGGTTGCCATGGCAACCATATATTTTGGTAGTATTCAACACGTTCATCATATGTGCAAAGTTTCATGTATGTGGAATGTTTCCTTCTGGAATTATACTAAAAATACTAAAAAAATGTGATTTCTCACAAAAATTGATCTTTGACGTTGGTTGCCATGGCAACCATATATTTTGGTAGCATTAGACACGTTCATCATATGTGCAAAGTTTCATGTATCTGGAATGTTTTCTTCTGGAATTATACTAAAAATACTAAAAAAATGTGATTTCTCACAAAAATTGACCTTTGACCTTGGTTGCCATGGCAACCATATATTTTGGTAGCATTAGACACGTTCATCATATTTGCAAAATTTCGTGTATGTGAAATGTTTTCTTCTGGAATTATACTAAAAATACTAAAAAACCGTGAATTTTCCCAAAAATTGAATTTGACCTCTGACCTTTGACCTTTTCTGCCGAAAGTCACTTAGACACAAGTTTACACTCTGGGGTACCTACCCACCAAATTTCAAAAGAATCAGTCTGGCCCACTAGGAGGAGTTCATGGAACACTTTTTTCACATTTTTTGCTTAAAATGTTAATATCACGTGACTTTTCACCTTGGTTGCCATGGCAACCATATATTTTTGTAGTGCTAGACACTCTTATTATATGTGTGAAGTTTCATGTTCATGGGATGTTTTTTCACAGAGTTATTATCAAAAGAGTGATTTTCACATAATTTGACCTTTGACCTCTGACCTTTGACCTTTACTTCCGGGAGTCAATGCAGAACTGGGGTTCCACCTAGGGCACCTTCCCACCAAATTTGAAGAAAATCGGCTTTACCGTTTTGGAGATATTAAGAAAACAAAATTGGACACACACACATTCTTATGAATGGTGGAAATTGAGGTAATTCCCTAAAATGAGTGTATGCACTCAAAATGATCTGGAAAACACTGTCTAGCCACAGTAAGTGGTATTAGAATAGCAACTGTAGTATCAGTCCAACCAAGCAATACCTCAGTTGGCGGTTTTACCTCATTTGGTAGGTATGCAGGTCCATACACACCCTCCTTTTCCACCATGCAACACTACCTTTCACACAAACACACACACCCACCAACTGATCACAGCAAAAACGAGGTAGTTACTCTAATGGACTTGACAACACATCCAGCTACAGAAAATGGTCTAAATATAGCAACTACACCATTATTCTAACCGAGGAATTCCTCGTTTGTCGGTAGTACCTCGTTTTGATAGTGTGTAACCTGATGAATTACCTCGTTTTCCACCATTTGCCAACGCACTCACTCACTCACTCACTCACTCACTCACTCACTCACTCACTCACTCACTCACTCACTCACTCACTCACTCACTCACTCACTCACTCACACACACACTCACCCACCCACACACACACACACACACGGACACGTTTTGACCCCTCCCTCCGTTATGGACTTTTGGTCACCCTTGGGTACCCCACCATGGGTTAGGACTTTAGACTAGTAACTTGTGAAAATTAACTGTTACCATGGCAACGGTTGTTATTTCTGCTGGCATTGCCGAATATAGCCCAACAGGTCAAGTGACTACAATATCTCATCCTCCTCACAGAGCGATGAGATAATAATGTTTAATATTGAGATAAATCTTAAAGACAAGCAGTCATCACCCCACAGTACATTTTTGATGTGGGGGTATCAAAATTCACAGTTGGTTACTGCTCTTTGATTGACATCAAAGTTTGAAAATTCAAATGATGCAGAGTACCTCACATTCCACACAATGCAGAGAGAGTGTTTGGATTACACATTATAGCCTTGTATACTCACCAGGACATGGCCTGAAGTAATAAAATAGGCTTGTGTCTGCACAAGGAGAAGATTTACACATTTATGGGAAGAGCTAAAAGTAACTTAGTTGGGAGAATTGGAACTGTCTGGGATGATGAAAATTGCCCTATAATCAAAGTGGCTCTGTATGATACCCTTGTCAGCTTACCTGAGCCTGAATGGCAAGTTAAGTCACCTGTTTGCCAAGTAACACTTGTGTGCAGGAGGCAACAAAGTGTTTTGCTTACCAATGGAATGTAATGAACAAAGTTTAACTCCTAGACCAGTTTTCCTTTGTTTATGAGTCTGTACTCTTCATTGGTGTTCCACCCACATGACCTTGTTACAGAGATATTCAAAGATTACAAAGTCTTTTTGCTGATTTTAGCACAAATCTCTTTTAGTCAGTGATAATGGTAAGAATGTCAGAACTCTGGTTGGCAAGAGGAGGACATCCTATCTGGCTAATGACTAAATTTGCCCTTTTTTTTGTCTGTGAACTGAAATTGTTTTTGTATTCTTCCACCATCATCAGAGTCAGAAAGAAACTACCGTTCAGCTGTATTTTCCTGTCCTCTAGCCCCCATCTACATTAGAAATAAATATTTACAGTACACTTCTTTTTACTATACTTCACTCTCCATCGGTGTCAGAAATGAAAAAAAAACCCACCCTTAGCTCTTTGTTTTACTCCTTTTGCCCCTATCTCGGTCAGATATAAATAAATTTGGTTCAAATTGTGTTCCTATCCTTCAGCCCCCATCTGAGTCAGAAGACGACAAAGACCACACATCCCATAAGCGATCAAAGAAGAAAAAGCGGTCACGGACACCAAGCCTAGAATCTTCAGAAGATGAGGCTGAACACTCAAAGAGTAAATCATCCAAAAGACACAAGAAGAAGGCTAAGAGGAAGAGAAAACAAACAGTAAGATCTTTAGATAATGAAAAAGTTTCACTGGTGCCTAAAGGGCCACTGAGTTTTCAGTCTGCTGCCTCATTGTTTTGTACATAATGAGGGAACTAGTTTTTCAGGAGAATTTAATTTTTGATTTGAAGAAATGAGGTTGGATTAGAGGCAGGGCCTACACCATGGGTGGCAGGAGCTCTTAAAATTTTTTGCAGGAAGTGGCATTCAGAATATGCAAAAGGATTATAGTCCATCAAAGTCATAAAATAATGGTGAAATAAACATACCATAGACAAAAAGGAGCCAAATCCCTACAAAAAGTGTTACATGCTGTGACCCATGTGTAATAAAGAAGATTTGCATAATGTTTGTAATTATGATAGATGTAAAGAAGAAAGAAAACCCAGCAAAGATTTTTTTACCATCAAAAGTTTCAAACAGATTGTGAAATTTCAAGACAAACCAAAGTGACCAAAAGATAATTTATAATTTTCTTTCTAAAATGGTATGGAGCCTGAGAACGACTCACAAAGAAATACAACTTTATTACTTTATAAAAAGGAAATTCATGTACTAGCACCAACAGCAGTAAACAAAGAAACAAAGTCAACTTAAAAAGAAATAACATTAAAAATGTATATATGTTCAAATAATACAGTAAACTGTAAAAGTATTGAAATTAAAAGTAAATTATCCTTAAAAGGCATCATTACTCGTGAGACAATGAATTGCCGTGCCTACTAGATTTGAAGCACGGAAGTCTGGGCCTACCAATGCCTCGCTTAATTCGTTTTTCATGAAACACATACAGAGGGTGGCTGGAATCATCCCATACAGAGTCTAGTTTGGACTGTAAGAGGCACTGGTAGGTGAATTGGACAGATGGCTGAGACTCCCCTGTTACTTTTTCTGTTTTTCTTTTCTTTTTTTTTGAGAGCTTTCAGTGCAACTCAATTCTGTTTTACTGACATTAACACCCCAACAAATCAAACAGTACCTCCAAACTCTACTAAATATCCAATTATAAAAAATACTTAAAAACCTCAAAACTGACATTAATATTCAACACTACTGAATGGTGAAAATTTATCTTGCATGGTGAAAAGTAATCATTTTGCAAGGACTAAATTTTTATTTTCTATTGCTCCATTATTTAAACGTTTGAAAGCATCCTTTGTACTGATCATGTTTGAAAGAGTCCTTTGTACTGATCAATATTTCCACAAGCATGCTTGAAGAATGTTGAATTCAATGGCATTAATCATCAAAATCCTATCTTTTGAAAGGTGAACATGAGACATTACCCTCCCCCCTCCATGATATGGTTGCTCACTTGTGAAAATGTTGGTATGTCATAGATCATCTCTAAAAAAAATTTAATGTTCTCTTTTGTTATGACAGCCTTCCAGTAGTTCTGCATCTGAAGCTGAAAAGGAGAAAGATAGGGAGAGTGGAGAACTCTCAGAGAGGCAGTTACAGAAGCCAGCAACACCAGCTCACAGTTCCCCTCCTAAGAAAGAAAAGGTTTGCGATGAGAAATTGTGTTTTATGCACTTATCAATTGTTTGACTCACCCTGGCACCCCCTGACAAGGTATATCATTGTATCAAGGTGTGTCCAGAAAATGTGTACATTGATACACCTGTCGGTCAGTTCTGTGATGGACATCCTGTACAAAATGACACACTATGCTGCTACAGAACTTACACACAATTTGTATGTTTAATGGGCATGTCATGTTTTAAGTAAAGTGACTCACCACTTAGTCCTACTAATGACTGACAATATTGGCATAGTAATGCATGTTTGCAGGGTTTGTAGCTACAGTGGGCGGCACTGGGCAGGACCACCCAGGACTCACTGTCATTTAGCCTTGCACCAGTTCACTACCAACTGTAGTAAATATGATGGTTTGAACTGATTTTGAAAAAACTGGGAAGAAAAGTTATTTTTTATGGTATTTTCCAAGTTTTCTAGATCTTTGCATAGTATGTCAGTATAAGGCCAGTAAAGAATATACCCCACTGCTTTAAACCATTAGACAGTTCATTAGTTAAACTCTAATTGGACTCTCTACCTCTGGGCCCACCACTGAAATTGGTCCAGCTATAACCCAACATGTGAGTCATATTGTTGATAGTCACTGACTCACCTTTGACTGACCATTCTGGTGATTGTAGGTGTGAGTCATTCAAATGACAAGTGCAATGCATGTTGTGTATTCCAGTGTCATGCCAGTGTGGCAGGGGAAATGTCCCCCCTCCCCCACCCGTCCCCCCTCCCCCACCCACCCCCCTCCAGGAATAATATTCTGGTATTGCATTTACATCATGCTGTGTAAGATGGTGAAAGTGCTATGCAAATTCTGAAATCAGTACCACTTTTTTGCATGCATAAACCCTTAGAGTTCAAACTGTTGTGTAAATTTTGAACATAAGACAATACCCTGCCTCAGTTTTAACTGGGGAAATCAGTCCAAGGACAGAATTCATAGAGGAGAGTCTTCCAGACATGTTTGCCTTAGGAGTTTCTGTATGTCCATGTCTGTTCCCCATGGTGGACTGTTTCCCCTATCACACTGTCACTTTATTGGATGGAAAGCTTTTATCAGGTACGCCACACAAGTATATAGAACAGCTTATTTTTACTCCCCTCATGGTTCAAGCCTAGACATAGCTTCTCATATGATTCACTTTTTTTTTAACTTTTATTGATTGTTCATTTCTGTTGTACTTTATGAAGAGTTTGGTTCCAAAACTTGATATCTCCATTTTTTTTTGTCATTTTGGGAAAAATCTTTCTCTAGCATGCTGAAATGAAAAAAATTATAAGCTTGATCATTGTTGTAAATTTTATTGACTGCCTTTTAAAACATGGACAGCTAAAAACTCAAATCCTCAACCCCTTTTGCTGTTTTTTATTAAGACAAAAAATTATTTTTCATCACTTGATAAATCCACACTTTTGTTATTTCAACCATGCTATATAAGTATGCATATTGAGTGTAATATTGTTTATTATCATGGGCATTGCTTGGAAGTTCAAATACAAACAGGATTGAATGCATGAATTACTGCCAATGGGTTTTGATGACACTCAAAATTAAAAAGCTCTTTCCTAAATTAGGATAAAGGGGTTACTTCCCTATAGATCTTGCCCCCTGAAGAACATGGTAAAACCTCTATTATGACATTGTGCAGCAGCCAAAGCAATATTATTAGGGTCATATCACCTGGAGTCCAGACCATCAATACCGCAGTGGGAGTGAAGGGCTACTGCCCCTCCCACCCCCATGTCCACTCATATTATTTCAGTCTCAAGTTTTCTTTCACCACTATTTAATGTGTTGCTAACAGTCAACACTTTCTTTTGTGTATGCTAAATTTCACAAGGTGAAAGATACAGCCCCAGCAACCTTCCTAAAAATTTTCCCTGGGAGGAGACTGATCGCCATGTCAGGAGCTTGTGTGTACAGCTATTGTACTGTATGCATTGGCATAGGCAATTCAAGGCACTAGCCCTGTGAGAGCTAAATGACGAAATGTCTCCCCTCCTCGGTTTGATGGTCATTTGATGGCCTTGCTTCTTTCTCAAGAATGAATCTACTTCTGTTTTCTTTCTCTCGTGGAATTTGCTCATTATTCAACATTATCCACGAACAAACACACTAGAATGTTCAATTCAACTCGTTACACTATGGGCGCAGCCATATTGGAAAATGTGCAGCCAGTAGTCGGCTGCTATTTGTCAACAGGATATATCGCTTTTTGTGAAGCATAACACGCGGTGTTTACCACGCTTTGTAAAAGAGATGCAGTTTAAGAAGTGTAGATCAATGGCAGACATGTGACATGATAAAGCTGCGTAATCTTGACATATTGTTGATAGAGTCTTGAAATTTTTGAATTTGGGGTTTATCACGTTTTGGAACTAAACTCTCCATATGATTATTCAGGTTAGTCAGCAAATGTTGTACGTGTGTGTGAGTGTGTGGCCACTGCACTCTTACATGCACATGGAGCATCTGTGATAAGAAGTCTTGTTATATTAAAGCATGGTTCATTAAACCCCTGTTAGGTCATGGACCATTGCTTTGCTTTTTGTTTCTGAAGAGAAAGTTAGAATTATGTGAAAACCACAAAAACTGCAGTTTATGAGCAAACCTGTTACTTCAACCGGTCAATATGTTGACATTCTAATCATTTCTGGCAGACAATAGATTTCTGTAATTAGCATGGTGACTCAGTACCTTGAGCAAAATAGCTTTTGTTAATAGTTTGTTTATTTTACAAAACTGCTTACATTCCCTTTAACTTGGGTCCTCCCAAATAGCTCTCACTTTCTAAAAATCCAAGCATAATTATTTTCCCAGCTGCACATAGTCACTGGTAAAACACATTCATTCACACATGGCATGGATGAATCCCATTTTGTTTTGTTAGAAGTAGCACCCACCCTATTTTGACATCCCCCCTAATCATGGTTCCTCTCTCTCTCAATTACTTTCATCCGCAGACTGCGTGGGACACTTCCGACAGCAATCTAAGTGAAGGAGAATTGCAGGAAAGTTGAAATCCTTTCAAAAACACATTTTTTTTCTTGCTCTCTTCTCTCTCTCTCTTTTAACAGACTGCTTGGGATACTTCAGATAGCGACCTGAGCGAGGGGGAGTTACGAGAAAAGAAAAAGATTTTGTTGGAACAGTTGAAAGACAGTGACTGAACATTGGTTTTGTTTTGAAAAGCATTTTTACTGGAGGATATTGAGAGCAAAATGAAAGAACAACTTTTTGGGAAAAGGTATCACTATCTGGTTACCCCTTTTTGTTGTTGGTCTTGCCTTAATTCATTTTGAAAAATCTGAAAGTTTGGACCAAATTTATCCCAGTGAGGATGTGGACATTAACAGCCTAATAACTGCTGTTCTGCTAGAGAGGTGTTGTGTAGAGGGCAGTTTATCACCTCTTTGATTGTTGGACAAGTTGACTGTCATGCACCTTTTGTGTAAGGATTGTATCTATTGTCTTGCTGTGCAAACATAAACTAACCCAACTGACCCCAAGCTGTGACTGGCAGTTGCAACTGGACGATTGTTGACGTCACTTGAAAATCTACTATTGACTCAAATCTTGAGTTGACTATCAGGATGTATTTATACATCAGTGGTTCTGAGGTGCAGGTACACCTACTGTTACCCTTTGCACCTATCCTGAGGAGTTGGATAAGACACAAATCTGATTTAGTGGTTACACGTTGTTGTGGAGTAGCTGGATTGGGTTCACAGACTTCGTGTTCATATAGACAGAGGATCAATTGACCAAAAGTGTTGCATCCCTTTGAACAAATTTAGCCTTACCAAGATGGCCGCCTGGGTACTGTTGTTTGCGTAATTTGTCGATGAATCTGTGACATTACAGACAAAATACAAACATGAATAGAGAAAAACAGAAAAACATAAATGCTTTTTACTGTTTGTTGCCTTGCTTTTTTTGCAAGTTTCTTGCATAATCTGTCAATATTGAAGCAAAGCATGTGAGCTAGTCCAAACTTTGCACAAAAGACTTAGGACAAGGCCGTATTGGTAAGGCTAAATGTGTATGTAAGGTGGCGGGCACTCTATGCATAGGATTCTGTCCAGAATATAAGAAGCCTGTGATTGGGTTATCACATTCCTGTAGCTAAAGAAAACAACTATGAATATGAAATTGGGAACAGTTGTGATAATCCTACTCACTATTTGTCCTGAACTCCAGAATTTACTTAATTTTTGGTTTCGATGATAAGAGAAACCTATGCAGTAATGATGGCGTGTGTATGTATGTGTGTATGTGTGTGTGTTTGTGACACTGCTCGTTAACACGATATCTCAAGAAGGGAAGCTCTGACAGTTTTCAAACTTGGTAGATAGATGCCCCATATTGAGAGGAAGAACCCTATTGTTTTTGATAGGGTTCAAAGGTCACCTGGGGTCACTGGGGGTCAAACTCTGAAAACCTTGTTAACACAATATCTCAAGTTAGGAAGCTTGGATGAATTTCATACTTTGTATGTAGATGCGTTATGGTAAGAGGAAGGACCCTATCATTTTTGGTGGAGGTGAAAGGTCATCTGGGGTCACCGGGGGTCAGACCCTGAAAACTTCATTAACACAATATCTCAAGAAGGGAAGCTCTGACAGTTCTCAAACTTGGTACATAGATGCCCCATATTGAGAGGAAGAACCTTATTGTTTTTGATAGGGGTCAAAGGTCACCTGGGGTCACCGGGGGTCAAACTTTGAAAACCTTGTTAACACAATATCTCGAGGTAGGAAGCTTGGATGAATTTCATACTTTGTATGTAGATGCGTTATGGTAAGGGAAAGAACCCTATCATTTTTGGTGGAGGTGAAAGGTCATCTGGGGTCACCAGGGGTCAGACCCTGAAAACTTCGTTAACACGATATCTCAAGAAGGGAGCTCTGACAGTTCTCAAACTTGGTACATAGATGCCCCATATTGAGAGGAAGAACCTTATTGTTTTTGGTAGGGGTCAGAGGTCACCTGGGGTCACCGAGGGTCAAACTCTGAAAACCTTGTTAACACAATATCTCGAGGTAGGAAGCTTGGATGAATTTCATACTTTGTATGTAGATGCGTTATGGTAAGAGAAAGAACCCTATCATTTTTGGTGGAGGTGAAAGGTCATCTGGGGTCACCGGAGGTCAAACCCTGAAAACCTTGTTAACATGATGCCTCAATGTAGAAAGCTTGGATAAATTTCGTACTTTGTATGTAGATGCCTTATAGTAAGAGGAAGAATCCTATCATTTTTGTCGGGGTTCAAAGGTCATCTGGGGTCACTGGGGGTCAAAACCTTGTTAACACAATATCTCGATGTAGGAAGCTCGGATAAATTGCATACGTTGTATGTAGATGCCTTATAGTAAGAGGAAGAATCCCATCATTTTTGGTGGGGTTCAAAGGTCATCTGGGGTCACTGGGGGTTAAGCTCTGAAAATCTTGTTAACACGGTATCTCCACGTACAAAGCTTGGATAGATTTCATACATGGTAAATTGATGTGTTATAGTGAGAAGATGAACCGTACTGTTTTTGGTGGAGTTCAAAGGTCATCTAGGGTGGCTGAGGGTCAAACACTGAAAACCTTGTTAAAACAATATCTCAAGGGAGAAAGCTTGGATAGATTTTATACGTAGTATGTGGATGCATGGTGGTGAGAATATGAGCGCAATCATTTTTGGTGGAGGTCAAAGGTCATCTTGGGTCAACGTGGGCCAAACACTGAAAAGCTTGTTAACACGTATCTCCAGGTAGGAAGCTTGGATAGATTTCATACTTACAGTACTATGTGGATGTGTTATGGTGAAAAGATGGACCCTATTGTTTTTGGTGGAGGTCAAAGGTCATCTGGGGTCACCAGAGGTAAAAAAGCAATATTTCCCAAGAATTCCCAAGAGTTTTATATGGGTTCAGCAGAGGTAAAAGAGCAGAATATTCCAAGATTTCCTAAGATCGTCATCTGGGGTCACCAGAGGTCAAACTGCAAATTTCCCAAGAATTCCCAAAATTAAATAGGAACACAAAACTGTATTTTTCCAACATGTTAAGACAGCATTTGACCATTGACTGAAAGATATGGGACATCATGGCATTATTTGGAATAGAATATATATCATCGAAACCTCAATGCATTTTGCATTCTGGTTGTGATAAAGGAGTGTGTAGGAATTTTGTATGCGTTTTACGCATACTTGTTAGAAAATGTGCATTTCCAAAGTGTTATATGATTAAAGTGAAGGAAAAGGGTAAATTTAACAGTGTAGAGCTAATGCTTTACTTCTATAAGTATCTTGGTAACTGTATCACCAAGCCTTGTGTTTTCAGATAGTTGTAACCATGCATAAGCACATTTTCTTTGGCTTACACCAGGAGTATCGATTACCCCAGCATGATTGGAGAAGGGGGACAAGGATTTATCGGTAGCAGTCTTTGACAGCCCACATATCTAATTTATTTGAATTTAATTCAGTCCATGAAGGATAGATCAGCATTGTCACTCATGAAAGAAGCTATTCTTCTGCAATGATTAAGCAGTTCTAAATGGTCCCACTTCATCGTAGCAAGTTCAAGAAATATATCAAGTTCAAGAAATAACACATTCCTGATTCCATGGAAGAATCCACTTGAAAAATCATCACTGACTGGATGAAAAATACTCCAGTAATGGTCAATAGGGTCTGGCTTGAAAATGTTCTAAATGAAGGAATTCTTGCTCACATCATCATCTATCTTCCTATGTTTTATAAGGAACTACGAAGGAAAACATGTAGTTGAATAACACTATCAGATGTGAAAATTTAAGACATTTTCAAAAAGTGAATGCAGGAATCCTACTGACATTTTTACGGACGTCTGTGTACATTTACAACACTTGTATAAATATACTGAATGAACCCACCTACCATCTCACTTGTCTTTCTTCTCCAATTTCTAAATTTTGTTTGCAGTACAATATTTCTATGTATATTTTTCATTTTAATATCATCTGTTTATATCCAGGAAAAAGAACTGCAATCTTATTAAAGGGTATAAGGAGTAGCCCAACATTACCCTGAAACATAAATGCAACCTTTCAAATCTATTTCCCTCAAGTGACTATCAATCTTTCACAACAGATATTTCATATAACAGGCAAAGTGGGGAGGGGGTTACCAATTTCTTATCTTTTTTTTTTATCTATTTTCACAACAGTATAGAACAGGGGTGGGGAACTTCCGGCCCAGGGGCCGTATGCGGCCCGCGAGATCATTTTATCCGGCCCGCGAGGCAATTCATAAATGTGAATTCAGAATCATTTGAAAGGTAATTGAGAGTTATCTTTTAGCCTGCGGTGCCTATCGTTTTTCCTGCTTTTACCACTTTCCGCATATTTCATGTGAAACTGCTGCAAAACACTCAGTTTATTACTAAAACCTTAGTATATCCACAATGTAACATCCTGTTTCATTAGACACAAAGCAGGTGCTGAATCCTTGTACATTTTGTGGTATCGTAAGTTTTGCGAATGGACAGAAGTGCACTAAGAGATGTATAGGCCTGTCTATTACATTGAGTACTAAACTCGGTGAGCACTATATTTATTTCGGTAGATTGGGTGGGGGAGGTGGGAGGTAAGAACTGTCCCTCCGAAGATTGAATTAAACACTAAAAAGTTGGTTTCAAGATTTTTTTTGTCGGTGCACTTCGCGCGCACTTTCGTATGTCCTTATTCATTATTACTACTAAGTCAAATAGTCACATTGTGATACTTCTGGTCTACTTACGTAGCCGTTGGGATTCAATGTCATTTAAAGATAGTGGATGAACATTCTGTTGACTAAAAATTTGTAAAAACTCCAGAATCCCTATGGGCTTCGGCCTGTTTAGGACCCTTGGCCTGTACCCCATGGGAAAAACTTGTAGCGGCCCGCGAGCGGCTTATGACTATCAAAACGGCCTGCCCGAGGAAAAAAAGGTTCCCCACTCCTGGTATGGAAGGTACTCCTCACCCAGGATGTGCTTTGACAAAAGTGGAAAATATTATTTCTTGGCAAAATGACATTTTTTATAATTTGAAAAAACGTTGTGGGTCATTGACACCCTCCGCACCCACGATGAATTGTGCTTTCTTTAGAAAATGATGTAAAATGTGTAATTCTTGAAGAAGGGTCACAGCCATGTTTTCCTTAGAGATGAACACAACATAAACACTGCCTGTGTTGTGCTAACTGAAGAAGAACCAAAATGGTAATGGTTACAAATTGTCATTTGTGTCATCAATATGTTTTACAAGGATAATAATGGTTACATCCAACGAAAGCCCGCTATCGAGGCTGCAGGGAAGTACCCCCTCCCGCAGGATGATTTTCACCCTGCTAAAATTTCAGCAAAATTGATCCAACATGAGCCCTTTTTTATATACTGCAACATATTTTGGTCCTTCCATGCTGGATGACTTGAGACCGGTCTTAACTGCTGAATATCATTTCCTGACTCAAGATTTTGCTTCAGACCTGCGGCAATTTTCAGGAGCCTACAGGCTGGTTAACTTGTTGTGATGACAAATCATGTATTGCAACATCATAGTCATATCAGTAAGCATTCAGCATTCACCATGTACTCCTCTTGCATAGCTCTTGGTACCCGAAATATTACTTGGGGCAGGCGCGGATCCAAGGGGGGCTTTCCCGGCCTCAGTCCTGCCCCCACTTTCGGGGGGGGGGGGGGCTGAGGATCCAGGCGGAGCTCAGGGGACTTAAGTCCCTTATCTTCATAGCCATGAATCTTAACGTAGGCAATTTTTGGTGTTGGAACTGTCAGTTGTAAATAATTTCATTTCATATACGGTAACATAGAACTCTAGAAAGCTATAAAAGCTGATTTTTCTCTTTGTGCACATGCGGTGAAGCATTGATGTGCCCTTCTATTATTCATTGGTCGGCCCCCTTTTTGGATACTGTAGATCCGTGTCTTATCCGTCTATGTTAATAAGAGGAAATTCAGTAGTCTTTTGTTTTAAGTTTACTTATTGCTTGGATCTATGGCCATCTGTAGTATTAGGTTAAGGAGTAAAGCCTTTAATATAAGACTATTGCATAGTAGTAGTTCTCGTCCTCTTGCACTCAAAACAAAACAAGTTCAATTTACCCGGGGACTCGGACTCGGATACCAGCTGGGACTCGGACTCGGATTGGGTGGACTCGACTTCAGCCCTGTACCATGCAGACTTGGTCATTACATAACATGAACATAGTCGACGCTGCGTATGTAGTCGTCCAGCCTAAAAAAACAAGTCTTTCCTTGATTCAGTCACAAGTGTCAATCATTATATTCCATCACAGGCATTTGAGCAGGGGCTCTGAGGGCAGCATTCTCCTCCCCGAGGAAAACATGTCCATTTCAAGGCAAAAATGTCCACTTTTCTTGGGGAAATCAGTGGCAGCGGAACCTGGGGCTTGGGGGCTCAGCCCCTCCAATGAAAAGTGAGGGGCTAAAGGTATGTTCAGCCCCCCCCCCCCCAATATTTGCCAAGTTGAGCTGGGTACATGCAGCTTAGATCACTCGGGAAGTGCTGTTTCCGGCCATCTGGAGGGTTGGTAACCCAAAAATTTTCTTGTCCACTTCGCGCTAACTGATGGTGGCGCTCCGCTTAGATAGTCTTGCTGGCACTCGCCCCCCCCCCCCCCCACCCAATCTTTTTTCCGTTCCGCCCCGCGTGAGACCGCAAAATCCATGTCATTATTGTTTAAATTTGCCAAATACGTGAAATTTCAGGGCAACCACCCGCACTCCTTCCCTTCCCCGCTTGGTAAATGCCATCCCTTACGTATCACAGCACAATTACTTCATGTCCCATGTACGCCAAGGGTCTTATATTGTATCAGTTAATATGCTTAATTCTTATCGAAACTGTGACAGGATCAAGAATGGCGCCAGGATTTGCCCGACAGGTGGGGAAGGGGGAAGCTACCGACTGGTCCTTTTACAGGGACAGCAACTAGAAGCCCAGAGGAAAGCGACGAGTTGCCGAAGGATATCAAACGTAAAGTTGCGCCGAAAATTTGTTGGCTTCTATTAAGAAATATTTGAAAATTTTTGCTATTGAAGAAAATTTTAAAAATTTGGATTTTAGTGAAGAAAATTTGCCACACTTAAGGGGTTTTTTTTCGAGATAAATTGGAAACGTCTTGTTTTTATTGCAGAATCTGCACTTCTTAAGAGCAAATTCAAGGCAAAATTTAGGCTCCCCGACAGCTTCCCCCCCCCGACGGGGGCCTCCCCCCTGGCGCGTCACCCCTGGACAGGATAGGCCTAAGATGTTTTTGTGTTTTAGCGTAAATGAGCATTCACAGGTTGTCATGAAAAACTTAGCTTTTTTCATTTAGGGTTTGGTTATTTCACTCTTTCAACTTCTATTTTGAGAGTTTTAATGAGAACAATGCTTGCTTGTCAGGCTAATGAACTGTTAGGTTTCTCAACTCCAATATCCGTTTTGGATATGTGGGGGCAAGAGATTTTAACTTGACGTACTTGGGACTATTTCGTCGTTTCTTGTGTTATAAGCGTTTAGGTGACTAGGTCTATGTATAAGTCTACTTTTTCGTTTGGAAGCGACAAGAGATCAATTGAAGGCTGTGAAAGATCTTTATCGATCGGGTGAGGCTGAGTCTTTTATTTGGCAAGTCCACAGTTTCACAAAGTTTCTTGGTAGATATGTATGCCCGTTAACAGTTGCTCGCCCTGTACGGTTTTTGTAGACTGGGGGTGACAGTTCATGCAACTGAAATGGGAGGAGGGCTTTATGTTTCATCTTTTAGACCTGGCAAAGAATAACCTCGATTCTGGTACCAGATTCGTCCATTCAGAAGGAGGAAAACCTTCGTATAGGGACTGTCATTCGATCTCAAGTCAAGTAGTTTTTTGGGTTCCTTTCGACTTTTTCAAGTTTCTCCCTTACGGTGAGAAAGGACTAAATCAGTGTGTCATTTAAGTATACGACGAGATTCTCAAAGGAATTCTCAGTGCATCTAACCTACGTCCCATTTTCGAAGGAAAGGGAAGCATAGCCTAATTCAAGTAAAAACCCTGATGCCTCCTTAAAAGGCGTAATTATCTTTCGCATGAAATCACGCACGATGATTTCGGGCACTTACTTTAATTTGTGCAAGTTTCACACAGGAGCGCCTGTACGGGGGGCATGTTGGGCACGTGCCCCCAATCGATTTCCGAAAATTTTCCCGAAGGACTTTAAGCTATAGATTTCTGTAGGGGTGGGGTGGGGTGTGTTTCTGACTAAATGATGAATCTATCACAAGTCGTTCTCAAACTGTCAAAATTCTCGCAAATTCTTCTCAATGTTCTAAACTTTTCGCGCGCTTCGCGCACGTGCAGCCTCACCGCATGGCGTGTTTACTATCAATACCGTCTCAAACATATCCGCATTATACAATGGTGAGAGATCTACAATTACTTAGATTGTTCTTGTGCATAGGAGTCATTAAGGAGGAGCCCAACATGGCAAGAATGCAAAGGTAGTGGAATTCAAGGGAAGACATATTTTATGAAAATTAGAAGCAGTTATAAGAATTACTAGACAGAAGACTCGTCATCCAGTTGGAGCATGCATTTTGTTAGGAATGTAAAGTGTCTCAGTGCAAAGTCTGCACGCATTGTTTGTTAAAGAAAGATTTTCAATGCAAACTTTCGTTGCGCATTGCGTGCATTCGTCGCGGTACACACTCCATATCTCATAACCATTATTGGGGCAATAATACATTATTCTGACCAAACCTCTTTCCGAAAACTGTACATCTCTGGACCCCGCATCAACAGAGAATCTTAGAGCAATCTAATAATATGAGTAGCATATACGCTAACATTCGTAGCATGTTTGTTGTTGTTACGCATATTTTTCATAACGAGTACCATGCCGCAGTCAAAATATCACTAAATAACGATAATTCCCAAGCATGTAATTAAGTGAAAGATTTTTGAAAGATACCTCGATTTTGCATCCAATCCACCTTACATAAACAAAAATAACTCAAGGGGAGGAGTTGTCACCCCTCCGCTTAGACAACACACCCTTCCTTTACAGTCTACCAAAAGTAAGAATCCACGCACTTATTTGTGAAAGTTTTCAAGTGTATGGTCAGTACGAAAATTTGCCAAAGATAGCACCATTTTGCTTCTAAGTCATCTTAAATGAGCAAAAATTTCTTAAAGTGGAGGGGGAAAGGTTGCAACTGAGAATCTTTGAATGATCAAAGATCATGCTCAGGTGCTCGCTCGGGCAACCTCGTTTTTCAAATTTGAAGTGAACATATGTCCAAGAGTTGGTCTGAGCAGACGCTTTAATGGTGGGAGGACCCTGAGCCTTCGGCTTGGGCGCCCGCAGAAAAAAATTTAGGGGGACAAAACTTTTAATTGATCAAATCAGGGGAAATTTTTACTCCCAGAAAGAGCTTAATTGCTAAATGTTGGCCCCTTTTACGGGGGCGTAGCCAGGAATTTGCCAGGGGGCGAAACCTGTTGACAAACTATCTAAGCGTAGTTTGGCGCGAAGCGCCAAGAAAATTTTGGACAAAATGCCTCCTATATAGATTGCTGAAAATTGCACTTCCCAGGCCTTGTGAGTTGCATCTAATTATTTTCTATTTTGGAAGCTCATGTTCTGAAAATTTTCTCGCGATATCATAAAAAATTGATGTTATTTTTTCTTCAAGTTTTTTTCAACTTTGTGATTTTCCAGGGGGGCAAGTTCCCTGACCCCCTTCCGGACGCCCATGGCCTTCGGACATCTCTTTTTATGGGCCTGTTGTAAGCACTTATAACCTGCTTGTAAGCTGCCCGCCAAGTTTTCGGTCCCTTCTAGTCTTAGCTCATTTAGAGCACTTTAGATTTTCTCCCGATGAGGAACAATCCATAATACTTTTTATATAATTGAAAGACTTTGCACTGGTTAGCTTCTTGTCTTCTCATATTACAGAAGATTCTTTTTTACCCATCCGGTAGAAGGTTTCCTCGTCATTTTCTTTTAAATTGTAGCACAGTTCGACTTCTGAATTTTGATTTTACGAAAACATCGTTTCTTAAAAGGGCAGCGTTCGTTGCTCCTGGCTTAAGAGATTTTGTTTCTGGTATGTATACATTTGAAGATCCAACAAAAGGAAGCCATACTTTCACGTTTAATGAAGATATGTTTTTCAACTTAATTCTGATAAATCCAAAACCAGCACTGTGAAACCTTGCATGAAATGACGTCTTTTGGATTTGTTTGCGTTTTTTTTTCTAATTGAACCTCAATGATTTCATTTGCGTCTTTCGAATTTTCACGAGATCAAACATGTGCATTTCTGAAATAACAAATCTCAGATTACAAGTATGCTACGGGATGTTACGGTACCAAATAAGAAAGAAAGAAATATTGCCTCCATTCTCGGTAGGGAAAATGCCCCCTTCCAGTTTACTGATCCCTAGAACAGCGCCCACTGAGTGTTTTCTCGATCCGCCTGCCCGCCAGTATCGCAGATTTTGAACACTGGAGTTACTTGAATTTTGCAATATCTTGCTTAAGTTGGTTCTAGTTTCACCAGGGAGTTGTCATGGTCTGATTTCGCCTTGACAATCTTTTCGAGCATCACTAGGTGTTTCACTATGCTAACTTGTGACTGAACTACTTCATACTAGCTGTCAACTAACAACTACAGCAAAATATCATATGAGAAATATGAAATATTTTTATATCATATCGAATTATTTCGTCGTGAATACTACACTTACTTTGGTGAGAGGGGGCCCGCATTGAAATTTTGTACCGGGGCCCGGGTCGGCTGTCGGCAGCTCTGAAAAGAGGAGAGAGGTACATTACCCCCGAGCCATGATTTTTGTCCTAAAGAAGTCTTTGATAAAAGGAAGTAGTTAAAACAAATAATCTGAAACGTGTGTATGTAATGCAGTGAATTTGAAAGTAATTTTTATCGTGAGTCTCGATTTGAAGATTCACTGGCGAATGTCATCTAAATCCACAAACGTGTTTACATAAGTAAACAAAGACAAGGTGAAAAAGCCATTTTTAAAAACAAAGGAAAACTTGGCTGATAATTTTCAAAGTGCTTTAGCCAAAACAACTCTCTTGCAATAGCTATTCATAACACATACGAAGCTGTCCCTAGAAAGCTCTTTCTATGAGCTACCAAATAGATTGGGTACACTTTTCACTCCTTGAATGAAAGAAAGAAAAGTCATGTTCAAAAAATATCATATGCAAGTTCTAAATATATTACTTCAATTGGCGTACGTGATTCTTGTTATTTTCCTGCACAGAAAATAACTCACTTGCAATACCATCACTGCCTACCGAGAGCAATAATTCGTCAGACGAGCTTTCACTGAACCCATGAAGAGTAGGCCTATGCTGTTGTATTTTAACTGGCTCAAAGTGGTTTTCAGACAATCTTAAACAAAAACAAAATGATCATTACGAAGGTTCGTTAGCGGTTGCCATTTTCTTCAGCATGTAACTTCAATCTGCTCTCCGCATAACATTAAAAAAAGAGGATGGGATTGTTCAACCTTGTACAGTTGTATATGATAATTGTAGCCGCCTTGAGTTTACACGTATAGATTACTAAACCCTGTTTACCGTCACAAATTTTTGGATTGTTATTTAAGAAGGTTTGTGTCTAACGGACGATCTATGTTGGTCGAAAAGATGATTGTTTCTTGTCCTATCTTGAGAAAAGACAAAAGTCTTTTGATTTTTTATTTATGCAGGGCTAGGGCAAGGCATTCATCTTGCACTTTTATCCAACTTTGCTTCCTATTGGTAAAAAAGATACTTTAAACCTTTTGTTTTTTTCGGAGTTATGTTAGACCGTGTAAGTTAAATGTTCTACAAAGTTTGGAATATGCTGTTTGAGTGTGGTACTAGCTCCCTTGGCTACGGTTCTTAGTTTGAATAGTTATACTTTTTTGAAAGTCCTCTTTTAGTGATTCATTGGTAAGAAATTATTGTGAATAGGCCGATATTTATTTAAAATCATGTTTAAGAGATTTTCGAGACAAACAAATGAACTGGTAAATCTTTCAACCTTCTTACTTAAAGGGGAATTTTCATGATCCCAGACAGTTCCAATTCTCCCAACTATGCATCTTCTAGCTCCTCCCATAACTGTATGAGGCTCTTCCTTGTGCAAGAATAGACCTGTTTCATTGCTTAAGGCCATGTCCTGGTGAGCATACAAGGCTATAAAATGTAATAAAAGTACTCTCTCTGCCTTGTGTGGAATGTAAGCTACTCTGCATCCTTCAAATTTTCAAACTTTGATGTCAATCAAAGAGCAGTCACCAACTGAGAATTTTGATATACATACACTAAAAATATACTTTGGGGTGATGACTGTCTGTCTTTAAATGAATGGAAGGTGTGATAAATTTCCATTGGAGCTTATCAAAGGTGTAAAGTGAAGAATACCTTAGAAGTATTAGCAACTTAAATTTGACTGAAACAGGTTTCTTTGTATCGTGCCGTCGGGAAGGACGGACCACTGGACCAGAAAAAAAAGAATGAGGCAGAAAGAGTTTCGGGAAAGTTAGGAGGAGGGAACAATATAGACAGACAATAGGGGGGGGGGCACAGAAGATGATGCCGTAAAATTCACCCCAGATAAACCCAGGTGTAAATTGTACATATGTGTATCGGTGGAGTGTTGGATAGAATTCAGTACACACTATTTGTTTCTGAAGCAAATCGCGGATTCGTTGAGCAATTCATTCAACTGCCAGTACGCTACGCAGTCTTGTTTGTCACAAACTAGTTCTTACACCTGGAAATCAATCGTCTGTCATGTGTTTGGCAACCTTGCTGCTCTCACGTCTCGGATCAGGCTGAAAACCACTCCCAGCTCAACTTTGTGGGCGCGGTCATTTCACCCTCTGCACCTCCTGGTTGGTCGAATGTTATAACGCCATCATTTAATATTTATATCTCTTAGTATGTCTCAACTGTTGATTAATCGGGAGACTGTGACTTTGGCAGAATAGCTACAGAGCCAAGAGGAACATGAGACTTCCAAGGTCCAAGCTGCAAGCCTCATCAACTCAAGGGGGGGGGGGGGGGGCTGCTTTCATTAATGATTTACTTGACGGAGAAGGAAAGTTCTATACATATGATTATTTCATCAATACTTTTGACATAAAACAAACTTTCTTGAGTTCTATGGGATTTTACTAACTCTAGATATCTAATATGAAAGACTACTTATTTTTGTCAAAAATACCTCCAGTTATCATCAAGGTTACAGAATATTATGTAAAGTGGGCACATTGCCTCAGATTTCTTTTGCTTTCCTTTATAATTGAATTGTCCTTGAAATTTGATAAGTTGAAATGTTTGAATATCTTTCCATGTAGATTTAGCATTAATCTACACCATATGTACGGCATAACAAAGTTGCTAAATATTCCCTACAACAGTGCCAAAATCATAGAGAAATTCAATGTATTGTCAAATTAATGTGCCGCGATAACATCACACATTTCCCATAACGCACTTTATCTTGAGAAAAAATGCATTTCTTTGAAAATTAGTATCTTCAAAACGCTACAAGCTATTGAGATGAGGTTTTCACCTCCTAGAAGAGAAAAATTTTCTGCCTTTTTTGAATTCATTGATTTTTGTCGCTGGCAAATCCCTTTAAGAAACAGTGGACACAATGTTTAAAGAACTATAATTATCGATTAAGTAATCCAATAAATAGCTTTATGAATATCATTCTTTCCGAGTAATCAATTGTGCTGTAAGGCTATTTACGATAAACTCATCTGCTATTTGTAATAAATCCTTTACAAAATGGTCCCCGTACTCATGATGTCTCCAAAGATTCATGGTCAATGTATTGTTCTATTCCTTTCCAATGTTTCAGTGATGTACAGATTAGGTGGTTCCAATATAGACTCCTCCACAGAATTATTCCTACTAACAGATATCTTTATCTCGTCAATGCTATAGACGCGGATAAATGTACATTTTGTGGCAATGATATCGAAACGATTGATCATCTTTTTTGTAACTGCCATTATACTTCAGCCCTTTGAAATTACATGCAAAACATTCTTGTAAACGCTGGAATTAACGTTGAATTAAGAAATAATACAGTAGCATTATTTGGGGGCGATTTCGCACGTGAACTCAATCTAGTGATAATTTTTTAATAAAGTACTATGTATTCCGCTGTAAGCAAATGAAAGTACTCCCGTCTACTATCGGGCTATGGCATTATTTAAGAAATTATTTCATACTCTATATACTCATATAGGCTATATTAAAGAAAGACTTAAAAGTGGGTATCTGGGAGCGTTATTGGTTGCCCTGGTTTATTTTACTAGATTTGGATTTGTAGGCAGGGGCGGCGCCAGGGTTTTTCGATAGGGGGGGCAAAGCATGCTGTGTCGGACCCAGCTTTATTGTTTGGAGGTGCAGGCATTGAAGACTTCCGAGCCTCACCCTACCCCCCCCCCCACCTCTCCCGTGTCAGAACCTGCATTTTTGGCGTTTTCATTTTCTTGGACTTTATTTTTCAAATACGGAATGTGAGAAGGTTTGTTTGTCTGTCAGTGAAAATCGGTCCCCATTGAATGAGACGCTTCAACTATGCAGCAGGCGCGGCGGAACGAAAAAATATTGTGGGGGTGGGGCTGAGTGCAGCAAGACTATCTAAGCGGAGCGCCACCATCGGTTGGCGCGGAGCGTACAAGAAAATTTTTGGCTTCATAAACCCTCCAAATGGCCGGAATGGCATTTCCCGGGTGTTCTAAGCTGCATGTACCCAGCCTTGAAATATGGATCATATGTGTGCAATTTCTCAATTAAGGAGAAAAAATAAATCTATGAAAAATGGTAATACATATTTCTTAGCGGAGCGCCACTATCAGTTGGCGCGGAGCGTTCAAGAAAATTTTTGACTTTGCAAACCCTCCAGATGGCCTGAAACGGCACTTTCCGACTGTTCTAAACTGTATGTATTCATCCATGAAATATGGATCTCATGTCTACAATTTCTTAATTAATGAGAAAAAATTAATCCTCATTAAGTGATTTTTTTCTTGCTTATAGAAAAGCCGAATCACTGAGGAAGGGTTATACGCAAAATTGAATTATATAAAAGGGAGAGGAATCATAACTCTTATGAGATAACATTAAATTTTTATCTATAGTTTTTCTAGTTTTTGAACCAATGATGTAACCAAATTTGCAAGCTCAAGTAAACTTTACGCAAACAGGAGTGACGTCATTTCCTCACATTAATAGACTGATTTATGTATATCGTTAAATTTAAATCCGATTTACTGTCCTTCATAATCGTATGGTATCATTACGTAATATGCATAGGAGATATTGAAATTTTTCAAATTGCACCCTTAAGGGTCTGTAAGTCAAAACGATTGAAAGGCACAGAAAAGGGAGAACTGCTCATCAATGTGAGAATGTGAAATCACTCCAGCTTGCTTTGAGTTCACGTTGCTTTGAAAATACAGTTAAATCAACTTTTTATATTGAAAGAAACGGGCATAGAAAACGTTTTTTTTTTTGGTCTACAAAGAACTGCCAAATTTTAGCTAAATTTAAAGTGTAACTAAAGGCTAAAAATTCAAAAACATATGTTACAAAGCTTGAAAAATGAATCCAAATGGTCTAACTGCCATCTTTACAGGAATTCCTGAGCTGAGATATATAAAATGTTGGTGCTTTTTTAATTTAAAATGGTAGATGGCGCAATAATTTGTAATGTCATTCTTGTACTAATCAAATTACATTCTTTGTTTTCTTTATTTTTTCGAAAGCCTCTACACCTTGTGCCAAAATGTGATCACTTTCTCACTGTTATAGGGTGACTTAACTATACAAAACCTCTCCGTACAACAGTAATTTTGCAAGGTTATATAAACATTTCAATTTCAAAAGGAAACAAAAGCAAGTCATGTGAGTTTTACAAGAAGATCATCACAAATTATTGCGTAATCGACTATTTCAAATAAAGTGAATAAATTTTAACTTTTCATATCTCAGCAACAGGGTGAGCTATGAAAATATATATTCTTATAATTCTACACTTTAGGTCCACTTTAAACTCCTTAAATGAAACGTTCATGTATGAGATAAGAGACAAAACTGATTGAAATTTATTTTATTGCAGTATTATTTATGTAAAATTTGGACTTAAACCTTAAGAATGGATTCACAGGCAGAGGTATAAATAATTGGTTGGGATGGAGTCACCAGGGAGGGAGAGGGAGGAGGGAGGAGGGAGGAGGGAGGGAGACACCGTACCATAACACACGTCAGTCTTTAAGCGCCTGTCACACCTCACCGGATTGCAATAACGGAGAGGAAACGAAGACTGAAAATGGCACTCCGTTCATGTACGCTAGTATCCGTTTAGTCTCCTGTTCTCCTCCGCCGACTTCGTTTCATGACCGGGAACGTCCGGTGTGAACGGCGAGAGATTTTGAACATGAACAAAAATTGGACCGGACGTCGACCGAAAAAGGCCCCCCTTACGTATTCGTTACTTATCCGTTAAGCTTCCGTTTTATCATTTTCTCGTGCGTTTCTCATACTGGACTTCTCCGTTAGTATCCGTTCGTCTCCGGTGATTGCTATTTGCTCACCGGATCATTACCGGACAACAAACGAATGAAACGTAGAAGTACAGTACCTGTACCGAATGTTCGACGGACACTAACGCATAAATAACGGAAGCGTAAAGGATAGAACTGACAATGAACGGATGGGTAACGTACGTTTAACTGAAGAAACGAAAAAACACAGGCGAAGAAACGTATAAGGGACGGACATAGACCGAAGATGCAGCGTACTTGCATCCTGTCCCCTCCTCATACTATAGCTTAACAAACGTTTTTGCCGTTTTTTCTTGAATTTTTTGGGTGTGATTGCATCCTTCCCCTGCATCCGCCCCGGGCATGAGATGAGTGATCGCGGTTCTGAGGGAGGGGTTAAGGGGAGGGGGTGTGAAAGATTTTTCGACTACCGGGAAGCCTTAGACGCAATCTGGTACAATATTTTGCATCTTTTGAAGTAATATTTTTTCTCGAGAAATCTAGTTTCTAGGTAAGTAATCCGACGTTCTTTACTTTTGGCCGACTACAGTTTTCCAATTTTGTTGCACTTATTGTCAACGATTACATAACAAACGGGCAAGGGCGGCGATTTGTGTTGGCTATTGGGGGAGGGGCGCAGAATGGAAGTTGCCATCGACTCGGAGCGCCATCATAGTTTGGTGCGAAGCGTACAAGAGAATTTTCGCCCTACAGACCCCCCCCCCCAGACTGCATGAAATGGCACTTCTCGGGATCTTGGAAGAGTTTTGAACCGTACGATACTTGACACGTGACGACTGACAGGCATGAGCTTGTGAACGGCGTTTGGTTGCGTTGGTATAGAAGCGGAGCGCCACTAACGGTTGGCACGGAGCGTACCGTTTAAAATGTTGCCAAAATGGCTTCTATATCGCAATTAAATGGTCCTTCTCAGACTTTTCAAATTGCACTAAAGCCATCTTGATATGTGGCATGATTTCTATTGGCTGGCGCGGAGTGCGCCGATAAAATTTTTGCCAAAACAGCTCCCACATCGCAAGAAATGGCCCTTCCCAGATCTTTCAAATTGCACTGAAGACATCTAGATATGTTACACGCCTTATATATATTTTCCCACTTTCACGGAACTGTTACTCTTCCTCTGGTATAACCTTCCCTGCGTACCAATTTAACCATTTTGTGATTGTTGTGACATGGTTGAACAATGTACAACTCAGAGAGAAATTCAATCATGGGTCTTCTGGGATGTAGAAGAGGCCTAAGTGTGAGCTCTGAGGTGGATGAAGATAGGCTATATAGCAAATGATGAATGCGTGTATACTCGAACATTCCAAATATTTGCACGAAGGACTATTGCAGTATGGGGCGGATGTACAATGAGTTAGACAGAGAAGACAACGCGCGCGAAGCGCGCAAAATTTTCGAGGATTTACACCGAAAATGTCCTATATGCGACGGATAATGTATCACAATACTTTATTCCATGATACTGTTACACCTCACCCCACCCCCTACGAAAATTATGTGTCTTAAAACGTTATTTAGACGATTTTATTTTTTGGGTCAAAAACCATAGGGGGGGGCAAATGCCTGCCCTGCCCCCCCTGTGGCGCCGCCCCTGTTTGTAGGTATTGTTGAAATGTTACAAAAGTTATTATTCTTTGATGTAGTATTTGTTTTTACTACGATTGCTGACTGTCAAATGTTAAAGTCTACTTTATCACCTGTATTTTATTGTGATGTTAATTTGTTTGATTGGAAATATTATAACGAGGGACAAATAAATGAGGAAAAAAGAAAAAAATAATATTTATATCTCTTAGTATGTCTCAACTGTTGACCAGTCGGGAGATTGTATTAACTTTGGCCCAGAATAGCTACAGAGCCACGAGGAACACGAGACTTACAAGGCCCAAGCTGCAAGCCTCGTCAACTCTACCGTTGCAGATTTCGTTGAATAAACACGAAGTCACTGGACCCTTCGTTGATTTGTACGTAATGATCTAATCTTTTTTAAAGGTCGTTAATTAAGCGTAATTTTCATCTAATCTGTTGGAACCTGCATAATCGAATAAATCATCAGTGAACTGAAATCAAATGTTAATCAAATGTTAATCATCTTGTGTTTTGTTATATTTTTCCGTACCTTTTTGGAGCTACACCCCCGTCCAAGATCCTTCACATTAAGTGATTTGCCCTTACACAACAGTAGTTTGCACCCGGGGTCGAATCCTTCCTTTGCCACCTTGAGCAGGTCCTGGGAAAGGGGTCTAAGGGAGGGTGTTCCACTCCCAATTTGAATTTTTTGTTCTTTTAGGATGGCTTATAGATGCGAAATGGTGCTATTTCTGACAAATTTTCGAATTGATCATATATATATATATATATATATATATATATATAATATATATATATATATAATATATATATATATATATATATATATATATATATATATATTATTGGAAAACTTTCACAATTTCGTGATTTTTTTTTCTTAATTTTGTTCGAGTGTTAGGGGAGGGTGTATTGTCTAAGTGGCGGGGTGACAACAACTCCTCCTTGAGAATTTTATTTTATGTAAGGTGGCTTTGGAAGCAAAATGGAGGTATCTTTGACAAATTTTTCAGTTAATTACATAATTAGAATTCTCATCATTTAGTGATATTTTGACTGCGGCATGACATCCGTTATAAAAAAATGTGTATGTATAACGACAAATACATGTTACGAATGTTACCGTTTATGTATGATGCAGAGTTTGGAGATGTATTTTTCGGAAAGGCGTTTTGGTTAGAATAGTGTATAATTCCCCTGATAATGGCCATGGAGTGCAAACTGTGACGAATGCGGGCCGAAATTTGCATTGAAAATCATTTTCATAATAAAAGTTGGGTGCTCACGCTGCACCTTGACACATTCAGTTCCCTAAAATAATGTATCCACCAATTATACAGGGAGTTTCCTGCCTAGTAATTCGTATAAGCTTTCAGCAAGCTTTCAGCTTTCATGTGTCTTCCCCTGAATTCCTCTGATTTGCATTCTTGCAAATTGCAATGTTGTGCCCCTCCGTTATGACTCATATGGACACGAATCAGCGGTGTAATTGTGAAAGCCTTACCGAATATGTTTGAGACAGTATTTATTGGTAATAAATACAGCCATGAGGTGAGACTGGAAGAGCGCGGAGCAGGCAAAAATTTGGTAGTCTGGGAAGGATTTGCAAAGGAATTGTGTTCGGAATAGAGACTAAGCCCCTAATCGGGCGTTACAGCCCTGGCTGTTACTAAAACATAACATCAAAGTCTCATATGCTTGGCAACTAAAGGCTGCATCATAACTTTTCGGAGCTAGTTGAGAACCGTGCGTTTTCCTTAAAGTCCCTTCGGCTGGACGTCGGGGGAGAAAATCAACGTAACACCTGAAGGAGCTGTGTTCCTTGATGACGACCGTTCGGAGGAGGAGTCTAAGGGGTGGGGCTTTCCCTTTGGGAAATGTTTGAATATTTGAGAGTCCTCGGATGTAATTTACTGCGACATATTGTTCAAGTAAATTTTAAGCAAAATTACTGCAATTGTTTTTACATTTCCACAGGGAACAAAGAATGGATTTTCTACCTTGAAGAAATTAGGTGGACCGAAGCATACTTCCATCCCTCCACATTTTTGACGGGGGCTTTAGTCCCCAATCCACGAATGCTTCCTACCCCTATGATTGAATGGGCACTAAGGCTAATCGAGATCAATCTCTCTCCCTGTACACTTCTACATATGGTTCTGTTACATGGGCGTCAATCCTGGGGGACGGGGGGACAAGTCCCCCCACATTTCGATGGGTGGGGGACACAATATCAAATGTCCTCCCCCCCACACACACACATTTGCGTAAAACAGTAGTGTCGTGGCTCTATTTGACTGGCTTTTTGAGTGGCATTTAGGTTTGTTTGGCAAATGTTAAGTGTCTCGATGCAGATTCTGAATGTAGATTTCTTCAGGGAAAACTTATTTAATGACAAAATTTCGGCGCGCTTCGCGCGCATGCGTCACGGTTTGCACTACTTCTCATGACCATTAAAAAGGTAATTATACATGGAACTATTCTGATCACAACACTTTCTGAAAACAGACATGCATCTCCAAACATCTGTAGGAGCCTCGCATCAATATGGGATCATTCAATCAGTGGCGTACGCAGAGGGGAGGGCCATTCGGCCATGCCCACCCTCACTGATTCCGATTTTTTTAAGTTCCTAAAAATACGTAAATTTTTTAACACAAATTTTCTCAATAGGTAGTATATTTGGCACCAGAACGCATGTAAGGACACCGAATTTTTCAAAATTCTTCCAAGGGGATGGGGAACCCCACTGGGCCATACCCCCCTCACTGATGTCTATTTTTTAGTTCCTAAAAAATCGTAAATTTTTTAACACAAATTTTACTTCAAAAGTTAGCATTTTTGGCACCAGATTGCATGTAAGGACACCGAATTTCTCAAATTTTTCAAAGGGGATGGGGACACCCCATTCGGCCAGCCCCCTCACTGATGCGTATTTTTTTAGTTCCTAAAATACGCAAATTTTTTAATATAAATTTTACTTCAAAAGGTAGCATATTTGGCATGTAAGGACACCGAATTTTTCAAACTTTTTCGAAGGGGAGGGGACGACCCATTGGGCAATGTCCCCCCCCCTCACTGATGCCTATTTTTTAGTTCCTAAAAATCCGTAAATTTTTTAACACAAATTGTACTTCAAAAGGTAACATATGTGGCACCAGACTTCCTGTAAGGACACCTAATTTTTCAAAAAATTTCAAAGGGGAGGGAAACCTCCTTAGACCCCTCCCCTAGGCCAGCGGTCACACAACATACTGTATGCCCCCCCCCCCCTCCCTTGAGAGAAATCCTGGATACGCCACTGCATTCAGTCTAATTTTTAGCATGATGTGGGATGTTGAAAGTACGTTGTTGCCGTTAAACACTTTTCAAAAATTTTTACCGAGCGCTTCCGTCGCCGGAGCGCTCGGTAAAAATACACTTTTATTAATACACTTACGACTACAAAGCATTCTGAAAACGCCCTTGCTAATCCTTTACACCTTTGCTATACTACGATCAGCTCCAAAATATCCCAAAGATAGTACCATTTTGCATCTAAGCAACCTTAAATTAACAAAAATTTCTCAAAGGGGAGGGCTAGACCCCTCCCTCAGGATGACACCTTTATATAGTGACAAAGGTTGAAAGGAAGGATCCCCACTGCTGTATACAAACGCAGGGCGAATAAAAAAGTGCAATTTACGCGCCGCCACTGCAGTTAGTAAAAACATCCAGGCAGTCGGAAAAATTAGAATACACTAAATTTTGGACATTTTCCAGCCATGTACGATCAGCTCCAAAAATATCCCCAAAGATAGAAGCGTTTTGCACCTAAGCAGCCTTAAATTAACAAAAATTTCTCGAAGGGGAGGGGGACGCCTTCTCCCCTTAGACCCCTCCCCCAGGACGACACATTTATGTAGTGACAAAGGAAGGATCCCAACTGCTGTATACAAAACGCAGAGGGCATAACAAAGTGCAATTTTAACGCCTCCACTCAGTTGGAAAAAACATCCAGCCAGTCGGAATTTGGGACCTTCACACCCCCAAATATATCACCCTAGCAACAGGTCTGGTCGGGTCCATGATCTCCGACAATGATCCACGCTGCGAAGCGTTGTTTCAGATATTTTGGGACATGATGAAAAAACATCTTGAAGTAATTCCGTGGACTCCGTGTATTTCACCTGGGAGATCATCTATGATGGTCATGTTAACTTTGAAATGATAATTCTTATTAGAATAGGACAACGTCAGTCATCATAAGGGGGGAGGGCCTATAGGAAGATGCCCCCTCTTCAAAACCAAAGGGACTGGTTTGTGGTCATGTATGTCCCCCGTCCCCCCCCCCCCCCCACAATTGAATACGGATTGACGCCCCTGTTCTGTTATGCGGGGCCACCTAGAATCAGAAAAGAACAGATACTACACATGATTTTAAGAGCTATCATCAAAAGAAGTGGGGTCGTTTCTTGATTGGATACAAGAAAGATGACTTACATTTTCAGTTTTTGTTGGATGCCGTAGGTGGTAGGGGAAACCAAAACGTTACCTAAAAAGATTTTGCTCCCTGAAGAACCATGTCCCCACAAAGGACACTAACACAGAACTGACCATCCTATAGAGTCTTAGACCTCTACATTATGGGTCGGTCAATCATGCGTGGCTCCATTCTAAAATAGCTAAGAAGAAGAGACAGGCCTACTACACATATTGTCTCAGCCTCCACCCCTCTAAGGCACGTGGCTATTCGCCTTTTCGATGCACTACTAGCAATATAAGGCATTGACCTTTTTAAGAGACGAGTGGGACGAATCCCTTATAGATAAAGAAGAATGGCGAATACCTTAATTCAACATCCAAGGTTTTACTTTACTTACCTATAGCCTACCTTTTGACACCGCTGACAATTCAACTACCGCCCAATGATGCCTTAAGCCGAGTTCTATTCTGGAAAGCTTGTCGATAAATTGTCGACAACTCTTACAATACATATCCGTCAATTTTTTAGGCCAACCATTGGCCGTAAGATCGTATGACGTCACGATCCAATTATACTATTTGATTGGTCAACATCAAATCTAACTGTGACACAACAGCTTGAAAATCAACTTCCGAATTTTAAGCCGTGTGTAATGAAAAGAGACCTTACGTGAAATGTCACTGACCGAGGATTTTGACAGTCGAAGAAAAGAACAGAAGAAAGATGAAGACAGAGTACAGAAAAAGAAAGACAAAAACGTTTTCAGATCTTTTTGTTGACTGAACTGGCCTCCGTCGGATTGAAAATTGGCGTCAGAATTTCCCAAAACACCTCACAAGACATACGAGCTAAGAGCAGGAAGCCAATTTAAAGAGATCAAATTTGGGTGGTAATTGCCCACGAAAAGTCTTGTTGTCGCATTTTCAGATAGTGAGTGAAGTTCTCCTTTGTAAAACAAACGTCAAATTCTTCAAGGTTCCGGGGGTGTATTCTATCCGTACACTCTCCTCTAATTCCCTTTCTCTGAAATGCTCCGTCGTCTTATAATAGTCTCACCACAATAAAAATAAGTCTGCTAGTCAGACTTTTCTGTGCTATCTCAGGAAATCAGTTTCAGGTCTCGTTTTATGCATCTTTGTGCTGTATTTTACACTTTTTACAGTTCTTTTGTCATGTTCTTTTTATCTCATTGTACTGTAATTTGCATATCACAGTGCACATATAAAAAAAAGAACTGCTGAAAGCAAAACTACCGGTTTATCTCGCGGCAAAGGATAATATTTGACAAAAAAAAAAAACAGTGAACGAAGCAATCAACTACGAAGGATACATTTGTCATACTCGGAAAACTACCCAATAACTTAACCACAGCCTCGGTCAATGTACGGTCAAATAGAAAACACTATAGGTAAAAATTACGAAGAACTTAAAAACAATAATTATTTCTCACGAACATATGATAAAATTTTCAGAAAGAAGAGTTTTGTAGTATACCGTGTTGTTACAACTGTAATCAGGTAATGTTGCAACATTGTGGAAGATTTTTGATTTGACCAAATTACTTATTGTTCTACGTAATGTCAATGACATTCCCGTGCAAAAAGTGATGAATATTGGAACACGCGGTATGAAAAATCAAAAAATGGAGAGGAAAAATGTCGTATCCTTGACCTAAATATTTCACCACTGAATATTTATTTGCAAACATATGACACCACCGTAATCTTAGTTGAAGACTTTGGCTCAATTCCAACCGGGACCTCCACCGTCCAGAGTCAATTTGGCCTCTATTTTAACAGACTTATTATATAGGGTATCATGTTCTGAAGCGCATGGTTATTTTACTATGTATTGCTAATGAAAATGCTGAAAATTATCTTTACTTGGGGAGAAAGTGAGAGCCCCGGAAAATCACACTTACATTAATTCTTTCTTTCAAACTTTTTCATGTCCTTGCGGTAAAGGCATCTCCGGTAATCTTATGAGTGGGAGTTTTGCCTTCGCGAATGAACCCCCACCAAGCCTCCTACATAGCTTCAAACCTTGAATCGGTGAAAGGCTACAAAGCTTCAAGTTCAAGGATACGCATCATTTCCCCTCTTCCTAATTTGGGTTGGAAACCTTGGCTTATAACCTCAATGTGTGCTGTACCACTGGAGAGAAAACCACTTGACTGTATTCCGAACATAATTTGCGCACAATTCAATGCACTGTTACTTGTGATCAGGGAGCTGTGAGAGATGGAGAAACATGGACCATATCCGTCAGACAATATGTACTTGAGAAAAATTAAATCCTCTTCAGGTACCAAAATTTGATTGACAGGTCTCCTTGTTCTGATTGTTTGACTTTGGTGATGATCTCCTTCTTTGAAAGAGAAGTCCTGTAACAAAGACCATTCTCAAAATGCTACTTTGAAGATAACTGCGCAGCCGATAAATGTGAAACGTTTTCGCCGTCTTTGATCAAAACGACTGTTCATCCTAAGTTGCACACTTTCATTATTATTCTAATTTATTAATTAAGAAAGGAGTATACCTGTTTCAAAACCAGTGGGAGTCTAAATTTTGATGATGACATTTCAAACGATTTCGGATTGTTCCTGAAACAGCGAAAAATGTATCTATGTTCAAAAAGTAATAAAACGATACACTGTACCCTTTTATTACGAGGCACCTGGCGGCACTAGTTGAAATAAATTCTGCTCTCCTTGACAGCTGGCAATGTGATACCAATGGGGGAAATCTTCTTATGAGCTCCCTCAGATGTAGCAGACGACAAGAACCATTGTCTTTTCTGCCTAATCCCTCGAACTTGCAGAGGAATGTTAGGAACCAGACAATGCGAAGCTTTAGTGTCGGTAAAACACCTGGTTTGAAAGTAGGAACAAGCGCTGTTGTTCCACCCCTAACAGCTCCCTGCTGTGATGAAGTGACGTATATCCGACATTGAGAAAGAAATGAACCGGTTAGTGATCGACTGCTTGCATTCGTACTTGTGACAGTGGTGAAGTCGGGAGGTGCTCTTTTGCCGTCCAACGGGGAGTACAACCTAATCGTGACGTCATCGGCAAGCGTACATCAATAATCATAAATGTACACGGATGTGACAACATAAGTTACAACAGACTTCATGTTGCATTGTGCTGTCCATTTCGAAAGTCACCACGATTTGGGCTCAAACTTATGAAAGATTGCTAAAAGGCCGAGCCGTGGACGTAGATATGGCTCCTCACTTTCCATCATCTTAGTACAGTTTATATTAAGCTAGTAACTGAAAACTAATTAGTAGTATGTACGTGACATAAAGAGCATCGTCCTCCGCTGTAACAGGTCGTGACGATAAGTGTTTACTGTGAAAAGCGTTTTTTGTAAAGCAAATCACTCACCATACTGGCAGACTGGCGAAACTTAATTAGCGCACAGCAGCCACCATTATTCTGAACGGACACTAGAAGACATTAACTATTAAGCGAAAAATTTAAAGAATATGCTCGTTGGAAAGGGTAACGCCTTTCTAAGTTCGTAGTTTCTCGTATTGCTGAGACAGAAATCGTAGAATATTTTCCAATACCTTTTGACTTCATGCACTATACAATATTCTAAGAAGTTTTTTGGTTTCAACTAAAATGCTAATGATAACCCTGGAAAATGACCCAGTTTTTACAAGTGATTTTGAGATAAGCCGGTATATCATCACACAACACTGGTTACAATTTTGGGGGGAACAATTTAAAGTGGTTTAATAAGTAAATAAAACAAAAGGAAAAAGCCGATTTAACTTGTTTTAATATCTAAGAAAGACGTCACATCTTATGGGACAATCTATGAATTCCACTAAAATTTATTTTAACCTTTTTATATTATCGTTTATAAACTTGCTGTAAAGATGGAAAGAGAACCGATACGCTTCATATTTCAACTTCTGTAACTAAAAAAATGTCACATTTTTAACTCCAGGGTCCCTCAGACCTGACACAATGTTTGACAGGTGTAAGTTTGTTGGTTTCGTTTAGTTAAAATAAAAGTAAAAGGATCACGAAGGACAAAAATCCTCATCAAGGACCCAGTATTTAAGAAAAAGTAATCCTATCCCTAAATTCTTTGACAATCGTTAAAGTATGTATCCAAGGTATTTTGAACCCATTTCGAAGCTTGGACACGACAACAGACTCCAGTAACTGATTTCATCCAAGAATTAAACGATTTTTGTCTCCAACTTTAGACCTTCAGTTGGCTTTTGGAAGTCTGAAGCTATGGCCCCTGTCCTTGCAGAATAAAACTGGAAGAAAGTGTTGAAGGAACGTGCTGCTTGCGAAAACAAAGGTTTGCTTCTGAGCTCCTGTAAGACTTGAGCAGAAAAATATTGCATATCGTGTATGTATTGTTGGCCTATAGGCTACCCAATTTCCAGCGTGTCCATCATTTGGGAGGGATAATATCTTTAGAGGGAATGTTAACCTGTATCGTGGTAGTCTACACAAAAACAACTTGCGACGGTTATTAAGGAATGTTTTCCCTAGGCACCGAATAGTGAAATAGCTTAATGTCCACTCATAAAAGGACAATTTGGGGAATTCTTTGTGAAAATATATACTTTTGATGAAAACTATGGACTAAATTGTATTTAAAATTGAAATAAAATGAAATTTTGATTATCGCAGTATAGAGACATAGAGGTTCAATAAATTTTGTATTAGCCCATCTGTTCCTTTGAGTTATTTCTGTTTCTGGAACCAATTTAAAATGAAATAACTTCAATAACCCTTAAGCAACATGTGAGGAAAATTTACTTTGTTGCAATAATATGCGAAAATGTTAATCTCATGATGGTTAAAATGAATCGATAAAATTTTAAAATTGTGTATTTTAGCACGAGGAAACCGTTGTAAATATTTGCGTCATATTCTTTTTACTTTTGTTTGATTATTTTCAATTACACATTTATTTATTATGAAACTTTTGACGCCGTTTCCGGGTCTAAAAGTGAAGAGTAATGTTCCTTTCATGCTAAATATATAGATTGGGCGTCCCTCTCTAAAAGTTCAGTCCATAGACAATATAGGTAATTTAATAATATGCGGAAAATAAAGAAGTACGGGCTCTGCCTTGCGGACTCTTCACAGTTTCCCCTACTCGTTTTTGGTGGCTTTATCTCGTTAGTTAAAGGCAGAAATTGGTCACCCCATTGAAAACTTTTGGTTAGGCGCACCCAAAATCCTTAATTGGGGGAAAACTGAACGAATTTCTCTGGAAATAAAGGTTTTCTCGGGCAAAAGCTGATTAGCCCACAAGAACAAAAATATCCCTTACGCCTGTGGTGAGACGTCTCTTTGCCTCAAGTCTAGTAGGCCTATTCATAACTTATTTGCTGTAATTTAATGAAATTACCTAGAGTCAAAAATTTTCTAAAACAAAAAAAAACGAAGAAAAAAATGATTGGCACAACTCTTCCGAGAATTCGGAGGGAAAAAATGCATCCGGTTTTCGCGACTGAAAACTCTTGGCTACACTTTATAAACACGTTTGAACGACTTCAAATCTAAACTCTTTCAGCATTGGTAGTAATTCGTTTCAGGTTTTGACATGCGTGTATCGCATTTTACATGATTTATACGTTTGCGCAAAAAGTTTCACAGGAATAACTACCATTTTAAACACCGTTTTAAAGGCTTTTTTTTTTGGGGGGGGGGGGGTTAGAGTATGATCTATAAGGTCATGTCAAATTGATAGCACAGGAGGACAGTTCGGCTAGTGGCCAATCGAGCAGGAGAACCAAGCAACAACCCATTCAAATCGGCCTGGATGCATACCAGGAAACCATGCTCCTGTTTCCCCAGTGCATTGGGTTCTGGCAGGCGGGTAGCCGGTTGGGGGAGCGAAGGGGAAGCAGCCCTCCCCTTGAGCATATTATTGGTATTTTTTTAATGATTTTTTAATGATATTGCTAGTAACTCACAATAAAAAAATGTTTAGATAAAACTCACAAGGCCATTGCAGGGCCATTGAAGTGCCATTTCCAGCGGTCTGGGAGGTATTTTCGGCCAAATTTTCGTGTACGCTTCGCGCACCCCCTATGGTGGCGCTACGCTTAGATAGTTTGCCTACAGGCTTCGTCCCCCCCCCCCCCCCCTTGGTAAATTTCTGGCTACGAGCCTGGGTTCTGGTGTTTTAAGCTGAATTTCGAAGATACCCTCTCAGAACAGTTAACTAGTTAATAAGTCCTCCAGAAATCTTAAGTACAATTTTTATATAGGCCTATAATTAATGTACAAATTGCATTCATTTTGTGTAAGTGCTCAAGAAAAGGATAATTCAACATTATTTATGTGTAATTTTACTTTATCGCACAAGATGTATGTAATTTTTACAGTGATTTTGTGTAAATTTTACTTAAAAGCTTTGGAGTTCTTATTTGAAACTTATTTCTGTGGGTGTATTATCGAAACCAATTTCCATGCACACTTTCTTTCAAACGTTGGGACGTGCGTTAGAGAATATTATGAAATAAATATCCATGTGTCCTTCAAGGATATAAGGATTCTCTTTATTTTGTTATAAAACATACCGAACGTCAATTCTCTACGTCAGAAGTATTTTGCTTTTTTATTTTATATTTATGAAAATCGTCAAAAATACCACGGAAATTTAATTATATAAATAAAAAAACTAGTGACGCCAAGCTTAGTCTAAAACCTTTCCACCAGAACTAATTTTATGGACAACAAGATTCGAATTCCCCTCTCCCACCCCTCCCGGATTGGTTCTTCTGTTGTTTATTGTCGTTTAAAAAAACTTGCAGTTTATAAAAGTAATAATTACGTTTTTAAAATTGTAGTATTGTCTTATATAATTAGTACGGCTGTCGTATATTATTTGCCGCGATAAGCTTGTCATTTCAAGATATGAGCTGAAGTCACTGTTATGGACTTAAATTGAAAATTTCCCCTCTTCTCACCATCCCATTCAAATAGAGGCTGAACCAATTTGCGCAAGGAAAGCCTGTATGACCCGAGATAATTGCCCAGGTGTTCCCCAGTAATCTGCTTGTCAGAAAAATTAGTGACACACTAAGGCTCCGTGGAGCTGTCGCCCTGCCTGTCTTGTACACCTATGCGTTTCCAAGATTCTTGGATATGCTTTTCTACGTAGGTAAGCCCCAGTCTTCACTGAACTTGTATCGGTGATGGTGAATGGTCTATGTTCCCACGTCTCTTGTTTCGAGGTCTCCATGTTTTCAGGGGGTCTCCATGTTTCAGGGCCTAGGTTCTACGGAGGTTGCCCACGGGCCATTTGCGACCCGCGACGTGCACGTAAATAGACAGCTGGAAATTTTTAAATTGAAAATGAAACTAACTTGACTTCTGGCTGGAATACTTATTGTAAGGTTAACCTCTGGTAAACGTGGCCCGCATTTCAAAACACTTATAGGGGTAAGGGTAAGAAGGTCATGTGTTAGGGGTTATATTAGAGTCATAATCACTGGCATAAACAGGGGGCCATGCCTCCTGTTCATCCCTGCCCAATATAAAATAAATTACGATAGTAAAAAAGTACGTACGTCGGACTGGCCTAGGCTGGTCCTAGGCACTTCGAGGGTCATACTGCTTGAATAATAAACATTTTCAGGGTACGTTTCTGCATGCCTGGTGACGTCCAGCGGTGCACGCACGCGGCACGCATGCACAACATCAATATAACACTTTAGCCAACCTATACCGATAGTTGATCTATCGCTCTCCAACATTCATCAATCAAATGTCACAGTACAGATGCATCATAATTACTTCCATGCAATGATCCATCTGTGCATGTAGAAAATGTTCACTGGGATAAATCTTTTTCAACAGTTGATCACAATCCCCTCTAATCGTCATAAATTAGTCAACATTTACCCACATAGAAACCACACTTATGCCTTGTGCATAGCAGGATTCTTTTGAGCAAGATAAAGGACCTAATTTTAAACACAATCGTGAACTTGTGCAAACTGAGAACAGATTTCATACCCAAAAGGGCTATTGAACAAAAATGGTTTATTATGGAGTAGTTATTAACATCAAATTTACCCCTTTCTTTTTCACGCATTTCCTCCACTAATTTTGCGAAAGGTACGTTTTACCACTGGCCTCAAAACAACCTTTTTCCTGATTCATATATATCATATATAAATTTAAGCCCTTTTGAAAAAATTAAAGACACTGCGAACAGTGGGGCCGGCACGTTAGGGGGGGGGGCATAGGGGCGCGATTTCAGAATTTTTATAATGAAAATATTAAAATGATCCCCAAAGGCGTTTAAGCTATAGATTTCTGTAGGGGAGTAGGGTGAGGTGTGTTTTCGACCGAGTGATGGATCACAAATATTTCTCAAACTATCAGAATTATCGCAAATCCTTTCCCAACTATCAAAATTTTCGCGCGCTCCCGCCCTTCAAACCTTACCTCAATATTGTCCTTGTTATCAATAATTTCCGGTAGCAACTCCCGCAGAAGCACAGCAGCAAAAGTTGAAAGCTGTTAACGAATTCTCAGGTAAAAGACTGGCTTTGTGACTGGCAAATAGCTTTTTTAGGGAATTGAAAGTGTCTCGATGCAGATCATGAATGCAGGTCTTGTCATGGTTATCTTATTTAATGAAACATTTCGGCAAGCTTTGCGTGCATTCCAGGCGCGGATCCAGACATTTCGAAAAGGGGGAGGAGAGGCTGAAAACCCCCTTGAACATTTTCCCAGATTAACATTATGCTAATTTTCGCGTATTCGTTATTGTTAATGTGGCTAAAAATGGTGGCTGAAGCCGGGAAAGCCCCCCCCCCCCTTGGATCCGCGCCTGCATTCGCCACGATTTCCACTCTCATGACCGTTTCTAAGGTTATAATACATGCAACTATTCTGATCACAATACTTTTCCAAACAGAAGTACATCTCCATCCTCTGTAGGGGCCTATGGGATCTTTCAATCTAATTTGTAGCATGATGTGGAAGGTTGAAAGTACGTATTTGCCGTTACACATTTTTCAATAATTTTTACCGAGCGCTTCTCGCGCAGCCATTACCGGTATAGATGGTGATTGTTAATACACTTATGACGAAAAAACATTCTAAAACACGCTTTTTAGTCCTTAACCCCTTTTGCTTTACCTATCAGGGAGGTCTAATATCACCTCCCTGCACATATATTCTTCCTCCCTCCCGTTCCCCATTGCTGGAAGCTGTTCGTCTGGATTTTCGTTCAAACTTAGTAAAAATACGATAGTTGTAAAGTGCTCGCCATCATACTCTATGGTATAATTTGGATGCCAGGTAATAAGCATTATGTCATTGCCCCATTTTATATAATTAATCCAGAGCTTTTAGGAGGCACTATACAGGTGCCTGTCATCCTTAGATTCCCTTTTATACAGGGGCGTCAATCCGTATTCAAATGTGGGGGGGGGACGGGGGACATACATGACTTAGCACAAACCACTTTAGGCCCTTTCCTCCTCCCCTATGATGACTGACGCCCTATTCTAATAACAGGCCCGACGTAGCCAGTTTCTGATATAGGGGGCACCGACACCTCATAGAGGGGCACCGAAGAAGATTATGTTTGTTGTCAGTAGTACCACCACAGTATTAAAGTTTGACGGAACCACAGGGGATTGTATCTTAAGCTTACCACACATAGCATAAAAGTATCGGTTTTACGTGTGCACATACGCGCGCCGAAGAGCGGGAAAATTTCACTCTACTGATGGAAATTTTTCCCTCCGCTTGCAATACAGAGACGTAGAAATTCTCCACAAGTGAAGGGAACAACACAAGCGCAGGTGAAGCCGGTTAAGTACTTTGCGAAAGGCGAGGCGGGACCAGGGGCTGCCATTAGGCAGGCTTGGTGTGATCCAGTATGATTTTCTTAGGACCCAGAGGGAAATTCCCCGAATATGTGGCGAATTAACAATATTTGGGAACACTAGCATGGAGCTTTGAGCAGGAATTTGAATGACAGTTAGAGCACACCAATGTCTTCACAGTTCGCACTTCGGATGGTCATTATCGTATTTCTACTTTGAACGAAATTTTACATGAAAAAAACATGAGAAAAAGTAAATTTTGGAATAAATTTTTGGTACGAGTAAATGTAGCTTCAAACCGTATAGTCGTCGCGGAGCGAATGTTACTCAAGGTACTAGATTACTACATGAAAGCCCCTTGACGTCCGGGATCTAACTTTGAGACTTCTCCTAGCTTTTGGCTGGAAGAGTTCACTTGAATTTTTGTACTAATAATGTTCATGGGTGATATTACTTCGCTTGCGGGAATTGCCCGCGAAGCGCGCCGAAATTTTGCAGGAAAATTATTTACCACGGTAAAGCTTGCATACATACTCAGCAAGGGGTGGTGGAAAGATAAGCCCGACGAAGGGACCAAGCTCCCCTAAGAGGTCCAGCAACCCGAAACCCCGTCAGAAACAATGGGTTACAGATTGGATACCGAACGCGAAATTTTGGGCGACCGGCGAAAAATTTGGGGTTCTGTTGAAGAAAAACTGAAAATATTTGGTTCTTGTTAAGGAAAGTTAGAAAAATTGGGTTTCTATGGAAGAATCTGCCCTCTTCGTCCTAGACAGTTCCAATTCTCCCGACTAAGTTACTCCTTCCAAACTGTGTTGAGCCCCTCCTTGTGCAGATACAAACCTAGTTTATTGCTTAAGGGCATATCCTGTTGGGCGTACAAGGCAATAATATATAACCAGAACATTCTCTGCGCGTACTGTGTGTTGTGAGCTTTGATGTTTGTCAAAGAGCATTCACCTATGACCAATTGAGAATTTTGCTTTCTCCCAACCAAAATGTATTTGGGGTGATGAGTGTCTGTCTTTAAGAATAAAACCAAGACGCCGGGCGACTGGTCGCAAGGGGATGCCCCCCTCCACCACCCCTGGACATTGAGACACTTTTCGTTTCATACAAAATGATTATCATAATGTTGAGTCTGAATTAAGAATCTTCCCGATCGTAAGAGAAAGAGGATGGAACTTTTTATGGATTCAGTTTTGTGTTTTTCTGGGAATCACACCTACACGGAAGAATAATTGTGGAACCAGTACATTTATAAATTAAGCCAACATATCTGAAACGGGTGTTAAAACTATATGTAACTAAAGATGAAAGCGCGCGTAGCGCGCGAAAATTTTTGTGATTGTGATTTTAGAACAAAAATGTTACAGAGAACAAAATACGTTCATTATTAAACTCCTTTTTGGATCATTTTTGGTTACAAATCGCTTGGTGTAATACCAGGGCCACTGTTTACATGTACTAAAATTTTATTTTCGATCGATTTTCCGTATAGAGGGGCATAGTGGTCCGCACGGGGGGTACGGCCCCCTCGTGCCCCGGCCTGGCTACGGGCCTGTCTAATAAGAATTATTATTTCAAAGTTAACATGACCATCACTGAGATCTGCCAGGTGAAATACATTTTACCATGTCCCAAAATAACTGAAACTACGCTTCGCAGCGTGGATCATTGTCGGAGATCATGGACCCGACCAGGCCCGTTGCTACGGTGACATGTTTTGGGGTGTGAAGGTGACCGTCCCAAATTCCGGCTGGCTGGATGTTTTTTCCAACTGAGTGGAGACGTGTAAATTGCACTTTGTTTATGAGCGCTATGCGTTTTGTGTACAGCAGTGGGGATCCTTCCTTTGTCACTACATAAATGTGTCGTCCTGGGGGATGGGTCTAAGGGGAGGGGACACCCCTCCCCTTTGAGAAATTTTTGTTAATTTAAGGTTGCTTAGATGCAAAATGGTGCTGTCTTTGGGATATTTTTGGAGCTGATCGTAGTATAGCAAAGTTGTGAAGGGCTAGCATGGGCGTTTTCAGAATGCTTTTAAGACGTAAGTATATTAACAATCACCGCGCTCTGTCAAAATTTTTGAAAAATGTTTAACGGCAACAAAGTACTTTCAACCTTCCACATCATGCTACAAATTAGACTGAATGCAGTGGCGTACCCAGGATTTGTCTCAAGGGGGCGAGGCATGCAGTATGTTGTGTGACCGCCGGCCTGGGGTAGGAGTGTTCCCTCCCCTTTGAAAAGTTTTGAAAAATAAGGAGTCCTTACATGCAATCTGGTGCCAAATATGCTACCCTTTGAAGTAAAATTTGTGTTAAAAAATTTACGTATTTTTAGGAACTTAAAAACATATCGGAATAAGTAAGGGGGCATGGCCGAATGGCCCTCCCCTCTGCGTACGCCACTGATTGAATGATCCCATATTGATGAGAGGCCCCTTCAGATGTTTGGAGATGTATGTCTGTTTTCGGAGAGTGTTGTGATCAGAATAGTTCCATGTTTTTACCTTTTTAATGGTCATGAGAAGGAGTGCAAACCGTGACGCATGCGCGCGAAGCGCGTCGAAATTTTGTCATTGCAGTATATAAGATTTCCCTGACGAAATTTGCATTCAGAATCTGCATCGAGACAATTAACAATTGCCCAACAAACCTACATACCACTCAAAGAGCCAGTCGACAGAGCCACGGCACTACTTTTTTACGCAAATGTGGGGGGGGGGGGGGGACATTTGATATTGTGTCCCCCACCCATCGAAATGTGGGGGGACTTGTCCCCCCGTCCTTCCCAGGATTGACGCCCATGCTTTTATAATACACAATGAAGCAAAGAAAATTTTCGTAGTAGTCCAAGAATGTTTCTGTCACTCCACGCACGTATTTTCAAGTGCAAACTTTCCCCGAATAGAAGGCATTTTAAAGTAGTCAAAAGGGGACCAGGAGGTTTGTTGACAACATACCCTTCTCTAAGACAACATATTCTCCTCTTTCACCTCACCAGAAATTATAATTCACTAAATTATGGGTATTTCTCCAGCCATATATGATCAGTTCCAAAAATATCCCAAAGATAGCACGATTTTGTATCTAAGCAACCTTAAATTACAAAATTCCTCTAAGGGGACTCCTTCACTTAGGGCCCTCCCCAAGGACGTCACTTTCATGTAGTGAAAAAAGGATTCCACACTGCTGTATACAGTCGCAGGGAGGGACAAAAAGGTACAATTTACGCAGACTTGGAGGGGGAACTGAAGTGGCATTATGACGTCATCTGCTCTGCCCCCCCCCCCATCACCAAACTCTGGCGACGACACTGCGAGCATTACGCGACTCATCGAGCAAAACACCCTTTTTATGCGTTATTTTGGTCACGCGTGTATACAGCAATATATTTGACCCCCTCCCCAGCTCGGCTCTCGGCCTCTTTATGCTAGACTTCGCTCAGCTGATCCATTATGTTTGGCCCTTTCTGTTGAAAAATTCTGGCTACGCCACTGGTCATAATCATTGATGTAGGAGTTAAAACAGACACTATTTATCGTAACTCCTCTGCGAAACGAAAACGAAGATGTGGATCTGTCACTCAAAGCCACATGCCTACAATTAGCTTAGCTTATATAGTCAGAACATACAAATGTCGGAACACCGTAGAATTGCAAACAAAATATCTCCTCTGGACACTCCAATTACATCAAAGGGAGTAAATTATGGGTTTGGTCAGTAATATTCCTCTGTGGATCAGCTCGTGTGTAGGGGATGGAAGTTGAACGCCTCAAACCACGAAAAACGTCAGTTGTACCATGATTGCAAAGAAAAAGAAGAGACGGGCGTTTGTTTTTTGTTTTTTGTTTTTGTTTTTTTGTTTTTGTTTTTGTTTTTTTTTTTCTTAGATTGGTGTAGGTACAAACTTGGGTAACAGAGGCCTACTTTCCTAGACCATATTGCTCTCGTTTAGAATTTTGATATTTTGAAGACGGTAACGACATGGAATCTTCTTAAATTATCAAGTTCTTTGTACAATCAAAGCATCATGATAATTAGGACTATTCATATTCACGTCTTCCACATTTTTTTATTCTGGTTAACAAGCATTATTAAAAGATCTACAAATCCGATGAACGAAGTACATGTGCCAAATCCGTAGCCAATGGGGGCCAATTTTTCGCGAACCTTGGAAATTCAAATTACCATTTCATCAATGCATATTAGTACGGTCCTGCTCCGCCCTAAGAAAATATTCACCCCCTGGAGACTGGAAGCTATTTCGCCCTCGGTATTTTTTTCTGGCTACGGACCTGAATGTGGAGGAAACCCTGACCTAGGCCTCGTCAAAAATTTTCAAACCAACTAGCAAGTTAGCGAGGGGCATCAAAAATCCACCCAACGGTAGTGAAAGTGAAGATGATCATGAGCAATCATTGTTACTCGCAAATGGTGAGGATCCCTGCCCGTAGCTATAGGGGTGTCATTTGAGGAAAGCTCGCCTCCCAAATTTCAGCTAATGCCCTTCTTTTCTCAGCTTTAGCCACGATGAGAACCATAGGCCTCTCGGTGGACTTGCTCCATACAGCTGCCCTTTGAAACGTAGACCCTGTCCCCTAATTTTCAATTGCGAGTTACGCCGGCGGTGTGATTTGTATCGTACATAGGGGAAATGGGGCCTGACCTTTCATATTGTTTCTCCAAAGTGCCCCCATCCCCACCAGCTACTATCGTATCCTGCAAATCACGTGGAAATGAAGGTTATGTACACCCCAGATTAAATTTTCGTGTTCTTCTCTCCTCACACCTGGTACAAGCTGCTACAGGTGCTTGTGTTCCGGTGGGAGAAAAACTATTATACAAATAATGAATGTTTATGAGTGTGATAGCATGAATTATTTCATGAGTTGAAAGACTGAACTTTTCATTCAACGAGAAGCCGAGCTGAATAGAACGTTCATCTTTCAACGAATGAAATTATTCATTCTATCATACGAATGGAAAACATTCATAATTTGTTTTATATAACACATAATAACACATAACTTCCTAAATAGGCCGAATTTTGGTCAAAGTTGATTCAAGGAGAGGACAGGGGCAAACACCGTATGTTATTCTAGACTAACACACGATGGATAACACATGACCCTGTGATAGTGCCTAATAACCCATTGCATTTGACCACCAATCCTCCAATCAGATGTAGAGGAATTTATAAAGTGTTATATAACAAGGCAATAAACCACTCAGGTAATTAAGGTCGTTAAAACAAAAGAGAGTTGAAATGCCACGCGTTCATTTATGGCGCAGCTGTGTGTTTCTATTCTTTTTCTATTAATATTACCATTTGTGGCTAACTGAAAATGAGGGAGAATTAAAAAATATTTTGTTACAAAGTTTTCTACGATTTGACGATACCGTTGGGAATATGAATGGCTTCTTTTTTAGTATGGTGAAGAATTAGTAATATTCTCGCTTTTTTGTTTGTAAATATACGTTTATTTTAAGTAGAATACGAGAAATCGGTTGAACCTTTTTCCAACCTGGAAGGATTTAACTATTTTTTATATATGTGAGGCATACACTAACGTAAACACTGAAGTAAAATTTTGATTCAATTTCTACGTGTGCTTCTCGACATAATACCAGGTTGAGCTACTTATTTCTAGCCTTAATGGAACTTGAAGCAGAAAACTAATTTACTCACTTGAACGGCCTTGACGGGGGCAAGACAATTCGGAAGGGGGAATGAATTAAACTTGACTTGGATTTTCTCTTAAAGCAGGGAGGTGATAGGACCTTTCTCCTTCACAATATCTTCCAGGTCCCTGCTCAGAGTAAGTGGCAGCAAGGTTCAGTAGCGTGTTTAAAGGGGAGCCGGGGGCACAGCCCCCACCCCCTACGTCAGTCGGGGAAAATCACTTAGTCGGGGATTTAAGGGTTAGGGGGAGGGGAAAAGATTGAAGAGACACACCTAACACTCAAAACTTAGAATTAGCCTACAGAATGGGATTATGAGAGTATTTTTTCATTATTTTGTCGTTTACCAAAGAATCGAGCTCTTCCGATCGCCTGTCAGTAAATAACCAGACAGGAGGTTATCAATATCTGGTCAATGGTAAAGGTAGGCCTACTATGATCGACTTTCCTTCGCGCTTCGCGCTCGTCTCTTTAACTAGTTGTGACATTTCATAGTAAAACTGTCTAGGTTTAAGGATGAAACACGTGCTGTTAACTTTCGCTATGACTGAGTATTGTTAAATCATCTCAAGCAGCCTTTTTACTGGTCTCGTGATCTTAAAAGTACAGTCCTGTCAATATATGTGACACATACTGTAGCACACTGCAGCCTACCACGCATAGAGGATTAGCAATTAATCGAAGTGACTACACGATTACCTTGACAATATCTCCGTATATACGGTATATTCAACTAGTAGTGGAATACAATCATCCATACTTAAAGTTAAGTACAATCTCAGACCATTAGAACATTTCCAATTTCCGTGTTACAAAGGCCTACGCCACAATGCCTACGCCACAATGCCCTCACATGCATGGTTCAAATCCCGACATACTACGCTATTTGGCAGGGAATATTTCAGCACAGGCCACAGCTTTACACGTTACAATAACCTGAACTCTCCGTCATTGACATCGAATTTTACAAAATCAGAAACGAAAAAACCTGATCAATAAGGCCTCTAGAACCAATTTACGGCGGGCTTATTACCTTAGTATTGCAGGATCTTCCTGGGACTTCGCCTCCTGGACCCCCACCGGGGCTCTACCCCTGGACCCCGCCAGGGCCCTTGCAAGGGCCCCTGGACCCCACTAATGCAAACTCGCCCTTCGCACTTGTCGTGCACCTTCGGTGCACTTGTGACACTCCTCCATGTCAATCGGGGGAATCAAAGGTTGTGCCCCCCCCCCATCTCCGAAATACTGCACACGCCACTGGCAAGGTTCATTTTTAGGATATGAAGGGAACAATCACTGGTGGAGTTAAACAGTTAAAGGGGGGAGGGGGTTCACGGAGACCAAATATTGAAATCGTCTAAAAGTGCAGTTAAGCTACAGGTTTGCGTAAGTGGTAGTTTAAGGTGTATGTTTTCCGTATATCAGCATGTCGTAGTCCGTATACTTGAGTCACGACTCAAATAGTCCTTGAACAGGACTTAATGCTAAGTACACTTCGTTTTACTCTGTGGTACGGAGCAGGTTCTACCGTTAATGTAACTTAGTACAAGGTCCTGTTCAAGGACTAGACTCTACCAAACACTTGATGCCAAATTTTCTCCCTTGTTGGCTACACACGTTTGGTAAAAGCAGGACCGTATTGACAAATTTGTGTTAAATTAAAGGAGGCGATTTGCTACTTATCTAGGTTGCTTGAAAGGCCACACTGACTTCATCCCCAGTAATGTTAGGCAAAAGGCATGAGGTCTGATGTTCCGTATGGCGTCCCTCTGTGCGAATCACTTTCTATATGAAATAATCCTGGAGCCTGCACTGTCTGAGAAGCATATTCATATACGTTTGCAATTTAAGAGCAAATTTTAAGGGCGATTTAGGCTATACTACCATGGTTTGGGGTTATAAATCATCACCGATCGATTTAAAAAAATAAACCCAGTGGTGTATCTAGGACTTTTATTCGGGAAGGACGCGGGGGAATAGAACAACTGAATGGTTGGCCCAGGTTGAGAACCATTTAAAAGCGACAAACGCACGGGCCAGTTTGTGAGGATAGCGATCTGTCTTTCACACATTGAACTAGGATAAAAAATAAACATGTGAAACATTTTCCAGTGGCTGTTCTAGGTGCTAACAGGAGGAACTCCCCCCGTATCCACCTCCCCCCACTCCGTATCCGCTTGTGAGTCACCTGTTTTTTTTTTTTACTCCACCCTTTGTTCTCTCATTAAATTGTGTACACAAGTCAAAAACCCTAAGATTGCTGCATCTAATAAACGGATAAAGAGCCTTGTATATGGCCCCGATGGGGGGGGGGGGGGCGGGGGGATACCCACCAAACCGGAGGTTCACTAGATCGAAGTTCGCTAGACCAAAGATTCCCTTGACGGGAGGTCTTCTTAGGTTGGAGGTAGGGATGGGGTTCATGTTCGATACAGAATTAAGTTGGGATTAGGATAAGGATTATAGCATTGGGTAGGATTAGGTTTTGGGTTAGGAGTTAGGATTGTCGGTCAAGTAAACCTCCGATCAAGTTAACCTTGGGTTTAGTGAACCCATGCCTTTCTCGATGCATGTTGAAAGTAGAAACCTATACGAGGGTAAATTTATTTAGGGGAAATCCTTCTGCCGATATACGTTCAGATTGTGCTTTTTGTCGGTTAGTGTAAATTTAAATTTTCGTAACATTTCGGTTTCTTACAAGAAATGAAACATGCAAAGATCCTAGGGGATGGGATTTTCCGGCCATAGCTCCCTTTTTTGCCACTAGATTGTTTTTTTAAACGATCCCTAGCTGAGATGCACTAAAATTATGTGTGTGTATGTTTGTGTGTCTGGAATGTCAGATGCCAAGAAAATGCTTCTATCAATTAATTTCAACTTTTCCAAGGAATGGATTCCCAGACCCCTTTGGAGGCATTGCGCTATCATAGCTCTCGGGTTCGGGCTTTGCCCTCACAAAGATAACTTTCCCTTTTCTAAAATCCTGAATTGGTCTTATCAATTATTCAGTTACTGACTCAATGTATAAAGTAATGAAAAGTCCTATTCGTCCCTTAGAAAAAATTAAAGATCAGAAACAATTGGGAGGGATCGGGAAGTGCCTTTTATTGCTTTCTTTGAGTCATGCTTTGCAAAACAATTTTATGTTACGCTACCAGCCAACCAGTGGGGGAGATTGTGTGACATGCTAAAGCCAAATAATGTTCCGAAAACCACGCCTGGTCCATTAACAGAATTTAAACCCCTCCAACACCACTTTTTGAGAACTGGCGCCCCCGAGCGCAATGTCAATTCCAAACATTTAACAGGGACACCAAAGCATTCTGGCAAGTCATCAAAAGTTGTTTGCGTGCTGGCGAAAATAAAGAAAACTACAAATTACCTCACATAAAGTTTGTTGCAACTTTCAATAGCCTGATACTTTGGGCACCTACGGCGATCTGAAAGGGGGGACAAGGTGTTGAAATGTCTTTGATTGAACTTTACTATTATGGACATCTTCGGTGAATTCAAGGCTTGTAACGCCCTCGGAATTAAAGAGAAAATTGACTTGTATCATTACCTTACTATTTTTCTTCTTTAGTTCTAGTTGCTCGAGGTTACGGTACAGGCATTCCCCAGGGTAAGGGTGTAATCATTGAGAGGAGCGGAGTGTTCCGGCAGGTACTTTCAGACAAAGGCCTAATAGTTAGGCTCAATCATGAAGGCCGAATTTGTTCACCATGAGTATTTCGTATTTAAAAATCAGTCATGACATAAATTTTGCACACCCTGAAAGTGGAGCGCGAGTGCCCTGAAATCAGGGTTTGGTCTTGCCGTGAACTGCAATAAAATGAGGTAAAGAGGACACATCCAAGCTAAAAAGATGGTTAAGTGATCTTTTTCCTGTGGAATGTTTAGTGATTTTCCTGTATTAGTTACAGTTAAATAACCTCAGCGAAAACATAGTGGAAACAATGTATCTAATAGTACAGACATGATTAATTAAACCAAAAAAAGAAGAAAAGAAGTAAAACGAGATCTCTAAGATTTGAAATGTTATCAGTAAAGTTTTCGTGAATACAAACACTTATCATGTGTATTTTTTGTTAATGGAAAACTTTTCAACCTAAATAAATTTATGTAAAAATCTTTCTGTTCAGGACAAGGCAGTAAAAACTTAGAATATCACACATATAATCATCAATGGTGGCATCAAGCTTACATCATAAAGATACCACCCAGTAAAACACCAGTCCAATGCACACCTTTAACGTTAAGTTATTAGATAGTCTGTATGATAAGTTTGGTAATCCAATTAAAAGTCTGTAGCATTGTAAGATGATGGGAGATATGCGGTATATAAAGAGGGAAGAATATTCGTTTTTTTCAATGAAAGATTAGGATGACTTCATATGCCCGTCAAATCTCGAAATGCCCCCACCCTACACTCCCCTCCCCTCCATGGAAAAGTAGCTTAGTGAGTGCAAATGACAAAACCGTAAATTAACACAAAATAATTAAAACAGATAAAGTAGTGGCACCATCCTTTGCATGTCAATCACTTGTTGTATACTAAACATTAAGTCACAAATGCAGTACAGAAGCTAATATTATTTCAAGCTATAATGAGATCTAGACTAGTTTAAATTGAGTACTTAAAGGCTAGTTACTTTTTCATAAAGGGAACACAATTTTGGTTCTGCCCCATGAAATTTACTTCATTCATATGCCTAACACCCCTACTAGATAATTATGTTTCTACACCCCAGTATCCCAAGGCTACGGTTCAAATCCTGGCCGGGTCATACCAAAGACGCCTTTGTGCTTGGTGCTCGGCATAAACAATGGAGTAGGGAAGACAAGCGAGTGAGCCACAACTGGAAAAAAGGCCGTGGTCGTCTCGACTTGAACCAATTGGTTGGAAACTGGGACGTTAAACCTCATCTAACCTAACCTGACCCAAGGCTAAGATTGGGCGGCGAAGCCCAGAGTGTGCAGACAGGATTGATGAACTAGTCGCTATGCATAATTATGCATTGTTAGTAGGCTATCTGTAAGCACGGGCTACCTCACAGTTGTATAAGGGTTCCCTTATTGGAGGTTGATCTAGTTTTAACTTGTCTAACTGGTCTAAGTTTTCTGACACAAATCTGTCTGTCAAAGCAATAACGCATGAAAATGAAACGAAATTTCTTATCAGAGTACAAAGCTCATATGTAAAGGTTGAAAATGGAAAAAAAAACTGGGGGAAAATTTGTGAGCGCCCTATGTACTGCTTTTAAGCAGAGTTGGATCTTCGACAGTCGAAACCTGTTTTCGACGTAACTGTGTCAAATATCCTTTCGAAAACCTATCAAAAACCCCTTTTTGAAGTCGAAAAGAGTCAAAAACCGGCAAAAACTCTGAATGATAAAACTAACGCAGAGGGATTTTTGAACAATATCCACATGTATGGTCCTAAAGACTCAAATACGCACTAAACCAAATTTAAGTGTGAAAAAGAAAATTACCTTTTTTCTCCGTGATATTGTATCTAGGTTGATTAACTGTTTAAACATCAGAGCTGTAACCGAGTCAGATTCCAGTGGCCACCATTCCGGGCTAATTTCGAGTCCAGTAACCTCCGATTCCTAGCTAATTCGATTACAGGTTTTCCAATTCCGGGCCAATTCGGAGTCCGGCCATTTGGCAATCTGACCATGTAGTGCCTCATACAAATGCTTTTTTACTATTTACAATTACACTTATGGTGAAAACGGGCACTTTTCAGGAGTCAGTTTCACACCCTGGCTGACACTGTTATTTAATTGACTGTGTGACCATTTACTTGTTAAAATTGTGCACCAATAATAATGCTGCCTAGGTAAAATTAAAAAAAAAACTTTTATTTTTGTGGACTCGAATGGAATCGGCTCCGAGTCCAGCTGAGCCCATTCCGGGCCAACTTCAATTCCGTGACCTTCCAGTCTAGGCCAATTCCAAGTCCGGCGAAAAACGGACTTGAGTCCGACATCGAGTCCGAGTCTGGACTCGGATGTTACAACCCTGTTTTATATTGTTACTCTGTATGATAAATTATCGTACCTTTTTGTTGTTCCCGAGGAACAAGTTAACATTTCCGTATTCATGACTATTCTTCCAACTTTAGGAGAATCGCTTACAAATGTTAGCATACCAACAAGAGTTTCTCGGTGTAAATATCCCGGTATAAGGTACAATACCCTGCTAGCTTAAATAGTCACTGTCAGTTTAAATAGTCACTGCCGGGTCAAATAGTCAAGAAGTTAGTCATCTGATCTACAATTGTCAACAATAGACCTTACGCATATGACGTCACAGAGCATAAAGTGCGCCCACGGTCGGAGGCAAGAAAGTATCATTGCAAGTTACACCAACAAATGCAAACAGCTGATGTGTGGACCAATCGGTTATTTGGTTAGTTAGATAACATTTAACGATACACCAACAGGAATGTGTTATATAGTGTCAACTAGATAAAAAGGTAAAGGTTAAATACGCTTTCAAATACGGTTCAAGTTCAAGTTTGGTTTCAACACAGTTCAAACACGGATACACGCGTAAGTCTACTACACGCGCGTGCGAAGTCTGCGTTACGCATACAGTGTTCTTCATTGTTTTGTCTCCAAAATGGCGTCGCGTGACGTCAGTGCATTAGGGCTATTCGTGGGAAAGTGGTCGGACTAATACATTATGTTATGTTACTATGTATTTTACAGTAAGGAAATTTGTACAAATATTTGAAAGGATTTTCCGAACACTTGCTAAATACAGAAAGTCCATAAAATGGGCGACAATAGGAAAATTCACATGACCGAAGCAACAGTACATAACTACAACAATTATGAATGAAATAAAATACTGACAAATTAAAATTCGTTACCGTCTCTGGTTTTACTTCAGTAGATTTAAATTAAAAGTAGATGGCAGGGATTTAAATGTGGTATTTTCCAAACAATGGCTAAAAGAAGAATGAACGATACCTTGGGTATATTGCGCTTAAATATAAACTGCTCATTAAAATAACTTTTTTTGTTACTTTTTTGTTAAGATAAATGACGAAAGTACTAGTTTTCGAAACAATAAATGAACGACTGAACAAATCTGCAGAAGACAAAAATAAAATGGGACTTTTGGAGACATCAGACATAGATTAAACAATGAATTCATTCTATGAAAATAGACAATTAGGAAAACCACTTCTAGACAACGTTGAAACATTCCCATGTTGTGAGCGCTAGCAAACGACTTTGTAAAAACATAAAAATTTTACAAACAAAGATATTTTAAAATTTTTAAAGTAGGCCTGAAAAACACTCGAAACAACAATAAAATTATCGATGGGTGTATGCTTTTAAAGCCAGTCAGTAAATAGATTTTCTGTTGTAATCAGGATGTCACCGATTTACTGCAGTTCCTTTATAACTTCTAATTTGACCTAAGAATGAAATCTTTGGTTTTCCCAAAACGTGATGCTCCAATCCTGCTGTTTTGCATTGCTGAGAAATGCTGTAAGTGGTTCCCATTTCTGGAGATGATGACCTCGGTATAAGTTTCAGGTATGAGCCAGCCCAGTGTGTATGTGTAAGACGTGCAGAATATTGTGGGATGGTACCTGCAGAAAGGGTTTAACTCATCGGCTCACAGATCTTGTTGAAACCTGGCAAAAGTAAAAAGAAATAACAGATTTTTGCATAAGACTATTTTTATATAGTAGTAGCGATTTGGGAACTGACTTTAATCGTGGTAAATATATTATGTAAAGCTCGCAGCTGGAGCCCAAAATAGGAAGTAATGATACAACGTCTAAGAAAAAAAAAAAAAGACGGGATTCGATTGAATGACTTTTGTCTCTAATGGGGATTTCATCCTGACCGTCCAAACGGGAAAAAGAACTCATTGCTCTTTCATTTTTATAAAAGACAACGGATTAAATATTTTGTTCACCTCTTGATCAAATACACTATCGCAAACTTAGTTTCGTCTTCCTTGGGTTGCCTGAGTCAACCCTCCATGAGCCAATTGGTAATTACTTACATAATAAATCGGAACATTCCCCAGTCATACTTTAATGAAGGAGCACCCCCTCCCCCTCGCAAATGGTGAATGGTGGAAGCAGTCATTTAATGGATTAAAGTCTTGGGAGAACGCCTCAAATTGCCCTACAGACCATGTGGTTTCCATTTTTTTCAGGGTACTGAAGTGAGCCTCAGATTCCCCGCTTCTAGTGCTTTGGGATTCGCGCTTAAAGTAGGTCTGGTCAGCCATGTCCCCCATTTTTGAGAAGCTGCAGACGCTCTTGGTATAAAATTCCGACTTTCGAACTACTGAGGCAAATACCCTGGTTGCATGGAAGGCTTTTGAACGATAACTGCACTGAGGCTGTTCACAAAAACGGTTTTGATTTTGAGACCGGTAAAAACCGGTTTGGTTTGATTCGGTTTGGAATTTTTTGAACAACCGAAAAACCGGGTATTTACCAGTTTAAACCGATCTAGGTTTGAACTTGTTTCAAAATTTGACAATTTTACACTTTTTCGTCCCAAAGTTTGCTATCTTTTGAAACACATGTACATGGGAATATCGTCCACCATAACTTCCATAAAACTTCAGACAATTCCCAGTACGTGGCTAGACCTCGTGCAGGGTTCATACGCAAGGCCATTGTACTATTTTTAAAAACCGGTTTTGATTTAAAATCAGGTCTTAGCAGCTGCAGAAGCCGGTTTCTGGTTTTGGAATAACCGCCACAGCCTGAAACTGCACCCAAGCTGTCCTACATAAAGCACCTACTGGTGAAATGACTGCTACCGATACGTGTGGACGAAGCGACCAGAAAACAAAAGTAGTGTCTTTATAACATATTGTGTTTACTTTATTTTACATTAACAAGATTATACTTTAGTCTACATTAAAACTCCCAAGATTAATGACGATACATAGTTTTTAGCATTTCTTCTTCTTATTTATTTTTTTTTTTTTTGATCTCAGGCTGCTTGGCCGAACCGGAATTGAACACTTTGCGGTCAGGCTATGGCCTGCGAGGTCATTTAAAAACCCACGCTCTAGAGAGACGGTAATTATTTTTACAAGATTTAGGTCCAAGCAACAAGCATGGTAGACTGAATTCCGTTTGCTTCACCTTTTATACATAGCATGGCCCTATTTCTTGAAAAATAAGCAGCTGGATATGCCCCTTCATTTTGTAGATGTATTTACCATATTTGCATGTATACCAGGAGCGTAGCCAGAAATTTGCCAGGGGGCGAAGCCTGTAAGCAAACTATCTAAGCTTAGCGCCACCATAGGTTGGCGTGAAGCATGCAAGAAAATTTGACCGAAAATAACAGATCGCTGAAAATGGCATTTCCCAGGCCTTGTAAGTTGCATCTAAACATCTTTTTTATTTTTAGTTACTAGCAATATCATAAAAAATCATTACAAATTACCAAAACTATGCTCAAGGGGGGGGGCGGTTGCCCCTTCGCCCTCCCCCCTTGGCTACGTGCCTGATGTAAACGCAAGATGGGTCTGTTTCCCCCTTCCCTTCGGGAGAGATGAGAGGCATTTGTAATGAGAAAGGTGTGGTCGTTTGAAAATACAAAAATACTTTATTTGGGGCAATTTTAGGCAAAACAGACTAAAACATACCCTGCACCACTTTATAGCTTGACGAACGATATCATAGCATTTTCTGAAAACCTTCTGCCTCCGGCGCATAGGCATGGATACATAGGCAGGACTTGCTACTGAACGACTGTTATCTGAGCCGCTGCTAAGTTGCTGAAAGAGAAAAGGAAACATCCCTAAGAGATACAGATTTGGAGAGCGTTATTCTCTTTTCAGTGGTTTGGAAAGGCTTTGACCCCCCCCCCCACGTTCCCCTCTAATATGAGGCAGAGGCCCTCCCAAAAATATTTTACAGGGACCTTAGGATGATCTTCAAGTGACAACCTCGTACTCACTCTTTTGAATTAACCAGTATGAAAGGTGGTTGCCTAAGGTTATCAGGACAAGCTCCTCTAAAGAGGCACTTTGAGTTGATTCGTAACATTCACTAAATATTTCCAAACCTGCCAAGTTTTCTTCACGTACTAGTGACAAATGGTCAAACTAAGACCATCCTCATACCCTACCTACAAATAAACTTTTCATGGGTGATTAATTAACGATTCAATTCGGTTTTCAAAATTCGTGACTAGACACTTTTTCACATTAGTACTAATTGCACATGATGACCATTACAAGCATGGTTCCAAAAATTCCAATTTTTTAGTTTTTGCATAAGTGTTGGATGTGAAACTTGACGACTAATTATGCTAATTATAGGCATTGTCATGTGGAAGTGCCTTTCAAAATCCTCACAAAATTATCAGTATCAACTCAATGTGCCCCTTTCAAAGATCCCCACCCCTTTCAAATAAGCAAATCAAAATTAAAGAGTATGCGAGACCAGGGAGTTCGAGCCCCTAATCCATCAGATAATACACACTTGAGAATAATGTAGACCTCTTTGTTAGAGGAGATTTTCATTAACAGGTCCTTTAATTCCTCTTCCAGATTTGTTTGACGTAACCTCCATAATGAGAGTTTGATCCTTTGACAAAGATTGATGAAGACAATGCTTTGAAGTGATCTTCTCCACCGACTGATGTGAGACCTTTCTCATCTTTCTAGTATAAACGTCTGTAACTGTACTTTAAAGTGATCCAATTCTTTTTATTATTCTAATTTTGGCATGTCAAGTAGCGTCCCTTTTCCGTGAAGCCGGCAAGTCTGCCATTTGTCTACAAAAGTTCAAAAAACTTCCGCATTTTTCCTTAAATTAAGAATCATGGATGCATGTTCAGTACGTTTTTTGGACTTTAACTGAACCCTTTTGAAACTTGAAAGTTTAAACTGGCGTAAACTGGAGTTGGAATAATTTTTGTTTACCATGACGACTGGCAATACCATGGCAATGGGTAAAATCATCTCAAACTGTTTGAGGTTTAACAGACGACAAGTACCATTCCCTTTCAAGTGATCAAGAATTTGAAAGAGCAAGACAAACGGGAGATTATTGTCCGTAACAACTTCCTGGTTGTTCATAGTACAGCTACAATGTCCATTGGGAACTACTGGGAAGACGCCCTCTACATTGTAAAATTTCAGTTCAGTACTAAGTAATGAACGAAATGCTCGTGCATCTCAGTTGACAAGCGCCCTCATTTGCAAGAATGTGTGAGATTTAAAAAATTTACTTACTTCTTGACCGAGACTATCCTAATCTAAACAGGGAGTTGCTAGTCAAATAGCAACTCCCTGATCTAAATGAAGTTGGCATGGATGCAATGATTTTGATACCAGACATGTACAAATAACAAAAAATCTGAGTAAATAACCAGATTTGTAGTGAATGTCATACTGTATACTTCAGTCATCTTAGTATATAGCTACATCAAAAAAGAATGAGGGAAATGGTGCAGCCTAAAACTCACTCAGCCACAATGGTTAAAGAATCCCTAATTTGATACAATTTGTAACTAGTGAAGTACCCTTACAGCCTTAGGCTATAGCAGCCGTATACATTATGTTCAGTCATTAACTTATGTGGATCCCAATTGGCAGTCAGAAACAGTATAGCACTCTGTTTTGCACATTTTGTTCATTTTCATAATAGATTACAGAAAAAGAATTGATTATCAAATTAAAATGGCATTGAAAATGAATATTTGACACTAAGAGGTTTTCGACGCGTCGAAAAGGTATTTTTGACAACTGGATGGATAAAACCACATGATGTGTCAAAAACTTGTCAACCCTGGTTTGCGCTTTTTGCCTTTCGGTAATTTTACTTTAAACCGTGAATCAACGAAAGACGGTCGATGTAATTTACTGGACGATTAGAGCTATGCTCACAGAGGAAAACTGCCTACTTTTATTTATATATCCCCTCGGCATTGCTTTGTTCCTGTTTTTCAAGGCTTAAGTAAGTGTATCAGGTCAGAGAAGTCACCCGCTTTCTACATATGCGTTTCAAAATCAGTGCTTCTTTCGTATTCAAGTGTTCTGTCTAGTTCAGTATAGGATGTCTATTCGTGCGTAACAAGTAAAAAGGTGACGTATAGTGAAATCCTTTTCACAAAAGTTACATTTCTTATGGCAATGCAAAAGCTGCCATGTTAAGGGGGGGGGGGGCTCTGACATATCACATGTACGAAAAGTGACCAAACTTTGAAGTAAAATTTGACGTGTCGTTTCTGGTAATTGCCCCCCCCCCCCCCCCCCATTTCTTTGACAGTGGGTGCATTAAGTAGAAAAAATACTTACTCCATACACGCGGTTGGCCTGTGTGTCATCGGTGGGCGTCTCCCATTCTAGTGGGTGAGCTGACGTCACTTGGGTCACAAGTAGGCACATGGAAAGTATTGCTGCCCAGGTTACGATATGGTAATCCATGGTTTTCCTGTCAGGGATAGAAAAGATCAAAGCTAGATAATTGTATGATATTTGCAAACGAAAACACGTCAATACCTCTAAACACAGTGTTAACATTAGTTAACGCTAAACGGTGATCCCTTTAAGATACCCATTTAAACAATTGTATTCTGAAGTCCAGGCCATGCGCTAACCTGGAGCAAGGAAATTTTGGGAAGCAAAGTTAGAAAATGACTTGTATGTTTTTTTTTTTTTTAAAGAGCAAGGCACTAAGGCAATTTTAAGACTTTAAAAGTGCTGCAAGAGAACTCCTAAAATCTAGCAAGGGCGAGACACTTTTGCGAAACGAAGAAAACAAGAAGTTATGTCAGTCAGGGATATACTGTATCATTCCTTTGATTAGGGAGTTGCAACTCCCCGCTCTGATGTTTCCGAACTTTTCAAAACTAATTGTTTTACACTTTCATGTAGTAAAAATAAACAAATGAGAGAAACTAGAGAAAAAACAATATGAAATAAAGTTTACAGGGTACTTAAAAGTTAACTAGAACCTTGGTACATAATTAAGAGGGCACAAGCAGCTATCTGAAAGAGGAGCAAGGCGGTTACTGCCAGCGGTTAGCAACACGGCAGGTAGTGCGGGCACCGATTGGCAGCACATACAAAGGCCTGTTTCAATCATTCCTGCATCTCATAAATATATATATTCTCAGTATCATATGCTTTTAGTTAATTTAATTTATTTGTATGTTATTTCGCATCGTTCGGTTGGTATTTTGAAACACTAAACAGGGTTTTCAGCGTTTGTTTTTTTTTGGGGGGGGAGGGGGCTACACCATCCTGAGAAATGGTTTTAGTGTAAGCGTAAACCTACACTTTTAGAAATAGTTTGCTTATGTAAAAGAAGGTGCACATGTATACTGGTGACAGCTCTTGCAACAAGTTTACTTATTTTTGAATTGATGGTCATTTGAAAGCAAACTGTCTTCGGAAAGATTGCCTATTCTGGCAACGATGTTACACATAACTATATAAGTTTACCCGATTCTCTTAGATAATGATAATAATGATGATTTGGATTTTTATAGCGCCTTATATGCGACACATCTCAATGTACTTCACAATCATTACCCCTGGTCATTGGTAACTTGTCAAACTCACAATATACAGTGCACATCCGTTGCTGTTCGTCCCCTGCACACTGAACAGTAATGCCACTTCATCGTGTCCCCTGGGGACTTCCCATAGGAGCAGCCACATACAGAGCATCACCATAGCCTACAACTTACCTTACGGTTCAATCCCGGTGTTCCCACCTCTCTATCTTCCTACTTTTTCACGATTTTTCACGTTTTGGTCGAAACATAGACAGGTCGGAATATAGAGACGTGATGACATCTCTATGTTTCGACCTCTCTATGTTTCGACCGCAATTTGAAAAAGTCGAAACATAGAGAAGTCGAAACACAGAGACTTTGGACGTCTCAATGTTCCGACTACTCCATATTCCGACCTAAATTTCAAACGTGAAGAATTCGGTACATAGAGAAGTCGAAACATAGAGACGTTTTACACATTTCTATGTTCCTACTTCTCTATGTTTCGACCACAAATGAAAACATGCATTTTGGTCATATTCAATCTTTGGGCAGTTCCACTAGTCCGAAGGTTCCAGAATACGCTAATTAATTAGCGTAAATTGCGTAATTTATGCAACATTTCAAAGTTTGCTGATCGCGCATCGAGGCGAAACACTAGGGCAGTGGCACAACCAGCGGGGGCAGAAGGGCACCATTCAGCGTAGAATTAGCCTTTGAAAAGTACTCTGCATGTGTCGGAACATAGAGAGGTCGGAACATAGAGATGTGACCCTTATTGTTTAACTTCTCTTTGTTTCGACCAAAACGTTTATAAGTCGGAACATAGAGAGGTCGGAACATAGAGAGGTCGAAATATAGAGAGGTCGAAACATAGAGAGGACCCCTACCTTACAGGTACCAATTTAACATTTTAAAAGAAGAAATCGAGATAAAGCATCTTTTTTAAGGACACTATATAATGACCCAGGTGGGAATCCAACCGGCAATCTTAGACCACGAGTCCAACACCTTATCCAATAGGCCACCACGCCCTCGGAAAGATCATGCCATTTAAACCCTATTTATTTCAAGTTTAAGTTCATTTCTCTTATAGTGGTGTCGCCAGCATTTCAAAAATTGAGGGTGCAAGGGAGTCAAACAGAAATGTTGGGGAAAAAGTTGTGATTGCGCAGTGCGCTCCTGTTAAATGTGTACCTTTGTAGGCTGGTGGCTGCAAGTGAGCTCAAAGACGTTGACGGGAAAAATGCTTCATTCTCCCCGTTCCCCTGCCCCCGGTGGCGTCACTGCTCGCCAAAATGAGTGCATATCAAAAAGCCGGTTGCATTCACCCTGATCACAGTTTGGATGATATCCATGCCATTTTAGCTGAGACAACGAAAGACAATCCATTTGGTGCTAACACAGATTATCTATAACATGCGCAGTCAGACTCAACTTCATTTGTGCAGAACATCAAACATTTTACCCTTTTTTGATCGATTTATAAAACGTTCCAAAACAAAAGTGACCTTTTCGGTAAGGTTATTCTGACAATCATATTGTTGATATCATTTACCCAAACAGCGTCACTAAGTCAACTCACCCTCCCACTCCTGTTTCCTTGCAAATGTGCCCCTAATTGCCAGTGTTTCATAGGCCAAATTTACTATAATCCTTGTTTATTGAATATTCGTGAACCCAGAGCTGGCGTTTGCAGTAGAAATGTAGAGCGTTGGGAAACGTATCCTTTCGAAATGATATTCTGATACGTTCACACGCACTCTGACGTTGTCACCACACCAGCTAAGGATGGTAAAATGAACCATTAAAAAATAATGTGAAAATAAGCTCCAGCAGTTAGAATTTATGTACATTCCAATTATGGAACGGGCTGTGCATTTGTTTTCTTAACCAGGTCAAGGCTTGACATTCTCCTAAAGAAATGAAATTACCCGATAAATTTAATCAAGAGTTTACCGTAAGAAATGTAATGGAACCTGACATTTTAAATCTGACAAAATTAGTCGCAGATTATGCCGACATGTATACTTTGCTTGTAACTCAATGGATATAAATCAATAAAATCTCAAACACAGCTTTTTGGAAGAACGAATGGAAGTATCAGTATTGTCAACCACATGTCACGTCACTCGGAACTGAACTGAGGTCTTCGGTAATTTGTCTTTTATTTCCTCCTTGGGGAACTCTGAGCCTGAGGAAATGATGGACATTTAAAGTGCAGTACAAAGTCTAAGTACGATTTGTTTAAGTGTTAACACAATCAAAACCGGCATCAAAAGGGCAAAATATTATCATCCCTAGAGTAATGGAACGATACTCTTAATGCCCTCTTTACATCACTTTCAACTAATAGCCTACTTCAAGTACTCTGTTTCATTTAGAGTGCTGAAGAACAATTTTTACTACATTAGTTGGCATATGCTGGCGTACGGGGACCTTGCATACGTAGCAGGCTGTACGGCATTTTCCTTGTTTAGTCATATCGATTAAAGAGGGGTTGAGCAAACGGAGTCCGCTCTGCGGGGTAAAGGGGACAACTTTCAGTTGAGGGCACACTTTTCACACGAATTTTTAAGCACATGTGCCAGAAAATAGCCTATACTTTACCCGAAAAACAGTAAATTTTCTGGTAAATTTTCTGGAGGAATAGTAAATATTCCTCCAGCCCCCCTCGCCCCTCTAGCTCCCCCTCCAGCTCCCCCGCCGGCCTGCTACGCCCATGGTATCTGGTGTAGACCAGCGTCGGTATTTAACCGAAAGTCTGGAACTCTGAAATGATCATAAATATCCCACCACCATGTATCACATGCGTTAAACATGGTTTATTAGCTGTCGACATGAAGTTCATAAAAGTATCGCAGCCGAGATTTGCATTGGACTTCGGTAAAGAATCCCTGTCACAGAATGTTGCGAAACATAGTGCTGATATTTCAAAGGCCCAGTGTGTAAGAATACTAGCTAATTATTAGTCTCATACCTCCTAAGGGTCTTCTTGTCTTTGCAATTACAAATACCATCCTGTTACCTTTTAACCTCCTCTTGGTCTGTAACAGAAGTAATAACGTCAAGGGTAAATGTATAGGTCTATATCGGAGCAAAGTCATTACCAGTCAACATTAAAAACAAGTGAGGGAATGAAATAACACCATGACGAACTTTTAAATTGCACCCTAGGGTGATTGGTACAACTTCTTGTGACGTCAATTTCAGGACATCCTATGCTGCATTGGCAAAGCGATATGCTCGTGATTAACTTTCTGACTACAGTTTTCTTTCACGAAATCATTACTTCAGAGTAGTTAAATACAGACGTGGAGTATTTATAAATAAAAGGTACAGTTTAATTATCGTGTCGTTTGAATTCGTTAACTTTATTGGACTACTGCTTTTAGAATGAAAGTGAAATTAAATCGCTCACTTTCAAGTTGATAGTGTGGAACAAGGATGCAGGTTAGGTCAAACAAATGAAAACCTGACCTTTATTTTAAGGGTCGATCCTCTATTGAGTAACCCTGTGACATTTTCAAAAGGAATTGCACTGGACAGAGGCCTCAGAAGAACCAAATTAATATACCCTTATGGGGAGGATACTTAATTCTGAAAAAAGAAATCAAACGATAAGACAATCTACTGGTCACAATGAGATAAACTTACTCAAGAGAGAATAGTTCGGATAACTGTTTGTCCGAATATATTCTATTACCTAAGTTCGCCTTTTGGCGAGTGATTGCCCTGCGGTAGTTGTTGACTGGATACACTGACCTACATAGTAACTGAGCGAAAGTTTCCTCAGTAAGAAGAACCATGGAGATTCAGAGGGAAAGTTTCTATGTTTTTTCTTGTTTTATGTATTCACCGAAGTACTTTGAGAACCAAAATAAGTTTTTCAAAGGATTTTTTTCGGGAGGGGGGGGGGACGCAGACTTTCATCTCAATGAAAAGCCGTTCTTGAAAGATGATCATAAAAGTTGTTGGCGTTGAATAGTCTAACAGTCCTGAAGTTTCAGCTCTGGACATCTGACGTAAAAGTAAATACCTTTTTCTTTATTCGATACTGACAATCCTAAATATCTCGAGGCCGGGTCTGTATTTTGTCCCCAAATAACTGCACCTGATTTCCTTTCAAACCCATTCCCATTACCACAGAAGTCACATGGGACAAAATCCTTGAGAATAACTGTTACTATAGTCTGGCTGTAATAAAAGCAGAATAAGAAACCTTAGTTAGCGACATCTCTTACAAACCGATATATCTGCATGTAATCAACATGTTTTAGTAATATGGAAAGCATGACATACTAAAAGCTGCATTTTCATTTAATGGGAGACAGAGAATTCCAAGGCTGCAGGTAAGACTTTCCTGTAAATATCTGGTTATTAATTGTCTCTCCCTAATTTTTACCCTTTACTTTACAGAGTAAGCCTTAACGAGTTATGTATAATCAAGACATTTTTGTTATTCAGTATACTGGTATACATATAATGTACGTAATTGCAATCGTAAATTTCAGACATTGCCAATGATAAACAATACAGTTTTACTAAGAACTTTGTAAAGAAAAGTAGATAATATTCAAAGAATCTCAGTTATCAGCAGATATGTGTACACAGGCACCAACAGTGACACCGGCAAAAGGGGAATGGGTTGCGCGTGCCCCCCCCCCCCCCGCAAATCGATTTCAGATTTTTTTGGGAGGGGGGAATTTTAAAATGATCCCCAAAGGCGTTTAAGCTATAGATTTCTGTAGGGGGTAGGGTGAGATGTGTTTTTGACCGAGTGATGGATCTAGTGTAATAATTTTCTATCACAAATGGTTCTCAAACAAGCAGAATTTTCGCAAATCCTTCGCAAACTATCAAAAGTTTCGCGCGCTCCTCGAGCTTCAAACCTCACCTCAATATTGTTCTAATTATCAGTATCTTCCGATAGCAACTCCCGGAGAAGCACAGCAGCGAAAGTTGAAAGCTGTTTACGAATTCTCACGTAAAGGACTGGCTTTTTGATTGGCATGTAAATTTGTTGGGGAATTGGAAGTGTCTCGATGCAGAACCCGAATGCAGGTTTTGTCATGAAAATCTTATTTTAATGCAAAATTTTGGCCCTCTTACCGCGCATTCGTCACGGTTTGCAGTTCATCTCATGACCATTATTAAGGTAATAATACATGCAACTATTCTGATCACAACACTTTTTCGAAAAACAGAGGTACAGCTCCAACCTCTGTAGGGGCCTCACATCGATATGGGATCTTTCAATCTAATTTGTAGCATGATGTGGAAGGTTGAAAGTACGTATTTGCATTTATACATTTTTCAAAATTTGTTTTAAAGAGAGCTGCTCGCACAGCCATTATCGGTATAGATTGTGATTGTTAAGACACTTAAGGCGAATAAGCATTCTGAAACGCGCGGAGTTGTTAGTCCTTCACTTTTGCTGTACCTATCAGAGATGCCTAATATCACCTCCCTGTACTTATGCTCTCCCTCCCATTCCCGATTGCTGGAAGCTGTTCGTCTAGATTTTCGTTCAGACTTAGTCAGTCAAAATACTATAGTCGCAAAGTGCTCGGCGTCACACTCTATAGTATCATTTGCATGTCTGGTAATAAGCATCATGTCGATGCCCCATTTTGTATAATTAATTCAGAGCTTCCAAGAGGCCCTATACCGGTATCTGCCAGCCTTAGATACCCTTTTATAATGCACAATGAAGCAAAGGAAAATTTCGTAATAGTTCAAGAATGTTTATGTGGACTCCAGACACGTATTTTTGCGTGTTAACTTTCCCCGAATAAAAGTTAGTAAATTAGCCAAACGGGAGGCTTCTGGAGGTTTGTTGACAACATATCCTTCTCTTAGACAGCATACCTATTTCACCTAACCAAAAATTAGAATTCACTTAATTAGCCTATGGACATTTCCCAACCATATATCGTCACTTCAGCCCAAAAATATCCCAAAGACCATTTTGCATCTAAGCAACCTTAGATTAAAAACATCCTTTGACCCCTCCCCAAGACGTCCCTTTTATTTAGTGACAAAGGAAGGATCCCCACTGCTGTATCAGTCGCAGGAGCGCATAACAAAGGTACAATTTAAACAGACTTTGGGGGGTCAACTGAGGTGGCATCACGACGTCATCTGTGGTCCCCCATCACCAAATCCTGACGGCGCCACTGATATGTTGTAAACTTGGTATGTATATTTGTCATAACGGAAGGGACTTATGGTTTTGATGTGGTGGGTGGTGGAGGGTCATCTGAGGTCACCAGAGCCTGCAGGGCCGCCGAAAGGAGGAACAAGGGGGACAAATATCCAGGGGTCCGGGGCAATTTGGGGGGCCCGGGAAAATTGGTCATTAAATTATATTATATCATATCGAATTATTTCCTCGTGAACACCACACTTACTTTGGTGAGGGGGGCGCATTGAAATTTTGTACCGGGGCCCGGGTCGGCTGTCGGCAGCTCAAAGGCCAAAATGAAAACCTCATAAAACAAAAACATCAAGGGTATGAAAATGCCTTATAGTAAATGTCAATGATTTTTGCATAGAGATCAAATGTTATCTGGGTTAGGTTAGGTTAGGTTAGGTTAGGTTAGGTTAGGTCAGGTTAGATGAGGTTTAACGTCCCAGTTTCCAACCAATTGGTTCTAGTCGAGACGACCGTTATCTGGGGTCACCAGAGATGAAACTATGGACACGTTGTAAACACGATACACTGAGAAGAGTTTAAGAATTGCTTTTGATTGGGGTCAAAGTCATTTGAGGTCACCAGAGGGCAAACAGTGAAAACTTGATAAACGCGATTTCTTAAGAAGGGTAACCTTGTGGATCTCATACCACGGAAGTACTAGTTCCATGCTCATACTTAGCATTGGCATTCCTATATTGAGTACAAGACCCCTTTGTTCTTGGTGGGGTTCATAGGTCTTTGGAGATCACCAGAGAAACTGTTAAACCTCGTAAGCATGGTATCTAAAGAAAGATGGTAACGGATGTCTTTCTCACAATGTGGATTTCCCATGATGAGTTAAACAACCCTGTTGTTTTTGGTGGATGTTATTTGAGATCACCAAAGTTTGTAAATTTGAAAAATTCGTGTAAACGCAATATTTGCAAAAATGCATTTTAAGGCAGTCTACACCTAAGTATAAACACAGGGACTTAAAAATGAGTTTTACTATTCTTCAAAAAATGTGTAAGTCCTTCTTAGTGACTACAAAATTATTAAATTGAAAATTGCTGCAGATAAACCAGATCAATCATTTGCCATCATTGCGTTGCATTAAATTCGGCCCAGCGGTAGCGCTAGGTGGGGGAGGGCCATGCCCCCCGTTGGTAAGGCACCCCTCACGGCGCGAAAATCTTCCAGCTTGGGAACATTCGTGATTACGATAAAGCATGTAATACCCGAGGTCGAACAATTGCTCCGAAGAAAGGTGATTGTCCCCTCCCCTTTAGGAAAGTTTAAAAATACTTGGCGCTTAGATGGAAAATGGTGCTATATACCGGTATGATGCAATATTTCTGGGCACTGATCTTTCAAAAAATACTCATTAATTTTGAAAATAATGCATTTTCTAAAATAAAAGCACAATATACTTTCCTAAGGACGATCATGGGGTTTTGATTGTCAGGTATATTTTCCTATACCAACGAAATGCTGTCGCATAGATAGTCAGGGCTTCCGTACAAAAAAGTGTCAAACGGTTTTTGACATGGAGGCATGCATCCTCGAAGCCTCTTGTAACAAAAGGCAGGAGTCGAGGGTCCTCCCCAATAATTTATAGTGAATTAAATTGCTTTTGCAGGCTATTCTGGACAATTTTCAGAGAAAATTATGCCTCCTAAACATTTAACTGGAAATATTCACTAAATAGCTTGCAGGCAATGATTGCAAGTAGGTAATGAAGAAAGTTTTTCTTGTAATTTGCAAAGACTCCAATAGTCTGCTAGGGGCACTCTCTGCCAGCAGACGATCAAGGGTCACTCTACCTTACTGGTAGGGACCATAGCCCGGTACGGCCCATGAAATCCAATGACAAAACCGCTGAAACAGTGAGTTTTCAAAATTGTGAACATTAGAATGAAGCTTTCAGCTGCCTACAAATGCCCTCTGATTCTCAATGAGCATGGTCACACTGATCATAAGTTACTACTTTTAGAATAATAGCCCAGATCAACGGTCGGTCTAGTTGTTAAGGGGTTGCTCTTGGTTGGAAAATGGATGACGAGAAGGATTACAATGGTTTTCGAATAATACTATAATTCCACTCAAGCTGTCGTACAGCCAGTGATAATGAGACAATTTTACTCTGGTTGTGGGCCTAGAGAAAGCATTAAAGTTGCGACAACTATTTATGATATACGGGTGAAGCGCCATGCAGAATTAAGAATCATTTGTATTGTATGTTAATCAAGGACCTTGTCTAGGTTTTAAATAAGCTTCTGCACCATCCCAAACATACTTAGCAGTATAATCATATCTCTAAATGCAATTGGTGGCTGCACTTTGAATGTCATTAATTCAAACAGTAGCTTCACTTTGGTGGTCAATGATGACTTGTGCAGTCAGTTGTGGTCTCAATTAAGCCCACACATATTTCGTGATGATATGACCTTGAACAGTTAAAACTCAGTGCAGGCTACTATAGCTTTGACAGGGAAGTGCACTAGACAGGTGTTTTACTTTGAAGTGGAGGAGGGGCTAGAACTAAGTAAACTGGGTAGGGTGAATTTTTATTGTCTGGGTCGAAACACATTGCCCTTCCTCTCATTTTAGGGTTCCGGGTCACAAAAGTGGGAAGTCGACGATAATGTATGATAGGAGTAATTTTTATTAAAGTGCCAACTATTTCCAACAGAAACTTTTTATGGCCTTGTGCTAGGGAAATCACCCCTACCCCTGTACCCCCTCTAGCTACACCACTGTCGAAAATTTTCCATTGAACCGCCAGCGTTGAAAACCTGTTACCTATCAAGAGAAAATTATTCTCTTTCCTTATTGCCTACCTGTGCCACTTTGTCCTGCTTCTCGGCTGATGATGTGCAAGAATGTGAACCTGTGAAACATTCCATCCACAACAAAACCTTTTCGAATTTTGTTCTTGAACAATGTAATGTCCGAAGCTTCCAGAAAACTTACTCCCGCTCCCCACTGCTGAGTAGGCTAGGTATGGTGTTAATGCAAAGACTGTTTAAAGCTTAACTGTATTTGCATGTGTCAAACTTTCATCTGGTAACAAACGCTTTTATTATTTTATTGCATATTACTGTAATGTGTACAAAACAATTGTTTTCAGCATGGAGCTAATACCCTCAGCTCCATGCTTTCAGTCAATATAAGACCAAACCTTGATATTATTATTTGACATTTTAGGGTATGAGCTGACGTTATTTTAACCGCTGATCATTGAACCATCTCATCTACTTCTCTCTCTTCTCGGTGAGTTGTAACCGCACAAATGCTGACATTTTTACCCCCGCTGTGGCTTCCAGAGCATTTTTGTCGGTTTATGTCAATTGACTACTGATTTATATTTTCTCGAGTATAATCGCAAAAAGGAGAATTGTCAATCAAGCATGTATCCATTAGAATCTGTGAATACAACTCTCTGACGGTTTTATCGACGGATGTGTTCGACAGTTCAGCGAGGACTGGTTGATTCGGCATTAAGGGATAGGGTATGTTATTTCAATCGATTTCTTTCATCGTATTAGATCATTAACAGGGACTTTTATAGAAGAAAGTCCATTATTTTTATTGTGAGGTGTTATCTGGGTTCCGTTCGTTTATTTTTGGATGAGTGTACCTGTTTCATTGAATAAGTTGTATAAACACACCAAAACAGATTGGACAGAGAAGGAAGCAATCAAAAGTAATTCGGTTATGGGGAGCGTGAATGACGTATTTCGGAAGTTTTGACTCAATGCTGGTTCAAGGTAAACTCTTTTTATTTATGGTTCGCCTACCTTTACATGCAATGAAAGTATGGAACAACTGGCTGGCATTAATGTTCAAAGATATTAAACGGTGCTATCCTGTGGGAATTAAAGAGATGGTCAGGTGGGGGCAAAGGGCCATAGCCCTCTATCGGGGGAGGCAGGCCCGTAGGGGAATTTTTCAGGTTTGCTGGGGTCCCTGAGTGAGTACGATAAAATAAGTCATACTCGGTCACTCCGACGTTTTCCTTGTTTTGCTGTCAAGATGGGCAGATTCTTCAATAAAATCTGGGCCCCAGTTTCGTTGCGCTTCTTCTTTTCATTTTCTTCTTTTAATTTCCGTTCCTTGTTGCCATAAATAGTCCAAGCCCTCCTCTCCAACTAAACCAGACATACTTAGCCCACATAGCGTTAGGTCTCTTCCCCAATTCTTTCCCGAGTTGCATAGTTTCCCCCCTTTGTATTTGTGGTACGGAGAGCCACTCAAACAGGGCACCGATGAAATTTGCCTAGGGAATCTAGTGGCCGTACGACACGACATGTCACGATACTTCGAGACATAATTTCATCCAATACTGCAAGTAATTGTGCCGTAAAATAAAGAGTAAGAAAATTTCGTAATTTTAAGAAGATTCCACTATGATTCCACATCGTACGGATGCTGAAAGTTTTGAACATGTTCAAAACTTAATGAAAGGCTTAAAGATAGATACGGTACTCATCATTCCAGGCAGTTCCAATTCTTCCAACTAGGTTACTTCTAGCCTCGCCTTCTAGCTTCTCCTTATGGATACACAAACCTAGTTTATTGCTTAAGGACACTCTCTGTGCATGCTATGTAATATGAGCTACTCTGCATCTTTTGAATTTTGTAACTCTGATGTCAATCTAAAAGCAGTCACCATTGAGAGTTTTGCTTTTCCCCCACGTAAAAGTCATACTTGGGGTGATGAGTATCTGTCTTTAATTATAACCTGCAATAGCGTATCTGCAGCAACATCGGAGCTTATCGTGCCAAAGCGATACACTTGGCAGTCGCGAATCCGGTATTCTCGAGGAGCCTACAATATATGCCTAATCTCAATTAAGGCTACCGAAGGTGCACCACGAGCGCTAAACGCGAATTTGTTCGCGTGAGGTATTGAAGCCCCCGATTAGTCTCTCGCAATAAGAGGTAATTCAACGACAGAAAATCATTTCTAGTGACTCTATTATATATTTCAAATTTTGTGAAATTCAGTGTTAATGACTGCGTACAGTAAAATTATAAGGCGCAGAACAGCAAAAAACCAATTCATCAAACCAGTTCATCAATTCAACATTAAAGGGGCATATTGAGTTGATATCGATAACTTAACGAGGGTGTTGAAGGGTACTATCACATGACAATGATTATTATTAGCATAAATGGTCAAGTTTCACATTCAATAGTTACGTATAAGCTAAAATTTTGAATTTGTTGGTATCCTGGCTTGTAACGGTTGTGTGCATAATTTGAAAGAGTGTCTGGTCACGAATTTTTGATAACCGAATTGAATTGTTTATTACTCACTTGTGAAACATTTATTTGTATGCAAGATGTGGGGATTGTTTAAGTTTGACCATTTGTCATTAGTATGTGAAGAAAACTTAACAGGTTTGGCAAAATTTGGTGAATTTCATGAACCAACTCAATGTGCCGCTTTAATTGTTTACATATTGATGATTCTGTAACAGGGCCTACTTGAGACATTTGGGCAAAATTTCCATCTCCAGAATTAACGAGCTTAACAACAAATGTTATGATTTCAGATAATTTATATGGATATATTGTGAATATGCAAATCACGTCACAAGTTAATAATAATGTACATGGAACTATTTTTCAAACGTGGTTTAGTTTGTCATATGTAAACGGGACATCAAAGGTTTTATATAAATTTTCAGTTTTTTTTTCTAAGAAAGGGTGTGTGCAACATTTAGATGGTATGTGGGGTGGGTCTGCTTTGAAATGAAAATACAGTTTAAAGGATGAAACTGGATTACATTTGACAAACACACTTTTCAAAGTGGCACACAATTTATTGTTCCGCGGTATCCAGTTACTAGTACTAGTGAAACTTTGATTCTCACATCCCTTAACTAACTATACATCAGAATACTCGTAAATATTTCAAGTTAAGTTATAGTAAAAAGACGAATAATTATTGTAATCGGACATCAAAAGTTTATGCTGGGAAATTATTCTTTGTCTTCAGTGCTTTTTCCATCTTGCAATTACAGAATTAGTGAAGGTACGAAAATTTCAAAGTGCAATGCTTCCTGCTAACGCATCTTGCCAGTTGCCACTAGTTTTAGAGTTCGAGGTCTCACACAGAACATTTTAAAATGGAAAAAATGATTAAACAAATTTGAAGATGTCATGCGTCTTGGTGCTCTTTTCATACTGGGCAAGATCAGTTTTTTGTACATAATCTCGTTGCCACCCAATAATGTGTTTGTACACTAAGAACATTTAAGCTTGTCACTGAGACCATCTCCCACTATTTCAATGTTCATGTGTCTATATGTACTTTCAGTTTGGGGTTGAAGCATATTCCTATGTAAGGAGGGACACCAAATCCAATGGGTCCCTTATTTAATTCCATGCACAGACTCGGATGTAGGTGGGGCCTCATCCCCTCTGCCGAGGAAGAAATGAAAGGAGGAAAAGAAGGGGAAAAGAAAACAAAAGAAAAGAGAAAAAGGAAAAATTAACCAAATTGTCTGAAAACGTATTCCAAATATATACTTCTGATGGGGTTGGGAGGAGCTTCTAGTAGAGATCATCTCTTTTAAAATCTATTAAAGATGTTGAAGAAAATGCGAAAACATATGAATGGCTCGGCAAGGCTGCTAGTCCACAGTTGCATGGACGTGAACCTAATGATATAAACTGTGGGAACAATGCTTTTGCATTTAAATATATAACAATTTATGTCAAAGAATTAAACTTTCTGCAAACTATGGGGATTGCGATGCCAAATTTTCGCCATGTAAGCCTTTTAGGATGATTAAAGAAAGACACCAGGCTGGCAAGGGGATGTGCTATCGTGCGCAGTGGGGGTGGGGTATGGGGAAGCTTTCCCCCAATCGATTTCTGAATATTTTTTCGATTTTTTAAATGAATCCTAAAGGAGTTTAAGCTAAGAATTATCAGTGGTGTGTTTTCGACAGATTCATGGATTTATTTTAATCTCTTTCTATCACAAACATTTTGCAAACTATGAAAATTTTCGCAAATCTTTCCCAATCTATCAGAATTTTCGAGCGCTTCTGCCTTATTGTTGTACTAATTATCAATATAGTTTCAACTGATTCGTATTATTCATCGGTGAGATTTCTACAATTAAGCCAATTGTTTGTATGCATAAACGTGCTTACAGAAGACCACAACATTGTAAGGATCCAAAGCAATGGATGTCTTTTCACCTTCCCCTACTTTTGGGAAGACACATTTATGAAAACTGAAATCTTTAACGAACTACCAGGCAACAAACTCGCATTTCAAATTGAGAGACACTTTTATGGGGGGGGGGGGGGGCGCGGTTTGATAGTATCTCTGTGCAGAATCGTCAAATTGCATTCATCTCTGTTCTAACAATGATTTTAATGCACAGATTCGCGGGCTCCTCTCGCATTTGTCATGTTTCCGGATCCATATCTTATGACCATTATTAGGGCAATAATATCACCGATCATTAATCTAGCCGAAACACTTTTTCGAAATAAGAGGTACACCACCAACCTCTGAAGGGACCACACTTCAAGAGGGAATCATACAGCAATCTAAAACCATGAATAGCCTTTGGCAAAATTTGTCAGGTTTGTAGAATGTTGTGAAAGATTGGAAGTATGTATTGGTCGTTATTCATTTTTCTAGCATTTCCACAGCGCGCCTCGCGCGCACCCATCATTGACAGAAGGTTAATATTAATACATTTCTATAACACTTAGTCCACGACCCTTCGGTATTCCTACTACCACTTGTGCACTCCCCATTGCACGCTGATCGCTTACCTTCATATCATTCATATGTATAGCAGGTGTAGAACGTGTAGTCCTCTTTTGACGCACATACATGGTATCACGAGTGCAGTCAATACAGGTGCAGGGGTAATATCGCCATTTTGTGATTAGCCCAGAGCTCCCTATAACGGTCTCATGATACCAGTCTTGCAGGCCTGCTACGCCATAGCCAAAATATCACCAAATGATGAGAGTTCCTAGGTATGTTATCAGTCTGGCTTTACCAAAGATAGTATTATTTTGCATATAAGCCACCATAGATGAACAAACATTTCCAAAGGGGGGGGGGGTCACCCCTCCGCTTGGACCACGTACCCTTTCCTTTCACACAACCTAAGATATACATAATGAGAAATTTCCAATATATGAACAGCAAAAGTTTTGCTTAAGATTGCACAATTTTTCATCTAAGCCTCTTTAAATGAACAAAAATTTCTCTCAGCTGACGAAAATTAATACTACAGACCAATTTCGGGGAGAAAATGGGACATTAGATAGACTTAAATGCATGATAATTGTAATTATAAAAGAAGATGTCATCTGCACAAAACACTCACTTTTCATCTTAAAGTGACAGACAATCATCACCCCGAGTACATTTTTGGCTGAGGGATGTAAAAATTCCCAGTTGGTGACTGCTCTTTGATGGACATCAGAGTCAGAAATTCAAAAGATGCAGAGCAGTTCATATTACACAGCATGCACAGAGAATGTTCTGATTACTATAGGGCCTTATATGCTCACCAGGACTTAAGCAATAAACTAGGTTTGTGTCTACATAAGGAGGAGCTTAGGGCAGCTTTGGAAGGGGCTAGAAGTAACTTAGCTGGGAGATTTAGAACTGTCTGCAGATGACGGGATATGTCCTTTAAAACAAAATCATAACAGCTGGGTCCCACCTACTTAGCCTTAGAAAAGACAAGAAGGCAGGTATGGCTTTATTATGATTTCAAACTTAGAAGGCATTTTAAAAGTAATACGACTCTCAGACGTTTTATGTTTTGCACACTTTCTTTCTTAGAGAACCTGACCGATGCACATTCATGAATGTCCGCAAATACGTGGCAACTCACCATTGTGTGAATCATTATGTACTTTCTCCGACCTGCTAATCGCGCCTATTGTTTTGAATTTTTTATGTTTACATTTACCAAGCACGTGGAGTCTTTTGAATTCATTTTAGAACAAATAAAGGGGTAGAAAAAAGTATTCTAGAGCCTCACTGCCAAAAACGTAGAGTCACTTGATTGATGATAGTTAAACCACAAGGAAACCACGCCCTAATAGACAAATGACAGATTCGTGACTAAGATGTAAAATTATTCGAGGAAACGTGTAAGATTGATGGAAGCTAGAAGAAGGTTTTGTCAAAGGAGTTTACAAATCTATAAATCATAGGCGTAGAAAGCTTTTCGAGACGGGGGGGGGGTGAACGTTGTTTCTGACCGCCATCCTAGAGGAGGGGTGCAAGGGGAGGGTGTGTCCAGTCAGCTGTGAAACTTTTTTAATATTTGAGGGTCCATAGATGCAATATGGTTCAACATATTAGGCAAATTTTAAGGAAAATTACTGCAAATTTTTGACATTTTTTTACAGAGGAAACAGATAAGGGGTTTTCGTTCTTGGATTGGGGGAAGCATACTTCCGCCCCAATTAACACATTTTTGACCGGGGAAAAGCCCCAGCCCCCCCCCCCTCGCTTCCTTTGCATATGCCATAAATCATATAAGAAGCTACTTCAATTTACCAGCCTATTTGTAAGATATCGTCCCATTGTTTTAGACATAGCATTGAAGGGACTAATCATAAGTTTATTACGATCATTTCTCAAGGTAAACAATACGTTATTCAGCATAGGCCACATTTAACAATTCAGGTACAGAAATGTTGCCAAAAGGTTTAAAAGAAGCGTTTATGAATTAAGAGATCAGGGTCTTAAAATCAGTTTGCGGTAACTGCATTTTCCTTTATATTATTTGAGACTAATAGCTTACAAGGCTTATTTTTTCAAACGAATTGTAATGTAATACAACTTAACTAATACTAATTTAATCACGTGCTTTTCGAAATTAAAGTGTGTTTTTAAATTATTCGTCTGAAATAGATTATATGTTCTCAAGTGAAAGCCCTTGAGAAATTAACGTTCCGTACATTTAAGTGGCCGAGAAAGATTCGAGGAGCCTAGGCCCGTAGCCAGACAAGGTATCGGGGGGATTGAAATAACTTCCAGAGGTGTGAAAAATTTTCAGGGTGAGATATACTAAAATGCATAAAGACAATGGTAGTTTTTGATTTTCTAGGGGGTGAAAATTCGCCGCCCTGCCTCCCGGCTACTTGCTTAAGGAGCCGAATTATTTGATCAAGTACTTATTTAAGTTCTAGCTGTTACAGTGACTACAAAGTAAAAAGCTTAAAGGTGATCAGTCGTCTTGAAATATTCTTTGTGACGTCAGCCTTTTCTTGACATGTTTCTGCAGTCGTCACTGTTCAAGGATACACCGTACAAGTAGCTATGATGACATCGGTATAGCTAGTAGGTATACAGCTACAAGCCGTCTCTTCTTGCTTACCGATTAGCTATACCATGCTTGTACGGTGTATCCTTGAACAGTGACGACTGCAGAAACATGTCAAGAAAAGGCTGACGTCACAAAGAATATTTCAAGACGACTGATCACCTTTAAGGAAAAATGGCCCTCGGCCCTAAAACATTTGAGCCTCTGTAGATCATTTAAAATATGACCATATAATGGTATTTATAAGGACTTGCTTTATGTCAAGCTCTCTTTTATGCAACTCGCGGGTATGGTGCAAATTTAGGCTGCGGTATTCAATTGAAGAATACATTATGAAGCCATTCCAAACTTATTTTTAAATATGATCTTTTGCTGCTAAGCCACATGCAGCCCCTACCATCACTCAGCCTCCTACCCATTAGCCCCTGCTCTATCAAATTGACCAGCCGTTAGTCTGAGTTAGGTTTTAATTTTATTTCATTCATTTCATTTCATTTATTTGTTTTTCACACCATACATGTATACAAACATAATATATATATATATATATATATATATATATATATATATATATATATATATATATATATATATATATATATATATATATATATAAATATTTCTCTAATTCGGCACTTAGGGGGAAAGTTGTTGTTGAAAAGTCGACCTTAAGGGGAAAAAAAAATTCGGGTGAAATATAAGTTTCGCCTTAACGTTTCCACACACTTTTTCTATAGGAATACGTAAACTTACAAGGGCGCCCTCTTAGATTTACAAACTAGATGCCATTACTTCAAAGTTGTCAAATTTACGGACACCTTGCTGTTAACACGAACGTATGGCTGCCCATTGAAATAACGTTAATTATATTTTTAGACGTTAGGGCGAATTTATTTCTTATGTATTTTATTATCATTTTTTCGCCCTATGTACAAGCAGATATAACAATTTCCCCTTAAGGTGGGAATTAGCGTTATATATATACATATATATATATATATATATATATATATATATATATATATATATATATATATATATATATATATATATATATATAATATTTACATCAATTTTGAATAAATCCTTTATGATGTGAAGGAAGTAGAACAGAAAACCCTCACGGGCTTGACGAAGTGCTCTACTCCCTAGTGCGATAGCAAAAAAAGAAAAAAGAAACAACAAAAGCTTAACAAGATACTTCACTTACCCCCCTTTTTTTCTTAATTAAAGAACTGCCTTCTGTCAAAACAATAGTCGAGGTTTATTTGTATTTTCTTTGTTTTGATCAGCTTTGTGTGATTCCAATGTCATTTGAAAGTTAATTAAATGATTCATTCGTTCTAATGTCCCCAATTTTATACACCAAATCAAAGTAAAATGAGGTGAGCCCATAGAAATTAAAGTAAGGGAGAATGACGTCTGGCAATCTGGACTGAAACCATTGATTTGGCTCTCTGTATAACGGCAACAAAGCAACGGCGCGTAATAAATACATCACGTCGTTGCTTTTGCCCCAGTTTTCAAGTTAAGAGTATAAAACAAAACACTTAAGGCACTATGACTTATCCCTTGTGACAATTACTCCTAATCTTTCTAAAAATGGATAAAATGACAATGAACTTCTGAAGTGAAATGCACACTGTACGTGTGGAGACACGCCAAACAACCAGCTTTCTGCCGTACAGTGGAAGTACCCTAAAATGTTCTTGATCAACTGGTTAAAAGTGCCGCGATGCACTGTTTTAGTGTTCTCCCTTAGTTTAATATCTATGGTTGAGCCACGACTAAAATGTCTCAAAACGCCTTTTTTCGTCGGTGCGCTTCGCCCGCCACCTGCCTTAGCTGTACTAAGTTTCTCATTATTACTTCCTGCAATTGCCCCCAGGTTGTTAACGCTGGTCCCCATGAGGCGTTGCCACTGGACCCCCAACACGGGCCCTAGGCATTTCCTCAGGACCCCATCCCCTCGTAGGAGCGCTATTACATTTACGGTGTCTTTGGACCTTTGAACTATGTTTCAACCACTTATTTCTCATCACATTTCACCCTGTAAAATGTACTTGAAAATAATGCAGATGCAATTATTAATCAAGTAACACCCATTCACATTTTTAGCCGCCCACGTTTAGGACCTGCATCTACGATAACGTCAGTCACAAAAAGCTCGTCGGATTAAAATCAATCTACCACTCTCCCACCCCGCCCTGCCCTGTTAAAAAGTTATATGTAAACCACTGCATATAGTGGTGATACACGGATCCAGCCAACTCCGATTTGGGGAAGATTGCATACTTGGACTAGCACTTCCTTGTGGTATAATTGTGGAAAATAATTTGAGGATATAAGGTTATTATGGGTAATTTTATCACAACGAGTCAAACGCCCCTTCCCTAATCCGCCCCTTTTCGTAAGAGGATTTTGATGCAGCTTTCCTAAAGTCGAATTGTGTATACATTTGCTACTAAAAACGTCCTCGATTCCTGTCATTCTCAGTGGCGCCGCCAGGCTTTGGCGATGGGGGGGGGGCACAACAGATGATGTCGAAATGCTACTTCAGTTAACCTCCCAAGTCTGCGCAAAATGCTTTTTGTTATGCTCCCCCTGCGTTCATATAGTGGGGATCCTTCCTTTGTCAGGTTTCACTACATAAAGGTGCCGTCCTGGGGGGCCTCCCCTTTGAGAAATTTTTGCTAACTTAAGGTTTCTTAGATGCAAAATGGTGCTATCTATGTGACACTTTTGGAGCTGATCATATATAGCAAGAAAATGCCCATAATTCAGTGAATTCTAATTTTTGGTTACGTGAAAGAGGAGAGTATGTTGTCGAAGAGAAGAATACGTTGTCAACAAACTTCCTGAAGCCCCCCTTTTGGCTACTTTACCTCCTATTCGGGCAAAGTTTTTACCCCAAAATACGTGCGTGGAGTCCACAGAAACATTGTTGGACTATTACGAAATTTTTCCTCCCCTCCATTGTGCATTATAAAAGGGCATTTAAGGCTGGCAGATACCTGCATAAGGCCTCCTGGAAGCTCTGGATCAAGTATATAAAATGGAGCAATGACATAATGCTTATTACCTGACATCCAAATGATAATACAGAGTATGAAGCAGAGCACTTTACAACTATCGTATTTTAACTAATTTTGAATGAAATTCGAACAGCTTTCAGCAATAGGGAATGGGCTGGAGGGAGAGTGTAAATGCATGGAAGGTGATATTAGAACTCCCTGATAGGTATAGAAAAAGAGGTGAATGACTAACAAGCGCGTTTCAGAATGTTTTTTGTTGTAAGTGCATTAACAATCACCATTCTATACCGATAATGGCTGCGCGCAAAGCGCTAGGTAAATTATTTTGGAAAATGTATAACGGCAAAAACGTATATTCATCCTTCCAAATCATGCTGCAACAAATTAGATTGAAAGATCCCATATTGATGCTAGGCCCCTACAGATGTTGTAATTATAGTTTCATGTATTTGTACCTTAATAATGGTCATGAGATGGAGTGCAAACCGCAACGCATGCGCGCGAAGCGCGCCGAAATTTTTCATTGAATAAGATTTTCATGACAAAACCTGCATTCAGAATCTGCATCGAGACACTTTCAATTGCCCAACAAACCTACATGCCACTCAAAAAGCCAGTCTTTTAACTGGTAATTCGTGAACAGCTTCCACTTTTGTTGCTGTGCTTCTCCAGGAGTTGCTATCAAAAGATATTGATAATAAGAACAACATTGTGGTAAGGTCTGAAGCGCGCGTAGCGCGCGAAAGTTTTGATAGTTTGCGAAGGATTTGCAAAAATTCTGATCATAGTTTGAGAAACATTTGTGATAGAAAATGATTGCAATAGATCTATCACTCCGTTCAAACACTCCTCACCTTACCCCCTAAAGAAATTTATAGCTTAAACGCCTTTTGGTATCATTTTAAAATTTTCAGAATTTTTTCATTGGGGGCACGAGCCCCCATGCTCCCCGTGCCCGCGCCACTGTTTTGTCCTAGTCTTTTCCCTCTTTCTTACATTGTTAAAGGGGAAATGCAGTCATCCAATGACGTAGCCAGAATTTCTCTCACGAGGACCATGCAGTATGTTGTGTGATCGCCCACTTGGGGGAGGGGTTTGCGGAGAGGGTTCCCCTCCCCTTTAAAATTTTTATTTTTATTTTATTTTTTTTTTTTTTGAAAATTAGGTGTCTTTCCTTGCAATCTGGTGCCACATATGCTACAATTTGAAGTTAAAATTTGGCAGTGTTCATTACGTATACAGTTAGGTACTTAAAAAATAGGCATCAGTGAAGGGAAATCGGCATCAGTGAAGGGGGGCATGGCCCAGTACCCCCCAAATACGCCACTGCAGTCATCCCAAACAGAATTAGTATACCCCTTCATCCTAATTCATGAATGGCTTTTTGGTCATATGCCAATGTGTTTGTGACTGCATTGTTAAAGTCATAGAGAATAACTCCTTGCTTTACCCTATGTTTGAAATAGTTATTTTCTATGCATCTTCAGAGGTACTTGGAAAGCAAATGAGATGAAATTTGCAAGAGTTGCTGATTTTTCAAAGCAATTTTGGGGCAACTGCCTATTGCCTTTAAGTTAACTTTACTCAAACTGTAATCTGAGATATTGCATTGGTATAAAACTTGTCTTCGTCAGTTCGATGTAAAGAAGAATACCTTCGTGGCACGCGGATATAAAGCTTTGCCCCAAATCAGCTTTCGGGACGGGCATTATCGAAACATATCTTTTAACGAACTTAGACATTTTCCAAAAAAAAATATGGTTAACTTTCTTCAATGTGAAATTGATCCTAGGGTGTTACCAAAACTGAGTGTACAGCAAAATTATGACCAAATAATGATCCAGAACGAAAGCCCGCGTATAAAATTACGGGACGACCTATTTGTGGGAACGCATTTTATTGATCCCGCATCCACCGTTTAGTAGACTTATTTCAGACACTTCTCAAAACGACTCTGCGGTCTGAACCTTCCAGCTACATTCGCCCACGCCCTTTGCACACCGTACCAGCAGGATTATAAAGTACGAAGGCGTGAATGGTAATTGAAAGTTCCCAAAAGATTGTTGAAAGTTCCAAAAAGACTAGTTAAAGCAGAACTCGTTAATATTATTGGTAGAATTTGAGCCCAAGACGAATGCCTGTTTTATTGACCCCGGTAAACTGTTCATTAGCCTTTTCTGGGTTTCAGGAAATTGTTATAACTTGCCCTAACTATTTGTTCGAGGAGCTTATCTCAATAAGCAAACTGCTTTATATAGATACAAAGGGCCAGAGGGTTCTTTACTTAAACATCAATCTCCCCACGGGCAAGCCACGTTCTACGCTTTCCTTAATTAAGACAAAAAGGCCCATAATGTTGTATTATGAGTAAAAACTCAGTGGTAAAACGATAAATCATACAGGATCGGCTTCATTTTGTTGATTTTCTGGTAAAGGTGAGTATTTATCCAAGGCAGTAAACCAAAGCTTTTCTCGTCATAGGCATTCTTTTCTAGAAGGTCAAAGCTGCCCTTATTTTCAGTGTCACTTGTAATGAACTCATTTTTTTCAGGAAAGTGTTGGAACAATGACGTGTATGGGGGTTAAAATTAGTCGAAGTGCGGATGAGAGAAAAGGTCTAGGCTGAGCAGCACAGACGTATTTGGAATTTTGCAAATACGCCAGGTTTACAAATATTTTTTTAGCATATGGATGCTCCCAGGGGCGGACTGGGTCTGAAAAGTGTCCAGGGCAGCTTTCAGCCCGGCCGATCCATTAATCATGTCTGCGTTGCTTAAGGTTTATCTGAGAAAGACTTTTTTATATGCCATTTTTATGAGAGTATGCGCCTTAGCAGTTCACTGCATCTCGCAGTCACACCATCGGTGATGAGTCTCAAGTGCTCCCGTGGGTTCCAGGGGCCCGTGTTAGAGTCCCTGGCAGGGTCCAGGAGAGGAGCTGTGCAGGGTTTCAACGGGCAAGGTAGAAAGCGATTAGAGTTACTCTGTTGGGGAAATTTCATAATGGTTGGTTTAAACATATTATTATTATTAGAGGGGTTTTCCTTGGGCCTAATACAATCTACTCAGAAGAGACATGGGGGTCATTGTTATTAACAGGCTAATCCCTTATTCCACTAGCACAGAACCTTCGGATAATGACTGGATCATCGAATGTCTCAGGGGCCGTAGAGCAGTGTTGGAAATACCCCGCGGAGCGGACTCTGTTTCCTCAGTTCCTCAGCTTTCCAAACCAGGGACATGATTGACCAAGGACTATGCCGTACAGCCTGCTACGTAGGCAAGGCTGGAAACCGCTGAATGTGTGGACGGTGAACAGAATTCCGAGCTCTGATTCCTCTCTCGTACTTAAACTTGGAAGTTTGTTTAAGTAAAATTTACCGTTCCACACTCCCAAGAGGTTTACTTATATCTTTGCGGTTAAATGATGTACAGATTCAGCTATGATATCCAAGGACAAACGCCTTTCATAAAATTTGGGATGAACTGTCGAAGATTGTCGTCACCGTGTTTCTTTTTTGTTTAATGATTTTATTTGTTTATACGCAAACGTATATTGTTTTTCAAGAAACCATTTTTCTAATCTAGTGGATTCAATTCAACACAATGGTTGGGTACACAAACCTTGTGAATCACTGCATGACCTTAAAAACGTGCACATTTCTACAGGTTTCCCTAAAATCCATACTACTTCCGGAGAGTGAGTTGAAAAAGAATCGCCCTAGATACCGGCCGGTAGTCAAAATAGGGGCATTGGGATGCCCCCTAGGAGATATATTCACCCCTCTGGCCTAGACATTTTGCGAAATTATATTACTAAAGCTGAAATACATCCTAATGTATCTCGCCACCTGAAAATGCCCCCTTAAAAGTTACATCTCCCCCCCCCCCTTCAGTAACTTGTCTGGCCAAGGGTCTGCCTACTAGATGCACAGAACCCAGGACGATTGAACATGGCACAATAAGCGAACCGTATTCAAGAAGTGATAATATAACTAACATCTGTGTAACTACGAAGATCATAGTCAATGATGAGGGATAAGTCAACTGCAATTTAAGATAAATTAGAGGACAACTACTAAGGGTCATAAATGGGCAGTGGCGCAGGCACGGGGGCATGGGTGGCGTGTCCCCCAATCAATTTCAGATTTTTTTTTTTTTTTGAAAATTTTTAAAATGATCTCAAAAGGCGTTTAAGCTATAGATTTCTGTAGGGGGGAGGGTGATGTGTGTTTTCGACCGAGTGATGGATCTATTGTAACCATTTTCTATCTCAAGTGTTCTCAAACTATCAGAACTATCGCAAATCCTTCGCAAACTGTCAAAATTTTCCAGTGCTCCGCGTGCTTCAAACATTACCTCAATATTATCCTTACTATCAATAATTTCCGGAAGCAACTCCTGCAGAAGCACAGCAACAAAAGTTGAAATCTGTTTACGAATTCTTAGGTAAAAGACTGACATTGTGATTGGCAAATAGGTTTGATGGGGAATTGAAAGTGTCTCGATGCAGAGCATGAATGCATGTTTTGTCATGGTTATCTTTTGTAATGAAAAATTTCGACTCGCTTCGCGCGCATTCGTCACGGTTTGCAATCCATCTCATGACCATTTATGAAGGTAATAATACATGCAACAATTCTGATCACAACACTCTTCCGAAAAACAGAAGTACATCTCCATCCTCTGTGGGGACCTATGGGATCTTTCAATCTAATTTGTAGCATGACGTGGAAGGTTGAAAGTACGTATTTGTCGTTACACATTTTTCAAAAATTTTTACCGAGCACTTCGTGCACAGCCATTACCGGTAAAGATGCTGATTGTTAATACACTTACTACGAAAAAACATTCTGAAACGCGCTTTTTAGTCCTTACCCCCTTTTGCTTCACATATCAGCTAGATCTAAAACCACCTGCCTGCACCTATACTCTCCCTCTCATTCCCCATTGCTGGAAGCCGTTAGTCTGGATTTTCGTTCAAACCTAGTTAAAATACGATAGTTGTAAAGTGCTCGGCGTCATAATCTATAGTATCATTTGGATGTCAGGTAATAATCACCATATCAGTGACCCATTTTATATAATTAGTCCAGAGCTTCCAGGAGTCACTGTACCGGTGTCTGCCAGCCTTAGATACCCTTTTATAATGCACAATGAAGCAAAGGAAAGTTTGCAACATAGTCCAAGAATTTTTCTGTGAACTCCACGCACGTACTTTTATGTAAAAAACTTTGCCCGAATAGAAGGCATTAAAGTAGCCAAAAGTAGCTTCAGGAGGTTTGTTCACAACATACCCTTCTCTAAGATAACATAGTCTCCTCTTACACGTAACCAAAAATTAGAATTCAAATTATGGATATTTTCCAGCCATATATGATCAGTTCCAAAAATATCCCAAAGATAGCACCATTTTGCATCTAAGCAACCTTTAATTACAAGAATTTCTCAAAGGGGAGGGCGACACCCCTCCCCCAGAACGACACCTTTATATAGTGAAAAAGGAAGGATCCCACACTGCTGTACACAATCGCAAGGACACACACTCTCCTCTTCCACCTAACCAAAAAATAGAATTCACAAAATAAGGATACTTTCCAGCCATATATGATAAGTTCTAAAAATACCCCAAAGATAGCACCATTTTGCATCTAGGCAACCTTAAATTGACAAAAATTTCTCAAAGGGAAGGGGGAACCCCCTCCCCCAGGACGGCACTTTTATGTACTGACAAAAAGGATCCACAACTCTGTAAACTATCGCAGGGGCGCACAAAAAAAGTACAATTCACGCAGACCTGGGGGAATGAGGTGGCATTACGACATCTGTTCTGTCATCCATCACCAAACCCTGGCGACGCCACTATAAATGGGGGTGGGGTGGATGGGAAAACGAGTTGACTCCGAACTCTGGAGTCTAGGTTTATATTAACTTAGTTTTTCATAAAAGAGCATGCTGCAGGTTTTCCCTGTTGGAAATGAATATCTTAATTAGGGCGATCCCAAATTTGAGTTAAACTCTTGAACTGAAATTGCACCCGACGTAAAGGTGCACTCTACAAGTCGTGTTAGGGGTTTCGCCAGCATTCGCTGCCCTAAGAGTCGTGACTTAACACCCCCCCCTCCCCGACCTGACTTAGTTATTAAATGAACACAGTTTAATCAGATCCAATTAGTCAGTAAAACATGTTCACACTGGCGTAAATATGATTTAGCATTAAATTCGTAGCCAAATTCAGATTTAAAGTCAATTGAGGGGGTAATTTGACTCCACCAATGATGAAAATTACAAGTGGATTCTGAGTCAACTCAGGAGGTCAAGTCGAATCCGGGTCAAACACAGTTGAAAAAGACCACTTTTATGAAAAGCTCAAGCCAAAAGGTTAAAAATCCCTTTCTCTCTAAGCACCTTTTTGGAGTCAACTAATTTTGTGGTGTTATCTGGACGTTTTCCAAAGCCCCGACAACCAAAGCCGAAGGGAGAGGAAAAAAAAACAGCACCCAAACGGAGAGAAGTACCCTGGAGCTATCCAAAGTGAATGTGACAAGCCTGTCCAAGTCACACACAATGCACTCTCCCACACTCTCGTACGCCAAAAGCTGCTTATCAAACGCACATATGCAATCCCTTGAGAGAAAAAGCTAATTGATGTAAAAACATTTAAAATAAAATACCTATCGCTATTAGGAATGCTCTGTTTGCTTGAAATGAATTCTGTGTGATATATCATATATACCAGCATAGTTTTATAGAATGCGTCGTCGTCGCTTTATTCATGTAGTGGATATACTGTCAATTAGTTCATACACCTGTGCTATGTGTGATCATCAGCAGGGGCGTAGCTAGGATGAAATATTTAGTGGGACCTAGGTAACAAATGGGGGGCCGACACCGCCGAGGGTCAGGCTTGTCAAGACTATCTAAGCGGAGCGCCACCATCAGTTGGCGCGGAGCGTGCAAGAAAATTTTTGGCTTAAACAAACCTTCCAGATGGCCGGAAACGGCACTTCCCACGTGTTTTAAGCTGCATGTACCCAGCCTTGAAATTCGAATCTCATGTCTGCCATTTCTCAAATAATGGGAAAAAATCAATCCATGAAAAATGGTAATACACAAGGCCGCACAAACACTTTTTACTAGGGGGCAAAAAGTGGGCATTACTGATCTGTGGTCTGGGGGAGGGAACTAAAGGGAACGGGTGTCTCCCTCCCCCTTGACGAAATTTGTAATTTCAGGAGGACGAATAGATAGCAAGCCATTTCAAGCCATTGATGATTGAAGCTACCTATAGCAACAACAACAACAACATTATAGCTATGCATAATCGCGCGAAGCGCGAGAATTTTAGAAAAGTACGCTAGAAATACATCCTAATAGAACTGTAAATGATTAGTGATGTGTACAGATATAGGTATGAAAATATTGATCTGCCCATTTTATTTGAAATTGTTTAAGTTCAATCATTACCATCACAGTTATTTCTTATATTTTTACTGCGTTTTCTCTGTATACTCTCAAAGTTGGAAACGGTGCACTTTGAAAATTTCTGGGGGTAATTGCCCCCCCCCCCCGCTGTGTACGAACGTGGATATCATATGAGCTGAGATAATACAAGAATCATACTAAATTATGCATCCCTTTTCATTTATTCTGCCTGCAATTCTCCCATATTCACCTTCTAGTATACCTCTGTTACATTTGTCCATCACCCTGTCCATAGGCTACATGTCCACTACTCAATTACATATCCCCTAGATCATACCATTTGTCTCCAACCTAGGGTTACCATATTTATTTTCTAGCAAGGAGGACATAGATCACTGTCCTGATGTAGGGGTCTAAGGGTGTCCCCTTCCCTTTGGAAATTTTTCCGGTTTTCAATGGTGTCTAGATGCAAAATGGTGCTGTATTTGTTCACGGACTCAAGTCATCGGTATATTACTTGGTCAGACCTATAATACCACCAGTAAATCTTTCAAACTATTTAACCCGCAAAGCAGAAGTAGGGATCATGTGGGAAACACATGAAATCCGGACCTTGTTGGCAATTTTACAAATCCGTCCGGACCGTGACGCCAGTACGAACTACTAAAAAGAGGACTTGTCGAAAACAACAGTTCTACAGTGCACTTGTCATGGGCAAGGAGAGAGACAGGACATAGTGGACATACTTTGTTAAGGATAGAAGAATTATTCGAACGGAGTACCTTACCGTATGGCATATTTTGTGTATGATACCGTATAGAAATGGTCGTGTAAGAATGGTCTTCAGTGTATGGTTGCCATGTTTCAGTAAATCAACCAGCCATCCGAAAGGCAAAAAGGGCCTAACCTGACAATGTCACATCCGAATTAGTCGTTGGGACATTCGTTTTATCGTCCAAGTGAATTATATGAGAATTAAACGACAGTGCAGATTATATACCTAACTTAGTGAAAGTAGGCATTTTAAAGTCATAAGTTGATTTCATACGTGCGCAAAATGTGTTTTTCACACATTTACTTTTTCTTAATTCTTACACATTTTATTTATTTTTTGAAGGAAATACTTCAAAGTTTATTTCCGTTCAAACATTTATTTTTTCTTAATTCTTACACATTTTATTAGGACACAAAAAATCGGGGGGGGGGGGGCTGCGAATATCTGGGAGGCCTAGGCCCCCCGCCCCCCCCGTAGCTACGCCGCTGATCATCAGGACTACGGTTATGCAATATTTTTTTTTGTAGTCTTTAACACGACCTTTACTACAGGAGTTCTAGAGTGTATTCTCAAGTAAAATTAGCATCTGAATAGCGAAATGCGAAGTTGGCGGAATTTCTTATGAAACATGTTACAAGCAAGAGGAGATTATAAATTGAGCCTGCTCGTCTAAAAATTAGGAGCTGGCAGATGCCACGGGATTGCATCTTAAGAGACAAAGCCTACAGAAATTCTCTGGGAGATGACCTTATCCCCCGTGAGGAGGGGTCCACCCCTCTTATACAAGCCATTATACGCTTTTGACCTTTGCAAGGGTATATTTCAGTGGCGTGAAGATCTAGGTCACCAAACCCAGTCTCCGTGCTCTAGGGGGACGGACATGAAAAATTCAACGCCATGGGGTTATAAACATTTGTTTTTTTTTTTTTGCCCCAGATGTAATTGTTTCCACCGTTTTCTTTCCTTGAAAATCCGAGAATCCCAGAAATTGTTTATGCCTAGAGCGGAAATTTATGATTTGTTAAAGGGAAAATCGAGGCCTAGCCGGCCAAACTGATGTGTTGGCTGTAGATCGTCAAAGCAATCGACACGTCGCGAACCCATCTAGGGTCCCAAACGCAGTTGTACCGTCCTGTCCCTTTTGTGCTTTTGTGCTCTTACGTCATGCCGTGCCTGTTTCGAGTGCACTTTGTGCTTCATGTTCTCACAGTTCTCACACGCAATCGTTTCGTCTAACCAAGTGGTCTAACGTTGTAAAGCCTGCGTGACCAACTACTCAGCCTTCAGACCTCAACCATGGAAGTACTACCTATACTTCCATGTCTCAACACTATGCTAATGTCATGCGTGGCCTTGTTTTAGGCTGACTGAAAAGAATAGGCTTACATATCCACTGTCTCTTTGGCTGTTCTGGACAACTTGGTTGCCACATTAACTGTAAGCACGGCTTCAGTAACGACAAACTCATAACACCAGAAATAAAGTAAGTTGTCTTCTAACACTAATTATGATTTTATTTCTCACAACAAATAGGAATCCAAGTGTGAAATAAAGTAACAGATTTTCAATATATTAATTAAGCCCAATTGAAACGACAGATGAAAATGACATCAGAACTAGACGAAGATGGGCTATTTCCACACATAAAAAGTAGTAGCGCACTGCATATGGTTAAAGCACACTAATGTGTTTATTACACCAAAAAAATTTCAGGTCTTACCAACCACGGTTTAGAGGTAAAGAATGATATATAGGCAATTCAAAATAAGGTTGAGTAAACTTATTTTCAAGATATTAAGGTAAAAAGAAATCCACTGCTTGTTATCTCAGGAATAATTTGCTCACCCCAAACTTCCTTTATTCTCAAATGGTGTAACATTCATAACCCTTGTAATGCTCACTATTTTGGAGAAGAAAGGTTATACACTGTTAAAACACTGTTTAAATTTTTTAAACAACCACATATTAACCAGTGAATCGCTCAATGTTGTTTAAATTTCAAACAATCTTGTTTGAAATTTGAACAACATTGTTTAAATTTCAAACAACCTTGTTTGAAATTTAAACAACATTGAGCGATTCACTGGTTAATATGTGGTTGTTTAAAAAATTTAAACAGTGTTTTAACAGTGATATCGTCGGAGTTCATCTGTGAGTATGAGTGGCTTAATTATTATGAAAGCTAATTCCTGTCCCCACCACGTAGGTTCCGTGTAAACACAATACTTCCCTCAAAATTTTCTGTGATTTAGGAAGTGCATGTTACCACCAAACTGCTTAAAATTTTAAGATTGAAATTTTGAGTCTTCATTTTGAGGGTCTTTTGGGGTGAAATTAATGGAAATGGACCGTTTATTCGCAAAAATGTCAAAATATTTGCAACAACTGTATGAAGCACACATAACCAAGGAATTATTCCAGATGGCACCCCCGATGAAGCTCTCGAACTTGATACTCTGAGAGTGGCAAACTTACCTGAATTACAACAGCGGTATAAGTGTTAGTACATGTTCTTAGCTAGAGCCTTTGCAACGCTTTTCTACGACATTGGCCTTCCAACTCACAGGCGTAGGAAACTACTCTCGATAAGGAGGGGGACAGAACGTTGTTTCAGACCACCGTCCTAATGGAGGGGTCCAAGGGGAGGGGTATTTTCGTGATTTTTTCACAGACGGAACAAATAAGGAGTTTTGTCCTTGAATAGTGGGAGCGGGAGCATACTTCCCCCACCACATTTTTGACTGGAGGGTAAAGCCCCTAGCCCCCCTCCGCACTTCCTAAGCCTATTTTTGACTGGCGTGAAAACATATCACTTGTTCACTGCCCCAGTGCAAATCTGTCATGTTCATAGAATTTCAGCTGTTACAACTGTATCAGTGAGTTCCAGTGGCGTAGCCAGGATTTTTGGAGTAGGGGGCACTGGGGGTCAAGAACCTTTCTAGGGGGCACACTTTCTGAATTATATCCCTTTCTATAGGGCTTATATACAGAGCTGTGCATTCCAAAATTTTCCACGGGGGACACCTGGGGTAGAACGGCTTTGTCGTCGGGGGGCACTTGCCCCCTCACACCTCCCGTAGCTACACCACTGGTAAGTTCTCAGAATCTAACATATGGCTGGTCAATGACCATAAATCTATTGTAAAATGCCCACAAAGAGGAGTCGTTTTGAAAAAGGTATCTAAAACATAGAACGCCACACTGTGTTTGCAAAGATTTGCCAGACGGGAGAGGGACTAGCTTCCCAAACGGAGGCTTGAACTTAAAATTCACTACAATAATCCCATTATGGTTGGACAAGAATGAGTTTCCAGCTCAGTCATCTTTTAAGACTTGTTGTAGTAAAGTTAAAACTACACCTAGCAGGGAGCAGATCCGGGATTATTCACCGGAGATGTTCAAGCCCGTAGCCAGACAAGGTACTGGAGGGGAGCAGAATTTTTTCAGGGGGACGAAAATTTTTTCAGGGGGGAAAATGTGTACAAATGCATTAAGTCAATGGTAAGATTCAAACTACAGGGGGGCAAAAAATTTCAGGGGGGCTTGGCCCCCCGGCCCCCTTGACTACGGGCCTGGAGATGGTTGTGAAGGATGAGCGTTGTACGGGACCAGGGGCGATCTAAAAGGTTTATAAATTTTGTGTTCCAAACACCTTATGTATTGTGGGAAATCGTATACTACCGAGCACAAGATTTGTCAATACAGTTTCGTCGGCTAGCGTGTACTAGTAACCAGTATATGGGGAAATTTAGCATAATGAAACCAACTTATGAAGTAGAAACATCAAGATTGTATCGGGCAGGAAACTACTGAGGTCGTTTGAGGAAGTTCATTGAAGGCATAAAAAGGTAAACCGTAGTGACAACTGAAAGCCGTCAGAGAATACCCGTACACACTTTTTATTGATAATTTGTTGATTATTATTTTTAGGGGTGTCGTAGCCCTGCCCTCTCTATAGGCCACCCCTGGTATCTCAAGCATACAGATAACAGGTGGCACACCGTAAAACATAAATTTGCAACTGATCCATCAAGTAAGAGTGGATTGTGTCTAGTATGAGATAAAACTGGCATCTTATACGCCCTAAAATGAGGACACAAAAACACTGTACAGTTCTGTGTCTAATACCTGTGGGTAGCCAGTTGTCACTATGGAACAAAATGCGTTACACAAGCTTTCAAAAAGATCAGCCTGACGGTGACGGTGAGTTCTTTTTATTAAATAACGATAAACATGATAAGATATTAAATTTCAGAGCTCTCCGTCAAATTCCGTTTCCCCGACGGGGGTGATTAGACCGTCCGACGCAGGAGGTATATCTCCTTGCCCCCTCCCTTCGGCACCAACCGTTTTTACCTCAGTGCAGAACCCACGCAATGCGGTATATCTTTTTGATTGACTGAAGTCAAAATTAGATCCCATATGGCTAATTAATGATGTTTTGACTAATTATTTAAACAGTGCTGTACGTCACACTTAAAAGCGTCAACACAATCAATGACGTAACTTCTTAAAGAATGAGCCAGTGCCGAAATCTGTAAATCTTTAGTCCGATCTGCTGACATTGAAGTGTTTCTTGTGGTGAGATGCTGAGAAAAAACCTTGTATGGTTTGAAGATAAGTTAGCCTAATATGACCTAGAAGTGAAAATATTACACTGAGAGCTCGATTGTTTGTATATTGGAGATCACAGCTGTTGTGAAATTGTAAGAGGTGGTTCGTGTTAGGAAAACTGCAGTCTGGCTTGGGTGTAAAATTGAGATAGGATGTAGTTCTTTAAATTTCTAATAATATCTACACAATCTTTACAGTTATCAATACGGAACAAGTGCGGAAAACGCCATTTTAAAAAGGAATTGAACCACCATGAGGCATCCTTCCGCTTCTTCCTTTTAAGAAAACTAAAATAGTCATGTAAAAATAAAATGTTTTTAATGTTTTACAATTTTTGTACTTGAAGCTAACTAAGTGATTTCTTCATTCTATTTATTCATTCACAGATCTACAAGGATCTTTGCTTTTGAAAGCAAACCTCTGCCTTTTTTTCTTCCCAGGAAGTGCAGATGTATAACGGCTTTCCCGTGTAAAAATGAAAGCCGGAAAAGTCAACGGATTTTGATTGCAAACTTCGGGGAGCTAAACGGTGCTCTAGGTGTTGAGGAATAAGGCCCCGTTCGGCTCCGTCACACTAATGACGTTTTAAAACGTCTGAATCAAATCCGATCTAAATTCCACTTCAATTGTTGGTGTCGTATTATTAATGTTCACAGTTTAATAAAACTGGCATTTCCCTTAATTATCATCGCCCATATCTGATAGGCCAGTTTTATTCTAAATTGTGTAGGACTCTAATACGTTTAAGGGGAATAGATAAAATCTAATGATATTGGGACTTGCCTATTTCGAAATAAAAGCAGACATCTAGGCCAAGCAGTTGATAAAACATTAAGATCTTTCTCTGGTTTCCTTTTACGCTACTATCATTCCCCAGAGTAAAGAAAATCTTGCTAACATTTTATTAAGTGAACTTTCTTTTCCTTAGTTAATAGCTGCTCTCGGCTAGTTGCAATTTTCTGCAAAAGTCTTACATTCATCTTACCTCTAGATATTTACTTAACCGACACATTTACGGGAGAAAAGACCCTCTGTATTGGCCTTAAAATAGCATACATTACCCCTACGCAACATGACTGGATTGTTTCGCCTTACGTCAGTCAGTAAACTCCAAAACTTTCCCCGGGCCTTTGAATAATATTTTTGTTCAAGCATGGAAGTATTTTATGGTTTGAGAACACTGAAAGGAGAAGTTGCTTAGCTCTGTACGTAGCTGTAAATAGACAGATGGCAATTTTTCCCCCAACAAGTTACGTTATACGAAAGGTTTAATTTTCATCAAAGTTACAGACAGCTCTTAAAGGTAAGCGGTTTCAAGTTTTTTTTAGAATCATAGGCGTAGGAAGCGGAGGGCTGGGGGGCTTTAACCCCCAGTCAAATAGGTAGTGGGCGGATGTATGCTTCCGCCCTCTCCATTCAAGGACGGCCCGCCCCCTCCATTCAAGGACGAAAGCCCCTTATATGTTCCCTCAGTGAAAACTGTCAAAAGTTTGCAGTAATTTTCCTCACAATTTGCCCAATATATTGCACCAAGCTGCATCTAAGGACCCTCAAGTATTCAAAAATTACCCAAAGGAGGGGTAGGCCCCTCCACCTAGACCCCCTCCCCCAAGACGGTGATCAGAAGGAACGTTAATCCCCTAGTCGAGAACAGCTTCCTACGCCTTTGCTTGGCATTATTCTTTTAAAATGAATTTAAGACGTAATGTCAGTAGTACTACAGGGAGAAAGAAAAAGCCTCACCTTCACTTAAAAAGAAATAAACAGTACACTCAACCTCATGTTAAATATCAACTTAAAGGGAACAAGCAGTCGCACCAAACGTACTTTAACAGATAAACTAAATGTTAAAATCTCTATCCCTATCTCTATTGCAAGATCTTTCATAATTGTTCGGAACATAAATGCGGTTTTTTCAAGGTAAATAAAGGAGTTGTTTTTCATTAAATTGAAAATTCAGTTAAAAATTTTTGTCACATGATTTAAACGAGCCATTCATGAATTAAGATACCAGGGTATTCTAATTGAATTTCTGGTGTCTGCATTTACCCTTTAATATTAAAATCAACTGCCTTCAATTTCACTGTTTGCTTCTAAAAGAGAGAAACAGGGTCATTTCCAAGACAGTCTCAACATTTATATTTCAAAAGTATACGACAAAAAGTGACATCACACATTATGGCGACATTAGCATTTACAAATGTAAGCATTTAAAATATTCATATTTCACGGGCGTAGGGAAAGAGGAGGAGCAGCGGGAAAGACCATCCCCTACTCTAGAGAGTGCGGGACGACATGACGAACGCTCCTTTTCGCCCCCACACTCTTCAATATGTAATTGATATTGCCTACAACACACCAACACGGAGTTTCTTCATTGTCCATAGATTACATAAAAGGAACATTAAGTTACGGACAGCTTCATACTTACAAGAGCTCTTCGCGCGCGTTACTGATTTTCCGTTTTCGAAAGAAGGTAGGCTACAAGTAAAACTTTCTTTTGTTTATTGAAGCCTCATATAAAGAGTGCGAACGTTTATCTGTTTTAGAGAGATCCCTTTTCCCTAATAAGTTCATCTGAGGTGCATTAAACATTCGACCCAAGGCTTTCTGAAAAGTGAAGAGGCCATTGATCTGGAGTGTGAGACAGTTCACCATTGCAATTTCATTAAATACTAACCGCATTATAACTACTTCTATGACACTATTTAACCAGCGATTCTATGGCACAGGAACAGGTTCGGAGATTTCTTCTCAACAGTGGGGAGGGGGAGGGGGGAGATTGACGATCTTTCAAAAAATTTACTGTGTGAAAAACACAAAGTCAATGAACTTTGTTCTTTGAAAGTGGGGGTTGTAACCCCTCACCCCCTGTTTCTCCGCCCCTGCACAGGAAGGGGACAGGGGCCGTGGTATCCCCGTCGAAATTTTTCCAATTTCTTCGAGAGCCATAGTTAAGATAGTATGTACGGTAAAGTGTGTAATCCTAACGGTGATCAGTCGCCCCGACGGTTTACATTCGGTTGCTCTCAATTAGCGCAAATCCTTCGATACGAACAAAAAGGACGTTTGGGCATGCTTCACGCTCTCTCTGGTTCCTTTGTTTTCGTCTATTATTTGCTTTCATATAGTAAATAGAAAACGTCCTTCCACCTTGCCTAATAATTTAGATATACTGAGTTATCCTCCACTGTTCTGTAAATGTTGCAAAGTTCGTCTAAATCCCATTATTGTTCACCTTCTATGCAACATGATACAATGCATAACAATTTATTCCTTTCCTTATGTGTTTGTTCACCTTCAGTATAGATTTTTCAACATGTATTTCAGATTTTTGCCGCCTTTCGCAGTAATTCTGCACACAGGCGTATGAAGCGGGTGGCTGAACCCCCGTCAAAATGTGGTAGACGGAACTATGCTTTCGTCTCCTTAATCCAAGGACGAAAACCCCTTATTTTTGTTTCCTCTGTATAGGAAATGTCAAAACTTTGCAGTAATTTACCTTGAAAATTTGTCCAATATGTTGCACAAATTGCATCTAAGGAACCTCAAATATTCAAAAATTTTCCTCTTCCCCTTTGACACCTCCCCGGGACGGCGATTGGAAACAATGTTCAGTCCCTAGTCTCGAACAGCTTTCTACGCCTGTGATTCTTTAGACAATATCTATTACAATACTATATCTACCGAACAGGCTGTGTCAGGGGAATAAACAGCGATGACTGGCTCATCACAAAATAGTGTGAATGGCTTCATTGTTCCTAAACATGACCCTGTTTTTTTAACAAAACGTGTTGGTTTCCCGGGACACTGAACAGTAGCGCAGGCGGAAGGGGAGGGGTAATGAGGCGAGTGCCCTCCCTCCAAATCGATTGTCGAAAATTCCGATTTTTTTTTTTAAATGAATCCAAAGGCGTTTAAGCGGTAGATATCTGTCGGGGGTTGACTGAGGTGTGTGTTCGACTGATTGATGGATCTATTTTAATCATTTTCTATCAAAATTGTTTCCAAGCTATCAACATTTTTGCAAATCCTTTGCAAGCTATCAAAATGTTTGCTCGTTCCTCGCGATTTCAGTCTCATTGTTGTGCACGTCATCAATACCGCATGAAACGTATTAAAAGTTATTCGTCGTAACTGAGGGTTTTAAAATTAGGCTGAATTTTCGTTTGTGTAGGCAGAATTATAAGCAGGGGAATTCTTTTTGTCCTCCCCTCCTTTGGGGAAGACATGTTTTATGAAAATTGAAGCTTAAAGGATGGCAAGACCGCAGACTCACCTTGTGAATAGCAGAAAGTGAAAATGTCTCGATGCAGAGTTAGCAACCAGCTTTTGTCGTGGAAATGATTTGTAATAATAAAAAAAATCAGCAAGCTTGGTGGGCATGCGTCACGGTTTGCACTCCATATCTTCTGAACACTAATACGGAAATAATGCAATTCTGGCCAAAACACTTTCGAAAGGTATAGGTAGAATGGATCATGCAGAGTGTTTCCATTTTATAATTACCGTAAAGCTTCCCAGAGGCAATGTGCCTGTCTCAGGTACCAGCCTTGGAATGGTGCCATTCCACAGCCAAAATATCACTAATTAATGGGAATTGTTAATCATGTAATCCGTTCAAAGGTTTGCCAAATATAGCACCATTTCGCATCTTAGCCATCTATCTTAAATGAACAAAAATTCCTCAAAGGGGAGGGGTGTCCCCTTAGAGCCTTCTCCCATGACGGCATCTCAGCACGAAGTAACAAAAGAAATGATCCCCGGTGCAAACTATCGTAGGTGCGCATATTCACAGTTGTACGCCTACTTTGTAGCTTTATCTAGGTGGAATACGACATCATCTTTGGTGGTGCTCCTCCCACCCTCCTCCACATCACCAACTCACTGCACTAAAATTGGTAGTTTCTAGTGCCTGAACACATGTGCGAAATTAAAATGTTATAATAATAGCACCATAGTACCACAGCACCATTTTGCATTAAGGTCATACTAAGTGCAAAAATGTTCAAAGGGGCGGGCACACCCCTTCTTATAGATCCCTCTGTTCCCCCAAGGGACAGCCCACTCGGATGTCCAAAAAGTCTTTCATATGAAAAATTCCCCCTAACCGGATTATTGTTAAATTGAAACGTTAATTTGCCTTTCTTTTGAAAGTGCACTATACCGGTAAATTTCTACAGCATGAAATCTCAAAATGAGGGGCAGTTGGATGCACTTACAAGGTCGGGGAAGCGCCATTTCCTGCAATTTGAGAGCGATTTTTGGTACGCTACGCGCCAACTCATGTTGGCTCTCCGCTTAGAATCACAAACCATTGAAGAGGCCATTGACCATCCATTTTTAGTTCACTCCCACACTCCAAAGTACCTTCGCACGCCTGTGTGTCTTGAAAATGAAACACGCAATGTGAAGATAAAAATTGGACTAATGATTTTGACATTGCAACCGTTGCATTACACGTTTTTCAAATTTTCAAAAAAAAAAAATTGGCATCTTATATAATTTATACCCTCAAGGCAAATTAGCTAACCCAAAGGTCAAAACAGTTTGTCGAAAATAAAGAAAAACAAGACATTGCTAATTAAATGTGAATGTATGACATTATATCTGCCTGTTCACGTGCAAGTTTGTTAGAACATGTGATAACTTCAGCATTTGTTATCTCGAGAACAGAAAATATTTAAGTGAATGGACGTTTCGGTAGAATACTAAGGTTGGGTTCCTCTCTAACTTGTCAACAAATAAATTAGGTCTGGACTATTTTTTTTTAATTTCCAGTGCAAGACATCTTGTCTGGCTTGTTTAACCCGCTTCCAAGTGACCAATGAGTAGGGCCTACTGAATGGATCAACTTGTGTTTTGTTTGCTAGTTTTTTTAGAGAAGGTGTAAATTTCGTCCACTAGTTTTAGTCGCCAGTCAACTAAATTAAACTTCGAAATGCTATTCTTTATAGCACCAACCAAACTGACGTGACTGCTCTTTTCTAATAGAATAGAATATTCCCTTCACCATGCGGCTGTTTCATTGTATTTATTTCAATATAATTTCGATTATATAGCAAGGAATAACCAGGGAGGTTGAAACCTGGGGCAACCTTATTTTATGACGCTACCTTCCCTGTCCTCTCAATACAAACATGAAGCACATGAAAACAGAACACATTAAATCACAATTTTGAACCAACACTCTTTTCCCCAGTGATAACATCCCCTCTCTCCCTCTCTCTTCAGTACCTGTTTGCCAGTATAAACTTACAACAGGCATGAATTTCTTCATCAGCAAATGTAACATGTCACCCTTAAAAGGTAAATTCTCTTCTCCCTAAGTGATTCCATATACACCCTCAACCAATTTTAGCTCCTGCAGTTCCCCCCACTCCCATAGTGTAGTTTCAGTTACTCTGTAATTCAAAAGCAAGTCTTTACTCTCATATGTATTTTGTAATCTATCTTCATTTTTCTGAGATAAATTTAATGTTAAAGGCAAATTCTCATCACATCAAATGGTTCCTATTCTCATGACACAGCTTAGGTCTACTTGTAACCTCCCGTCTCATTAATTAACGTCCTAAATATCTCCACAGATAGTAAAAATCCTTCCCTTCTAAGTGTACTTCTAGCCACTCCTCCAATTTAAACAAGAAAAGCGCACATGTCTAATGCACTTTCCAGACAAGCTACAGTAGCACGCAGTGAGTTTTTGCTCGAGGTTATATTTCTCACACTACTGTGTATGAACAACTGGGGACACAACTGGCTGCACAGTGATCATTGGCCAACTGAAGATATTGTTTGAATTAATGTCAATCAAAGTGTTTTCTCCAATTGTACATAGAGATAAGGATATAAGGGGCAAGGATTGAAGGACCTTTAACCCCTCTTTCTACCTCATTCATTGTATTTGGCAACACCCACAATGTAGTTTTATTGTCCAAGGCAAATTCTCTACTGCTGAGGATATAACAGCATTTTGTCAAACCTTTCCAAGCAACCCATATCGCGTCACATGACTCCAACTCATCAAGGTTAGGTCACGTGACCTCTCCAGCTTCACAGTGACTCTTCAGTTGGCATTGAAGGCCGATGGATGTCGGCTGTAGACTACCACACCCCACAAAGTAAATTGGGACATTTAAGTTTAAAGTTTGCTTTCGTTAACCCACAGCGTAAACCATGAGGTAATTTGACAATTGTCTCGATTGAGCCTCTCTGTCAAGCCATGTGCTTTTGTGTAATGCACAGTACATCTATGTCATCGGCCATTAAGAGCAGTTCATATACCGCACAACGTAAGGCACAGTTTGAATTTGCTCTGTTTTGTGTCAATTATAAGTCACGTGATCAACCACAAATTTAAAACATGTATAGCCTACTGTATGAAAGTATTTTGAGACGATGATAGTCTAAATTTAAAAGTCAAAAGCAGTCGCCCCAAACTTACTTTGAAACAATAGCTAAATGTCACAAATTTCTTCTTATTTCTCTTCCAAGTATCTTTCATAATATTTTAGGACATAAATATTGCATATTCAAGGTAAACCAAGCAGTTGCTCCTTGTAAATTTTACAATTGAGTGAGAAAGATACTGTCACATGATTCTCAAGATCCATTCAGAAAATAGGATAGTCTACTATACAATTCTTTATTGGGGTGACTGCATTCTCCCCTGAATAAATAATAAATCAACCACAAGCACCAACAGTTTATTACACTTTCTTCTCAAGCAATAAGAAATGATATATCGTCAACGAGGCATTCTAACTTTCCATTCGAAATCCCATGAAGAAGAATTTTTGTCTTTTCAGAAAGCTATAAAGTCCCTAATTTGATTACTTACTGAAGGTTGCAGTTTATTATAAAACTTGCAAAACGTTGAATGGATTGTCTCTTATCAATCATTAAGTCCATATTTGTATAGTAGACTATGTGTTTCCTGTTGGGTGATTTTAATATTGATATCTTGAAGTATGGGGAAGACCTCTATGCTACAGATTTTTTAGATCTCATGTACTCTTCATCTTTTGTGCCTCTCATCTGTAAACCTTCAAGAATTACTGATTCCTCTGTGTCTCTGATTGATAATATTTTTTGTAATGACATGACCCTCTTCTCTTCAGCTGGTATAATTGTCACTGATGTAAGTGATCACCTACCTATTTATTGTATTCATCATTTTAAGAGGCCGCGTTCGTATGCAAATTCTTTCTGTCATAATCGGGACCTGAGCCCTCGTTGCATTAAAAGTTTTTTCCACGCTTTAAAGAATGTTAACTGGGACTGGCTTTATGTAATCTCAGACGTTAACAAGGCTTACGATAGTCTTATTCAGGCCGTATCTTATTTGTTTGAGTATCATTGTCCTGTAAAAAATGTGAAACGCAGCCGACCTAAACATCGCACACCGTGGATAACTGGTGGCATTCTTAACTCAGTGAACACAAAAAATAGACTATACAGATCTTACATTACTAATCCTACTCCACACCGTAAGCAAAAATATTCAGTATACAAAAACAAGCTTACAAATATTATTAGGGTGGCTAAGACTTCTTACTATAAACGTAAATTTGAAAGTTGTAAATCAAATATAACAAAAACCTGGCAAAATATCAATGCAATCATTAAATCCACAAATCAAAGTAATGTCATATTTTCTCTAAATTATCTTGATGAAACTATAACTGATAGCACTGGTATTGCAAATGCATTCTCAGATTATTATTCGACCGTTGCATCTAGGCTTGCTGATACTATCCCTGCCGGGTCGTGTTCATTTCATAATTATCTTCAAAGAAACTCTCCACTTGACTCTCTTTTTTTGTATCCAACTAGTCCCTCCGAAATTTTTCAAGTAATAAGGAATATGAGAGCTACATCGTCTAGCGGTGTTGATAAAATTCCCATGTATGTACTGAAAGAAGTGTCAATTGTTCTATGTAATCCTATTTCTTATGTTTTTAACTTATCTTTGTCTAATGGAGTAGTCCCTGACAATACAAAGGTTGCTAGGATTATTCCCGTATTCAAATCTGGAAGTAACAGTTTACCTTCCAACTACAGACCAATCTCTATATTACCGTCTTTCTCCAAAATTCTTGAAAAACTTGTGTATAACCGACTTATAGTATTTATTGATAAACATAACGTTATCTCTTCAAGTCAGTTTGGTTTTCGCAAAAATTATACTACTTCGATGGCAGCCATTGATGTAGTTAATTTCATAATTGAAGGTTTCAACAATAAAAGTACACCCTTGGTTTATTTTTAGATCTCTCAAAGGCCTTTGACACAGTCAATCATAGTATTCTTCTCCATAAGCTTTCTCATTACGGTATTCGTGGTATTGCTCACGATTGGTTTTGTAGCTACTTAAGTAATCGTAAGCACTTTGTGCATGTCAATGGCGTTGCCTCTACATGTAATTATGTAACATGTGGTGTTCCACAAGGGTCTATCCTAGGTCCTTTATTATTTTTACTTTACATTAATGACCTCCCTGCTTGTTCAAAAAACCTCAAGTTTTGCTTGTTTGCTGATGATACCAGTATTTTGTTTAAGTCTGATGACCCAACGTATTCTGCACAAATTATCAACAAAGATATGAAAATTGTTTGTGATTGGTTTAATGTAAACAAATTATCTCTTAACACCAGTAAGACCCATTTTGTATTCTTTCATCCTTACCAATACCGTTGTAACAAAACAATCGACATCATTATTGACAATGTTAATATTGTTCAGAAACAATCTGTAAAATTCTTAGGCCTCTATCTTGATTCCCGGTTAAATTGGAACCATCATGTAAATGTAATTTGTGGAAGAGTAGGTAAAGCTGTTGGAGTTTTATATAAGATAAAAAATATTGTTCCTAGGTCAGTCCTTATTACTTTGTACTATTCACTGATTTACTCCCAGCTCTCATATTGTAACATTGTCTGGGGTAATGCCTCTTCACATTGCATTGATAAGTTGTATGTTATGCAAAAGAAAGCAGTCCGCATTATCACCAATTCCAATTTCTTAGCTCATACTTTACCACTTTTCTCTAAGCTACAGATTCTCAAACTCCATGATATTTTTAAATATCAGCTTGGTAGCTTCATGTACAAGTTCTCCAATCAGTTGCTCCCAGACATATTTCGTAATTGCTTTTCCCTTAACTCTAATGTCCACCCCTATCCCACCAGAAGCAATGCTTTTATTCATATTCCTAAACCAAACACTTTAAGCTTTAGTAAGTCCCTTTTATTCACTGGTGCTACTCTATGGAACGGTCTCCCAAATACATTAAAAGCCTGCCCATCAATTAGTAAATTTTCGAAGTGCTTTAAGGATCACCTGATAAACGCAGACAAGGATTAATCTAATGAAATCAATGAAATGGTGTTGTATGCATAGTAGTGTTGTATGAGTTACTTTGTTGATTTTCCTCTTCTCTTCTTTTTGTAAGTAATCCTTCTTTTTCCAGCTTGTATTTTCTTATGTACCCTTATGGTACCCTTAAAAGGGGGTCTGCTTGTACAAGCTTTTCAGCTTTTTTCAGACCTCCCCCACAATTTAGTATTAATGTAAATATTGTAACATAAGTATGTATATATTATTGTGGAAATCTTTCTCAATACAATACAATACAATACAATACAATACAATACAATTTCACTATTTCACTTATATCACTAATGAGACTTCAATTTTCGTTTGTGGACTCATTCAGTGAACCCAAAAGGTACAAGACAGCCCTGATCATCATTTTCTACACATCGTGGGAAGATTATATGTGTAAAGTACTGCGTTTAATACAGAGGAAGTTAAAATAGAAGGTTTGTATTTTCTATCCAATTAAGTTATACTTTAATAACAAAGACAGAAATCGTTGCAGAATTCTTGAATTATGAAAGGGTACTTTTTGTGGTGCTATCATGACGTAAGGTAAATTTTTCAAAAGTCCCCTCGACTCTCTGGGGAAGAGCCAAAGGGCGAAACCACACATTACTCCCGAAGGAGTTCTGCACCCGGAAGTAAAGTCATAAAGTTCATGAGAATTGCAGTGCAGCTTAAGTCTGTGGACATCTAAGCAAAACAGCTGTTTTACTTAGCAATGGAAAATTTAGATCCCCTGATGAAAAATCAGTTGAAATTATTTGAATATCTTTTGCCGTTCTCAAGATAAGCGTCTTCAAAGTTTAACCGCTTCTGAGATTTCTCATTTGCTATGCAGAAATTGTGATGTGGAGAGTTGCACAGGGTCTGTATTTCTTTTGTCAATCCTTTAAAAATTATCTGTTCATTATTTACCAACTAGTTAACATGTCAACTGTCCTTGAAATGAAGGTTAAACAAACAAAGGATAGCATAAGAAGCATCTCATGAGTCCCAAATCTCACGTCACAAATTTGCATATGTATTTCATGTTTATTCATGATGGAAGTGCAAGTGCTTACATGAATTAGGCATTTATGACATTTAGATATACAGAGACCTTTAAAAAACTGTATAACATCGACAATGTAACAACATCACACAAACTATATACCCACAATGCTAAACAGGGTCGTTAGAGCCAAGGAGGTGGAAATGAGGTTAACGACAGGGCCGTCCATAGACTGTTAAGATTGGGGACCAAGACCCTTTGCTTCCTGGATTTTGTCAATTTTAAGTTATTCATTGCCGTTCTCGGGCACACACTTTGACAATATTTGAGAAAGAACTTCAAGTTGAAAATTATTATGGGTTGTAGCCCCTCCCCGCCTCCGGAAGCCAATCTTGACATATCATGACAAAGCGATCGAATGTTGAAACATATGGATATAAAGCGATCGAATGTTGAAACAAGCCTAGCCTTTAAGTATTGTGCCAATCCATGTATATTCATCCAGGTAAACAAACTTTTAGAAAACATATGAAATAAAAAGAAAACCCCATAACAACAAAATAGTCTCGGTCAACGTTATGAAATAATCATAAATTAAAAAGGGCTTACAATCATAAAAAGTAGGTGGGAGGAAGCTTGTTTCCTGTAAATGTTCTTCACAGATGTCACAGCAATGCGTGCCTTTCTCTTTGTAGGACTTTTTATAAGCACTCGTTGTATATAGTGTTTTGCAGGAGGAAGCTTGTTTCCTGTAAATGTTCTTCACAGATGTCACAGCAATGCGTGCCTTTCTCTTTGTAGGACTTTTTATAAGCACTCGTTGTATATAGTGTTTTGCACTCCAGTATATCTTTAAGGCACCTTCTGCGCATGAGCTGTGACTATCAACATGGCAATCGGAAGCGCGTTGACGTCACGTAAAGAACCTCTACAGGTAACTGCAAGACGTATTTTACCCATGCCCACAACACGTTGCAATCATGCAGATTACATATAGTGACTGAAGTTGATCGAGTCTGACAATTTGAACACATTGCCCTATCGTGTTAGTTATTTCCTTGCCACGTAAAGGCCATCGCAATGGTTTAAGTTTTACAAAGAAAATCGGTTCTGATTTCAAGTTAATGAACGAAATTGGAAAAGATACGTCAAAGATGCCGATCTGGCGATACTGAGGACTTCTTCGAAATGTCGGATGTACATGTATGACGAAATGGTCACTCTCTTCGGTCACGGATTCAAGCCAAGAAGATCGATGATCTTTTCTGCAATGTAATTAATTTAGTTTATGTTCAATTACCTTCGTGTAGGGCGAGATAATTTAGTTTGAATCGCTGCTAGAGTAGGCCAATGGGTCATGATGGTTTACATAACAGGTCACAATAGGTTGCCTTATCAATTGCGACTGAGTCATCAGAAAACGTGTAAAAAGTGGTACCAGTCGATACTTGCTACAGGCCGACGCCCACGGCACGGTTTGTTGTGGATGAGTTTCCCACGCGCTTTTACTTTTCCTATCAGAAATGGCATTTAGGATGGTTTCATGGCTTTTTAATTCTTCGTTTAGACATATATTGTTGAAAGTGATGTATTTGGCCGTGCCAAGAGTAAATATCCACCATACCAATTACCTTTAACACACATTGCTGTCAAGATGTATCACATCCTGGAACTTCTTCAAATAAATTTGTAAACCAACAAAATAACGACATAAACACCTATTTTTTCTAGCCTTCTGATCGTTTATATGAGACCTATTCAGCAAGAGGCAGGGGTGTATAAACTATGGTGCGTGTGGGTGAAGCGATCCCCACCCCTTCCTGCTCACCCTGATCCGACGGTCAATAGACACATCGACAGTTAGTTGACACGTCCATTTTCAGGAAAAAAAAATCGAAAGAGCGGAAAGAAAAAAATTTTCAAAATTGAAATTTTAACTAGCAACCAAGCTTTTACGATTATTTATTTGGTCATTTTGGAGAATAGGCCTGTCTGTTGTGAAACACCTAAATTTTTTGATTTTCCCTAAAACTAATGCGATTCTCAACTCGTGTATCCATTGCTTTATACAGTATTTGTATAGTACGCTAAACTATCATGGAGACGTGGTTCATGATTTCGTCTTATCAATGAAATGGATTAGATACAATATACGGTAATATGTTATCCTGATAAAGGATCCCGACAGAAGTCAGTCAAACAGAGAGTTGGTTGATTTTTTTCTTGTCAATGAGAACAGACTCTTCTCTGATTCCCCCCAGAAATGTTAAGCTCCTCGCTCGCTATGTTTCAAGTTAAATTTTCAAACAAAAAAACATCAAATTCAGTACTAAAACCGGTACACTGTGTGGCCCTGTATGAAGTTTTCTTACCACCGCCCACTCCATGTCACCCTCCTTCTAGAGCCATTGCCCCCACCTCCTCATTGGCCATCCTTCCCGTATCCGCAATAGGCTACACATCGACAGTTAATCGACACGCCTCCCTTAAAAACGCCCGTGCCTCTTCATTTTCCCATCTTCATCACCATACCCTAAGGGAAACCCGGTCATGTCCCTTTTCCTAATCCAAAGAATGGAAACATTAACCACCATTTTCACGCGTGGAATCTTTCTGCCCGCTTCTCGTGTCTTGCCGCGTTATCTGGGTACAATGCGCTGTTTACAATCTATGCTAGGATGGTTCCAAACTTTTTCGATCGCTTCGCGCGCAGAGGTATTGTTACTTCAAGCGTTTTCATGAGGCTCTTCTTGGGCTGGAAGTACTGTGTAGAACCAAAGATTGCACAATACACACATTTTTTCGGTGCAGTCTAGAATATCTTCCTCGGTGTCGCCATGGAACATAAACATAATTTCGTTTTGCAAGTTCATTTCTTTTTCCTGATTATGCATTGTCATTCTCACGAAAGATTGGGCACGATGATACCCTTGTATTTATTGTTTCTTCCAATCTTTTATTCTTTCCAGATGTCCGCTGAATTTTCCTTGTTCCTCTAGCGGACCCTGATATAAGTAGCTTACATTATCATGAGCGGCATGGCACCCTGACATAGTGCTTAGAGGTTCTACTACAACTTAAAAATGGACCATAAACCAGGTTTTAATTATATTTTAAGTTTGCTTAATCTGTCTTGGTAGTCGGCAAAATTGGATCTCACACCCCCTGGCAGATGTAGTCCAAGATGACTCCGATACATCAGTGCAAGTTATCTCGATGGCGAGATTATAGCAGATAACTTTCACGGAGAGAGAGCCAGTTGTGTTTTATGAGAGGAACGGCAAGTTACACCATGGAGTAAATACCCTTTGGAGTTTCGTGGTTACACACTATACCGCTAGACACGTATGCAGATTGCCAACTATAGTTGAGAACCAAACTATCACAGTAGGTCAATAAATTACCAAACTGGAGGTTAAAACCTGCCGTTGTAAAGTAACACTTCATGCAACTTCGGTACTGAAGTTTTCTTCAGATACAGTCGGTGCTTAAGATACGTATCAACTTGTGGGTGGTATTTTTATATTTTTATAGAGTTCAAAAAGCTTTTAAACTATAGTTTAAAAGCTTTTTGTACTCTATAAAAATATAAAAATACTACATCACTAATCACAATTGTATACAATTGTGATTGGTGATGTAGTATTTTTATATTTTTATAGAGTTCAAAAATACTACATCACCAGTCACAATTGTATACAATTGTGATTGGTGATGTAGTATTTTCACATTTTTATAGAGTTCAAAAAGCTTTTAAACTATAGTTTCAAAGCTTTTTGTACTCTATATACAATTGTGATTGGTGATGACCCAAAGAATGTGGTTGTCAACTTCCCCCAAATTCCGTGATAGGGTATTGCAAAGTTCATCTCCTGTTCATCACTTAGTCAAATTGAGAAGGACATCTTGGTAGTTCTCTGAACCTTTTCAAATTGTTTTCTTCTCTGATGACCCAAGACATTATATCAAGAGCTCTCCTCCTTTCCATATAAGTAAAAGTTCATCTTAACATTTGGTAATTTATGAACTGAAAGTTTAAGTTTCATTCCAGGAAGAAACCTACTTTACGTACATCACAGCACTTTATAGTTAATAGTTTACTTCCGGTTATCATCATCCACTTCATGAAAGTACTTCATCCTATGATCAAAGTGGTAATTCTAATTTTACACGTTAAAATGAAAATTGACTCATTACAATTATTTTGAGAGCATTAAAGCGTTTCCTTTCCTAAGAGAACCGGATATATAGCAAACCCATGACAGATACAATATTTTGAATGCTAAACTGGGACTTGAAGATTTTTTTTGTAAATCCTGTCATAAAGTTGGTAAGTGGTTTTGGCGGCAGAAGAATAGATTACGGTATGCTAATTAATATGACGGAGTGTCGAACGTTCGTGTAAACACGAGAAAAAAGGAAAAAAACACTCTCACCAGCAGTGACAAATACGGACAAATATGGCTAAATAAGTGTAATTACTCTTTGCGTTCCACCTCGTTCTTAAAAAGGCTAAGCTATAAAATCGTTTCAAATCCCTGCATATTCTATAAAATCGGTAGACAAGTGAAACATGTGTAGGGCAATAGAGGCGCCAGCATTTGCCCGACTGGATGGAAGCTCTTCAACGGGGAAGGGGCAACAACCGAAGTCCCTACTACGGAACTGGGTTGCCGGAAGGACGAAACAGATTAAATTTTGCGTTTGGAGTTTTTATTGCAAAAAAGAAATTGGAAGGTTTGAGTTTTTGTCGAAGAAAATGTAAAAGTTTGCGTTTTTATTGACGAAATTTTAAAGTTTTGCATTCCCATAGCAGAAAATTTACGCTTTGGGCTTTATTGAGGATAGTTTGTAAATTTTGGGTTTTCATTGAAAAGTTTAGCTGTTCTTCTTGAGAGCTGCAAGAAGAACACTGTCGGGACAGCGGGTGCTGTCGTGTATTACATTCACTACCGTACCCAGTAAGGCTTCTAGATGAAACTGCTCTCGACAGAGACCAGCTTACCCGAAGGGGGAACGGCCCTTGCCCCCATGCATCACCCTTTATGAATGGGAGTATGAGTATGGGTTTTACTACAATGAGACAAACTTAAAGGCAGTATGCAGTCACCCCAATCAGAGTGAGTGCATCCTGTCACTCTAGTTCATGATTGGCCTATTTTGATCATGTGACAATATTTTTGTTGGTAAATTGTGAAATTCAAGGAGAATTTCTCCTTGCTTTACCTATCGTTTGTAAGAGTTCCGTTCAAAACATCTTCAGAGGTGCTTGTAATGCAATAAGAGGAGATCTGCAAGAGTTTGCTGATTTTTCAAAGAAAATTTTGGGGCGACTGCCTATTGCCCTTAAAATCAGTACTAATTCACCATTACTCTTCACACACATACTGGGGCGCTCGGGCGCGCGTGCGCATTCACGAAGTTTCGACCTGTAAATTCGATCCCAACTATCACGATACGTGATTCCCAATATCAAACGAATCAAAAAAGTTATTTTTGTCTTTTTGTTAAGACCTTCAGACACATACCTACCGATACCATTTCTTTTTGCCAAAATTAGGTCTTATGGTGCGGTAGTATTATTCACAACCTACTCACAAGCGATCTTCAAGCTCAATTGGTTAGATCAAGAAAATTTGTTAATGGTCCAAATTGATTCTCTCCATGCACGACAATGAAGCGTGGGCTTACAAGAATTTGACAAAAAGGTCACGTCAAAAAAGATAAATTTTGATGAAGGGAAGTATACACAATCTAGATTTAGAAAGCTGGCATCTGAAACATGAAACTTTGGCACTTGCTTTGTAAGATCAGTATGCGTGACACTGAAATTGAAAGATGTTTCCGCAAGTGGAATCCTTTTTAATTCCTGTAGAGGTTTAAGTTAGTAATGTGCGGCGAACAGTTCCTTGGAATGTTCTTTTAATGAATTGAGTAGACAGAATTTAGCTGCAAAACACGACATGGAATGTCATGGTAATTAGTTCTGAATGCAGAAATGGCGCTACGTGACTCTGCACCAAGCAATTCCGCGGCTCATTCCGTTTGCTTAGTCATTAAAATATCGGATAGAATTGTCTAAATGTTGGTTTTATACTTTTAACGACACAAACATACCTTTCCGCACCTAAATAACGTTTTCATGTAGAGTTCGACTTACATAGTTAATAGTCGGAGATAGCTTCTACCTGAGTTCAGTTTTCTCCAAAAAGGTCCAGAGAAGGTTAGAAGCGTACACTCTAAAACAGTTGGGTAAACTTTACCCAAGGTTGGGTCCGTATGCCACCTAAACCGTTGGGTAAGAAACCACCCAAGTTGGTTAAAAATTACCCTTTACTTGGGGAAAATTCACCCACCATGGGTATCCTTTTGACCAACGTTGGGTAGTTTTTACCCAAAATTTTAGGATTTGGCATAGCGACCCAACCCTAGGTAAAAGTTTACCCAACTGTTTTTAGAGTGATAGCCCGCGTTCGGTTCTCAAAACAGGAATGTCCTTCCCAAGGAAAATCTGCATTTATCCAAGGCCCACCAGATAGGGCATGTATTAGCAATTAGTCACATTTGGCAAGCTCCAACAAATGCATGCAATGATACTCTCTTCCACGCGTTCATTGATTAATGACTCAAATTTAGACATTAATACTTTGGCCTAAGTCTATGTAAAAATCTGCGGGCTTCATCTGCATCTAACTGAACAGGTCTAGTTACGTCACTGGCAGAGGTCAGGGTCATGTTTTTATGTGTTAAAGGAAACATCGAATGATGAAAGGATCAATGGCTCGAAGAAAGGGTGAAAAGGGAACAGGCAAGGAGAACAACCATTTTTTTGATATGATAACGATGTAAAAATGAGTATTAAGCCCTGTCTCGGATGAAAACTGTTCCCAAGGACAGTCAAAAGGAACTTGTTTCAACGAATAGGTGTATGACGGGTATCTGGGGTGGCTACTTTCTCCCCTGCCAGCCATAAATGTTGAATTAACGGATTAAGGGTAAAACTGTGGTCTTCGGGCAGAATTTATGCTATGATTGTTCGCCATTTACGAAAAATACCTTTCAATTCTTGTGAAATGTCTTGTCTTGCAATACGCCTACGATTCAAAACTTCTAATTATGTCTGAAAAAATTTGAAAATTTTATAAAATTTAAAACCTGCAATGAATACTTTGCCTTTTATCGGTGTCTTTATTATTTGCTGCCTTCCGAGGGGAACTCAGGGCCCCGCCTCTCTGATAAATTCATGAATTCATCACGCTCTAGAAGATAACAGAGCAGTCACAACAGGTAATGCAAAGAGTGCATTTGAGATCAACTGTATTGCATAATATTAATACGATAGAAGAATACCGTGCTTACTTTACTCACGCCCTCTTCTTTTCATTTGCACTGCACAATAAACAACCAATTTTTTCACCGGTTGGAAAATTCGTTACCACAAGTACGCGACCGTAACTTCCCAACTTCTGATTTCAGTGCATTTTATACTATTCCTGGCTCTCTCCATCCCCTTTCTTTCTCAACAGTGAACAAACTATCAAATTGTTTTATTCACACGTTCCATTGGTCCTTATATAATCTTCTTCGTGGAACCTTCTTCGTGGAGTCGGATGAAAATATTTACTTTGGCTTAGTCCGAATGGTACTTTGCCACCATTAACGCTATAAACATCACCTATAGTGTATGGTAAGAATTTGAATTGACAATCCACCTCTTAAAAACTCCCCCTGTTGGAAAATTTCACACCCCAAGGCTTTTAACAGAGTAATTTTAATAAATATCATAGACACCAGCTAACTCCATTAACACGTCAAAGGCAAAGACAATTGAGAAGAAATACAGTACTCTTTAAACTGTAACAAAGATCAATCATTGTTTGTAAAAATTTCATAGAGGATTTCCACTTATTTGAACAAAAATTTTATTAGGCCTAAAACCAAAGAGCAATACAGGGCCAGATCCAAGGAAGGGGGAGGCTAAAGGGGCGTAGGCCCCTATTTTCGGCAAAGCAATGATTTTGTAACCAGAATTTTATATTCCAAGCCCATGAAATAGGTACGGACAGAAGAAATCCTAACAGAATACAGAAAAACAAGTTCAACCAAATGTTGGCAACTATGAGAACTTGCATCTGGTAAATCTTTTTGAATCAGCTTTCCATCATGAATTACGCCCCCTTCTCACATTCCTTGATCCGGCTTCTCTTTATCCTATCGACATCTCTTAGTCACATTGTTCAATTGCTCTCAAACTGCACGTATAGCATACACGCGAGAGTTTAGGCAAAGAATCAAACAGTAATAAACTGAGCGTAATTCAAAAATATATCACTGCATGATGTCCCAACACACAGTGAAATGCTCACACGTTTTATTGTACTTAAATGATTGAAAAATCCTACATCAAAAAAAAAAAAAAAATGGAAATGTTTGACTGGTCTAACTATTTTTGAATTTTATCTTCAAAATTTGTATATTTGTAGTCATGAGTTCACTCGATATTGTTAATTAACTAACAATGAATCAGTCAATACGAATGACATCGAACATTCGACTTATTTGTCGCTTTACGATATCATTATATACATGAGACAAAGCTTTTGAATCTTACAGCCCGTGATGTAGTAAAGAAAGCGTTACATTTAGACGAAACATAGTAACATTCAAAGTGCTGATTTTAACCCGCTAGCTATATGCTTTCATTTTGCAATCATATTGAATAGAACTGTGCCTAGAATGTTTCCCAGTTGTCAACACATAGGCCTACTCTAATATCAAATTTAAGACATGTAAACATTCAGTATCCTGAAAAAGTAAATTTGACAGAATTTTCTCGCAGTACCCTACTGCTTGCAAAGTGATACGGAGATGAGAACAGACGGAGTACTTAATTCTAGAGGAAGAGCTGTAAAAGTGGCTAGTGACATTTTAAGGCTGGGAAAGACATTATGACGTCATTATGAGATTTGTGGAACTGAGCAATTCGCTGTCCCAGTGAATACCATTCCGTGACAGACAATCTGCCTCATCGCACGTCATTCTATTTTGAAATCACTGAGTATGACAAAGTGATGCCATCGAGTCATTTGTTGTTACTCAAATGTCCGTCAAAATTAGATGGACAAATCTTTCTTTTTTACGAGTAAACGATTTCGTGCAGTCCGGCCTCAGGTTATTACATTTGCTCTTGTTCGCCATTTCAAACTAGTTCTTTCTAAAAAGGTGAAAATTGCTTGGGTGCGTTTTCAAAATAACCAGCACTTTAGGGGTGTGGAACAAACTTTCTAGAGGGAGAGAGAAAGCGAGCTGGAAAACTGACGATCAACTGACATTGAAATAGGTTTATGAGCTTGACATATATTTTGATCCATCGACGTAACTACAAATGGCTCTTTAATGCAGTCACGTAATGTGCAGCGGTTTCTTAAATGAGGCCAAATACAATGGCTCCTGAGTTGGGGAGAACCTATTTCTCACACAGATTTCTGTTTTTCTTTCTTTTTTTTTTTGAAAAAAAAATGGGGCAATGTTCAGGGGCAACTCAGGTTTTCACGTGCCAAAAGGCTCAGCCCCCTGGAATAAAGTATCCCGTACACCTTTGGTTCAGGAAAGGGCGAGGGGTAACTTCATTGACAACGATACTACGTATCGCTATCAGGTTAAGAATCATGGTTAATCTTGTGTACACGTTGGACAAGGTCCGGCTCTAGTGCCCTTATCGTATTCTAAGAGTGTATGTCCTAAATGATAAAGACCACTTTCAGTTTTGCTGTACAGTATTTTTGGAAAACAAGGAAAGGCGAATAGGGCGCTTAACCCATACGAGTTTCTTAGATATTCTGACAGCTTTAGGCGTAGGAAGCTGTTCGGGGCTGGGGGCTGAAACTTGTTTCGGATCGCCATTCTGGGGAGAGGTCTAAGGGAAGGGGGTGTACCTTTCCCCTTTGGAAAATTTGTGAAAATTTGAGGGTTCTTAGAAGCATTTTGGTGCAACATATTGGACAAATTTTAAGGTAAATTACTGCAAATTTTTTGAAGGGGGAGGAAGCATAGTTTCGCCCACCACATTTTTGACTGGGGCCCTAAAGACCCCAGTCCCAGCTCCCTCCCCTCTTCCTACCCCTACGCTGACAGTGCATCATCTTATCTTTTCAAAAAAGTAAACCCCACTACTAGAATTGTGCGATTATTAACTGCATTCATGGTTAACTTCTCTTTATATAACACTGAATATACGTATGAACACATTCAGGTCTACAGGTAGGTTATTGGCTTCGTCATTTCACAATTTCGCAGTTAGAAAAAAAAATTCCATACTTCGAATTACCAAAAGTAATATGAACTGCCTTTCAAAAATCTGAAGTCCCCTTAGCTTTCCGTCATAGAATATTAGTCTCAACAGTATTGTTAGTGTTTATGGTATGAAAGTTTGAATGACGAGAAATAAAACGAGTTCTTTTAAAAACTTTATTGGATCTAAATCTGGTGCACATGCAAAAGTGGACGCAAGGGCCATTGAAAGGTTTACAACATTAGGGGATGAACCTTTACCCTACACTAACTGGATTTTGACATTTTCTAGGCTAATTTTAGTCCCTTTAAGAAGCACTTAACATTTTTGGTTGGAGAAAATGCTCAAACTGAAAATTTGGCATTGGCTATATCCTCATTAATTTTGAACTTGAAGGGAAGTTAGTTTACGAAGCTTAGCGACAGCGAAAGTAGAAAGCTCACGTAACGGTCTCTAATATAGAGCTTATCAATGTGTCAGACGGACGACTTTTACTTCAACGTTTAGGACAAATGTGGATTTTTTTTAGTCCATTTTTTTTAGTCTTCTTAACTGAAACAAAAAAGCTTTTCTTTGCCCCATATGTGGATGGGAACACATTTCATAGGGGTCGGAAGATGCTTGCCCTTAAATTTCTGCAACTGGAAAACAAGACATGACTTCAGCTTTGAAAAACTGTATTTTTAGTCTGAATCGATATTCTTTACTCAGTGAAAGGGGTTGAAGTTCCCAGACCCCTCTCTAATTCTTTGCCATCCATGGAGGGGAAACTCTCCTTTGCAAAACCCCATGCTTCCGTCACAAACGTTGGTGCCCACTCGGCTGTAGCACCGGCTTTACAAATGTTAACATTTTAAAGCGGACTGTTCGTCATTTAAGCAGAAAGCAGTTTCTGCCATTATGATTCAAATTATTACAGTGATCATGAAAATGATGATCACATGCAGAACATTCAAAGGTGTCTCAGACAACAGAAGTTCAATTTGTTAATGTTCATTTTCATTTTTATGGTGTCTATTATGTGATTACACTTCAACAAAACTAGTATTTTTGTGCACCAACAATAATGTAGCCTTAAGTAACAGTTATGAAACTTTCATTTTTGTGGAATCGGCTGGAATCGGTTCCGAATCCGAGTCCAGCTGTAGCCCATTCGGGGCTAATTCCGAGACCTGCCCTTCCGGGCCAATTCCGAGTCTGACGAAAAATGGAATCGAGTCCGAGTCTGGACTTGATCGTTACTGCCATGTTGGAAAGAGTATTACAATGTGCAGATGGGTATAGTTTGCAGTGACGTAGGGATCATTATCGTCGGCCGGAAGTAAGCTTAAGCTCCCCTTATTCCCCCCCCCCCCCCACACATTGTATTGTCAACAAGACTCAAAGTAAACAAGTACACAAAAATCTTAAACACTTGCACTTGGAGCAAGTGCCCCTGCCCCATCTTCGCTGGACCACTGTAAATGCGGCCCGCGTGTAACTTTTCTGGGGCCCGCGATGTGCTTTCCAAAACCCTGATAATGCCCACGAATTGCACGAACATTTTGTATAAAAGATATTCTTTCGTCAAAGGAAATTTCAGCATACTAGATTAACAATGCGCACGAGATTGTTTGAAAGGTCTGTGGACATGTAAATTCATACCTGCCCATTGTATGTAAGAAGCATTAAAAACGTTAACAATAGACGCAATTTCTATCAAAATCCCTCAAATATTGACCATTTTATAAGGCAATTACATTTTTTGCACCCCCATTATGAATAAACATGAGCTACATATGCAAATTTGTGACGAAGAAAGATAGACTCGTGATTTGATGTGTCTTCCGTTTTCCTCAAGTTGTTTAGCTTCACTTACAGGACAATTGCAATGTTGGTATCCTCGGGGGGGGGGGGCTTATGTTAGAAGTAGCTATTGACTACTAGGAAAAAGTCAACATTGCATACCAAACTAGAAACTAGCCGGTAATGAATAATGTAAAGATTACCAAAAGAAAAACAAACACTGTGTCACAAATTTTGCGGAGAAATTTCTAATGAAGAATCTCAAAAAGGGTCAAACTTTAAAGAGGTTTGTTTTGAAACGGTAAAAAATATTGAAATAGTCTAATATCAACATATATTTTTTAATGAGGGGATCTTACTAAGTAATTTATCACTATTGAGTAAAACAGCTTTTCTGGTTACATTTCCACATACATACCTTTAGGTTCGTTGTTTCCAAGAAAGAAGTATGTCAACTTTCATTGTAAAAGTGAGTACATTTTCTAATTTTACGGCCATAGAATTGACTCTAGATTTCACAAAGGCTCATAAGATCAATTTTTGGCCACCTCTTTTAAAGTACATTACTTATTAGGTCGCTTGCGTCAAACAATCAGTCCTTGTGTGTTATCGACCGGAACTGAAGTAGTTTCAACTTCTGTATCGTATTCGCAAAGGTACGATTTATGAAACTTTTAGGACGGGAATGGCCATAGGTTCATGAACCTCGACTAGGCATATCAGTGGATGTCACAGATTTTTTAAGAAAGTTGTGGAGGTGTTTTTACAGTGACGAGTAGACGCACTACTTGAAACTGTCAAATTTTGCGATGAAAACTTGATATTGATAACATTAATCACTAAGACACGTGCGTGTGTCGTCACATAATTGATACTGATGGAGTATGACGTATCATTTTGGTTAAAACACTCGTCATTCTCTTTTGACTCAAGTTTGGCCGTCAAGATTACAAACTGTATCAGTTTGGGAATCATATTCGATGGGCATTTTTTAATTTACGACGCTATAAATTGCAGGGAAGTAATGGCTATTAGGAATATCAAGCGTCACGCATGACCGAGAAGAAGCTTTTAGAATGGGAGATTAATATTGCTGAGTGCTGAGTGTAAATAAGCTTAACTCCATGTCTCTTGACATCCCGGTATTAGACAACACCGAGATAAACTTAATGAGTAATTTGACATAAGTAATACATCCTTTTGTATGTGAAATATGGAATGTTTACTGTTTGTGATAATACAGGAGAACAGAGAACAATGTTTAGATAACGAAGATGCTGGGAGCTGTTACTGGAGAAGAAGTAAAACCTCTATATCTTCAAAAGCAATGTATTTACTTTTATTTACTTAACGTTAAAAGAGAGGCAAACTCAAATGAAAGTTGCCTTCTTACTGAAAGATTGAAAGGTGAATAACATTCCACCAACAAGAGAAAAAAATTCTTCACTTTTAGTAGTAATTTGATTGCTTGATAATCTGCAAAGGACGCGTGCATACGACACGTCTATAATGACACCATGACTGAACCACAAAAGGACAAAAACTGTTTTTCGTCAACGTTTTCACATTAGAACTTATTTAAAAGTTGAGTTATGGCTTACCTAATCTTTCAGAAGAATTACATCTTTTCAGTGAAAACAGGAAATAACTCGACGAAGGATATTTAATTGAAATATATTTAAAAGTACACCTTAATACAACATTAAATAACTGTATGATGTGAAGGGTAAAAAATAAGTCTCATTGATGATTCTACTTTCCTCTTGTCTCTTGACATACCTCGCCTGTGCTGAGATATCAAACGATGAAGTCTACATACTCAATCGGGAAAATAGTGGATTGCGCAATAACTTTTGATGCCACTTTGTTCTTCTTTGTTTTTTCTAAAGTTGCACTTCCCTTTGTTCCAAGTTGTGGTCACTACGGCATTGTTAAAGGATGACGTGAGTTCGTGGCTATGCAAGCCCCTTCCTCTCAGACTGTTACGCCAGAAAGGAGTAATTTTTCACGGTGATGTAAACATGTTAGTTTAAAAAGAAAAAAAGTAATGTGATTGTGCATGCGAGAAGAATGACACAAACTGTTGCGAAATCGACAATTTCAAATTTAGTGAATGAATTTTAACATTTTACACCTCAGAAATTAAATAAGCTACGAAGGTGGAAATTGATCAATGAGAATGATTTATTAACCTTCGTTACATATTCCCTTGTGACTTTATTCTTAGGGTACGTTTTTAAGTACTTCATGGAAACTATTGGTATCGATGTCCTTCAATAAGATCATGACAAATTGTCAATAAGTCATTAGATATGCAAGATGGCTGCCGGTTTGGTAGTAGACACGTGGTATGACAGGTCAAAAATGGTACAACTTGTAATGGTTTTATTTGCATTTATTTGTTTTTAATTGTTTGTAATAAAGGGGATATGTTACCCACCCCCACCCCCCCCCAAAAAAACAAGGAGTCGCTAGCAACTCCTTGCTCAAACATATTTAGAAATAACCCTACAGTTCTAAATACCACTGAAGACTGCACTTTTATTGCACTCATCATTCAGTGTAGCTCCTCTCTAGTTGTTGGTCCACGATGACTTGAACAGTCAGTTGTGTTCCCAATAAAGCTCTCACATAGTTGTGTGTTCCTAGACACGTGGTTTTGTTTAACTTGGAGGAGGGGCTAGAAGTAAACTTCGTGGGGAGATTTTGTTTACTGTCTGGATTAAATTAGGGAGCCTTTAGCGTAAAAAAACAGTTTTAAGACAGGATTTGTTCCTCAGTTAGTAACTTGTTGAAACATTTCGCCATGAAGTCCAAGACCACTTTAATTGGGTTCTTAAAAATTTATTTATTACAATTTTAGTTCTAATTTTTCAATGTATGGTAAGAGTGATTCCAACGTTAAGTTGTAATGACCATGAAAAGTACTAAAGACAACTAGGTCACGTAATGTTTAAATGTAGCCTGCGGTAACTGCATACGGTAGCCTAAATTAGGTACTAGGTATGTGTCCATACAGATAAGACATTTCTTCATATATTATATTGCAAGCGGCAACTGTGATGCTGTTTTCTGTCACGTCTTCACTTTTGCATACAAAACATAAGCAAAGAAACATAATTTTGCGGAACGTGTTTAAGCGAACTGTGAAAACTGCAGCCAAATAGAGGGCGCTTTGTGCTTATCTGCAAAAAGTAATGATTTAGTTCATAGATACATACAGGCTTTATGCAGGCTGCAAAAAATAGACTCATTGGAAGTTCCTTTTCTTTCTTTGTAAGGTGGAAAATGATCTAATTCACTCTCAAGATATGAGAAATTAACATCACTGTAATATGCATGTTTCATATGTGATTAAACGTAAGATTTTCGTGTCGCAAGCTTTATAAAGGACAGTGCTTATCGTTATAGCACTGGGACTGTAAGTTCGCCTGCATGGCAGAGTTAACATTTATTTGCAACGTTTAGATCTTAACATCCGGATAAATGTTGCATTAAGATTTTCGTAAAAATAACAAATGCTGGGCAAGGAGAGTTCTACGAGTACTATCTGGTTTTGATTATTTCACCTCAGCGACCAAGTTCATTTAGCTGTAATAAAGAAGGGGGAACCCTGGAAAAAGTGCCAACCAAACCGGCGCGTTCGTGGTGAATTTCTTAGTAAAACTTAAAGGGGATATTAGTCGAGACAATACTTTAATGGATATATCCTTTCATGTCCGAAATCCATCCCCGGAGATTTTTGAATTGGCACTTCGCCCCTTCTTTTGTACCCCTTTGGTTATGTCTCTGCAACCAAACAAGATAGGATAACAACGCAGTGAATCAATACGCGCATGCTGACAAGAAGTTTTTGTAGTAACAGAAAATTTTCCCAGTCTTTTAAAAAGCCAAAACGAGAGAAAGTATATGCTATACCACTATAAATAGAACAAAACGAACAGATTTATTTCCGGCCTCCAAAATTCTCAAGCCGATTGTTATTATTCCAAAAGTTTTAAAACGCTTCCACGTGCCCATGGGAGCGTCGTTGTTTTGAAAAATTGTCAGATATCTGAAGCTTCTGTGTGAAGACTGATAATTATTTGTTCATTTGGGCTTATCCGTGGTTGACCATAAAACTCAGAAACTGCTTCTACAATATATTAAGCCTAAGTGTAACTACACCGTTGTTTCGTTTCACAGCTTGTGCGAAGGAATCGTTGATTGACCAGGCATCAATATTAAAATGTGTCTCACAAGCACAGTGGTGGAAATAGTGTGACATTTACGTTTCTTGTAGTACCACAATTCCAAGATACTGAGAAATAAACATCATTTTGGCTTCCCAGTGGAGATTTGATAGCAAATTAATACTGTGTTAGGGAATGGACCGTAAACCTTCAGGACACATGGTACGAACGTCACTCACCTACGGTCATCTTGTCATTATTCAAACTGTGGGCTAGAAGACAAGGTACCTGGTCCATTTTTTTTTAATTTAAAGTATGTAAAGTTTCAACAGAAAACTTTTTACTGAGGTGGCATGTACTATAACGTAAGTCCCAAAATCATGGGGTTCGAGCCCCAGCCAGGCAAAGTACTGAAGAAAGGAGGGAGACAGCTTCCTGTAGACGAAATTTTTTCAGGAGGCGAGATATACTAAAATGCTTTTAGGCAATGGTAGTTTTTTGATCTTCGAAGAAGCGAAAATATTTCCCGGGGGCTTCGCTCCCCTGATCCCCCTCCCTTGGCTACGTTCATGACGAGCACCCTTTACCACACTCCTCCCCTTGGGGATAGAAAAATAAATTAAATTGCATAGACAAACACTGATATGTCGCAAAATTGCTTGTACGGTAGTTTCATTACAACGCTAACAAGTTTGAACAATTGCACCACATTCAGAGGGTAGGTCAGGGGAAAGGGCCTCTGAGAAAGAATATCCGCTCTGCTTACGCCCCAGTGTAAGTCTTAGGCACATTGTGGTTAAAATTGTGATAATCCACAAAAACAGAAATGAAATCTCGAACTGGTTGTATGGAATGTTTTAGAGGTCGATAGGAGTATCGCCAGCCTATTTATTCAAGGTGGGCGAATGGAAGAGTTGGAGAAATTTCCCCAGGAAGAAACAAATAGTTTTGAAGAAAGATTGCCCACGAATAATCCCTCCACAAAATTTAAAGATGGGTAGGCTAGTCGTACACCTCGTCCACCCCCAACTTTTCACGTAAGATCAGTACAGTGGTTTTAACCAGTTCCCTTGGAAAGAGCTCTCAAGTGCATGAATTTTTAAAGCAAATAAAGGCAATTTTTAGGAAACTTTCAATAACTTTATTCCTTTTAAAATTTTTTCCGCTAAAATTTTTTAGCCCCTTCTCAAAGAGTATAGACGCCGTCTGTAAAAATGAACACATGGTGGCAAATCTCTGCAAGCCCTAAATATTTGGGGGTGGGAATTGGGGCAGTCCTGTTTTAGTTAAACGTATATTGAGGGTTAAGGAGGCACTCAAAATCTCGTAGATCAGTGTGGTGACACTTGCCTTCTCTTTGAAACTAGTTTACAGAAGATAACGAGACAGATGTGTATTAATCGCCCCAAAGTCTGCTTCCGTGAATAAGTCCCGATCCGACCGAACAGAGAAATATCCAAGTAATTAGCTGTGTGGAAGTGGAACAATCTACAATGTGCGAGACCTGAAACCTAGTATAAATCGCCATTTAATAACCACCTCAGTACCATTCATGACCAGTTTTCTCGAATGATTAAGTCACCGAGTTGCAGATGGTTTCACTTAGAATAAGGAGAATTTAAACTATCAATGCAATATGTAAATTCTAACCACCAAGCTAAATTTAAAAGTTAGACAGACATTTGACTGTTGCTACGTAGGTTATTAGCCTTAGAAGAATAAATATGCGTAGTTTGCCTGCGAAGAAAGCTGAATTTGACTTTGGTGACTAACAATGACCATTTAGCAGAAGAAAAGAATAGAACTCACATCAACTTCATAATCATTTGCGAATCCAAAGCTGATTTCAATAGGTTCGGATGAAGTGTGAGAGCGACGCGGCTCTCATGTAGAAAGCATGCGTAGTGAGTGAGTTGCGTGGTTGTAGGAAAATGCCAACATTTCCAATGCAGAAGGAATCAGTTTTGGCACAATTAGGGTACACAATGCAGAAAAAATGCTTGTACTGAGAGACATTCAATCAGGAATACGCTCACCTATAATTTTGCTATTAGATGCTAAGGTGAGGGAACAACTCCTCCGCCTGTGAGTTACTATGGTCGCAGCTTATGACTTGTCATTGATTTAACGGGCGGTGTCACCATTAAAAGGGAGAAACAGCAACGTAAGTATGGTAGTAACAAAGAAATATTCTTACCTCAAAGTTTAAAGAGACAAAATGAAAATTTTAGTATTTATATTACAGAAAACATATCGGCAAATAGGTATGGTATGACTGTTGTCAAAAAGTAACATTTGGGAATTTCCTGTACACGACCGTTTTGTTATTACTTTTCTTAAATACCTCTGATGTTCACGACGTGTGTTGGATTAAACAACCATCGTTTTTATACCTTTCGATATTGAAGGATGTAGATCATACATTTATTTTATAAAATAAAGCGATCAAAAATATGGAGGAAGCCCATGACTTTCAAGTTACAACTTTAAGCCAATAATTAACCAAAGGGGTTGGGGTCGAACGACCCTTACCCCTCCCCTGTTACAGAGTTTCGCTCAGACGTAAGTAAGCTTCATATTTGGCAAAATACTGCATTTGTTAGTGTCTGAGCACCCTTGATTACATAGAAAAAATACGTTTTCAAAGTAAAGAATGTTTCAACATAGCCTCCCCTTAGACAACACCCCCACCCCCATATAAGACTTCAGGCCCATTCATAAACTTGTTCAAATCTTACAAATTCTACCTCACGTTTCGTTTGACTGGGAATGTGACCCTCTCCGTTAAACAGCCTGGGACCTGATTCATAAAGAGTTGTGTCTGATCTTAAGTTTAATGTCAATAAGACTATTGCATGATAGATCAAACTTATAAGATTAATCTTAACTCTTTATGAAACAGAGCCCTGGTTGAGGGCCTGAACTCTACGCTGAGGGCCAACCAACTAGCCAAATTCGATCATATGTAGATGATGCTTAAAGGAAGGTAAATTGAGATCATCAAAAGTGAAAAGTCCAGAAGATTTTTGAATGAAAAACCCATCTTACAATGACCCAGCCGAGAATCGAACCAAGAATACTGGCCGGTTGCAAAGTCCATTATTTCAAACGAGTATAAAAGTTATGCAGTTATGAGGATACTTAATGTGATCGCCAGTCGTTTGCAACACCTACAAAACTACAACTTTTGCAGTGTCACACAACTTCTAATAAATACTTATCCCACAGTGTTCCCTAAAAAGAATGGCTGGTGGAATTTTAGTCGTTTATTCCAAGGCTTTGAAATTTATCCCAGCTGCACAATTCGTAAAAGCCTTAACATATTTCATGTAGCTTACTTACATGAGCTATCGTGCTATGATTTACATTAACTTGAACCTAAACCATTCAGTTTTATTATAGGTTTATCCAAGCTGGCGTCAACTGATTAAACCAAAACACGCGCAGATACACATTTTTGTTGATTCCAGCAATATTGACAAAAAAGCGGGAAATTCGTCAATTATCATATAAGACCCCAACCACTTAGTCGATGTTTTCAAAGAGAAACGAACATTTCTTTTGAGTCAAATAATGTCTTTACCTGTTCCCTTCCAATCCTTCAGTTACAAGTTGGGAACAACGTTATCCAAGGTGTGTAACGAATAATTCATCTGGAGGTAAAGAGCTACTTTCTAAGAGTAGCAAGTTACGTTAAATTAATTAAAGATACACGAATGTGTTGGAACTACAAAAAGTTTTCACCTACCAGGGGAAGAACAATTCAAACAATTCAAAAGGAGACTTACCCTGAAATTGTTGCTGTTTGCCTTTTCCTGGTTAGGTAAGTCACCAAAGAAACGTTGGTAGTATTTGTTTTTCGTCAAATGAACCGCAAGAAAATTCAAGTTCTACTTAAAAATGGTTCTATATTGTTTCTTCTTGTTGCAAGTAACAGAGCTAAGAGACAAAGACCGAAAACCGAGGGGCACTTAGCGCCGTTATTTCCCTAAAACAAGCTTTTCATCAGGTGCCAACTACTGCTCCGTCTTTTTGATATATAGTGCAAGATCTTTAGTTGCCACAGCGAAGACTGAGACTGTTTTTACTTTTGCAAGATCGTGTGAAAATATATGAGTCGTTTGTTCACCCGCCTACGCGCTTCACATTTTTGAACAAGCATTTGCAAGTTGTTGCGTGAACAAATCACTTCAGAGAAACTACAAGCCGTAACGCAGATTGTTCATTCACACATCCTAAGGGGATCCTGATTGGCTTGATCCGTCTGTGTATTATTTACTGAACCTCTCAAGTGGAACGTTAGTTACGATTTTTATGGTGGTAATTATAAATATTCATAGTTCAGAATTACTGAAACCGCACGTAAAGAAATTGGTAGTGACGCATACATTTGTAAAGTACTTTACTATATTAAGTTGACGTTGCTTTAATAGCTTTGACCTAAAATGCAAGACACTTCGTAGACAAAAGGCTCGTGAGCTCATGTCATTGATGAAATCACAAACGTTTTGTAGATCGATACGGCAATATTTGTGACTCATTTCCATCACGATTGGGTAAAAACAGTGATAAACGTCGATATTTTACCGTCTCTGACTTATTTTTGTTTGTAATGTAGCATTTATTGTTACTAAAATTATGTGGGCGACGGAAATTGTTAACCTCAAATGTTGAACTCTAAGACGGTGGAATGATGATTGGAGACTCAAACCACAGAAACTATTGTACTTAAAAGCAATTGTACAACTAAAGAAAGATCGATTGGTGATAAATTTTAATCATTCACAATCTTTGAGCTGTTGTCGAGCCCATATACAGAGGGCAGGAGACGTCATTTCCCTTGAAAAATTTTCACTCACCTTGAAATAAAAAATAATTATTGCCTTAATGTATTTTTAGGATATCTAGTCCCCTAAAAATATTTGTCCCACTGGACGCTATATTGTCCATCTCCCCTCAGTACCTTGTCTTGCTGAGGCTAGGCTGTTATGAACTTTGATCACTTACAATCTTGATAGTCATACAATAATCTGAAACCGGTTATATCCCTTGATCGGTGGCTGGTGGTATTCTTCATTCTGGTGTATGAAGTTGATAAATCATTGTTTCCAAGTTTTGAAATACCTTTGATAACCTACAGTTTTTGATTAGTTACATTTAGCTTGTAATTTGTGGTATCGTTTCTGCGGTATCACCTTCATTAAATACAAGCCCCTTTGTTTTATTACTCACAATAGATGCCGCCTTCCATTGTTTCGGTGCTCACCGTCCGCACCTCTTCACCTGTGAAAAGCGTTTCATTGGGTGTAAAGTGGCGAAACGGATGGCTATACACTATTCAACGGTAACATCGATCCATAGCCTGCACGTTTGACGTATACGTAAATGAGACGATGTCAGACGAACAGGCAAAGCGTACTGATCGATCATCATAACACAGAAAAAACTCTCGCTATGAGTAATATTCAACAAAACTACTCACTTAAATAAAATTTACGTTTTCAGATTTACAAATTACAAGACTAATGTATCAATTTTGCAGGATGAAAGTTCGAATAGGAAGGCAATTTGATTGTTTATCCGCCTTAGCAACTACCGCCAAAGTTATTGTAAGTGGAAAACTTGAGGTGCTCTCAAAATTCCCAGAGCACCGCACCGGCTCACAAGTTGAATAGCAATAAAACTCTTCTCACTTGTATTTGACTGAGCTCACCGTCCGAATGGAGTTAGAGTTAGATGAGGTTTTGCGGCTCAGTTTCTAACCAATTGGTTTTAAGTCGGGCCGGCCAGCTCACTGCCTTGTTTTCCCTATTCCATTGCTTATGCTGAGCACCAAGCACAATGGCATTAAGTTCCATTTTTAAAGTCTTCGGTATGACCGAAGACTTTAAAAATGGAACCCCCTAATAGTCGTGAGTTGTAATCTTTGGTTATTCACTGTCTTTGGCCAATTATAATCTTTTATCAATTTACAATCTTATATCACTCACAATTTTTAATCTATAATTTATGATCGTTGACCAGTTGCCGCAGTTTACAATTTTTTGATCAGTTTCATTCAGATTTACAACTTACAAGACTTATGTATCAACTTTGCAGGCTGAAAGTTCGAAGAGGGAGGCAATTTTTCTTTCATCGGTTATAACCTTTGGTGAATCACAGCCTTTGATCAGTTAAGTCTCTAATCACTCACAATCTTTGATCAGCCATGATCTTTGATCGGCCATGATCTCCGATCGTTCCCAGTCACTACTAGTTCACGATGTTTAATGAATTCGGTGATAGGTCAAAATCTTGATGAATCAAATTCCTTGATCAGTTATAATCTTTGATCATTCATTATCTTTGATTACATAAACTCTAGATCAGTCTAAATCTTTTATGAATCAAAGTATTTGATTAGCAGTTAACATTTGATCACTCAAAATCATTGACCATTCATAGTCTTTAAAGTCTATGACTTTTTAATTGGTATTGATACTTAATTTGGTGTATGTTTTGACAGAGCGTAGCCAAGGGGGGGGGGGCGAAGGGGCAGCCCCCCCCCCGAGCATATTTCTGGCATATTTTAATGATTTTTTATGATATTGCTATAGTAACTCAAAATAAAAGAATGTTTAGATACAACTAACAAGGTCTGGGAAGTGCCATTTCCAGCGATCTGGGAGGTATTTTCGGCCAAATTTTCTTGTACGCTTCGCGCCAAACTATGGTGGCGCTACGCTTAGACAGTTTGCCTAAAGATTCCCCCCCCCCCCTTGTCAAATTTCTGACCACGCGCCTGTGTTTTGATCACTCACAATCATCAGTAAATGATATTTATCTTTGATCACTCAAATTCTTCAACCAGTTATAATCACCTTAATTTCTCACAATTTTTATTCAGTCATGACACTCTTTAATCACATGCAATCTTTATTCAGTATTAATGTTTTATCTATTACATTATGTTCAAGTTCTGTAATAAAGTTTAACGCAGGCTGTGACCACTAGCAATTTCATTCTGTCAATTTGCTCCATCTTGGCTGGTAATTCATTGGTTGGTACCAATCTTCAATTGCTACATCATTGCCTCCTAAAAATCTTTGATCGACAATAATAGATCAGGAGCCGGATTTACAAAGAAATTTTACGCACAAAAACTTTTTTAGTTTAAGCCTAATTTTTCCATTCATATATGAATATAAGGCAAGTGCCTATGTTAGAGGTAAAATGACCTAAGGTCTCTATGAGACTATTTAATATAGCGTTGATTCGAATATTCATATAGAGCCGCTACGTCTCTCTCTCTCTCTACCTACCTACCTACCTGCCTGCCTACCTACCTACGTGTGTGTGTGTGTATATATATATATATATATATAGCATAAATAGAAAATGGTGAAACATCTAAATTTTCAGACCACACATGGCCCTTCATCAGCTTCGAAGGGCCATGTGTGGTCCAAAAATTTAGATATGTTTCACCATTTTCTATTGATGCTTTTTGTTTGTTACTGGTGTGAAGCTACTTTTTTTGAACTATATATATATATTGTTCACATGTGATAGCAAGCCCGCCATCTTGAAAAAGAGACATTAAAACAGCCATTTGCGGTTTCTCGTTGTCAGGTTATCAGCGTTGAATTCAGGTTAAGAGAGAAACATGTAATTAAGATTAACAACTGAGTTATTACACTGCCCATGAACTGCCCCTGGCATTTGTCCACCAAAGTAAGCCATATTAGGAACCGTCCGTACTTTTAACATGCTAAAATGTACGGAATTTGAAAGTAAACACGCTACTCAAAAAGAAACGTCAATTTTCATGCAAAATATAGGGTGATCTGAAAACGAGCTGGCGGTCTTGATAATAAGCCGACTTTAAGTCTTCAAGTTAATCATTCATTTTGATGATGAATGCATTTACATGTAATTTTGATCACGGTCTAGTGACGAAGTCGCCATTTGATGACGCGCACGTTATGCGAAAGCAATATACATGTTAAGGCAGCCGGATAAATACATGCATGCGGCCCTTATTTATGTAAGACAAAGGCGCAAGTCTTGCACAACTTAAACTGTAAGCTTACCGTTTGACAAATAAAAAACTGCATTATTTTAAATCCAACCAAATACATAAGTATAAATTAGATCTCATGAGGACGTTTTTTCGACATGTACATTTGTCTGGAAATATTATCTTCATTTTCGTGTTTTAAAGGTAATTTAAATCCTTCACAGTTTCGAATACAGTTATTATATCCAAAGAAAAACATTCTCTCCTTGAGTTTATCTTACATAACGCGATATATACAAAAAAATCTGCACTTTTTGAGCTTTCCTACATGCTGACTCTAACCAGAAGAAAGACAAAAAAAGCAATTAAATTTAATGAGTTCGAAGGAAAGCAGAAAGTGACTTTGAAATGCCAAAAATTATTTGTCAAGGAGGCTGCTTATCAAAGCATCAACATCCTGGTTAAGCCAATTAGTATGATTTTACTGTGATACTAAGTTCTAACAGTGGTGTTTTACAAAACTCCAGGGAATAGCGTGTTCATAGATGTGTGGTTCTGTTTACATACGTAAGACTGACTTCATGCCTTTCTGACACTGCTACATTATAGGTTAGGCATATCCATTTCTGACACACAAACAGATCTTTTTTTTTATAAAATTTCGCAGTCTGACGACATGCAGCTCACGAAAATTTCAATATTCCTTCTATTTTGCAAAATGGCGTGTTAAGGAAAGTTCTGTCACACTCATAGCTATACTTCTGACAACAAAGTATTTCATTTCATTAACATACGTCTCTCCCCAATCTTTTCATGAAAGCTGTTACTTCCATACGCTAAAATTAGGAAATCGAACCATTAGACCATAGGCGTTAGAAGCTGTCCTCGACTGGGAGCTGAACGTTGTTTGGCACCGCCTTTCTGGGGAGAGATCTAACGGGAGGGGTGTCCCCCTTACTTTTGAATTTTTTTGAATATGTGTCCCCCTTGCTTTTGAATTTTTTTTGAATCTGTGAGGGTCCTTGGATGCAATTTGGTGCAACATATTGGGCAAATTTTAAAGAAAATTAATGCAAAATTTTGACATTTTTTACGAGGAAACAAACAACGGGTTTTCGTCTATGAATTGAAGTATACCTCCGCCCGACCACATTTGTGACTGGGGGCTAAACCCAAGCCCCCGTTTCCTACTCCTATGCATTAGACAACGGTAAGTTACACAACTGACTGGTAAATGATAAGCAACTGATATTAAGCTGTTCGTTACGTAATGTATGGTGAAATCTCATTCTAAGCATAAATTTAGGATTTTATCTCCTTTTTAGAACACTACTCTCCCAATATCGTATAGCTGTAGCTTTTGTAGTATAGTAAGTCGCAATTGATCACTTTTGTATGTAAGAAGGTCAAAAGACTGCCATAGACGTCAATGATTTAATTGTTATTGAATTACGGCTTCCAAAAATCGATAACCCAATAATATGTGCGACGACTTACGTTATCCACAAGGGTTACTAGGAAGGCCGGAATTGCAAAAAAAAAAAAAATCGAAAGAAAAAGATATGTCGATTATGTATGTTTTCATAAGTTTATGGTAGGAAAACGACTGCCGCACACGTCGATAACATACCTCGTAAATAACGAAATTCCCCACTGGTCGCTTTAAGTTTTTACTTGAAAATAAAACAGGTCTGATTTAAACAATCCTTTCAGTTGCGCTGGAGCTTTTGAGATTTACCATAAAGAATGACGCTGTGTATAGTCTTCTGACGTCTTTCCTTTGTTGGGTGAAGCCTTTTAAGAACTGGTAAATGATTTTACATGCCACATCAATTATTGCTAAAAGCCAAATTAAAAATGGGAGGACCCATGATTTTAATCCAACTACGGACGACACCTCCCCTGCCTGTAGGTCCAAGTGAAGGCCAGAAAACCGAGGGCACAGCATGATGTTGGCCATAAATACTAATTATCTTCATGTGTCATTTGTAAATATTCCCTGAAAATTATGTTACTTCTGTTTTTACAAGTATACCCTCTTGGTTGTCAAAGTCTGCTAACCGCCCACGACACAGCTTTAGTCTCGACCAAATAAATTACACTTAATTTCAAAATTATCATGTTTTTCAAAATCTTCAAAAGGCCTGTCTTGCGAATGTTGACCCCTCACCTATAAAGAGTAACATTCAGGTCCGACTAAAGCCTTTAAGAACAATAAACACCGTTTGATTTTTGGTTCTAGTAGCCTTGTCGTAGCTGATAATTCTCAGGCGCCTTGTCACCGCGGGTCCCCAATCAACCACTCAGTCGACCCATGCGTCATGTCTGCCCTGTTATCGTGGATCAATATTTAGAATTGCACCTTCTGAGTAACTGTTCTGACGTCAGTCCTCGCTGTCCGCAGTTGTGTTCAGGTGTACCGCCAGTATTTCACCTACGGGGGGGGGGGGGGCAGTTGGGGACTTCATATTTTATCTTTCCCATTAATGCCCCTCGACGAAATTCCCCGCAAAAGGCCAGGCCTTTCCCGACGGGAGACTCCTTGGCCCCCTGCCCCACCTGACGCCGCCCCGGTGGTGATATCATTTAAATTCAGGAAGTAACTCCTTGCGAAGAAACGATAGGCCTATTATATGAAATGGATTTTAGACTTCCCTCACAATGTCACCAATTGCAGACGCAATTTATCTTAATCTTAAATGTGGGATACAGAAATTATCCGCATTAGTCAATACTGACATGACACCGATCCCATGGGAAAAATTTAAAAGAAAAATACTGTTGCCAAAAGGCTTTGAGACATGCTGTAAAGAAACTTTGGTCTCGTTTTGTGATTATCCGAATGTCTTATATACCTGTATACAACCGGCCCATGAGCACCTACTTTGACTCTTGTGAAATTACATGTAAGTTTGTAGAAGTGGCTTGTAAATATGTTGGAAAATTTTCCCTTTTGAATCTATACCTCTAACCCAAAATGGTCTTTGTTCTATATAAGAAGAGCTGGTCCAAATTACAGCTGATGGGTAAGAACTCATACCACCAGCGTGGGTTCCAGGGACCCGCCGCTGGCCCTTGTTGAGGTCCAGGAGTGTAGTGGGTCATGGAAAAGCCCCTGAAGCTCTAGGGTATGTACAAAAATTGAGAGCATTAAAATACTAAAATACAGTGTATTAAGCGTCTACAAATAACACTGAATACACATTATGCAGGCCATAAAATCGCAGTTTGCTTATTTTTCATATATTAGCCTAATTATATAGATATATACATATTTAGCTTAATTCTACACCGGTCGATTTCTTCATATCATGATGCAGAAGGTTTGAAGGTAGAGAGGATGAGCAATCGTCGATGTTTCACTGGGTTTTACAATAATTTCACTTAGACTGTTCTAGCAGAAGTTCAATTACGGAATGCCATGAATGAGCACGTAGCGCGCCCAAAACGTAGCCATTTTTAAAGACTTTTCAGTTATGTCTTACTTCACTTTGCATTCAGCTATGTACAAATAGCAATGAATATGCACTTAACAGACCATAAAACCATAGGTTGCCCTTTTGTATTCGTAATAGCCTATCTTTGGACTAATGTCCAGTCGGTTTTTCATAAAGCAGCAGGTCTGAGGGTGTGGAGGATGGATGATCGTAGAAGTTCCACAGGATTTTGCAAAAAAAAAAAAATCATCTTGAACTGATCTACAGGTGTTAATATTGAGACAATTAGTGTAGGCCTATGTGATGGATGTAGGGGAGCACGCGGAAAAACTAGCATTTTAAGACATTTTAATAATGCTTTAATTCATTTTACTTCGCAAAAGGAATCAATTAGAGTGACATTTCCGCAATTTCGATATTACTACCATAGTGTCTGTTTTTGTGCGGGGGAGGGATGTGCTTGCCCCCCTTTTGTTTAGGGAGCCTCAGCCCCCTTGGCAACCCTTGCGTCACGATTTGCACTCCTGAGCTGAACCCCCTGGCTAATAAGGGCTGATCCCCTCAGACTTAACTTTTCGATGAGCTTATACATTCAACTTTCTTAGAAAATTATGTTGAGACCACAGCTGAAAGGTTCATCATAACAAGACTACATGTTACATCATATAATACACGAAAAGATAAAATCTATTTGCCATTCGTGTGCTCTTAATCCTGACGCATGCGCATCTTTGATTTTCACGGAGCGAAAGACTTTACAGTTACTCCCTGTACACAGTAGCGTAGCTAGGGGGGCAAATTGCGCCACCTCTAGGTCGGCGCCAAATCGAGATCGCTTAAAAAATGTTGGAACTACCATTTGCCATGAGCATGATATTGATATAGCAATTTCATCTTTCAATACAATAATATTTACGATATTGCTAGTGTTTCCCCCTTTTATATGTGGTAAATAGGCCTTGGAAGTGCCATTTCCAGCGATCTGGGAAGCATTCTGGGCCCAAATTTTCTTACGCTCCGCGCCACCATGGCGCGGAGCGCTGAGAGTCTGTCTATGGGCTTCGTCCCCCTCCCTTGACAAATTCCTGGCTACGCCTTTGTCAACACTGTGTGAAGTAGCATCTAAACTCTTTTCTGGGAGTAAAATATTTCCCATGAAAAAAGTTGAGCCTCCCTAAAAAATTTGCCCCCGAATTTTTTCTGCTGACGCCCATGGACATTTCTTCTATTTCAGATCTTGAGTTGTGTAAGTATTCATAAATTACCCCCCCCCCCCGAAGATGGGAGTAGGGGGGCCAATTTCGTTTCTTGCCCCGGGCGCCACAAACCCTAGCTACGCCACTGCCTGTACCTACATATACACATAGTCAAATGTGTAAGATCAAAATTATGTCAACAGTAAGTACAGGTAGACAACTGAAACCACAAAGTCCAAAGTCGCAGTGATTTCTTACCAAAAGGAAATGCTTTGTGGCACTGAGGTTTATCCTTTAAAGTAATCCTTCTTGAGATGTCATGTTTTACGATGTTTTCATAATTTGACCTTTGGTGAATTTACATGACCTTTGAACACAATGTGAGGGTATCCACGTGCCAACTAAGAAATCCATCAAGATTGCCCTTTATAGATGTCGTGTTAACGAGGTTTTCATCATACGATACGACCTTTAGTGACTAGTAATAAACTTTGACCTCTACCAAAAACGAAAGAGTTCTGTAATCTGTAAGGGGCATCCGCATGCTTTTTGAGATGCTTAATTAGTGTTACCCTTCTTGAAATATTATGTTTAAGCAATTTACAAGGTTTTCCTAGTTTCACCGCCGGTGACCTCAGATGACCTTTTTACTCTACCAAAAACAACAGGGTTATTTTTCTAAGTATTACGCATCCACATTCCAAGTATGAAAAGCATAACTTGAGATATGGAGTTTAAGAGGTTTCGGTTTTTCAAGTTTACCTCTAGTGACCTCAAATGACCTCTGACCTCCATCATTCCTACCTTGAGACATCGTGTTTGCTGGCAATTTCCAAGGTTTTCGTAGTTTTACCTCCGATGACGTCAGATAACATAATTACCCCCTCTACCAAAAACAATAGGGTTCATTTTCTGAGTATAATGTATCCACATGCCAAGTGTAAAAAGTATCCTGCATACACACCCAAACCCTCACACACTTAACATCACTTGCCAGCGTGATTGCATAGATTCCTTTCGCCTTCGACAAGGAATTAAAAATGGATATTACGTAACTGCAATCTTACAAGTTGTTAAAGTGGGGAAAGTAAAATTGCTCATCACCCAGGATTGAGAGAAAACCAGGGAGGATGTAGGAGAGGAGGACATCGTTACCAGAAGTAATTACTGTGTAGCCTACGTCAAAGAGGGTACAGAGCAAAGCTTTTTCTCTACGCAATCGAGTGTTAGCTGGTTAAACTCCTTCCGGTATAAAGCTTAGAGGGTACTGTTTAGTGTAAAAGCAAAAGGAAACTAAAATTTTCCAAATTGTAAAAATTGAGGTCATGGAATTGTTAAAGTGAGTGATTGGAAATGATGCTTTTTAGCCGTTCATTTTCGTGTAATGTATGTATGACGGGCAAGGGAGACGGTTTGTGTTGGACATGGGGCGGGGCGTGGGTTGGAATCCTCAAAATGATCTATAGTATATATATGTATATATATATATATATATATATATATATATATATATATATATATATATATATATATGTACTATGATGCATTTATTGGCACCAAGTTCATCAATACTGAACACTTGAAGCACTGACTGACTCTGATTAAAATAGAAGGGCGACATTGGAAAAATAAATGATTATGGTTAGTTTGATTTGATTTATTTTGATTTATACTTGCACAACAAAACATCATAAAGGAACAAGGGGAAATAACACACAAAAAGATAAAACAAAAAGCAACAGCAAAAAGACATGGACAAGTGCAGGGATGACACAGAAAAGTCTGACAAGCAGCACAATACACACAGAAGTTATTAATACACACAGAAGTAACTATGTTGGGCATATAATAATAGAAAACAGGTGTATATATCAATGAGCTGATGCACTCTTGGTGCTATAGGCCGTTTGTAGAGCATTAGGGAGTAAAGTCAGGTAAATAAAGTATTCAGAAAGTTGAACAGTTTTTTTTTTTTTCATTTTACTATACAGTTTTGTACATTTGGTCTCGGCCTCGGCCTCGGTCTCGGACCCTGTTGGTCTCGGTCTCGGTCTCAAATTCTTCTCCTGGTCTCGGTCTCGACACCCACTGGTCTAGGTCTTGGTCCCGGTATCGGATATGCTGGTCTCAACTACAACACTGGTATTTATTGCGTTTTTAAAGTTTTGTATGTTTTGCTGCATGGCGGCAAATTTCCACTTGATCGTGGACGAAAAAAATTTATCTTGTCTTTTCTTATCTGATGTGCTCATTAGCGGTGCCGAACACCGAAGGAGCATGATAGTCACAAAAAGCTTTGAGTGTGCATTCAGAAGTCAACCAATTATACCATGCAGCTTTGAATCCAACAGCCGATCATTTGAGTGGTTGACATTGGGGATAAAACACCGGGATAACAGAAAGGTTCCTGACAATGACACGAGAAAGCAAGTTCACGTGGGAGCAGAAAAAAAAACCTAGCCTATGCTGAAGGAAACCCGCAGGATTGTATGGGGATATCCCAATAAAGTGCACTAATGTGAAGGCCCTAAATATGTAGTTGAATATATTACGTGTCTGTGTGCGTCTAATAGTGTCTTAGTAATCACCAGGCATTTATGTTGCAATAGATGCGCGTGAAGCGCGCCGAAAAATGTGCCTTTCGTGGTCACTAGAGGAACATAATAAGGTCGCTGACAAAAAATTGAGAGGGGATGAAAGGCCTCAACCAAAGTACTAGGGACCATGCCCCATGCGGGTTTTGCCAAAACTAAAGCTTCGCCGTCCTCCCTAACACTTTTTTTTTGACGGGGCTATGTCTATACCAGTTTTAGCAAATATATTTGCAGTTAACCAACCCTTAAGGAAGATTAAACAAAGGTATTAGGTTCAATTCCCAACCAAGTTATAGAGGGAATGTATATGTGTGTCTACGAATGTCTTCTTAATGACTGAACATGCAATCTGATGAGTGTGCACGCAAAGTGAGCCGGAACAAAAGTCGTTTTTCATGACCTTTGAGTCATCAAAAAGTCTAATATTCAAATTAATAACAACAAATGTTAAGATTTTTACCAAAATTTCAAATACATGAGGTCCCACTCTACCAAATCGTTGAAGGGGAGTATGTCTTACACTCACAATATCAGCAAATATTATTGTTGTCAGGCACGGATCCATGCATTTCGAAAAGGGGGGGCTGAAAGCCCCCTTGAATATTCTCATAGATTAACATTATGCTAATTTTCGCGTATTTGTTATTGCTGATGTGGCGAAAAGGGGAGCTGAGGCCAGGAAAGCCCCCCCCCCTTGGATCCGCGCCTTGTTGTTCACCAAATGTTATAGGGGACGAAAAATGGTCTGTCCCTCCCACCAATTTTTTTTTTTTTTTTTTTGGGGGGGGGACCATGTCCCACCTCGCTTAATGTTTTAATTATGGTTTAGTTTTAGTATACGACCATGCTAGATCTATAAAAAGGGTGCACAAAAATAAAATGGAGACTGTGTCCAATGAATGTCAGTATAATGTTTCAGAGAATATACATGGTAAAGGGCTTTGACGAAGCTATGAAAGTAATGTGAGAATGCTGTTTTAGAACGGTATATCGTAAGTTGGAGTGTAAAGTACTTCGAAAAACTTATATATTTAGTTTCTCAGAGTCCATATTTTGTGCATTATACACAGGCAGCAATCCTCCGCATATATGCTTGGAAGTCTTTTCGGGAAACCCCACTTGTAACGATAAGAATTTTGATTCCAGAAATTTGGTTATGGTTTTCTCCGACCTTGCTGTTGCTTGTTACGTAAAAGTTTCTCTTGAAAACTTCACTCGTAAACATATCGAAAAAAAGTATCGAAATAATTAGTAATGCTAATGACTGCAAATACAGTGAAAGGTTAATGTATTCTGTTTTGAAGGGCAGTCGTTCTGCCAGTACTTCCACAGTGTCAGTATTTTGAGTGCTGATAGTAGCTTACATATTAATAAGCACTTATAAAGCGCTATACTACACCGAGGTCTTAGCCGCTGCGTGACGTTAGCAAAGGTATAATCACCAGGTTTACCAACAACACAAAACAATGACGACAAATGAATGGAGGAAATTAAGAATCTACCACATGGACAAAAATAAAGGAGTGCTTTTACATTTCTCTTGAAGTTGAGTGACGGCTCAGGGACTTCTATATTAGATGGTAATTCATTCCAAGATGTGCCGTGCAGCTTAACAGAAGGCCTTAAAAGCGATACATTCTGAGATATTTTTGAATGTTTTATGTTTTACCTGACGAGACGAGTGTTGTTATAACAGCAGGAGGTGAAAAGGTAAACTCGCTGTCAGTGCAATGAAGTGTCGAATTATCAGTCAAGTAGGCGGGGGCGGCATGCTTGATGCAGGTAGCCTGCACGGTACTTTCAGTATCATTTCGTTATGATCCGATGTGAATGAAAAAGAATTCCAGTTTAAGTCTTCCAAACCTATAGCAATATTCCATTCCTAACTTAAAGGGAAATATTGCGTTTAAAATGCACCAACATGGCATACAAAGAAAAATACCCTTAACCATTATTTAACCGTTTGGTATCGCCAACAAACTCTAGCAATAGCTTTATCTCCTCAAAATCTTGTGCATGACAACAGTTATGGATGTTGCATCATTTGAATTTTTAAAAGTTTGGGTGAACAAAGCATTTTTGTGCAACGAATAGCTGAATTTCTTGCTGTGAGAGCCTTATTTCCTGAAAAGAAAGCTACCGTACCGCCTTATTTTGAAGTTTCTATCATTCTGTATCTATTAAATTTGGTTTGAAAAATATGAAAATTTTCTATAAACCAAACGCAATATTTCCCTTTAAGATATCCGGTTTTAAAAATTGGTCACTTTTGTCAAGAAATGCTCGAGTTTTTCTAAAGGTCACAAAATGTAATGTAAAGTATGCACCGTGCCTTAAGAGTCCAGTGTTATTCTTCACAATAAAATGCGACGGTTGCATTTAGAATTTGATACTGCAGCCTACTTACACTTGTACGGGAAATTATGTAGCCCACGTTCTTCACCGTATGTGTGTACTTCACTTTCATGTCTTATATCTATACGTTATGACGGACCTGATCACAAATTTGTGTACTAAAATTTACTAGGCTCTCTTTTCCTTGATACTACATTTATATTTAATTTCCTGAAGGGCTTTGCTTTTGTCAGTTTGTATTGATGTTCTTTGTTCTTCCACCCAATTTACTCAAATTTGAGCTTGACATGACAAATCGGTGTCACTAATGGTCCCTGTTACTTTCTTTGTTTTGGCTGCGGATATACAATACAGGTGAAGCAGTGACGTCGAAGACACAATAGATCAGGGTGTCTCAATCGTTTTGAGCCGTGGACCACTTTTACTTGATTTTTTTTTTTTTGGGGGGGGGGGCTAATAAAATGTTTTGTAGTAGCCAGGCTCCACTTCAACAGCTTCTGTTCTAAATTAAAATTTTAGGTTCCTCATATCTTCCTCGGACCATTTTTGTGGGCGTTGCTGGCAGCCACTTGAAAATCTAGGCAATAGATTGACATAAACATTGTCAGAAGAAATGTATTTCAGAGGTCCTTACATTTGCAACAGCCTAAGGTGATGGGGTTGATAACATGCATATACCCCTTGGACTTTCGTTGATGAATCTGATTAAACGAAGTAATGGATAATACCAGTGGCGTATTTGGGGGGGTGGGCATTAGACCATGGCCCCCTTCACTGATGCAATTCACTGATGCAATTTTTTTAGTAGCCTACCTAAAATACGTAAATGTTTGAACACAAATTTTACTTCATAGGTAGCATATGTGGCACCAGATTGCATGTAAGAACTTCTAATTTTTCAAACCCCTCCCTTTAGATCCCTCCCCCAGGCCGGCGATCACACAACATACTGCATGCCCCCCATCCTTGAGAGAAATCCTGGCTACGCCACTGGATAATACACACAGGCTACTTGGTGTGAGGATGCATCTGTGTTGTTGGTGGTAATAGGGCGTATTGTTAAGGACGACTGGCCTGGATTTTTCAGCTGGTAACAGCCCTATAGACCCACCACCAATTGATTCTACGATCGTTGGGACTTTGTATGTTAGTATGCATTACATGACTTATGAGCTGTAGGTTAGTTAGATGAGGTTTAACGGCCCAGTTTCCAACCAATTGGTTCAAGTCGAACCGGCCATGGCCTTTTTGCCAGATGTGACTCACTGGCTTGTTTTCCCTTACTCCATTGCTTATGTGGAGCGACCAATAGGCTGTAGTCACCTGAGTATGTAGGACAATTTAACCTGAGAGCGTGACTTCAATTTGATAAATCTGTGCGACCTATAACGACCTATGAGAGGATGTAACAACGTCCTTTCTTTTTTCTTCAACCCCCTGGATACGCACCTGGTAGTACCAGTTACATGTTTTACAATAGGGCAAATTGGTTGTGGGACCCTTGCTACAAGACAATCGAGCTATATGATTACAGGTCAGCCCCTTGTGTACAGGGGCGTCAATCCGTATTCAGATGTGGGGGGGGGGGGACGGGGGACATACATGACTTAGCACAAACCAATCCCTTTGGTTTTGAAGAGGGGCGTCTTCCTATAGGCCCTTCCCCCCCCCCCCCCGCCTTATGATGGCTGACGTTGTCCTATTCTAATAAGAATTATCATTTCAAAGTTAACGTAACCATCATAGATGATCTGCCAGGTGAAATACACGGAGTCCACGGGATTACATCAAGATGTTATTTTCACCATGTCTCAAAATATCTGAAACAACGCTTCGCAGCGTGGATCATTGTTGGAGACCATGGACCCGACCAGGCCCGTTGCTAGGGTGATATATTTGGGGGTGTGAAGGTAACACATTCCGACCGGCTGAATGTATTTTCCAACTGAGTGGAGGCGTTTAAATTGCACTTTGTTATGCACTCTGCGTTTTGTATACAGCAGTGGGGATCCTTCCTTTGTCACTACATAAATGAGTCGTCCTGGGGGAGGGGTCTAAGGGGAGGGGGAATCCCCATCCCCTTTGAAAATTTTTTGTTAATTTAAGGCTGCTTAGGTGCAAAACGGTGCTATCTTTGAGATATTTTTGGAGCTGATCGTACATGGCTGGAAAATGTCCATAATGTAGTGAATTCTAATTTTCCGACTGGCTGTTTGTTTTTACTAATTGCAGTGGCGGCGTGTAAATTGCACCTTTTTATTCACCCTGCGTTTGTATATAGCAGTGGGGATCCTTCCTTTGTCACTATATAAAGGTGTCATCCTGGAGGAGGGGTCTAAGGGAAGGGGGCGTAGCCCTCCCCTTTGGGAAATTTTTGTTAATTTAAGGTTGCTTAGATGCAAAATGGATATCTTTGGGATATTTTTGGAGCTGATCGTAGTATAGCAAAGGTGTGAAGGTTTAGCAAGGGCGTTTTCAGAGTACTTTGTAGTCGAAAGTGTATTAACAATCACCATCTGCAGGCGCGGATCCAGAAATTTTGAGGGGGGCCAAGATGGAAAATCTTATGTGCACCGAAGGTGCACCACGAGCGCAAAGCACGAGTTCCTATGCGTAGTGTCCAGGGGCCCGCGATAGGGCCCCTGCGGGGTCCAGGGGGCGAAGCCCCCGGAAGCTCTCGCAGTATTTTATTTTAAGAGCACAGAAATCGGCTCCAGTTCTTATGTCAGTGAGATTTTATACCTTTTCATATTGCATGGAAATTGATGTGTATGGCTCAGTATAAGTTACTATATGTACCTGCAGAAGTTCCGAAGAATCTAAAATATCTTAAAACGTACACGCCAACATTATGAACCCATGCAGGTAACTTGAAATGATTTTTGCCATAATGAGTGTTTTATTTTCGTTATACGGTATTCGGGTATAGGACGTCAGATGAAACAATTGCCCGTGAAAATTTGAATTTACATTTAAAACCATTGCTAGTACAAACGGTGTCAATTCCCTTTATGTGTGTCTATCAATTATAGAAGGTGGCTTCGATACTAAGTTTTCAGTTCTCATAAGAAGAGGAGGGTGAAGAAATGAATATCAGTTGCTTTACATCCTTATTATACTCTGAAACTCTGAAATCACGTTTATGCACACAAATAATTGGCTTAAGGTAGAACCCCACCGATGTGTAATGCGAATACTTTTTGGTCCTTATTGATAGTAAAAGGAGCAATTCAAGGCTAAAACTGCGCAGATCAAGCGAAAATCAAGAAATATTGAGAAGACTTTGCAAAAATCGTGAAAGATTTCAAATGATTTTTGGTAAAAAGTGATAAAAATAAATCCATCACTCAATAAAAACGTACCTCTCTCAGTAAGCGTAAACAATTGCGCGCGAAGCGCGCCGAAAATTTTCGGTATAGAGCCTCCCGGGAGCTCTGCATTAATTGTACCCTGAAAAGGGGGACCGACAGGACTCTCACAACTTGACATCCATATCGGAGGAGAGATGATATATCACCTTGTCTTTTTAGGTATAGCAAGAAGGATGGTGGACAGGCAAAATTCGTTTCAAAAAAGATTTTCGTCGTTATTGAACGTCGCGGTACAATGTTTGGAAAATAAGCAACGGCAATTACGTAATTTCAATCTTTCAAACCATGTGATAGACTAGATTAGTCAAAGATCCCATAATGATGAGAGCCATACAGAGAAGGAGAATGTACTTTTTAGAAAAATGTTTGCATTTGAATAATTTCTTGCGTCATAGCTTTGTCAATGGTATATGAAATCGGGTGTAAACCCCGTCGTATGCGCGCGAAGCGCGCCGAAATTTTGAATAAAATATTAGTCCATGACAAAACCTGCATTCAGAACCTGCATCGGACACTGTCACTTTCCCACCAACCTATGCTATTCAGAAACGAATCTTCTGACTGAGAATTCTTAAAAAGCCCTTTTGCTCCTTTGTTTCCCCCGTGAGTAGTTACCGAAAGCTATTGAAAATAAGGACAACTCTGACACAAGGCTTGACGCTAGCGGAGCGTGCAAAACTTTGGAATTTGTCAAGAATTTCCAAAACTTATGATAGTTTGAGAACAGTTTGTGAAAGAAAATGGTAAGAACAAATAAACCAATCATCAAAACTACATCTCACCCTCCACCCTCCACAGAAATCTGTAGCTTATAAAACGACTTTGGGACCATTTTAAAAATTTTCAAGATTCGATGGGGGAGGGGGACACACGTCACCCATTGCCCACTGTGCCGACGCCACTGAATAGGGTATGCACGCCGCTACTTTGCCTGCAACAGCTGGTGCCACTGTGCACAATAGCACGTCACCTGACAGCTTGTCTTTTGTATTCACTCTGCAAGTTCTTTGGCGAAATCTTTGCCTCTCAATCCCTCTAGATTACAAAAACTTTCACTCTTTAACACAAAATTGTCACTAATTTCAGTGCAGCTAGCAGGGCCCATACTGCATATGTCACTATGTTTACTTATCTAGATCTTAAGTCAAGGATCATTACTCAGCTATTCACCTGTTTTCGAACATTGTAGCCTGGTAGCTCTCCTTTCGTTGCCAACCACTGTGAAAGATATCTAAAGAGATAATCCAGCTATAGCTCCACCCAACCCCTACGTTCTTATAGACACTTTTATTAATTTTCTGCTCTTAATTTTTCTTTCTCCTTTTCTTTTTTTTTCTTTTTCTTCCTTTTTTCTCCTTTCGTTTTTTTCCGTGGCGAGGAGACGGGCCCTCCAGGTCCCCCCTGGATTTGCGCCTGCACCATCTATACCGATAATGGCTTCGGCGAAGCGCTCGGTAAAATTTTTTGAAAAATGTGTAATGGCAACAACGTACTTTCAACCTTCCACAAGGGGGGCATGCAGTATCTTGTGTGACCGCTGGCCTGGGGAGGGGTTTAAGGGGAGGGGTGCCCCTCCCCTTTAAAATTTTTTTGAAAAATTAGGTGTCCTTACATGCAATCTGGTGCCAGATATGTTACCTTTTGAAGTAAAATTTGTGTTAAAAAATTTACGTATTTTTAGGAACTAAAAAAATAGGCATCAGTGAAGGGGGCGTGGCCCAATGGGGTGTCCCCATCCCTTTTGAAATTTTGAAAAATTCGGTGTCCTTACATGCAATCTGGTGCCAAATATGCCACCTTTTGAAGTAAATTTGTGTTAAAAAATTTACGTATTTTTAGAAACTTAAAAAAAAAATCGGAATCAATGAGGGTGGGCATGGTCGAATGGCCCTCCCCACTGATTGAATGATCCCATATTGATGCGAGGCCCCTACAGATGTTTGGAGATGTATGTCTGTTTTCGGAAAGTGTTGTGATCAGAAAAGTTCCATGTATGATTACCTTCTTAATGGTCATGAGAAGGAGTGCAAACCGTGACGCATGCGCGCGAAGGGCGCCGAAATTTTGCCATTAAATAAGATTTCCCTGACGAAATCTACATTCAGAATCCGCATCGAGGCACTTAACAATTGCCCAACAAACCTACATGTCATTCAAAAAGCCAGTCAAATAGAGCCACGACACTACTCTTTCACGCAAATGTGTGGGGGGGGGGGGACATTTGATATTGTGTCCCCCACCCATCGAAATGTGGGGGGGACGTGTCCCCCCGTCCCCCCAGGATTGACGCCCATGCTTGTGTATCAGCTACAGTTTCATTGTACTCGAAATAATGGTTCAGGACAACTATATTATCAGAGCTGTATCTGGTGAACGGGCAGATTACCTTCATAGCAGGTGTCGAATATGTACTCCTTTTTTGACGTACATACTGCTAGTGCAGTCAGTGGGAATGAAGCAGGAGCAATACTCGTCCGCCGGGCGGGTTAACGAGCAGGAGGCAATAATGTTGAAGGTCAGTGCACTTTTATAGGCTACCAATAGTTGTTACTTTAAATTGTGTCCTTCATAAATGATGAATTACCGATTCGTTTAAGTTGTAGAGAATGGTACTTGCGTTTTCGTTGCTCTCTGGCGAAATTATATTGTATCCCTTGTCGGAATGGTATACGGAAATATTGCCACATTAATAAAATGAAATGAGCAAAGGTGTATGCTAATGAAAGCATGAGGAGTAACTGCATTTTTAAAACAGCACTTGCATCGTTCCACTTTAAGGAAGTCGGGGTAGGCCTATCTAATTAACTATTGGTGACTGCACTTTGATTGACATCGAATTAAACTAAGCCCTTCAAATAAGTGTCACTCTGATTGGCCTGCCTGGATTTGTGCAGATGACACACAGCAGTGTACTCCGTAGAAAGTGACTTTGAGATATTGAATTGCAGACCTTTGCCTGGGAGGTGCTTAAAACAGATATGTTTAAGTTGTGAGAGGAGCTGGAAGTAAACTTTGTTGGAGGAGTCTTCATTGTCTGGGATAGGAAATTAAGCGCAGGTCACACTAGAGCGATTTCGGATAGGATTACCGTCCGATTTTTGTAAGTTTTAGTTAAAACCTTCTTCATTCCTGGTCGGAAAGAGCCAAAAAGTTGCCAACCTGTGTAGATATATGATATGCATCAGAGGACTACGAAAATGAAATGTAGAGTAATTATTTCGTGACGTCACATCGGCAGACAGCGTTTATCGGACACGCGTGCAAAAATCGGATTAATTTTCGAACAAATACCGCTCTGTTGAGCGGTATAAGCTATATAATGGAAGCAGAACAGTTTATCGTGAGACAAACTAGGATCAGTTCGATACAGTGTGACCATTCTTAGAACAAAGTTAATTGACTAAAAACTATTGGTCAGATTCAGGAAAATTCGGATCGGATTTCGATTGAAAATCGCTGTAGTGTGACCCGCCTAAATTGAATGTAAGCTTCCGACAAGAATGTTGCCAAACGTTTACCGACGGTAATCATTATAACGTAGTTAAGCTTTTGATGTATTTCCTCGGATTTCATCAATTTCAAGGGATTTTTCAAAAGTTCATATCCTTTAGTCGAATATGACAAAATTTCGCGAACAATTTGAAGAGCAATTACTTGTGCTTTCGTTCATGGATATAAAATACTATCTACGAATGAATGTAGTTGAAAAATGTTTACGAATTAAAAATATCTGTGAGTAGAAATTATTCTCCTAACCTTAAAATATCACGAAACAAGCAACCTGTTAATAATGCTTTGGAACTACTGAAAGTGACATTAATGTTGCTAACGAAAGTACCCGCGCTGTTCTACCAATTATATTGGTCACGATTATAGCAGCTATTCAAATTCAGATGGGAGAGAAGAATTCCTATTCTAAGGTTACTTGCCGGAAAAAGAAGTAATCTATGGGAACATTTCGTAAACACAATATCTCAAGGTACGAATGGTGGATACTTTTCACATTTGGTATACAGATGTGTCATATTTGAAATAAAGAGCCCTACCCGTATACCTTTCCGAGGGGATCGTGGGTCATTTGAGATCACTAGAGGTCAAAACCCGAATATCCTTGTTAAACTTTATCTTAAGATTGAAGGGAAATATTGTGTTTGTGTTGCAGCAGTGGTGGTGCTAGGTGGGGGCAGGGAAGGCTGGCCCCCCGCCGGGGAAATTTTCCGGTTTCGTCGGGGAGCTGTTATGTTTACTATAAAATATGTAGTCCCAGACAACGACCAGTCGCCCCGACGATTTACTTAATTTTGGTCTAAATTAGGGCAAACCTCCCCAAATTTTCCAATTTTCTTCTTTAAAAACATTTTTTTTTAAATTTTCCATGGTAAAAGCCCATTTTTTTATTTGCTCTACAAAGAGCACAAAATTTTCGACGCGCTTCGCGCGCCAAATTAATTTTCCTTCAAACGTCGTTACGGCACTCTATCGTCCTCGTTGAGGCTTTGGGTTGTTGGCTCCCCGTCGGGGAGCTAGACCCCCTGTCGGGCAAATCCTGGCACCACCCCTGTGTTGCAGTAAACTTGTATATCTTTAGAACCACAATTTATAGATACAGGGTGATAGGTAATTCAAAATAAGGATACATGGCAGCTTCATATTAAAACAATAAGGTTCTCTTACAATGAAATTCCATTTGTAGTTGAAGACTAATTTGTTCACCCAAAGTTTCCTTAAATTTTAAATGATGCAACATCTGTAACTCTTGTGATGCCTTTTATATTGAGAAGATAAAGCTATTGCTTGAGCTTATTGGTGAAACTGAATGGATTAATAATTATTACAGCTACTTTCTCTGGAAGCCATCTTGGCGCATTGAAAACGTCATATTTCTCTTTGAGATAGGCAGTGAATTATCGCAATACTTATCATGTGGATGCAGTCCGGCGAGTGACAGAATTCAAGTGTTTCTGGTGGAGGTCAGAACTTATCTGAGGTCACAATAGGTCAGACTGTGAACATGTTTCAAAGAGAAGAGCACCGAGGGATGCTTACGTAATTAGCAAATGAATGCCCTGTATTGAGTACAAGAGCCATACTAAGTTTGATAGCTGGTCAAAGATAATTTGAGGTCATCAGAGGTGAAAATGTGAAAACCTTGTAAAACGCGATAAGGTGGGAAACGATAAATCCCATATCTAGTGTGTGGATGTCCCGTATTGAGTAGAAGAGCACTTTTGTTTTTGGCGACACTTTGGAAATCTTGTCAAAACGATGTTTCTAGAACAAAAATTTTGTTGATGTATGGTTGCTTACAATTGAGAAGAATAACCCTATGGCTTTTGGTTGAGGTCAAAGGTCATATGAGGTCGTCAGTGCGACTGTGAAACTTTGTTTACATATCTCACCTATGAAACTTAAATGCCTCATACTGTGATTCCATGTTAGTCAGTGTCCATAGGTCTTTAAACAGTTGACACCTAGGCCAATTGTAAATTCAGTAACATCACAATGAAACCGTGTTAATTTGAAACCATAGTACTTAAACATTGCTTTGAGGCAAGAAGTGAGTACTCCAATTGCCTTTCCGTTTCGGTATATCGGCAATCTATAAATGAATCACAGTTAGGCTGTCTCTGTTTCAAACCATGACTTATGGCAAGTCTACACAGATAATTTGTGCTTGCTTCAAAGCTGATTCCATTCTGCTTTTCTTTGTATTTTGTTTTACCCTCCAGCCACCGGGAATAGAGAACAGCTTAGCAGTATCGAGGTACAGGTATGCTTCTACTGAATGGAGCATTTCTTAAGTTATATTGGCCAGGTTTGGTGGTTAGAGTGTACTGCCTTGCATTTAAGAGGTCCCCGGATCAAATTCCGGTCTACACCTGAGAATTTATAGTTTACTCAGCTTGCCTGTACGCAGTGGTGCGTGATAAGGGGTTTGAAACATGGGCGCAGGAGCCCAGATTGATGTATAGGGAGGGGGGGGGGGCTGTAGCTCCATGCACGCGGTCAACATGTCAATGTACCTGTCATATAGGCATGCATCAGTTATCACATTGCATGCCAATTGTTATCACATTGCATGTCAATTACAACCATTTTGCCGTATTACTACCATTTTCCCCATATTGATTATAATTTTGGGATTTCTCTCATGGGGTAAAAAATTTACGTATTTTTAGGTAATACCAAAACATCGGCATCAGTGAGGGGGTATGCCCCCCTAAATACATCACTGTTAATCATAATATAAGTTTAACCATTAAAAACACACTGGTGAATTAATATACAGGTCTTAGTACAATTCAAATCAGAACTTTAATTACAAAGGAAGACTTTTAAACTATTGATTACCGTACCTTTAGCTACATCATTGTTTTATTTTCCTTTCAGTAGGTGCCCAAAAAATTCTCAGCATACTGCCCAAAATTTCACAAAAATATTTGGTTGGGGGCTGCAGCCCCCAGCCTCCCGTCTCTTACGCCCATGGTTTCAAATTGGTTATTACAAATGTGTTTCGGTTTGCCTGGCTCCGAAAGTTGTGCGATTCAGAGTTTTCAGGTATTTACTCAGCCAACGAAAAGTGGTGCAGAGCAAGGATCCTCCACCTTCCTATCTTTTTGTAATGTGGCTAAAGGCTTAGGGTACGATAGCTCTGGTCCATTGGATTGGGACGTTGATCGCGGTCTGTGGAGCGAACTGGGATCGTTTCGTACACCCCTGCCTCGTTAGCCTCTGAGCAACGAGAACTCGTCAAAAAGAGAATGCAATGTTCACGATGTTTATTCCCGAAGAACCTGACATGGGGTCCCCGATAAGCACAAGCGGTTTCCTGGCAGTGAATATCTTAAACGAAACAAAATCACCAAAAAATGGAAAAATTATGAAGAAAACTTAAAGGGAGCCTGTGACAATAAGCCATACCGCACATTAATTTGTTTGGAAAATGTCAATTTTCTGTGTAAATAAACTAAGGCTACATAGGCCTTGGCTTATCCACAGCTATTGATATGAAGATCTCAGTTGTTATATGGTGTTTGGATATTTCGTTTCTTTCTTTTTTCTTACTAAAATCGGAATCTTTGTACATTTTTAGAATTTTTCAGCAGTTTAAAAGAAACTACTTCCGACCTACCTTCCTGCAGAGAAAAGTTGTCATTTTGTTTTAGATTTTGGCTAAATGCGTACGTTTTAAATGGAATTTTTTGGGGGGATAGAAAGTTGGTCAAACGTAGGGCTGAGACACATCTTTGTTGGAGCACCTTATACGAAGTGAATTTCTAGTTGTGAGACGATAGTACTTTCTGTTTGCATAGCTGAAACTTTTTATTTTCTCTCAAGAGGGAAATACCCTGGTTAAGTTCCTTCCCCTGTAATATAACATTCAAATGATGCAATCAATATAATCAATGTACACAGACGATACGAACGATATTCACTGCAAAACTGACTTGGCGACAGCTACATCAATAACCGTCGTGCAGTGTGCGAGCATGTTTTCACCGGTGTTTGGTCATTTCTGGAGAATGCAACGTGTTGGTTTCGCCAAAATGATACCGGCATGACTCTCAACTGACGAGAACTTTGGTGATTTCGGCAGATTCTGTTGTTCGGTTGGATTGTGTTGCATTCCGTCAGATATAATGTGCTGCGGGTTCAACATTTATTAAAACACAAGGTTGTTTCATAACTTTAGCAATTGGCACACTATAAAAAATACCTGTCAGTCAGTTTACAGACTTTTCTCACACACACTTTTTCTGTTTTTTCTTCCTCTGGGCTGAGTTTGCTGTATTTTTACAGACAATTTGCATTGCGACGAAGAAAATTTATTTTCTTTTATCTGAGAAATCATTACATTCTGTTTTTTTTTTAACCAAACTTGACTGTAATCAATAGTATTTTTACCGAAATAACTGAAAATTAAAACATAAGTTGAAAAATTCTGTTATTTTACAACTATGTGTTGTTTAGAAAAAATACTTTCATTTAACTTGCAGTCATTTTTTCAACTCAAAAAAGCATTTAATTGACAAAAAGATTCGACTTTTTAAAAAATTTAAAAAAAAAAACGAAAATTTTTAATTTTTAAAGGATATTGTTCTGTAAAGTTCAGTTATAACAGAATAGTAGGCAAAGTTATCTGCCAATATGAAAATTATGTTAATTTACATTTATTATGAAAAAAGTCTGGTTAAGCTATTGTAATTTTATTTTCTATTATTGTGGCTAAAATCACGTGTAGATTACACATAATCTTATCTAAAACATCGCTTCTCGGTGTTTTGGCTAAGACTATGTGAAGGATATGTATCTGTTATTTTCAGCCAGTCTAGAACGGGGCCATGCATGAAAGGCCCATGTTGTAGAGGTCTGAAGATCAAGAGGTTGGTCCCGTTGCGTCTGAGTTCCCCCTTTGGGATTTAGTTCCTTGAGGAGTAGAACTTCCTCGGGAGCAACGCTTGGTTTTCGCCCTTCGGCTCTTCGCCAATGAGTCGAGGGGACTTAGAAAAAGTAGGACCTCGTAAAGACGCCCTTAGTCGTAGAGCAAGCATATGACCTGTAAAGTTGAAGTATTAAATGGAACAATTATCCAAACAATAAAACAGCAATATACAACAATATAATTGAAATTTTTTATGTCTAAATCATAGTCGTTTGTTAATTAACATAACAATACAGTTAAACAGGAAAGTTATGTTATTCGATTTACAGTAGCTTTTCTGTAAAATAACTTACAGGAACAAAGTGTAAAGGAAAAATGTTTCAGTTCTGTTATTTCCTATTTTACAGTTTGATTGCAAACGTAGCAGAAATCGATTGGAATGTTTTTTACACGAAAATATTTCACAATACATGAATGTCAGATGAATCGTCGATGAATAAATTACAAGTGTAGTGACAATTATTACCGACAGGACCGGACAACTTCTACTCCTTTCTTGCATAAATTTGCAAAAAAATTGACAGGAAAATTGCCAAAGTTTTGCTTCTTCGCCTTATCCTTCATTTCCGATAATATTCAAGGTCTTACCTTGCCACTGATAATTCCCTTTGGGAGTTATACCAGTTGTGGTACGGATTATTAAATGAATTTTGCGCTGATTGTAAGAATAATATCGACATTCAAGGAGATTCTAATTCATCGAATTTCCCATTACTTCAGAGGGTGTGCAGTTTAGCCTACTTGTGCTGTGAGATTAGGAAGATCGTAAAAATAGTTCAAAGAAGTCCAACGTTTTGGTAACTAGTGTCAAGAATTCGTGCAACACGTTCTCTAAATCACACCTGGTACCCCGACGAGTCGAAAAAAAAATTTTTATTACAACTTGCAATATTTTACTCCGCAGCTTTTAGTTAAGATATCTTTATGACGTCACAAAGGAATGAAAAGTGATGTACCAGTGAAGTAAAGATTAGCTCATTTTAACAAGTGACTTCAAAGTTACATGCAAAAAACATACTTTTTATACGAAATTATATAGAGCCTTGCGTTAGAATGTAACTGTCTCATTCGATTTAAAAAAAAAGAAATATTGTATGATTTGTTGAAAAACTCGAAAACTGTACCATAAAAACTAAAGTTTACAGAGACCCTACATTTCTTGCAATTGTTAGGAAAATTGCGACGTTACAAAGAGTTCTTTAACCCATAGATGGAAATACACCACATCTCCATATCATGTTATGCATCGTTTTAAGTGATTTAACTAGATAACCTTCAGCTGTATCGAAATGGTATGTCAATTAAATTTACCAGGGAATGGCGTGGCTTTGTGAGTTAAAACTATCCCTTAAATTTCCCTAAGTTGACATTTAAGGAGTGAACTTGAAGATCTTCAATAGGTAGCACATGGAATTATCTAGGCTGGGTTACCTGGCCTTACTTAAATGTCTTTCCGCAGCCAAAAGTCGTGTAAAATTAGAGTAATGCGTTGGATTTGCAGTGTGTGACGAAAGATGTTGTACACGTGACGAAAATCGTGTGTAATATTCAAAAAGTAAAATTCTTTAAAAAGGCGGGCAGAACGCCAAACTTAGCTTTTTAATCAATGGGTCTGACAGTGATAACCTTGCAAGAGGGAGTCTGTCTCCACAAATTTAGCCTGTCGTACAAACAAAGCCTTGGCCTCGGATGCTTGTTGTGACGTAAGTACCTTACCTACGTGACGCACATGTAAGTCGGAATGGAGGCTTTTCGTGAGTGGCAGAAATGTCACATTAATGTCATAAGCCTGGAAAAACATCACTACATAACAAAATGAGGTTTACACTACTATGAGATTGCCTCGTCCCTTGCAAAATGACAGAGAAATATTTATTGAATATCATGTTTTCAACTGTTTGAAATTGCATTGCCTGTTTCTTCACATTGCGTGTTTACAACTGAATTATCGGTTACAAGAGCCCGTCTTTGCTAACCTATAGCAATTATTTCATGGGTAGGCTTTGAAAACGCTATTAAGATTTGAACCGGCCCTACAATTGTATCTGGAGGGTTGAGACCGTTCAGCAATACCACGGTGGGAGGAAAAGCGAAAAGAGAAATCAACATGAACAGCCTACTGGAGTGAAGGCGGTCAAAACGTGGAAGAGAACAGATGATGGGGCTTCTACAAATAGCTTGATGTGAAGGGGAACCGGACCCGTAGCCACGGGGGGGGGGGACATTTTGGGGCAATTCCCCACCAAAAATATTTCTGCCCCACCAGATGAAAACTGAAACAGCATAATAATTATTCATTAACTATTACGCAATTTTATATATCTGGTGGAATCTACTCCATTATACTTCTGGTATAATGGTGAAATTTAGACACTCTATATTGGTGAAGTTTGTCAGTTTTTTATTTTAATATACCTCAAAAGGACTGTTTAAATGCAATTTAAAAGGCTTGGGATGAAGTGCCATTTCCTGCAATCTGTGAGAATATATTTTGGCAGAAAAATTCGCTGTACGCTACGCGACAACCGATGGTGCCTCTCCGCTTAGATAGTTCACCGGAAATTAGGAGGGAATTTTATGCCCCCTAAATCACAACACTTGCCCCCCTAAAAATGTAAAGCTGGCTACGGGCCTGAGGGGAACTGAACGCACCTGAGTGCAACGGTAGTGATGCATGGCATTCAAATGAATTTCTGGAGGGTACTGTGGCCTATCATCTTGTTCAAGACGTTCGTAAATTAGCTATAGGCTATTAGCCTATTACGTTATGATAAAATGAGGGAGCATATCAGCTGGGCTGTTCTAACTCTAGTGTTCTGTCCAGTATTCGGTTCTCTATAGCATATCCTAAAACATAAATGGGGAAATGAAGAAAGGTCCTCAAACATGTGCAAAACCCAGACCACAAATTCCGCGGCAAATAGAGGGCGTGCCAACCGTCGTTGCTAATTAACGTACAGTGATGTGCAAGTGTCGTCCAGTACTAACGTTAAGAACAAGACTAGGCACGCCGTCCGTCCAATGATAGCTAGTGCAACAGATTCGATATAGCTATGGGATGTCATGTTTGCCGTTCCTTAGGTGATGCGTGAAAGACTGAAGCACACTTAAGCTGCTGCCTGTTTCACGTTAGAACACCGAATTCACGAGAATTCCGCAGAATGAGCCTTCATATAAGGGGCAATATGCGCCTATACACTAAAAGCAAAATGCTACAAAGATCTATAGAGACCACAACATGGACTAAATTTAGTTTATAAATCGATGGAAAAATTATCTGTGAATCCCTGTGCTTAAAGGCCTTGAAGGTGAATTTATAATGTGACATAATAAACAGGGTGAAAAGCACAAAAATACAATATGCATTACGATAAGCACTGTATTATTAAATTGTCCAATGTCCAATATTTGTACAAGATGTATATAACCGGCGTGATCATCACAAATGATTGAAGGGCGTCCATTGCAATTTTAGAGCATAATTGATCCTTCTAAGTGCCTATTGGCGAAGTTCCTTGAGTGCGGTTTGCAGAACACACGTGAAACTCAAAGAACTGCCTCTCATTTAGATACGGGGCGCATGAAGCGACATGTGAAAATATTTTCATGAGACTTATCACGAGATACCTTGACAGACAATCCAAAGACTTGGCGGTAATCATACTTTTTCTATCCCGGAATAACCCATCTCGAATAATTAATCTTGCGTTCATTTTTTCTTGGCAAATTACCTCGAGATAGAAAATTTATCTTGAGATAATTGTAGAGATGTAAAAGTTATCTTGAGGTAATTTTTCCCCTACTCCGAAAACGTTTACATGTCACTTCCCAGGCACCATACTTGACGGTGCAATATCAATGGTCAATTGCAAAGTCATTCTAAAATTAATCAGTATAAAGACCGGTTCATACTTTAAGGGGATAGTTGCTAGCAAGGGGCAACTTCCTGCCCAACCATATTTAGGAATAGCCCTCTAGTTCTAAAATCTGCTGACCACTTTACTTTAATTGACAAGCTTTCAAACATTATAGCCTCACTCTGGTGGTCAACAATGACTTGTACAGTCACTTTATGTATAGAGTTATAAAGGTATGAAAGTTGAATACAGTTCAACTTTGAGCTATGTCAGTGATTGTCCCGTAAGAGCAAGGGGTGACCATATATGGTTCACATAGCTTAAAAGCGCGTAAAAATTTGGAAGTATGAACCGACCTTTAGGCTAGTTCATGCTTCCAAATTTTCACTCACCAGTGAAGCTCTAATAACCATTTATGGTCATCCCTTGCTCTTCAGGACCAATCACACACATAGGTCAAAGTTGAATAGTGTTCAACTTTCATAGCTTTCTAGCGCTATACTGACGCATGAACTGGCCTTTAAGGGTCTTCCTTCGTTCTAGCCTAAATAGTGGCTCCCTGTGGCTACTGCAATGGGACTGCCGCCACCTCCGATTCTTGGCAATGGTCTGAACGAAACCAAATTTGGTCTGACTTGCTGGCTATCTCCCTTCAGTAAAGATAATTTTGATTATCACTAGGCAACATGCAGTTTGGTAATTCTTGACACTCGTCGCACTCTAACCATCGATATCTCAACCTACACTGGATAATTCCCATTTATTCCATTTAATTTATTCTTCGTGCAAATAGTGGCGTAAAATTAAGAACTTGAACCCCTAAATTAGCCCAGTTTTACTTTTCCTTTCAATGTGCTTCACTGATTTGCTAATGTTATTTATTGCGGAAGCCACGATATCGCAATTTTAATGAGAAGTGATTCGGCAGGACACGAGACTAATAAAGCGGAGCTAAAGATGGCTCAAAAATGATGATCGGTTTTTCATTAGTTCAAATGCAAACTTTATTCTTGTTTTTGTGTTGGTAAGAAAATTCGAAGCAAGGGGTTTTTTAAAGGCTTGCCCGGGTCAGAGGGTTTTGAATATCGATAAATGCCGATCAAACCCGAGGAAACAGATGCATGTCGCATTGAAGATAGGCCCTAAGTTTGAGTTTAAGTAGTGATTACCAGCCTGGACTTACTATGAGATAGGTTTGCCAGCAATCTGTAATGTTGGAAAAGAAAGTGTTTTAGACAAAGAATTCCATTAGCAAAAGATCTGAAGCGCAAGCGCCTAGTATTTAACAATTTTTAGAACGTGTTTTTCTAGCTGCACAAATAGCACGCTTGTCACCTTTCTTCAGATTATGAAGCTCTTACAAATTCCAACGAATATATCCCAACCGCAGGGGGCCCCAAAATATTTACAGCTAAATTATGAGATAATTAACGAGTCATTAATTCAATCATAGTTTGACACACCCACCTATTTTAAAGTCCCTTCAAGTAACAAGGCAAACGTAGTATCGATCGCATGTCTCGTTTCCAACCAGCGGGTCATGATGATGTCATCATTCCAATATTCCTTGAAACCTTTTCTAAGGTGAGTAAACATTACTTGGATTATCCTTAAAATGTTTCTTTGTTCGATTTGTTTAATAATTTCTGCATTGAAGTCAATGTGAATCTACGGCTGGATTCCAATTGATTATCACCCTCGGCGTCCAAGGATACTCATGGCGAGAAAACCTAAGGTACAACATTCAGCCTAAGTGTTGCAAACATGGACGGTGACAAAATCTCGTTTAAAATGACGGTTAACCGTTTGTGACGATTCGATTCCCCCCAAATCAGGGCCGTAGCGAGCGGGGGTGTGGGGTATGTCACACCCCCTTAATATTTGGTCGCCGTCGGCAAATTTTCGGTCTGTCGGCAAAAAGGGGAGAGGGAAAGGAAAAGAAGAGGAAATGAGGAAAGGAGGAAAAGAAGAGAGAAGAAGGGAAAGGAAAGGGAAAGGAAGGGAGAGGAAGGGAAGACGGAGAATGAAAAAAGAGAAAGAGAGAACGGGAGCGCGTAACCAGTCTGTTATCGGTTGTTTCGATTTCGGGTTTCTCCCTCCCCTTTGAAATTTTTTGAAAAATTAGGTGTCCTTACATGTAATTTGGTGCCATATATGCTACCTTTAAAGTAAAATTTGTGTTAGAACATTTACGATTTTTAGGTAGTAAAAAATAAAATCGGAATTACCCCCTCCTCTTTGAAAATTTTTGAAAAATTAGGTGTCCTTACATGCAATCTGGTGCCACATATGCTACCTTTGAAGTAAAATTTGTGTTAAAACATATACGTATTTTAAGTAGAAAAAAAAATCAGCATCAGAGAGCGTGGGGCAAGGCCCAATGGCTCCTCAAATACACCACTGATAATCATATTATAAGTTTAACCATTAAAAAACACACTGATGAATTAATACGGAAATCATAGGTGCTGGTGCAATTCAAATTAAAACTTTATATTATCAAGAAAGTTTTTTTTTAAATTATTAATACCCTTTAGCTACATCATTGCATTATTTTTCTTTCAGTAGGTGCCCAAAAAATTCACAGCATTTTGCCCGAATTTTCACAAAAATTTTTCGTTGGGGGTCTGCAGCCCCCCACCTCCTACGCCTATGGCATGCTGTGTGATATGAGCTGCTCTGAATCTCATGAATGTTGTTACTCTGATGTCAATCAAAGAGTAGTCACCAACGGTAAACAAAACGAAAAGTAAAATTTAAATCGGTGCGATACAATTCCATCGCTTGATAGTTTAACTTTGCAAACGTTCACCGCGATTCTGCGATACAATTAAAAAAATTGCGCTGGCAAGAGTTTGACGTCATTCAGTGGTTATAATCTCTGTCTAGTAAAGAATATTTAACGTCTTTTGTATCATTTGATTAGCGTCATCAAAGCATTTAAAGAAACGGTTCTGTTTCGAATAACAAATACTGTGTCGAAAACTTTAAGGTCATGTTGGAAAGCCTTTCAGTGAGCAATTTAAAAAGTACATTACATGATTGTTAATATACGAGACAAGAATAGCATACATAAAAGTAATGATTTGAGCGTGCCTTATTATCTTAATTGTGCTTGTTTGACGAAAACGCTGTACACGAAATTCTCCAATCTACGTTCATCTTTTCGTTAAGATCGTCTATAATTTAAAATCAACAATTACAAATTTCAACTCTAAACTGCTAAAAGACTTTCATGAAAACCTTACAGTGGCAAAACGAAGCAAAGCTAATAGAAGTCTGTGACCTGTGTTCAAATGAAAGCCACGGTATTTGGAAGAGCGATCACGAAAAATAATTTGCGGCGACAAATTCTTCCTCTTTTTTTGCGGTGCAGTTTATTTTTTAAGCTTTCTCTGAATTCAATTTAACCGTAATGATCGAATCATGTATATCCGCTATGATGCATGCAAGATTAAATAAAAGCGTTATGTTATAGACAAGAATTCATGGATACGACTTAATTTACAGGTTAAGAGGGCCAAGTCATGTTGAAAGCTTCCCTTTTTTCTTGATTTATTTTCGCTCTCGACAATAATTATCAATCAAATAGGTATTACCACGGAAACAGGATGTGTATTCAATTCACCCCGATGCGGTGTTTACCTACATTTATGGATGATTTCGACCTATCTGTAGTCGACGGTACGTAGTTTACAAGAACTGAGAAACAAGAAAGAAATCGTGACTCCAGTGACAAGATGGATTAGCGTTTTAGTTTTATTCCTTAAAGAGCCATCATAGTTCCCCCTTCTCCACTAAAATCTCTCACCAAACCTAGCAACTTCCTGCCTATATTTTCCAAACGAACCAAAAATTTCATAAAACTGTATTCCGATAAAATTTACCAGCAGTTTCATATTAGTTTGAACGATTGCATAAAATGGTCCGATTTTCACAAGTGCCTTCTAGTGAATATTCGGATTTCGTGATGAAAATGATCTGCTTCTCAGATGTGTCTAAAATGTACCTGGTCCCTCGAGAATACTTAACAAAATATTTGAGTGCTCATCTAGTTATATTTCCAATGAGCAAAATGTTATCGGGGGCAAAAACAGTGTTAAAATAAAAATATTAAAATGTAATGAGATGAAACAAAGTTTATACTTTAAGTCAATAATATCGTGTCAAAATAATTAAAGATTGTTCATGCAACCAGGTACAACAGCTGCTCTCTAAAAGAAATCATATTTTATGATTTTGTTAGTTATCTGAATTTATTTTCTTTATTCTCCCTATAGCCTATCTTAACTCATAAATTTCCTTCATTTGTCTCCTACTTTTGTCTAGTCCTGTTTAGAAGATTTTTTACCCCACCTTTGCATTTTTAATAGATTTTTCACTCCACCATTCCACTGATTTATCTAGCTGACCCTGTATAACACATTCGTGTTGATGTGTCCCATCTAAATCTGAATCTAAATTCATTTGTCAATCTTCAAATCTTTTAAATTTCATTAATGTCATCATAAAATTCCTCACTGTCTTAACAACCTGAGGAGATTCAGAGTTCCCGCAAAAATGTTCTAAACTGGGAAAGATGGGGCCAATTTCCCTGCTCAAGACAGCTTAGATAATGGGGACCGAAGGATTTCCAGGAATGGACCATGATGTAAGCTTAGGCCATGGCGAGAGCTGTACTAAGAGCTATTACACTATGTTGTAGGTAACTTGGGCTCAAGTAGAACAACGTGATCTTGCTTAGAATTATGTTGGAACTAGTAGCGTATTCCTTTAATCACGGCGGATATGGGTGACGGGGAAAGCATACAGAGATAACATTATGGTCTCTTTGTTACTGTCGTCATAATGACGTCACAATTAACTGAAAAGGGGTTTAGTTTTGGATAAATTACAAACACGTTCATTACTTGAATGACGTACAGGAGGCGTTTGTTGAAGTGAGGTATTGCGTCATGAAGAAAAGGTCCCTCGACTCCATCGCTCAATGTGGTCCAATTTGATGAGATCATGGATATGTAATGGTCCCCAACAATTAATGACTGAAATAAGCCCAGAAGTCCAGTGGACAAATCAGTTGCAAATGGACTGCTCTATCCCCCACATGAGATGGCTCTTTCTCTCTCTGCCAGTTTAGAATTTATGTTCCTACTAGCCCGACATATTTTCGTTGTTTTCCATCAGATCACGTGATTCTCAAGTTTCCCATTTTGAATTTATGTTAAATTTGTCCTGAATTATAGCATTTACTTTGCCTGTTGACTAGAGGACGGCATGTTTATATAAATCTCGTAAATACTGGATACTCTTTGACAAGATGTTTGATCTATCCTATTTTTGTAGGTGAAGTATATGTTGGCCTTATAGCATGGAGAAGGCAGCTTCCCATTTTTGGAGTAAACCATATGATATTCCATTGACTTGAAAATGAGCCCGAAGCCTTATGAAATTAAAAATAAATAGCCTGAATTTGCTTTTGCTTTTTCCACTAATATCATAAAGTTTTTTTGATCAAAGTCGTCATTTTTCGGTTTCCCCTTTCATTTTCTTAACTTTAAAGTTTTAGATCAACTGAAAAATGAAAGCTTCCTGTCTAGCGGCTGTTTACATCGCGACTGGACCGCAAGGCTTACTAAAATTGAAGCAAAATATGATCGATGGCGCCCTTCTTTTTTCGGCAGAGGGTAGTCAGGTACTTAGGTATCTGTCACTGATCGCTATCCCAACCTGAAAATGTTTTTTAGCTTTTTCGTGTATAATTACGGTTTTCATTCCTGATAACATATGGATTCACGCCCTCAGTCATTTTGCAAAACCTGGGTAGCACCATGAAGCTACCACTGAATAGTTTCCATGGTAGCACCGTACCCTAAAGTTTTTTTTTTCACGCCCGACGGCAACTTCACGCCCGACGGCAACTTCACGCCCGAAGGCAACACCACGCCCGAAGGCAACTTCACGCCCGAAGGCAACTTAACGTACCCTAAAGTACCGACAGCAATTATGGAGGAACGAACACTACATTCAGTAAGACTAAGATACCGTTGCAAATTAAAGGAATTAAAGCCCGAACTGTGACTTTCCAAGATGGGCCAAATCATGAATATATTTTAGGTCGGCTTGCTGTCCTTTCAGGCACATCATCCGACCAGGACGTATGCACGATTCCCAGGCCGTCTGTCTTTTTTTTTTCGTTTGACAGCAGGGGCGGTCATACGAGCATTTGGGTCAAGGTCGCGTTGCCGAAGAATACAAACCCGGCCGGATTACGTTGACGTGCATACTGACGCGCAGTGTTTGTTTCCATCGGGTTTTTTCGGTGTTACTCTATTGTGACGTCACAGACCGCCCCTGCCCTTAAGGCACAGAGATTCAGGCAAGACAAAAATGTGAGCTCTCCCCTAATCAAACAGGTGTTATACGCTTGTACGCGGTCACGACTAAACATAACCACCCTCTCAGCCGCCGTCAGACCTTTACATCACACGTCTGTCGTAAACTTGTTTGTCGGGAAACCTTTTACACCTTGTAAATATATTGCCTGTGTCATCCCTTATGATACATACAGACATTATAACAGGCATATTGGCAAGTTTGATTTATAGCAGTGGTTCTCAAACTTTTTTAGACTACCGCCCCCTTCCACCATCTTGAACTGTCCCAATGCCTCCTTCCCTACCCCTTCGTCCTACCATTCACAGTCGGATGCCCAACAATATTTTTTTCTCAGTTAACTTTTTCTATTTGCAAGAACAACAAAAACCTTCAGAAGGCAGGCGTACTGTGAAACTGATTGGGTGTGAAGGGTGAGCTTGGTGTAACGCTGTGAGATAACGAATGTCTGGTTCTAATTTAGTGAGAAGTAGAGGGGAAGAACAAGCTCAGGAAACACAACCCCTGGATGCCTTATTGTGCCCTTAATCGCTGCAGTGGTGTGTCATAATCGCCAGAGACCCCCAGATGAGTGTCAAAGCCTCCTATTCTCTGTGTACACTATGGCGCCCACCTGAGACTCCCCAACGCTCCCTGGGGGCGGTAGGGACCACTTTGAGAACCACTGATTTATAGGCTGATGGGCTATCCCGAATTTACTATTTAAATTTTGATCAATCTTCGGAAGGTCGAAAGGTTGGTCAGATTAAGTTTGTTGTCCAATCCAAATAAAAAAATGTTTGTTGTCCTTTCTGGGACGTAGCTAGCTCCTTTGAGGAGCATAACACATTCGGAAGAATCGTTTGATTTCGCCCTTCGGCTCTTCTGCAAAGAGTCCAAAGGACTTTGGAAAAAGTAATTTGATCAATCTTTTTGAGAATTGTGCACTTCAAAATTGTTCTTTTCATTCATTTATCTCCAAGCAAATATCACCAAACTGGCTTGTTTTCTTTCTCACTTTATTTATTTACATATTTGTTAAGTTTCGTATCTTCGGTGCCATGCATCTATCTGACTTGTATAGACCATATGCATGACGTCAGTTTGGAGGAAAATAATGAAGCACACGTGCAAGAACGATGTAGAACGCACGCGTTTACGATTGGTTGACATATCAGCTGACATGTCTGCATTTGTTGGTGTAATTTGCAACGATACGCACTTTCCTCCAAACAAGGGAGCACTTTCTACTCTGTGACATCATATGCATAAGATCTTTAATCAATATTCCAGCATGCAGTAGTTTCTTGTAGGAGCTGAATAAGAAACCTTATCACATGTTGCATGGCCTGATGATGGCACTAGGCATTTCTGTCTTCAAAGCACCATTTCACACAATCTTTTAGACGTCGGAGCTCACTGGAGGAGGCCGTTCTATTCAGCCAGTCTAGAACGAGACTTCGCACGTCAGGTCGTTCTGTAGTTCTTATTGAGATGAGCTGTCTCTTGGGAACGTAGCTCCTGATGGGAGCAGAACTCCTTCGGGAGTTTTGTTTGGTTTTCGCCCCTGGCTCTTCGCCATAGAGTTGAGGGGACTTTTGAAAAAAATCTTTTAAGCCCACAGATTTTTTTAGTAGATATATAGCCACCGGGTGAGTGTGAATCGGGTGGAGAGTAGCAGATCGACTCTCACTTGAAGATCTTCACACAAGCTTTCGGTGCTAAAAATCCAGGAAAGATATTCTGTTACTGATGGTCATCGCTCACGTTATTTTACTGATATCAGGAATCCATTTTTAGGAAATTTTACGGGGAGGCCCTTTGCGAAGGTAAACAGTCGAAGTGGAGCCCAAGAGCCACTATCATAATAAAGTGAGTCGATCAGTTTTTTCTTGGACCCTACACTTTGTGAAAGAGCCGTATCCCAATGTATCGCGGCTCCACTTGGAAGCAGTCATGTGATTTTGTCAACATATAAAGCTCGGATTGGCATTTTTGTAGTGATCGACAGCCCGACAGGCTTCCTCTTGTGTCGTGATCGACAGGCTTCCTATTGTGTCGTGCAATTAAGCTAGCTTAACTGATGATATGAACCCTAAATTTGCTCAAAGGCCCAACTCACGAACCGACGCAGTGATGTCCATCTTTGTAATGAATTCACACAGAGTGACTCTGAATCTATATGGCTGTATATGATGGACCATTCACTGTACAGTTGGGTAATCAACTACAGCTCAGCCAAGAGCAGATAAACTTTCAGATTTGTCCGGTCAGTAGAGCGAGTCCTGTGCATATTACTTTACTACCCCTATTGATATGTCCATTTTTACAAATCGCTTCAAGATAATAACCCCTTCTCTCACGTCAGAATTCCTGGCGTAGGGCACAAATAGGCTCTCCATAGTTGTACAGTGGGTAATTACGACACCTCCACTACCAGGCCCGTAGCCAGGGGGTTCAGGGGGTTCGCACGAACCCCCTGCCCAGACCAATTTTTTTTATTTAGGCCTAAATGGAGTTTTTGGCGTTTTTCAGGGCAAAATGTCAATTCCGCTGGTTTAGCCAGTGTAAGCCGTAGGCCGATGAGTTAGGGTTGCCAGACGTCCGGGCGGGTTTGTAAAATTGCCCACAGTGTCCGGATTTCATGTATTTCTCACATGATCTGACGGGTTTTCCCTAATTTTGCTTTGCGGGCTAAATATTTTGAAAGCTTAATTGGTCGTATTATTGGTCTGACCAAGGAGGACCTATACCGATGCCGTGAATAGTGAATAAAACTAACGGTATCCTATACCTCGTATTCACAAAGACAACGACTATAGATTCCCCGTACCCACGTCCCACATATGTAAGTTGAAGTAATTCATTTGTAGCGACCGCAAAATGCATCGCGCTAACCTATCAAATACTGTTGTACTGTACAATGAGTACGGCGTTACCGGACAGCATGGTCTGACAGCCACATTCCGAGTCAGGGGAGACAAACACCACACGAGGTATGGCAACAATGTGCATAATTTAAGTCAACGGTAGCATAGACCCGCCCGAAGTGACCCTAGTATGAGAAGTTCTTTTGTTTCAGAGCAACACAATTCCCTAGGGCCGGCCCCGGCCCCATTGACTTGTACAGTAACTCTCAAACAGCCACACACTAACTCTCAAGGGAAGAAACAAAACATTGATACAAGGTAAGAAAACCTTCCATTCAGCCCCCCAGTATTTGTCAAGTGCTCCAAGAAGAGAAGAGAATCTCAAAGTGGGGGCTGAACATATTCTTGCTTAGAGCACTCGGGAAGTGCCGTTTCCGGCCATCTGGGGGTTTGTAAAGCCGAAAAATTTTTGGTACGCTCTGCGCCAACTGTGGTGGCGCTCCGCTTAAAAATATATATTAACTTTTTCATAGATTGATTTTTTTTTTGCATTAATTGAGAAATTGCAGACATGAGATCCATATTTCAGGGCTGGGTACATGCAGTTCAAAACACTCGGGAAGTGCCGTTTCCGGCCATCTGAGGGTTTTGTAAAGCCAAAAATTTTCTTGTACGCTCCGCGCCAACGATGTTGGGGCTCCGCTTAGATAGTCCTGCCGCGCATACGCATGACGACCCCCCACCCCCTGAGGTAAAAGCTGGCTACGAGCCTGCACTACCCCACCAAAAGACTGTGAATCATATACAGGGATATAGATTCAGTCACTCTGTGTCAATTCATTTCAAAGGCCGCCCTGTGATGCTGGTCCCTTAAGTAGAGTGGTCAGGCGGAAATAGTTGGAAGCCCCTGGCCTACTACGTGATTTTAAATGTACGAAGAGGCCGATTGTTTTTTTGCTGAAGTAAATGCAGGGTAGGGCGCAGCTTGAGCTCACCTAAAACCCTATAGTAAGTTGATCGTGGGTGACACCGCCGACATGTGCGTACTTTCAACTAGTACACTGCTCAGTCAGACGGTATCGAGGTAGGTGTGTAACGATCGCTTCCAACTTGTCCTGTTACCGGGACTGCTTTTGGCGTTACGCAAGCAGTACCCATCTGAAATTAAGTCCCTCCTAGCAAATAATGTCGGGCTCCTTACAAAATTGTCTTTCGAAACAGGCGCCCCCTTACTACGTCACTCACTAATTCTACATTGACTTACACACTATAAATTTGGTTCATAATTATCGTGGTCTCTGGACCTTTCCTGAAGTTAACTATAGGTACGAGAAGGGAGGCGTTAGGACAACAACTCCCTGGTACGAGCTACCACGCATATAAAAGCTCACAAGAATGCCTTTCACTAAATTTTCAAATTGTAGTACCTTGACAATTAAAATTCCGAGCTACGGGAGCTATATACATGCCATTTTCTACAGCGGAGACCTGTAAAACAAAAAATACTCAAAATTCCTTCAATTTTCATCATTTTGCATCATGACTGAGATCATTTGGTACAACATTGGTACAACATCCACATCACACTTTGAGCACATTCCTTCAACACTCTTGTCTACATCGCGTCTTGATTTTTTAGGGACTGTATTTGAAGGTTAACATTTTTGCGAGGAGGAAATCTCTTGAATTAATGCCGTGCTGTAAACAAGATAAAAAAAGAAAAAAGATTAAAGCAAAAAGGATTCTCGGCGCTTTGCATAAGCGCACATGTATTATCCGTACTTTCATCAGTCTATTAGTCTAAACCCGCCACACATAACAGACACATGAAAAAGAAGTCTGAAGGATGAATGGTTGGTGACGTTAACTTTGATTTTGCTTAAAGGAATATAACTTCTTCGGGTGGTGGGGGTGGGGGGTGGGGGGAGGCAGAACTTCTGAGGTGGCATTGCTTGGTCAACGCCATTCGACTTCGGATGTTGATACTTGGGTAAAGACAACCACGCCCCTTAGTTCAGTTATATATTCAGTTACCTGAGGTACAAGATAATTAGAGAACTAGTTAATATTTACTAATTTTTCTTTCGTGATTATCATGGATGAGAAGGAACCAGTTCTTAACAAATTCGCTTTTACAGGCAGGTCTCCAAATGCAGTGAGAGGTAATTTTACCCACCGCAGACCCAGCTAGACTGTGCCTCCTCCGAGGACAGCCTAAGTGTCCAAAAACTGGATTGAAATTATAATAGAAATTTGCCAAGTATGATAGTGTAACCGTGATAATCTTTATTGTCACATAAAAAACAAAAAGCTTGCAATGTAAGCTGGTATATCCGCCATTCATTGTTCTATTTCCGGTGCAGTTTGCACATTAATAGCTAAAAAAAGTCAGGAATCATAGTTGGGTGATTTCAAGAGAAAGATTTGTAGGATTTTTCTTGTTTTTCCTGAGGTTTGAATAATACATAATGCTTGAGTGAATTCTTTGTCACAAATGTGTTTGACAGGTTTCTGCTTTCCTTGCCCACCATGTGTTTGTTCGTTCTGAGGTACCGCATGTGTTTGTAAGTCCAAGTACGTACTAGGATAGCTTAGAATGAAATGAACAGCTACCATAATTCGGGGAAAATTCATAGATAAGTTTTTTGCGGTGGGCTATGCAATGACTGTATCCATATTTTCAGTCACGCTTTCTTTACTCCACTTCCCGCTCGACTTGAACCAGTTGGTTGAAAACTGGGCCGTTAAACCTCATCTAACTAACTTACTAATCTTTACTTCACTTTTCTCAACATGTTCACATGCAGGCGTAAAAAAGATAAGTTAGGTGAGGGTTCAGAAACTCACATAGGCATACTAAGGAAGCGAGAAGGCTAGGCCCTCAATCCCAGCGAAAAAAAAAATGTGAGACGAAAAGCTTCCGGGTCATCAAGGGCGACTTTTTCAGAGGTGAATTTGTATATTCTTGGGGGGGGGAGGGAGTTTGTAAGAGGCGAAATTGTAAAGTGCGATTTGACTGGCTCCCAATGGCATCATAGTAAGGGCCTGGGCTCTAAGTATAGCCCAAACTTTAGAGTAGACCACTATTTGGGGGGGGGGGTTGCTTTATAAAAATTGTCCTACACAGAACCTAATGAAATAGTTTTTCTTATTTAAATTTTTGCGCTCCAAGAATTTTCCAGCTACCATTTTAGTTTAGTACGACCGCTGCTTGAAAACCAAGGGCAGGCTATGCTAGGTGCTAGTGTAAGTTAGCATCTGAATAGCTAGAATTCTGTCACACCACCTTGCCTCCGTTGCCTAGGTCCAGTAGCTAGCTCTCAAAATATAATTACCCGTTGCTAGTTCTCAACCAAAATTTAGTTGGGCTTTCTTAAAGTTTCTGTGGCTTCAGTCCATATTTTTTCGTAACGCAATTCTAATATCTATTGTTCCCATTTGTTGCATTAACTCATAGATTATCAGGCACGGATCCAGAAATTTCGAAAGGGGGGGGGGGGCTAAAAGCCCCCTTGTATATTCTCCTAGATTAACATTATGCTAATTTTCGCGTATTTTTTATTGTTGATGTGGCGAAAAAGGGGGGCTGAGCCGGGGATAAATCCCCCCTCTTGGATCCGCGCCTGATTATAGCCTTCAAAAGTGCGTATTGACGTTGGGAAACTTTGAGAACCACTTTTCGCGGCTACAGGTCGCCAAAGTACGACCAGCTTGCAAAGTTTCTGAGGCCTGCGAAGACTGATATCTTAGAAAACTCCTACACCAGGAGAACTAGTAATTGTCTGCGTCAATCCCGTAGCCGGGGGAAGCTTCCCTGCTGGAAAAGTTGTCGCCACCCCTGGAAAATTAAAAATTACTATTGTCTTAATAATTTATAGGATATCTCGCCCCCTAAAAACAGTCAGCGTCCCCCTGAAAGCTATGGCATCCCCTTCAGTACCTTGTCTGGCTACGGGCCTGGTCTGCTTCCCTCATTCATGTTGACATATCTCTATGATTGATCGCATGCATAGAAATCAGATGCAAACGATGCAATTGAGAGACATATGCATTATTTGGCCGGGTAACGAATTGAACTAGTATCTTGGAGGTCAACGGACTAAACGTAGGCAACAAAGCCCTCTGAAGATGTTTCATATTTGAAGACTGAATCTTCTGCCTACTGGATTTTGGCAATTAATAAAGTGGTTATTAGTTATTCTAAGACTGAGTAATAATCTTTAGAAGAAAAAATCGAACTAAATTAATCGAGGGATACAGCCAACCCACCCCTACCCTGTTTCGACGCCCCTGCTTAATTCGCTGTATATCCCGAGATATTAAGTTGGCAGTCCCTTTCCAAAGTTTTCTTCCTTTTTCAATGTTTAGAGTTCTATTCAGTAGTGCTGCCAGATTGTCAAAGTAGGGGGACTAGGGGACGTTTCACAGTAGGAGCATATAAAGATTATCTATAGAACAAAGCGGCGTCTTGGGACGCGACGAACCTCTTTCCCTTGAGAGCAAGGCCGCCTCCAGTGACTAACCTTATGAACCCTTGTTGTAGGTTACAGGAGAAACGCTCTCGTGGGGGACCAGGTTGAGACGGTCCCCAGAAACCCTTGGGTAAACACAAAAATTTGTGAGAAATGAAATTAAGCATGTAACTACCATAAAATGACACTGGATACGAAAAACTGACCAAATACGCAATTTCGTCTAAGCTTGCACTTAAGCTCCGGTCGATTTGATGACACAAGTGGTTGAAGGTGGGCAGTGGTGCATCTGAAGTCAATTTTCCTGGGAGAGACAAATGGAGTTCTCCAATGAGAGCCATATTGATCAGTCTGAGATTGCAAAGAAGTACGTCTTTACGATTGTGTCATGGCGGGTAACTAGGTATGGCGTCCACCAGTCCCCAGAAGGAGACCGACCAACATGCTCCAGCACTTCGGATTTGAGGGGTGGGAACCAGGATAGATCTCTAGAAGATTCGAAACTTTAAAGTCTTTAGGCCACATGAAGCTTGTTTTTCAGATCGCCCTAGAATTCAAGCAATACCTCCCCCTCCTCCCTTACCACCACCAATCAGATTCCCAGAACATTTACTCTTATCAATGTTTAAAGCGAGTTCAATAATTATCTTAACCGCAACAGTCCATTTTTTTTTATTTTGGGAAAAGCGAGGGACCTTAGTAGAGATGTCCCCAGTTTTCCCCAAGTAAGAAGGATGCGCCTTACTCCTGGTGAACTGCCCCCATGTAGGCCTTATTTCGTCATGGGGGAAAGTTCAGGTTGAAATGATCTAAACGGCGCCGAACCCAAGTCATCTTGACCCCCTTCAGTACCTTGTTAGGCTACCGTGGTGGGCCTGAAGGAAATAAGGAACAAATAATAATAATAAAATAAGGAGAATAAAAGATATGTAGGTTAACCTCTTTTCTCATTACAAGGAGGGCGAACCTGAGGGGCCGGTATGTCCCCCTCTACACTTTTGAAAGTGGAGGGGATTGTTCCCCTCATTTTTCACTCTGTAATGTTGATTCCTTACAATACAACTGATTCAATGAAATTACACTCGAAACTGGTCGAAACAGCCATGTAATGGAATAAAATCATGGGGAATGCCTCAGATTAGTAGTTGCACCACAGATCATCATCTGGCCTCCACTTTTCCCAGGAACCTTAAGTGAGCCCCGGGACCGTCCCTCTCATCTATGGTTTCGCAATTCGTGTTTGAAATAGTTCTGGTTAAGGTCATGCCCCCACTTCCAAGAAGCTGTTGACTTCACTCCTGGAAACAACGGGAATTAAACAATCCTGTAATTGCATTGCAATAATTTAATGAAAACACTTTTGCAAGCTAGGTACGTAGAGTAGTATAAAACATTACTAAATTCCCAAAACTGTAGGTGACGGCTGGAACAAGTTTGAGAACTGCTGAAAGATGCTTGATCCCGATGCAGTGGCGTCGCCAAGGGGGTATAGGGGACAGAGGAGCTTGCCACCCAAACGTTGGCCCCTGGTCAGCAGTATACAGCAGTCCACCGGCAACCATTGACGGCTCACGATCGATCATGAATACGCGGCCAGTCTCTAGAGGGCTGACGGAGGGCCATCGGATGTCCGCTGGCTGGACACAACATTGCATGATGGGTAAAAGATTTAACCAATCAGCGTCACGCCCATCGGGGGACCAGCTGCGAACCACCGGACATTTGGGTGATGGACCACCGAAGTGGTCCGTCGAGCCGACCAAATTTTGCTAACAGGCTGTGCCCCGAAATGACATTTTGGGTATGGAAAATACACACGGTTCACGCATATATCGATATGAGTACGAGGACCCACTGTCACTTTATCAGTCTACCAAATGCTGCTGAAATTGCACAAATGTTCTCCAAACCAGGAGCGTAGCTAGGATGAAATTTTAGGGGGGTCTAGGTACCAAATGGAGGGGAGTGTCACGGCACTGATCGCGGTCCTTAATTCTTACAAATTTTATTAGGGTACACACAATTTCTGGGGGCCTAGCAAACATCTGGGGGCCAGGCAGGCCCCCCGTAGCTACGCGCCTCCTCAAAACTACAATTTTGAGGTGCGCCTCGCGCGCATCTGTTTTTGAAACTCAGGGGCGTAGCTAGGATGAAATTTTTAGGGGGGACCTAGGTATCAGATGGGGGGTCACGGCATTGATCACCGTCCTGAATTTTCATACATTTTATTAGGACAAACACACAACTTGGGGGGGGGGGCTAGCAAACATCTGGGGGCCCACCCCCCCCCCCCCGTAGCTACGCGCCTGTTTAAACTATGTGAAGGGCTGCCTAAAAATATACTGGAAGTCTCCACAACTATTGTTTCAACATTTATTTTCAGCAGATATGGGACTACTGCGGCAGTCAGTCCTCACATCGGTTATCTTTCAGTAAGATATTATGGCCTGTTCGAAAACTGTAAAAACTGGGATTTTCGTTGCCTTTTTCATGGCGTATCTTATTAACATCAGGATAATTAAACATATCTTCCCTCTTATATGCTGATATCCGTTTAATTACCGGTGCCCTCAAATTTGCAAGGGGAACTTTGCTCTCCTCAGTGAATCCTCGCCGAGGCGAGGCCAAGCACCACACCAGGGATCAAAAAGTGGTGATAACTCGGAAAGAAGTAGGCCTATAAGAACTTGCAGTGCACGAACGTTTCATAGATAGTTAATACCAAAACAGGCCCCTTAACCAGACTTGGAGAGCAGGGGACCAAACCAAGGAGCAGGGGTCCCAACTGCCCCACTTGGTTACGGGCCTGTACTAGAATGTTCCGTTAGCCTAGAGCGGGCACTAACGTGCACCATTTTTCAATCATTGTTAAAGAAAATGCAGGAAATATATCTGTCATACTATAATTCTCCCAAAACCAATTGAACAACATGTACCTAAGGCAATTCTCTTTCCAAATTTTCCCCTCTATCCCCGTATCCGCAGCCATATATGCACCCTCGATGCTCTAATGTGAAGGCTTCCATTCTGTGGCATACCTGGAAAGTAGTTGTCTCAACATTTCTTATTGGGTAGCATGAGTGGATTTATTTCTTCACTGAGGGAAATGCAAACCACAACATGATCCGATCGTTCCCACTCATCCCCTATGCCAATCATTAAATCGTTCGTGCGAGTATAAAGCTCAGTAAAAATGGTAACATTTTGGAGATAAAATGCTTCATTTCTAATGGTAACAATCTATAATTACCCTAGAACCCCCGAGGGTTTCCCCTGGGCTCCCAATGGAACATTATCTGTCCCTGGACCCCACCATTACAATAACGCCTCCTCTCAGGACTCCATTTGGTGTGTCCCTCAGGCGGAGCGCCCCTCCCCCTTTTCCCTCTCCCCTTCCCCCTCTCCCCTTTCCCTTCCCCTCCCCTCCCCTCCCCTCCCTCCTCCCTTCCCCTCCTCCCTTCCCCTCCTCCCTTCCCCTCCTCCCTTCCCCTCCTCCCTTCCCCTCCTCCCTTCCCCTCCTCCCTTCCCCTCCTCCCTTCCCCTCCTCCCTTCCCCTCCTCCCTTCCCCTCCTCCCTTCCCCTCCTCCCTTCCCCTCGAAAAGTATGGCGACGCCTCTAATCCGAGTTATGTTATTGCACAACGAGGTGAAAGATCCTTCGCTTGTTTACACTGCAAACACAGACTGCAGCTGACAACACATGTCCCATACTGTACGTACAGCACTATTCTTTCAGCGTGTAATTGCATGCGCCTTGTCTACATGTACCACATACCTCTGCTTCATGCTACATGACCTAGGCATAGCCTAGGCCTGTCAAGCAGTCTCGATCGAAACCACTAGCACTGTAGGTAGCGCTTCTGCATGTTTCTAACAGTAGTGTGGTTAGCTCCTTGACAGTAGGCTGGTAATATTCAAGAGGAACCAGGTAAATTGAGGAAGAGTGTGTCGTAACTTGTAGCCGAAAAAGTTATGCAAATTCTATCACATCCTTAAATATTTTCAATGGTTGGTTTCTTACTTGCTAATTGCTTTACGTTTATCGTACTGTAACTTCAATGATAGGTCTAGGCTAACACAGTTCATGAGTAACACTCAGTAAGGCCAAGCAGTGCAGTATAACGTTAGTGGTAGGCAAGTTGGTCTAGCCTATAGCCTAGTACGCGATTCAGTTAGCTAACAGCTAAGTACCAGTACTTGTAAGTTGTAGGCAGAGGCAGTTCTACTGTTATTTTAGTGCAAACTGAATATAAAAAGAAAAGGTAGCCCACTGCTACCATGACAAAGTAGTGAACAGTAGCCAGATTTGGGTAGGCCTAGGCTAGTCCGCAGTCTGCTGACCTAGTATGGGGATTCCCACACTGGGTCAGCAGTATACCCAGGGATGTAGCTACAGTGGGCGGCGCTGGGCGGTGACACCCAGCACTCGATATTCCCGCCCGGCACTCCAGGCAAACACACGTCCCCCCGCCCACCACAAATTTGCCCACTGAGACCTAAAACTAGCCCTAAATTTACTCCCTAAAGTAAAATGAGGGAAAATGAAAAATTAATGGCTGAAAAATGGGGTAGATACCATGGGGTGGGGTGAGGTGCTTTCCTCAGATCAGACAATTACCCGGCACTGAAATTTTGCTAGCTACATCCCTGTATACCCATTGTCAAAATTGGGCTACCGCACCTTCAAAAATTTTGAATGGTCTCTGTCATTCTCATATTCACATATACTCCTAGGTAATTGACCTCTATGGGTCATTTATATGTTTAAGACCCATCATTTTAGGGATACTAGCACTCAGTCTCCAAAAAGAGACCAAAAATTTTGATTTATACAAACGATCCTGTTTTGTTTTTTAAAACATTCTAAAACTCGTTACTAGGACGTTCACACTATTGTATGCTACATAACACGCACTGCTGTTCAACTGTGACATAGTTCATAGCTATGGTTATGATCATGTATGCACATACGCGTATGTAGCAACAGTCATTGCAGAAACGCACGCAGATGATGTTACTCTCACAGTAATAACGCGGGAAAAACTTTGTGTTGCAATAGCCTAGGCCTAGTTCAGGGAGCAAAGTGTACGTGAGAACTAGGCCTAGGTACCCTAGGCTAGGCCTAGGCCTACTAGTACTACTAGTATAGAATCAGTGCCTTGAAGTGCTTCCTGTACATGCGACTAAAGAGAGAAGGTCACTTTATTGTTAAAACGGGGTTGGTCAGGGGTTCCACCTGGGGGTTCAGTTAGGGTTAGGGTTAAGTCATTTGAGGGGTTAGGTTAGGGTTAAGTGGCCGCTTAAATAAGTAATCTTTGAATCACAAATAACAAGGATATCATACGAATGAGTACTAGGCTATTTTTATTTAGTATTAAACCGTATTTTGGGTTTTAGGGATGACATCCTCTCCCTAGCCTCATGTCGTAGCATTAACTTCAACTTAAAACTTACAACTCCAAATTAAAATTTCAGTGATGAAGTCAAGTTCCACAAGAACTATGATTAAGTAGCGTAACAAGACTTGAGAAAAGAAGGTGTGGAAAGAAAGGTGACAGCGAGATTCGAATGCGGAACACTTTTAGAATACAAATGGGCTTGTCTACAATAAAGGGGTATAAAAGTGTTACAAAGGTGGTGAAATTTGAAGTCCTCTAAGAATAAATTTTTGTTGTGTTATTTTGTTTGATTGGTAGTCTCAATTTTTTCCTGAGAGCAGGAAGATAGTTCTTTTCACCTATCACCACTTTTTGAGTGGTAAGTGTTACTGGTTACGTATGTAACGGGGACAGACATGGAAACTCTTTGCTCCAGAAATCTTTAAGGAGGACAATATGTATAAATAAACCCTGTATTTAATAGAATGATAAAGAACAAACACTTTTTCACTGAAATTGCATTACCATTAGTTAAACATGGACTAGTATGGAGATCAATGGTTACGTTGGTAACGAGGACGGACATGTCCGTCCTCGTTACCAACGTAACCAAACTATGTTCGAGAAAATTAAGCACTTTAAACACTTGAATGCATTGTGACACAAGTTTTGCTCTTTCCTGAAGTGTAAACTGATGACATGTGAAACATTCATCAAAAACCAATGTCCCCATGTGCCTGCATTATACTACCGACAAGGACATGGTTACGTTGGTAACATCTGGACGGACATCGCCTTGAAGGCTCTCATACCCTTGTTGTAAGCAAAAAGATGGAGGAAAGCACACACACCAGTGACAAATATGGCCATCTGCAAACAGATGCAGTTTTATCAAATTCTCTGGTAATTTGTGTCCTACAGGCCTGTTAATATGATAGTTACCAACGTAACCATTAGGGGACAGACATGTTACCAACGTAACCATCATGTGCTCCGCAATTGACTATGATGCATTTACTGCTGGATTATTTTATTTGTGGTACTGCACATGATCAAGGTTAAGTGTTACATCATAACCTTAGTTCTGGAAATCTTTTCTTTCAGTTAAAATATCAACTATTAAGATTTAATATCCAGATGGACGGACAAATCTCAAAATTTTACTCCAAATTGCTGATAAAATTTTGCAGTGTCTGTGCACCTGAAAATGTTCATTTATCATTTACCATTTATTTTATACATTACATTTATGAATGAAGACAAAGAACCTGCATCAGTCACATCTGCAAAGGTCCCACTCACATCATAAATTTATTCCACATCCTATGTAACACTTATAGGTGGTAAAAAAGGCCAAAATAGCCCCAAATTCTGCCCAAAACATCCTTTATATAAGTTGGACATTGATAAAATTGTCTTTATTATCTCTCTATAGTCCTCCAAGTATGGTGAACTGTAAAATCACCAAACCATTGTGACATCTTTCAAAATATCATCAAAGCAAAAAACACACACTGAATATTTTCCTTTACTGTAGACAAGCCCACATGCATCATAGATTACAGTATCACAAGTCCATGCCCTAACCGACAGCGCTGGGAGCTGAGCTACTGGCAAACAATTTTGAATATTTTAAGTATACACTAACTTTATTGCGTATATACATGTCTAGATTATGTATACTATATCTCTACGTATACCCATCTGCAGGGATGTAGCTACGGTGGGCGATTGTAGGCGGCGCTGGGCAGTGACACCCAGCACTTGATATTCCCACCCAGCACTCCAGACAAACACACGTCTCCCCGCCCACCACAAATCTGCTTACCAGGACCTAAAACTAGCTCTAAATTTACTCCCTAAAGTAAAATGAGGGAAAAATGAAAATTAATGTCTGAAAAATGGGGTACTGTAGATGCCATGGGGTGGGGTGAGGTGCTTTCCCCAGATCACACAATTACCCGGCACTCAAATTTGGCTAGCTACATCCCACCTTATCTGAAAAACGTGTGTTACACCGAAGATCTTTGGCGTGCAGTAAAGATAAACACCAATTTGATGGTGTGGTTTTGTCTTTTACATACACACGATACTTAAAACACAGTACAACGATTTGGGGTGGCGTAAAAATTGAGAAAAGAGGACTGGCATAAAAATTCGGTTTAGCAAATACAAACTGTCCAGACTGGTATGTATACATGTATACAGCCCTACAGGTATAACCCCAACCTTATTTCTATATGCCAGGGTTTTCACTGACCCGGGCACCCGGGTCAATAACGCACAACTTTTGATTTTGACGCACAGACACAAAACCTCTAGGGTCAAACTGACGCACAGCTTTTCACCCCAACAATCAGTAATGATAAAGCAATTTCGCCAATACATTCATTGTGCAAATTTTCTCACAAAATGCATCACTTTCCAGTTCCCGACTTTGTTCTGTAAGACATTTTCCACCTCTCTGTATGTTCTGGTAAAAATCTAAATAAACTGTATCGCTGCAACAGTACGGAGCTACCACCATTCCCACGTATGTACATTTACGCCTGATTAACTGCACCCGCATGCACCTAGTTACGTGATTAGACTTGACTCGAAACGAGTGCACGCATATTGTAAACAGATCACAGGCATCAACATGCCTAGATGATGGGAGTGTTCTGGTTCGTAATTCAATTTCAGTTGTAAACATGCATAAGGCTAGGCTAGGGACAAATATTCACTACTGACTAGCCTAACATGATCGGAAGAAGATGTTACCCGGGACATTAGTGACGCAAGATACACATTGCCAGTCTCTGTCTGTACACTATGTCTGTGGTATTAAATAAAATCCGACTCACAGTGTTTCACACTCTACGATAACTGCTGTACAAGTATGCAGATATGATTTGAGGCCATGTATTACACAAAGTTCTGCTGTAATTGACATCGATGTAAATGTCAGTCATAGAGTAGTATTATAAGAACTTTTACTACTGCTCTATGATGTCAGCAGGGCTCGAAATAACGGGGGCCCGTGGGCTTGATGCTCCAAGAAATTCGCTCGGGCCCGTAACTTCTACTGGGAAAGGGCCCGGTTGGCTCCTAAATATTTCAAGTCTAATTGTACAATCTGCACGTGCACCTCTCCATCCACAACTCAACTATCTTGTATCAGCCTGTGTATTCCTATACTAACAGTCACTGAAAACCTGCAAAACAAACATTATTTCTGAAATCAGTTCACATCACTCATAAAGAGTCTGCTTTTTTCACAATATGGAAGATCACTCATGCAGACATACACCAATGTCAATCATGAGTAATGTAGGCGGAGCCTCACAAGATCACCTGACGAAAATGGTCGGCAGGAATTGAACAGTGCTCTTCATTTTACTGGGTAATAACTTCCGGAGTTACGAGAAAATTTTGAAAGTTTGTACTACTGTAGCCTACATGCAATATGGTCTAAGAGGGTGTGGACAGATTGGTTTCAGGTTACTTTAAGTTTCAGCCTCAACTTGCCATAATCATACCCATACTATACGTTTTCAAGCACGTAAAAAGCACCCGTACACTTTATCAGTCCTTTTTTATTTGTAGGTTTTGGGCCCCTTGATTTCTCATTTGGCCCCTAGATTCCATGGGCTGGGGGCCCGGCAGGCCCACAAAGGTTGAAGGCTTATTTCGACCCCGGTCAGTACACTACGCATTTACAGCAATGATCGAATCGTACAGAGAGGACTGTACATCGTTGGAGCCTGTACATGCATATTTGGTACTTAGTAGTGCTACTGTACAGTACTAGCACTAAAAGCATGTGTTTCATTTCTATCTAGTTATTTCTAGAAGTGTGTCTGATGTATGGCGCTTGTTTTGGCGGGGAAACTACGCGATCATAATCCCAGTTCATGGGAAGTTTCGAGTTACAGTGTATGACGTACAGTAAGCTACAGTCTACACAAAGGTTCTTATCATAGAAGTGATATCCCACCTTGTTTCAGTACATGTTACATTGCTTCTTCTAGGCAAAACACAGGAATAAAGTTTGTTGCATTAAACTCAAATTTATTTTGACCCCTTCTTTTTTAGTTTTGACTCTTGCAAATTTATTCTAAAGGGTCAGTGACTCCTGAAAAAGAGTGATGAGTGAAAACCCTGATATGCGTACCGTACCACGTTTATAACCCACGTTTACAATTTATGGTCTCCTGAGTTTAATAGTGATCAAAAAGTGCCCCCAATGAGTTAGTTATTAAGTATACGTATCATCCTCAGAAAATGGCAAAAAGTATGTACGCGATAAACTTTCTGAAAAATAGTCATTTCTATTTTGTATGTCAATGTGTTACACCCGTTATGTATGTCAATGTTCGCCCGTTATATTTTCCATAGGACCTACATAGAAATATTTTTTCAAAATTGAGGTAGCAAGATGAAAATTTTTAGGCTATCTCTGTTCATTTAAAGATTAGCCCTGAACATAATAAAACAAATGAAACTAATTAACAAAACAAAAAATGCTTATATAATAATTCTGTGTTGGTTTACTGTGTAATTGCCCACATACGTACATGGATAGTCGGGCTAAGTTTAGGTAGCACCGGGTGAGCCGGGCTGCAATTAGTAAGACCGCTCTGTGGTAACGATAAAGACTTTGGTCAGCTGTTCATGGCATAATCCTTCCCACAATGCAGTTTATAAAGTGCTGTCTCATTATTTGGCATAGCAGAAGGTATATGCTCAAAGTAATATGGCCAAATTGCGAAGTGATAGGGCCAGAGCTAAGCTCTATTTTGGCCAAAGGGGTCAAATCTAGCCACTGTTCACTACTTTGTCATGGAAGTGGACCACCTTTGGAGTAACTATAGAAAACAGGGCCACTTGAGGGTTTTATCTGAGCATCTGGTGGTGCGGATGCGAAGTGGAAGTTTGGGTTAGGCCAAGGCCTCGTCTATAATGATGGGTTGGTATACAGGCCTATGCGGAAAGGTTTGGAAAATTTTGTATTTCCCTTGCAGTTACTCTCTGGGTGAATGTCCGGATGCTCTGATGTGGAGTCAAAATTTTTGCTGAGATAAATTAGCCCTAGGGCATGTTACAAGTATGGATGCCTTTTGTATGACATATCATTGATCTGGAATATTCTGGAGTGGATGCTTGGATGCGTAGAGTTTTCGTTAACCCGAGCTCCCGTGTCTCAGATGCAGGAGAAGCTGCGTGGACGCAGGAGGTTCAGCTTTATATGCACAAAGATTGTAGGTCTGAATGCTGCAAAATTTGTTGGCAAAAAAAATCCCCCAGATGTGCTGCCATATACCACACACTTGCAGTGAAAGTTGCTTTGAAGCTTCAAGCCTGCATATTTTCCAGCAAATTTTATGCTGACATACTACAATATAGTGTCATAGGTCCGTCATACACGCCAATCATTAACACCCATGCATGCTGTGCAGTGGTGAGAACAACAAATGTACAGCATGGTCAGAATAGGGAAGTAGTGTACATGAAAACCCATATACTGTATTAGTCTACGCACGTGCTACTTGATGTTCAAGTGAAGAGCACATTGCACTTGTGCAGTATTCCAGATGTGCAGTATAGGTCTATAGTGTACACAAACACCTATATATATATTAGGCTACAATCCTGGTGGACAAAATTATCGGGGACAAATTCCCTCTCCCCCACCTCAATGTTGGCTTTGATTGTGAATGAGAGTTGGGCGTTGTAGAAAATTGCAGGGCCCTTTGCTTCCCAACATTGAGTAAGGGGTGGAGGGGTAGACATGCTGAAATTATAGGGCCAGAGGTTCCCAATAATTTTGTCCAGGATTGTAGGTACAGTACGTAGTCTGTAGAGAAGTGCATAGCTAGCTCGATACATCCCAGTCTTGCGGTAGAGTTTACGTTTGTACTGTACTAAAACACATGTAGACTCCACCTCACACTTTGCAGTAGTTACAATGGGTTCTTGTGTAAACACATACACACTTATAAATTGCAGGGTGAAAAATAAACTGCATGTTTAATTTATTATACCTGGGATGTGCTCCGTTTTCATGGAAGCTCGATACATATGCCTGTCAGAAGGGTTAGGGTGTAGCTCCATATCTTGTGCACACATTTACGTATCGTATAGGTGACCGTACAAGTACGCTCAGACTCTTGGAAAATCTTGGAAACCCTTGAAATATTTTTGGGATGCTCGAAAAGAAAGTTGAGAGTTCCAGGACTCTTGAGATTGGAAGTCTACGTAATGAAAACCCTGGATGCAGAGTGAATGATTTTGCCAATATTTGAGTCGGCTACAAGAACTTTTTGGGTAGATTTGCGGATGCTCAGATGCGTAGCCAAAATTTTGACCGAGGAAAATAAGGGCATGTTGCAAGTATGGATGGCTTTTGAGAATGACACATCATTGATGTGGAATATTCTGGAATGGAAACTTTTTGAAAATTTAATAAATCCATTCCAAGCATCCATTGGGTGGATATGCGGATGCTTGGATGTGAAGAGAATGATTTTGCCAATATCTACTGTAAGTCCACTGCCAGTACTTTTCGGGTAGATGTGCGAATGCTCAGATGCTTGGATGTGGAGTGAATGATTTCACTGATATCAGTCTCGGAGTGGATGTGCGAATGCTTGGATGTGGAGTCAAAGTTAAAGGTGCAGGATAATGTCACATTGCATCCGCCCATCCAGATGCTACAGTAGGTGGTATTCAAGAGTGACCCTGTATTCTGTACAGTAGTTGGGTGTACCCTTAGATCAGTATGTGTAATGACTAATGGGAGTGTATGGGCCTAAGTTATGCAAGCTTGAACTTTGGAAAGACAGACAGGGACATGTACAGGTTCTGGGACCTAGACTAGGGAGTAATTGCAGAATACCCGGTACAATTATAGAATACCCTGCCTTTCCAAAAGGTCTGTTTTCCATGTGGAGTCAGAGTCTCAGTCTGAAGCCAAATTAAAGATCTCCTTTGCTTATCAGTGGGGAGTCTGCAATACCCTTTGTAGCTGCTTTCTATTTCTTAAGAATACCTCCCTTCCAGGACGTCTCTATTTCCCTGTGGAGTTGGAGTCTCAGTTACTGCAACTACCGACCACAACCGCAACTCCAGGGGTACATGATATAACAGGCTGCTGTGAAATAAATGCAGGTCTACTACAGTGGAAGTTCATTTCCCACTACAACTCTGACTCCACCTTTACCTTGACTCCAGCAGCAAGTGCAATTGCATCTTTACTGCGAGTCTGACTCCACTCTTAAAATAATTCATACTGTAGATACTTCATTCTCAAAAAAAGAGTTATGTTCCTCTCCCACTTGACTCTGACTCCACTTGACATACAGGTGCACCCAAAGATGCATTGTTCTCAAACAGGATATCAAAAAGGAAGTGTCTGCTTTCACTCCGACTCCATCAGCAAGTGCAATTGCATCTTCACTGTGACTAAGACTCCATTCATAAAATAATAGACAGTAATTCAATTGAAAGTCCCATTTTCTACATGGAACATGTTAACACTGATCACTGTGACTTCGAATCCACATTGAAAAAGTACTCAACTCCAAATTAATTGAAGTAATGGAACTACTTCAAAAGTGCAGGGTATTTAATTACTCTGAATACCCTGCACATGGAAGATCCGTTTGAGAAAATGTAAGGCTACAGGGTCCAGGGAACAAATGGAATTTGAGAACAATTCACTATGATCATTATTGCACCAAGTTCTTTGGCTATGATTGAGATATCTTGCTAGTTACCATTCAAGAGGCTACTAGGATACATAGTCAGTAGTCGATTTGTTTTTGTGAGAAGCCAAATGGATATGTAGTAAAAATGCAATTCCCCCCACTGGGATATGTTTTCAAGAGACTATGGGGATACAAAGTCAATGTTCCAAGGCAACTTCCTGTTACCTAACCTATGAAGGTGAACTTGTCTTTGAGAGGCTACAAGGATACGCAGTCGAAATTGAGGTTGTCTTTTAGAAGGCTACGAGGATTTGGTGTGGTGGTTGAGTGTGCTGCCTTGCATACTAGAGGTCCCTGGATCAAATTCCATTGGAACCACTTGGAAATTTTCTGGGGACTAAAATGTACTTGCTCAGCATAGCTGTTCATAGGGATGCCCTTCCAGCCTTTGGGAAAGTGGCCAAAGACTGGGGATATACTGTACTCACGTTGGTCAGATGGGGACGTTAAATGGCGGTCCCAGGAGCAGGATTGGGAGTGACTAGTACATGCCTGTCTCATTAATCTTTGAGCACTAGTCAAAAAATAAGGCAAATCTTGCCAGTGTTCATCCACGCTCACTCTGGTATAGGGTCCTTGATGAGCCAGGTGGCTTCCTGACCCTCAAACGTTAAACTTAAAACTTGTCTTTGAGAGGCTACAGGGATATGCAGTGACTGCGTAGTCCATAAAAAACAGAGCTTCACTCTCGTGGGGTATTCTGCAATTGTGCCTGACTGCAATAAAAGATAACTGGCACAAGAAGTAAAAGATGAAAAGTAGCAGCCACGTTAAAACTTATTAGGCCCTAGGCCTATTACCAAATTTACCAACTGCATGGATTGGCTCACTGTAGGTGTAAGGCTTAGGGAATGAAGTTTTAGCCACCACCCGCATGTTCCGAAAGCTACTGCCTGAAATTGTTATTTATTTACCCCAAATTTGACTGTCCAGAAATGAATATTTAACAAACAAACAAATCAAATTTGCAAATTGTTACAGTTGGCAAAATTATGTGTTTAAATAAATTCTTTCATACAGGATTCCGTTAGTGATCCGGCCATTGTTGTGTTACACATGTCCTTCACTAGCCTAGCATTCCTCGTTTAGTTGCTTCAATTCACAGCTACAGGTTCCATTTTAGGGATGGCTTTCCACATTGCAAGCTTCCATCACATTCACAACACACTTGTTAATACAAAGGGACTTTTTTACATTTTTGAGGGGGCCCAACTGGTACCTGTACCATGGGTCAGAGGGTATTCAAATTGCAAGCATGTGATATTTGGGTACATGTCTCTATTTCAAAGCAAGCATAGAGTGATGAACTTAATATTAAATATATGGCTGGATTCCAAAGTGGGCCCCACAGAAAAATGTACAAATGGTACAATTAAGGGGCCCCTATCAGGGTCGAAATAAGCCTTCAACCTTTGTGGGCCTGCCGGGCCCCTATCCCATGGAATCTAGGTGCCAAATAAGAAATCAAGGGGCCCAAAACTTACAAATAAAAAGGACTGATAAAGTGTACGGGTGCTTTTTACGTGCTTGAAAACGTGTAGTATGGGTATAGTTAAGGCAAGTTGAGGCTGAAACTAGCCTGAAACCAATCTGTCCACACCTTCTTAGACCATGTTGCATGTAGGCTAGCAGAACTCGAAATAACCTGACGGCACCAACCGTCATGGCCGTCGGGCCCATTCTGATGGCCGTGATGCCCCTCAGTAAAATGTCCATTGAAATAACATAGACCGACGGCCATTTCCCTCATTTTGGCCGTGCCCTTTTTCAAGATTTCAAGCCTTGGGCTAATGCCACATTTTCAAAATTTTCTCGTAACTCCAGAAGTTATTGCCCGTAAAATGAAGGGCACTGTTCAATTCCCGCCAACTGTCTTCGTCAGTTGATCTTGTGAGGCCTATATTACTCATGACTGATATCGGTTTATGTCTACGTGAGTGATCTTCTGTGTTGTGACAAAGCAGACTGTTGATGAGCGATGTGAACTGATTTCAAAAATGTGTTTTCGCAGGTTTTCAGTGACTGTACAAGTATAGGAATACACAGGCTGTGCAAGATATAAGATCGTTGAGTTGTGGATAGAGAGGTTCACGTGCAGACTGTACAATTAGACTTGAAATATTTAGGAGCCAACCGGGCCCCTTTCCCTGTAGAAGCTACGGGCCCGAGCGAATTTCTAGGAGCATTGGGCCCACGGGGCCCCGTTATTTCGAGCCCTGCCTATAAAAGTGGTTGGTTGACTACGTGGGCAGCTATCCACAGTCATGAACTTTACTTGGTAAAAACTTTTGTATCTGCGCTACAACAGAGAAAAGAGTGGACATTGTGAATTAACCCTCATGGTAAGTTGAGAGGGCTAATATCTCTAAGTTTTACAATTTTGGGATTTTTAATGAAGTCCTGTCCAACTTGTGGGAGACTTTGAGGGGTCTTTCAGAATACAGTGTAAGTACAGTAGGAAGGTTACCTTGAATATTAAATAAGATATTCATACATCTACTTTGGAAGTTCATGGGGGTAAAAGTGGCCATTTCACTTCATTTTTGAAGAAAGTTAAGTTGAGTTTGGGTCAGTTTTGGTATGGTTACCAGGTGGATTGAGGTTTGATACATTACCATCTTCAAGACATCTATGAGCTACAAATGGTGAAAGATTCAACTATGATTCATGATTTTAACTTATAAAAATTTACTAGTGTTTGCACAGGTAACCCATGTAGCCGGGTACTTGTCCGATGTTTCTGTTTCCCGGTTCCATACTTCTGAGTGTGACATTCATAACAGTCACCTCGGGACATAAGCCTACGTTGTACAAAAAAGTTGACGGCCTAACAAGAGTTACAATTGCCAAAAATAAGCCTAGGATATACTGCACACTCTGTTAACATCTCAAGTACATAAAAAACCCAATTGATGTACGGTTAAATGTGTCACTATTATGCAAATCAACCATGTGCCTTGTGTAAAGTACTGAGATTAGAGTATCGATAAATATTCATGAAAAGTTACAGACAGAGCCATACTAGTTATTACTATTGCAACTATTGAGTATCAAAGTGGTGGTTGTGCCTATTTTTTGAAACCTGTAGATTGAGCAAGGTTAGGCTAGCTACATTTGTATGGAGATAGATGGGCCTCATGTATAGAGACTTCTGCAGAAGGCAGTAGTACATGTCAGTATGAATGGATGATGTAGAAGTGTATGTTGTAAAAAATACATGAGTGTATACTACATGTAGGCAGAGCCTGGTAATTCTAGCGCTGTATGCAGGGGAGATGCTGCACTAGCTGCACGACATCCTTGCATTATCAATTACTAGTACGCAATACACAAAGCTTTTCAAGGCAAGTTCTGCAACATGTAGCATAATTATGCAGGAAGGGCAAAGTTTACACTGTAAGAATTGATAGCCAGTTGCACAAGAATCGCAAGTTTGTTTACATGATGATGGCTGTGCAAGAGAATACTCCATGTACTGACCACTAATTGGTCAAAATTAACATGCTCTAAACATCTCAACAGCTTTGAGTTTGGCTTGCTCATACAGTAGTTTCAGAATATGTCCCTAAAATCAATCTGAGAAAGTTATAGGACCCTGTAAAGTAATAATTTTTTGATTGGTTATTTTTCTTATCATTTCTTTAAATTCTTTTATTGGTAATTTTGGTTTTGAAACCTCCCTAATATAGGGTTACGTATCAAGCCTGTGTTATGAAACTTGGCTGCTGGCAAATTCCCTTGCATTCCCTACGGGTTCTTTGCTTGTACCCCATAAGGCATCAAATGTGCGTATGTGTGTATGTGTTTGTGACACTTAGCTTGTTAACATGATATCTCAAGGTAGGAAGCTTTGATAAATTTTATACTTAGTTTGTGGAAGCCTTATGGTAAGAGGAAGAACCCTTTTGATTTTGGTGTAAGTCAAAGGTCATTTGGGGTCACTGGGGATCAAACTCTAAAAGCCTTGTTAACACGATATCTCAAGATAGGAAGCTGCAATAGTTTCATAGTATGTAGATGTGTTATGGTGAGAGGAAGAACCCTTTAGTATTTGGTGGGGGTTAAAGGTCATCTGGGTCACCAGAGGTCAAAGTCTGAAAACCTTGTGTATAGGATATCTCAAGGTAGGAAGATTAGATAGATTTCATACGTGGTTTGTGGATGTGTTATGGTGAGAGGAAGAACCCTATTGTTTTTGGTGGAGGTCAAAGCTCATCTGGGGTCACTGGGGTCAAACTCTGAAAACCTTGTTAACAGGATATCTCAAGGTAGGAAGCTTGGGTAAATTTCATACTTCTTATGTAGATGCCTTATAGTGAGAGGAAGAATGCTATTGTTTTTGGTGGAGGTCATTTGGGGTCACTAGAGGTCAAACTCTGAAAACCTTGATAACATGATATCTCGAGGTGGGAAGCGTGAATAGATTTCATACTTAGTATGCGGATGCATTATGTTGAGCCTAAATACGCTGTTGGTTTTGGTGGGGTCAAAGGTTGTCTGGGGTCACCATGGGTCAAATACTGAAAAACCAAGATTGTCTTCTGGGGTCACCAAAGGTCAAAGTGCAAAATTTCCCAAGAATTCCCAAGGTCAGATATGAACACAACACTGTTATTTTCCAATATGTTATGATAGCATTTGACCAGTGACTGAAAGAAATGGGACAACATGGAATTATTTGGTATGTTCTTAATTATTTGGAATAGAACATATATCATTGAAACCTCAATGCATTTTTGCATTCTGGTTTGTATCTTCCATGCATTCCAGAATTCCTTACAGCAATTGTAATTGCAAAAAGAGTTACTGGAAGTGGTACTGTGCTGCTTTCCTGCCTTCTCCATGTTGTGCAGGGTATTTTATCCAGCTAAGTAAGGGTCAAGGGTTACAGTAGGTTATGGCACAGGTATGGAAGAGTAGTTTATTTTTGGGTTTTTCTTTTTAGGTTTTTTTTTAGCTCTGCAGACTTGGAAATGAACAAGAGGTAAGCCATGATGAGGTTAAGGTACTGTAGTGTACATGCTGGCTCCTCATATTACACCTTTTAAGAGAAAGCTGTTTTTCTGTTCCACACATATGTCATATGTCTTTTTTTGTTTAATACAAGGTGCATACATGTAACTTCTACTGACATGGCATCATGTGATGAGCAGGATGTTCAGGTGGAGAGTAAGACTGGTGGGAGCAAATCAGAGTTCACAGGACAAGATTCCAGGAATCAGTCAGCCTCTAATGCTTCTAGGAACCGCTCTGTGAAAAATCGTAGGACACAAAATATGCAGGACGGAAGGAGGAGAGTGCCAGAGGATAATGGTTCAAGCAAAGGGGATGCTAGTGAGGGAAATCCCCAGAGGAGTAAGAAAAATCGATACCCAAGGAAACAATATTTGAACAATGATGACATAGACTCTTCTTCACAGGATGAAGCTTATCGTAGAAGAACTAATTTTAGTAGAAGACAAGGTCGTTCACAGTGGAATCAAGCTTATAGGGGGTTTGGAGGTGAAAGACCAAATCAAAGCCTGCAAAAGCAGCAGGGAAACTCAGATCAGGGAAAACAAGGAAAGCAGAAGGCTAGTAGCAGGGAGCAGTCTGAGGAGAGGGAAAGTGGTGCTGCAGGCAAGAGTGAGAGTGAAAGAGGAAGCATGTCTGAATCGGAACCTTTACCTTCCCGTAAAACAAGAAACAGACAAAATTTTCAAAATATTCCTTATGATTTGAATATTCCGAGTGACAGTGGCTCTGATTCTGGATATGGCAGGTCTCGCCGAAGGTTTGCTGGGAACCAAAGGTTACAGAGAAACCAAAGGCCATATGAGGGAAATGGTAATGTGAGTGACCACCATGGAAGATTTTCACCAAGCCCCTACCAGGGCAATTTTTCCCCTTCTCCATATTACGGGGGGAATTCTCCAACCCCGTACCAGGGTAGGTATTCCCCTGCTCAGTACCAGGGATACCAGAGTCACCAAGTTCGAGGAGGGAGGTATTCTCCAAGTCCATATCAGGGTCATTATTCGCCCACCCCATACCAGAACCGCCACATTCCATCACCTGGTTACTACTCCCAAAGCATCCACAGTTTTGATTCAGACTCTGTAGAAGGTCTGCCACCAAGTGGAAGTTCAAGGTCTTTGGAGAGAAATGGTAAAAGAAATGCTGACAGCCCACGAAAGCAGAAAAAACAGCCAAGCAAAAGTTCACAGAGAACGTCTGCTAGTCCATCAAGGGTCCGACGTAAAGGAAGCTTGGAAGGTATCGTTCCCAGTAGTGAAAACCAAATGGGAGTTTTGATAGAGCACCTTACAGATGGAACCTATGAATGCCCAGTTTGCTATGATCATGTTCATTGTGAGGCCTATGTCTGGAGCTGTAAGAACTGTTACACTGTCTTTCATCTCAAGTGCATCAGGAAATGGGCCTTGTCCCAGGCAGCAGCTGTTGAAGGTGAGTTACACTGGGGGGTGTCTACCAGGTTAGATCATTACCCTCTCCCTCACCCCACCACTACTTAGCCTATCCCACACACCTGGACAGAAAAAGTTGGGAAGCTGGGAGGCTCCTTCCTAGGAAATTTGGATGTATGGAGGGAAATTTTGCTCATTGGAGGGAAATTTGCACCTTTTATGCACACGACTATATGGGAGGAATTGTGGAAAATTTGACTCCCTTCCTGGGAAATAAACATTTTTTCCAGCCATGCCCACACACCACCACCACTCATCATGTGAAAAATAAATTCCAGTATCATGATTTGTTTTGGTTTACAGAAAAAGTTTGAAGGATAATGTCTTGAATTTGCACAGGGCATACAGTAGTCTATTTTTGTACCTCTCCTTAAATTCTCAGCACCATTGCTACAGTATGGCAGAGTGTTAAAGGTGTTAGCATTTGAAGCAGTGAGGCTGTGTGGGGTCCATTCTGGCTGGGTAATAGTAAGGCTTGTGTGTTTTTCTATAAAGTGCAGTGACCACTGGTTTTCTCTTCTGAAAGTATTGAAATTAAAAATTTGAAAAGATTCTTAACTTGAACCAGTCTGTTGAAGTGGAAACAACACATTTGTTTAGTGGAATTTTCACAAGCCCTGGGTTTTCTCACACATTCCTGGTCCCTTGGAGTCATGCAATAACTTATATGTGCTCATAAGGTCTGAATTTATTTTATTTTGTGAATTCAATAGATACACCATTTAAATCCCTGTGACTACCTCCCTCAAGACTTCCAAGTAGGAGTTTGCTCTCCATATGTTTCGTTCCCATTTAGTTCCCATATTTCAAACTAGCTGGCAGATTTCAGTCACGTGACTTTAACCAACTAGACGCAATTTTGAAGGGCAAGATCGCGCGTCCTTTTTGTTTTGAAGGGCACGATCGCGCGTCCCTTTGGTTTTGACGGGCACGCGTCCATTGTGTCACAGTAGTATCTATGGTTATGCCGTGCGCGTGAGTTGTAAGTTCGCTTACTGTGTACGTGTTTTGCCCTTCAGTGCCTGGGAATTCTTTGCGCGTGACGTCACATGAAATCCCTCTATAGTACTACACTTAGTCCTGATACTAAAGTTCTTTATACAGCAAGTGTTACACTACAGATAGCTGCTGAAGTTTCCACTACATATGTTATACTGTACTGGAATGTATCTACCTGAAAGGCAATGTAGAAGTAACTTTTCAACAACAGTGGTCAAACTGTGTTGAAATGTTTTATTTATTACCAGTATTAAATTTTGTAACAAAAGTGATTTGGTGAAAACTCCAGCAGTAGGAGAGTATTGTAGATAAAACATGCAGCTGTTGAGCAGGTGGCTTTCACTACTTATGGTGCCGCATTTTTACTAGTGTCGTACCTTTATATTACTGATACCAATATATCAGTTCTCAAGATTGGCCGATATTGGAAAGAAAGCATTCTGTGGCTACGGGTCACCACAAAGTTCTAAGAGTCGTTTCATTTTGGGGTAAAGTATTGGAACGTGCATTCAAAAATACTCAAATAGTACCATTATTATGACATGTGGGACGATAAATGTCGGTTAGGTTATACAGGCATTTAAGGTTAATTTTACCAATACTGGTACGGGTCTATAAGATGAAAATGGAAATATCGGCTGATACCGGTGAATACTGATAATCGGTCCAACACTACCATTGTTAGTTGGAGCAGGGTGTCAAAAAATCTTCAGTTAGATATCTTTTGTTGCTAAAGTTAAACAAATCATGTGTACAGTATACTGTACTGTAGCAAGGGGCTTGTTCAATTAAGGACTCCAAAATACCAAAACCATAAAGGTCATATATTTATGACAGAATGTATGTACCCCCTGTTTGTTTGAACTTCTTTCCTTGTGTCTGCTACCCCTTCCATCACCCCCTGTTAGTAAATCGTGGGCATCTCCAAGGTAATTAGAGGTCAGGTACTCACAGCCCTTTCAGTCTTCACTCTGAATGGAGTTTGGATTTCTGCAGTGATGTTATTAACTGACTCAGGAACATATTCCACAATTGCTTTTAACTGTTGATACTGAGTCTACAAGTAGGCCTACATAAGCATCTCAGTGGCTGAGGTGCCAGTGTACTAAGTGGTCCCCCCCCCCCCAAAGAAAGCTTGTGATTGGGTAGAGAAAAAGACCCAAAAGCCAAAGTTGCACTAAATTGCTCATGAATTAAAACCTGCAGCAGAGCACAAATATATCACTCTGAGGTACAAACTTTGTGGATGTTTTTAACAGTATTGAATATTCCCCCAGGAGTTGCTAGACTTCCAAGGAGAGGGGAGTTGCTACTTCACTCTAAGCCAGGAGCAGTGACTCTGAAGTCCAGGCCGGTAAACTCTCTGAGCCTACCAGTAATTTCTGCCTGAAAGTGAAGATTGATTTAACATGGCATAGTATTACAAAGCATCCATTCATGATTTTTCATTTAATAGGTTCAGATGGATGGATGTGCCCAGCCTGCCGACATGAAGTCTCTCAAATTCCATTTGCATATAAGTGCTTTTGCGGGAAGACAAGGGATCCCCCGTTTGAGCCTGGTGAAATCCCCCACAGTTGTGGAGAGGTCTGTCGGGGCAAGAGACCAGGGAGCCATTGCAACCACCCTTGCACCATACTGTGCCATCCGGGACCATGTCCTTCATGTCCCGCCAATGTGGAAGTGTCGTGTCTCTGTGAGAGGACCAAGAAAACAGTCAGGTGCAGTGCAGTGGAGGACTTTCAGTGTGAAGAGGTGTGTGGAGAGGTCCTTCTGTGTGGCCAGCATTACTGTGAGAGGGTCTGCCACAAGGGAAACTGTGAGCCTTGCAATGTCAACCTACAGAAAAGTAAGTGCACCTTATACCCCTACTATACTGGGCAAGGCCATGCATGGATTGCAGTCAGAGGGTGAAACCTTATTATGTGGACTAGGAGAGAGGGCATGGCTGTGACAAAACTTATTATTGCAGTTAGCTATCTGGATGTGTTTGACATGGCTTGAAAATTGGGGTGGGGGGGGGGGTTAGAACGGGGTGGGCTAGAAGTGAGACTGCATAATTCTTTTTCTATGGCCAGTTTTGACAGTGGATAGTTCTTGTATTAGGGGTCCATCCATTCTTAAAAGGGGTTTGTCAGGGACTAAATTCGATGACTGCAAAAAATGGACAAAATTTTCCTGTTTTAGGAGGTGAAACTGCATCTCAGTAGCACATAGTGTTTGGAAGATGCTAATTTTATGTAATTCTTGCTAGAGATGCAGGGCACGATGGGAAATTGCAGCACATTGATTTGACATAGCATTGCATTTCTTTATGGTAATGACACTGCTACAGGGAATATTCAACTTTGCTTGCTAACTGTACATATATGGTGCGTAGTTTGGTGCTACATAGACCTACATGGAAAGATATTCTGACATTCCAGTGGTATCAAATTTCAAAGATAAATAGGACATTTAATTGGGAAGAAAGACAAAAGGAATTTGATGCAATGTGCCCACTTACTTGCTGTGACCTTGATGAGAACTGGAGGTATTTTTTGACAAAAGTAACTATTCTTTAAAATGAAGTGCCTGAATTAAGAATAGAGCATTTCTACATGGTTTGGAGGACATGAATTGAATTTTTCATATGAGATCCTTTTCATATGCCACTGGAATATGCCTCTATTGATATCATTTCTGGAAAACTGTGCCAAAGTTGTATAGTTTGGGCTGATGTGCTTTTGATAAATTTAATAAATTGAGGTGTTGAATTGATTTAAAAATTTTGCAGAATTTCAGCCTCAAGTGGAGGTACAGTACCGTACTTTACTGTGTAACCTTGTTTTCTGGAGCATTTGAATAAAAAATGTCCTGTGCTAGTACTGTAATATTTAGACACTGCAACTACCTGAAAATACAGTTCTAGGAAGTACTGTATTCAAAGTAACAATGGGCACTCTCTGATGATTAAATAACATGGAATGCAATTAAATTAACCTTCAATAGTTTCTTTGTTGAATTAATGTAATAGGCTCCCACCATGGTGTGATACCTATGAGGCAGGTCAGGAAATTCGAAGTCCCAGTGCCCTCATTCCATACAGCTTTACTTTTCTCTCCAGTTAAATCTCTACCCCCTCCTTTTAAACAATAGGTCTTTGACACTTCTTAGACAAAGGCTTAGGCCCATATGTCATTTACATGCCCAAGGCAGTATTCTTCAGAGTACTGTACTGAGTGTGAATGAAGTGTGAATGATGGAGGCTACAGTACATATGGAACATCTTTCATTTTACTAGTCTATGTCACTCCTCCCTTACTCTACCTCCTATTTACTTATGTATAATTGCCTGCAGTTCTTAGGGCAAAGACTTCGTAACACAGAGGAGGCCCCTGTCAGGACTATCCCGTTAGTCTCATACCCTGCTTGCGTCATTCTCTCTTTGCCTTCTCGTTGTTCATACTACAGAGGGTGCCCCTGTCCTATCCCGTTAGGCTCATACCCGGCTTGCGTCATTCTCTCTTTGTCTTCTCGATGTTCAACATGTTTTGTGATTCCTCTCAGTTTTGGATTTACCTTTGAATCGTGTTCAGAGATTCCTCCTGAGATTCTTGCCCTACTTGGTCTGTGAAGGTTGATCTCAGGACCTGAGAATTGGAAGTGGTTTACTTAGGAGCAGTACTCAGACTTGCCATGATGAGTGACCGTGGGATCTGGAACACGTGGCTGTCATGTACGTCGTGTCCGTCAGTCACAGTGTAATCACCATTAATGATTTTAATACCCGGGTATTACAAAATGTATAATGGGTGATTCAAGTGCTACTTTAAAGCTGAATGGACAGATAGCCTTAAATATTAAAGGTCAAAAAATCATACCAGTTATAAACTTTTGAGATTGATATTCACCTCATTACAGGATGCACTGAAACTTCATAAAATCCCTGCCATAAACTATTGGGTCATGCATTGATTAAAGACATCAAGCAAAGAAGGTCATTTTACACAAGCTTCTATCAAGTTAAGGGTTAAAGTCGTTGAGTTCACATCACAGTATGTGATCCAATAAAGCCCAATTTTTATTTAGCTTCACGTTCGTTTCGAACCAAACTTTTCTCCCGCTCTGCCTACACATGTATATGTTAAATCAGCAATTTTATTATCTGCTAATCAAGATGGAGTACTTTGTCTGTCAGTCCATAGAAATGATTTAGCAATTATTGCTAATCATTTCTCTTCACAATTTTGTCCCTAGCAAGATGTCATGGGAATTCAGTATGTTAATGATAAAACAACTGCATTGTATAAATTCATACATGCATTTCTTAAACTAAGTGGTTGGGAAGCTACTGTAGATATAAGATTGACATCATACACCACAACATGGTTGATGCTACATACCCCAGCTAATACAATGTGATAACAACATGTTGGAATTTGTTATTGTCTATTGCTGTTAAAACTGTCTGAAGGATACTTGGCGACAATGGTATAGCGTCTAAGCCTGTGTCTGGTGTTAAAGATTTTATAGGTTCAATTGTGATGCTCTTAATTTAGTCAGCCTTTTCAGTATAGATTTACGGGAAGCTGTGAATGTGTTTCTAGGCATTCTATTTCCTAATCCATCATGGTATGCTACTGCACCTCCCCCTCTCCCCTCCCACTTCTCCCACCCTGCCCCCCAAAAAGGGCAATAGGGAAGTGGTAAAAAAAAATTGTGAAAAATTTGTCCTTTTACCCAAGGCACCACACCTCCCTAACTCCTACTATAGTAAACCTGTTTCCCCCTCCCCTCCCCTCCTCCCTTTCACCTCCAAATAAGAGAGGGAGATGTGGATCTGTTTGTCTTTGCTATAGGGCATGTGTTGCCTTGAAGCATAAACATTGCTTGCTTGTTCAAGGTCATACTTTTTGATTGGTAATAGAAACAAAGACAGCTGCATCCACATACTTCAGGCCTGGTTATAACTCTCATGTGCCATCTATCCTTTTTTATGACTCCCTGTGGAGGCAATCAAGGCTGGCCTCCCATCAGGTCTGGGATGTTCTGGGAAATCACTGATCGAACTTGCCTGCTGTATTTCTTTACACTAAAAATGTTGCTAGCCATCTTGGCTCCATATATACTGTAGCTGAACCACCAGTTTGGGCTTGCTCTGGGCACAACAGATGTCATTAGATGTACTGTAGATTGGATATTAAAGACAGACAGTCATCACCCCAAAGTATATTTTTAGTGTATGTATATCAAAATTCTCAGTTGGTGACTGCTCTTTGATTGACATCAAAGTTTGAAAATTTGAAAGATGCAGAGTAGCTCACATTCCACACAAGGCAGAGAGAGTACTTTTATTACATTTTATAGCCTTGTATGCTCACCAGGACATAGCCTTAAGCAATAAAAAAGGTTTATTCTTGCACAAGGAAGAGCCTCATACAGTTATGGGAGGAGCTAGAAGATGCATAGTTGGGAGAATTGGAACTGTCTGGGATCATGAAAATTCCCCTTTAAGCTTATGCCTTAGGTGGAAAACTTGCATCCCCTGAGGAAAAAAGACCCAGGTACCTTAAGTGAGGTTGAGAAGTACTTGTGAAACACATTAATGCATTGCAGTACAAATTACTCTGCTGTGTGAGTATGGGCATAGCCTGTGTTCATCTTGACCCATCTTTTAAAAGGCTGGTTTAATCCTGTAGGAAAGTCAGGGTAAACATTTCCATTTTGCCAGTCAAGAAAAAAAAATTGAAATTTGAGAACCAACCCCTCAAAAGGTTAACCTGATGGAATTTCAGTATCTTTTAATATCAGTAAAAGAAAATTTATTTTACCACTAATACAGTACCCACACATAGGTCTGAAATGGCTTTCTAGTGGCTTGTTTGAAAGAATCTTTTACTGATATAGGTGGCTTTTCATCCACTGTATCCCTACTGGAAATTTTTCAGAATTTGGGAAATTTCTGACTGGATTATGAAGGAAAAGTAAAGAGGAAGCTTGCTCCCATGCAGTGAGCTGGGAGACTTGATGGGAAGGTATAGTATGTTCCTACTTCACGAATGGTAATTGTACAGTGCTTTGTTAACACTACTGTATAACATGCCAAAGTAATGGATGTTGTTGGTTGTGTCAGATTTATCTACATACTGTCCTGCCTTACATTGCCTGAAGGAATCTGCATTCTGTGATGTACACAGTACATACGTGGTTTGTACCTGGGTGGGGGGTTGCTACACAATTCGACAGTTAGAGGTGTTGAAGTGGTCTCACATTAGATATTGTACAATATGCTGGCAAAGATAAAGCAATTGGTGAACATAGTAAGTTCTTGTTGCAAAATTTCAGAAATCCTGTATTCTAAGGTGACCAGACATCCCCGATTTTCAGGGACTCCCCGAATCCAGTGTTCCATCCCCGATGAACAAGTGTCCCCGAAAATGTCCCCGATTTGAACAAATGTCCCTGAAATTTGATATTTCCTAAGATATTAATTTAATAATGTGAAAAATAATATTTTGTCGATTGTGTAGCTTACTGTGTACCTTTTGGACGGAGCTGAACGGCCGACTAGCTAGTAGTATTACAGACCAAGTATTACATCAACACAGGGTGACCAGATTTTGAAAAGTAAGATACGGGACACTGCATGGTTGGAAGGTGGGTTGTGTGCACGCATAGTGTGAAGCCCCCATCAGGTGGGATCCAGGGGCCCACCTTAGGGCCCCTGGTAAGGTCCAGGGGCAAAGCCCTCGGAAGCTTCTGGATTTGAGTGCATTCAAAGCACCAGAAAGTCTTACTTAAAGTAGTCCAAGTTATAAATCACATGGTCCAAATATGTGTTGAAAATGTCAATTACTAGACTAGTTATATTTCTTTTTGATGACACAGCTTTGAGTAATTGCCTGTAAGATTGGGCACATGTAACAAACTCAGAACATGTAATATAGAAGTTACAATTTGCCGTTCTGATTTGATAAGGGAGACACTACAACTATTTCTGCAGGCTGCGTACGACTAGTATGCCAGAGGCACCAGTGTTATGCGGGACTAAACTGTGGAACTGACTACGAACCTCAACACTATCCTACGTTGGCCCACAATTGTAATAGATAAACACGTGTGGGTGAGCTGGCTTTGAAAAGCTGCTAACGCACTCTATATTAGATTTCAATGTTCCTTGCAGTAGTTGTATCCGTCCATTCTACCAGAGGTGTGTCTACTTTTTGTGTCTATTTTGTAAGAAACCCCCTTCAGCAACATGGAAATACAGGACAAATAGGCGTCCCAGGTAGAATCAATTCGGGACGCGGGACAAATGAACCAAATACGGGACAATCCCTTTTTTTACGGTACGTCTGCTCACCCTGCATCAACATCGCTGAGATATATATATCGCAGCGCCCAAGTACAACGTACTTTACCCTAAGTTAACAAATGACAGGTATCTGCAATCGCAGAGATCGAAAGTCAAGACCATCACTGATTTTCTAACACTGCTGTGATAACACACATTTACCGTAGCCAACTGCACGTTTATTTTCCTTACATGGTGCATGCCTGGTCTAGTAGTGTCCCTGATTTAAACCCCCAGAATATGGTCACCTTACTGTATTCACCACACCACACGCTCCTTGTCTCCCCCTCCCATCTATTTCATGTTAATTGCTGTATAGAATAGGAACCCTTTAATACCACCTACTATAGGCTCCCTTAAACTGTGGTGACATACATTCCCCCAATTTTTGGGCTGCAGGACAAAATACAGTTTCCTACTTGCACTATTTAGTATGGCTGGCCAGCTCATATGCTGTAACTGGCAGCTGATGTAGATCCCTAGTAAAGTCTAACTTACAGTGCATACTGATATTGAGCAGCAATGTGGAAACTTTCTAGGTGGGAGCCTCCAACAACAAGTATTTAGGACAGCATAGCTCTCCATCCCCACCCCACCACCTCACCCCCACTGCCACTCCACTCCATCATCACCCCTACCCCTACCCCAATTGCTTTATTGGATAAATGTACAGGTGAAAGATAAGTTCAGTGAATGCTTAGCATTGTTGTGAGTTTTTCAGGGCAGGCAGGAAGAACCATTGTTGCATGGGACTCTGATTAGATAATTGGTCCGTGTCAGTCAAATTTTATTCCCTATCAACATGAATTGTTCAAAGATGAATGTTTCCCATACACACATTACATTCCCCTTGCTTTTCCCCACTGCCTAAATACCACCACAGTACAGCACTCTCCTATACTCTTGGTTGCCTAGCAATACCGTAGTGCTCCATGATTGTTTTAGTCTGGTTGCCAGTTGGTTACCATATCATCCACCATCATTAGAGACAAGTCTATTTTAATAAAAGTTGCACCTCAGGGAATCGTCTAGAATGTCACTAAGAATGCTGGCTGGGCAAACGTGGGTGTCTTCTTATTATGGTGCATATGTGAAAGTGTCATCCATTTTAAATAGCTAATTAGATCTGTGAAGACTTTCAGGTTTCAAGCCAACTAAATCAGATTACATCTCAAGAAAGCTTCATCAGATGATAGATGTTGTCTTTGTCTTTAGAATTTTATTTCTGTTTAATATCTAGAGATGAAAGCTAAATTTATATCCTGTGTTTAATATCAAGGTGAAAAATTTGATTGTTACTAGAAAGGTTGACAGAGGTATGAAATTGTGAGTTGGGAGAGGGGCTGAGGGGGTATTCCCACCTTTGAAGGCAAACTTTTTAGCTGTGTTGTCCCTGGATATAACAATATGTGCAGTATGAATATTCATATGTTGAAACCAATCAACAGTCGAGAGGTAAAATCAAATTGGGCCCATGAAAGTAGTGAAATTGGGTGATCTCTGTCATTGTTCGCAGGCGCTAGGGTATGTACGTGAGTACATATTCGACACATGCTATGAAGGTTAGCAAGAGCCATGCCTATGCAGGTAGAACAAACTGCTACACATTTTGACATAAGTGTAGCAGTTTGACAAACTGCTGCATGTGATAAAATGTGGTACAGCCTTACACCTCTTCTGTTATCAGGACATGCAAGCACACAAATACAAGGGTTCATATAGTGTTGAAGAATTTTCAGAAATCCATGGGAAGTCATGGAAATTCCCTAGAATGTTGGTGTTGTATTACAAAGAAGTTATAAGTGGAAAATTGGTATCTTAAGAATAATTCCTAGAATCTTGCATAACAGACTATGTAACAGAGTACGTGCACTTTGGCAGCATCCCAGTTTGCATTCCAGTCAGTAAATATGAACCCACATGATTCAGAGCTCCGTAGATTCCCCCACCCAACAGTCCAGGACAAGAAAAAGAAAATCATGTGGGCAAGTGCACTGCTCAGTGTTGTAGCTTACTGGGCAAGTACCAGTGAGTCTTCTTCACAAATGAGTTCAGAAGCTGTTAAGCAGGTTCGAATAAGATTATTACTGTAGATATTCATTCGGTCAAGAACCTTCAGAGAACAGCTATGGTAGCCTGAGGGACAAGTAATGGGAAAAGAATTTGTCAAAGCCTGGATTATTTTATAGTGTTTGGTGGCTTTGCAGTGAAGTGGGTGGATTGAACAGCTGCAGGAGGAGGAAGATGTTTTGTTGATGGTAATTTGCATAGTTACAATTAGTTTCAGAGTGATGTGGGGTTAGCGTAAATAGACACCTGAAATGTGAAAATTAGTAAAAGATGTGGGTATCGGTAAACCCATATTTAATCATGGAAAGTTGTGGAATCCCATTTTCAGATGAACCCTGACTTACATTTTCAGGTGAACCCTGCTCGCACAAATGTTACACAAACACTTAAACATCCAGTGCAGTAATTGCATGACATTGAAATGATGAACCAAGATGTCAGCTGATATAGTACTAAAGCTGAACACCTTCAGGTGAAATAGAGAATTTGATACAGTCGTGCCACAATACCTTTGTGTAGGTTTTAATTAGGCCTTTGCAGAGGAGATGACAGACAAGTATAAGTGACTCCACTGTTCCTTTCAGAATTACTTGACTTGCCTTACAGAACTGAGTGTGCATAATTTTGCTTCAGTCTGGGCCTGTACAGCACTGTGTACAATGTGTAGAAAACTTTAATATGTGAGCTGCTTGCATCGACAGGAAGCTGCTGCTCTACGCTGTTACTAGAGAAGTAGCTTCCTGGCATAGGTACAGTTAAACTGGATTACATACAGGTAGTGAGCCACAACTGGAAAAAAGGCCGTGGTCGTCTCGACTCGAACCAATTGGTTGGAAACTGGGACGTTAAACCTCATCTAACCTAACCTAACCTAACCTACATACAGGTAGTCACTGTACTACTGTCTATATGGAACTTGTCCATATTTTTTGTAAGACAACACCTCAGATTTCAGCTCATTAATCAATTCCTTTCCCATGGACTTTCAAGTTGCTTCTCTGGTTTGTTTTCACTATAGATGATCCAGTCTTCATTAATGTTAGCACAGTAAAGAAAAAAAAAAACCCTTACAGTTCAACCAATCATATGATAAGGCATATATTCCTGCTGTACCACTCTAAATAACAAATTTTCCTAATGAAGTTGACTTTTATCTTTTACTCCTGTTTCCCTTAAATCATTATGTTTCCAGTGAAATAATGTGTTGCCACAATATATATTAGTACCTTCATATCTGTGTGCAATAAACAGCACATGTACTATACAGAAATGAAAGATGAACTGTTGTAGTAAATTATGTTACGGTTATAAATTCAAAATAAATATAAATTCCTGTTTACACAGGAACTCATGAGTGTGCAATCAAAACACACATTTGACATTAAGTACAGTCCTGGAGTTGCAAATTATATTTTATTGATTTTAAAAACAGAGCTGCTTTATCTCAAATGTTACAGGTTCACAGTTGATAAAGAAGCTATACAGTACTGTATGTACACAACAAGAAAGGATTGCTCGTCCTCATGATTATGTCAATATTACCATTTGCTTTAAAATAAAATGCATTACTACGCATAAATTAATGCACTGTTGGTAGTTAGTGTACAAATAATGAATGGTTATGAGTGCGATAGTGTGAATTATTTCATCAGTTGAAAGACTGAACGTTCTGTTCAACAAGGCGAAGCCAAGTTGAATAGAACGTTAAATCTTTCAACTAATGAAATTATTCATACTATCGCATGAATGAAAAACATTCATTATTTGTTTTATATAACACCCTATAACCTGGATCTAGTCGTTGGTTCAGTAAATATGTGTTTTGGCGGTCACCATGGTTCGTGTTTGTCTGTATGGTGGTAGTTCCATGGTTATCGTTTGCTGTAGCTATGCATTTATTACTTAGAAAACCCCAAAGATGCATTGATTCATTGAGTTGCGCATAGTTTGTATGTACCGCAGTGATAGCTGACGTCACCGCGATGTGTTACGATCGTGTGTTGTACTAGACTATTGCATGATGGATAAGATACGACCGTAACGGTAGTGCCGAATCACTCATGGCATGTGACCACCAGTCCTCCAATCAAATGTAGAGAAATTAAGGTGTTATATAATAATGTTTAGTCAATGTCATCACCATTCTCTAAAGCTAGCATGTATCCAATGTTTCTTCATCTATGTTAAGTGTGTTACCGAGGTAAATGACTATGTTCCTTCCAGTGAGATGAACTGGTCGTCACCAACTTGGCACCAAAGGTATGGATATGGTCCTTGTCCCTTGATCTGTAGTTGGGTTGGTTCCTTTCCTCTGACCAGTACCCTTTTCGCCATGTGGGATTTTTAATGTTTAATTTATCCTATTTTTCTTCTTTTGTACAGCTTGTTTCTGTGGGAAGAAGACGGTCACTTTTGTTTGTGGCTCAGAGGAGGTGACCATATGGGGTGTAGAAGCTGGCTTCTCGTGTGATGTGCCTTGTGATAAGTAAGTCCATTCCAGCTATAATTTCAGAAAATATGTAGATATTCATCACCTCTCTGTATCTTTTTCAGGATCTACATTTGTGTTAGGGTTGTTAAAGTATTTCTAAAACAAGGCCTGACATAGGCCTAAAAAATAGCCCAGAAAATTGAATCTGAGGAAAGGGCACTATTAAAAGCAGTTTGCCTGGCTGTCTTTTTGTCGAGGCACCAGTGCAAACATAAAGTGCATCACAGCTTTTTGCCATCAGTGTGGTGGGCAATGTCTAACCCTGCTAAAGTGATGAAATGATTTGAGTAGTAATTGTAATGATTGTAGGCCATAGTAACTATCATTGATGCATTTGAAGAAATGGTAAGAGTAACAAAGTGGACATAGAGTACAAGAGTTAACGAAAACCTGCTCTGTACCATTTGACCCCAGTGTTGTGACCTTGGCTTATGACATTTTATATTCTGTTCTAAGGGTACAAACAGACTACATGTGTAAGCTAGTCCTGAAGGGGTACAAGTCCTTGCTTTGTTTGTCAGAAGCAAACTGGCATCTTTACCAATGCACTGTGAAGTTATTAGTGAAAAGACAACCAACCACTCAGTTACTGAGGAGGGGTAAGGAGAAGATACAACTGGACTTTTTCGAGAGAACTTTTCTTATTTAACCACTAGAATTATTTTAATCTCCCTTTTTTGTAATTTCATGCTTTGATTTGTTTGAATTAAGACTGCTAACAATTTCTTTCTCATTTTTTCAGTCAAATACATAATGTATTTCATTTCTTTTTTTTTTTTTGAAGGCCACTGTCTTGTGGATATCATAATTGTAGTCGTGTGTGCCACAATGATGACTGTGGAAGTTGTCCTCTTACCCCAGAAAAGGTGACTCATTGTCCATGTGGCAAGACGCCTCTTTCAGAACTGAAGGGTAATGACAGGGATAAGTGCATTGACCCCATTCCAACTTGTGAGGAGATTTGTAGCAAAGTCTTGGGGTGTGGTGGTGCAGGTGAGTACCCAAAATAATGATAAAAAATGAATTTAAGCCAAATTTTATATTCTGTGCAACTTCTTCACCTGTCTGCCATGCTTCTTATGTACTGGTACAATTTTCGTTAACCAGTATCAGTAAAATATTCAGTACTGGTAATGAAGTAACATTATGATGACGCACTTGTATGTTAAAATTTCACATGTACATATGTATGTACATGATACATTTATGTGTGTGTGAGTACATATGTGTGTAGATACGTGGCATGCATGCACAATTGCTTTTACATCCATACTACCCCATCATGTGCCTTGAGTATGGAGATATATGTATTGACATAAATATATCTGCTGACCTTACATAACATTTGAACCCCACCAAAAATTGAATAACAAAAATGAAAAAAGGAAAGTGTCTTAGGAGGAACTTGAACCTGGGCAGTCTCTGTGAGAAACCAAACACTACTCCATTGCGCCATCAAAGTGCTTGTTAAATGTATGGTATTTCTAATCATGCTATAGTCACAGCATCCTTTACACGTTCATAATTAGGTAATTCAAATTAGAATTATTAAAGTACTCGTGAGAAAATAAATGTTTTCTGTAATTTTGTCTTGGAATGGTAGAAATACTCAGCTTTACTTTTTGTCAGTCACGAGGTGCAGGACACAGTTTGGAGCCCACTGTCTATTAAGTGCACCAGGTTTTCGTAGTTTCACCTATGATGACCTCAGGTGACCTTCCACCTTCAACAAATCCACAGGGTTCTCCTTCTCAAAGTAACAAATCTATATTCCAAGTATGAAAGGTATCCATCATTCCTATCATGAAATATTGTGTATTTTCAAGGTTTCGGTTTTTGACCTCTGATGACCAAAAATGACCTCTGACCCCCACTGAAAACAGTATGGTTCTTCCTCTCAATATGATAGTTTTATCCTAAGTATGAAAAGTGTGCGTCATTGCTATTTTGAGATACTGTGTTTACAAGCAGTTTTTAAGAGTTTCATATTTTTAACTGTGATGACCTTAGATAAACTTTGAACTCTGCCAAACCATTCAGGGTTCATCCTAGACTATAACGCATGCAAATGCCAAGTATGAAAAGCATCCGTGCTTCATACCTAGAAATATCGTATTTATGATGTTTTTGGCCTATGAACTCTGGTGACCTCACATGGCCTTTGAACTTTCCCCCAAATGGTGGATTCTTTCTCTCAATCTTTCAATATGATAATTCTATTTTCCAAGTATGAGAAGTATCCATCATTGCTGTCTTTAGATATTGTGTTTACAAGCCAAGCATCACAAATTTACATACATACACACACATACATAAACTTGCAAGCATGATTGCATAGATTCCCTTTTGCCTTTGGCAAAGAATCCAAAAATCTTACCATGGACCCCTCTCCCAAGCCTCATGACATAAAGTGCTGAATCAGTATGCCATATTAATAGACACAGCTTTTTAATTTCTCAAGAAATAGCCAAAAGTAAAATCACCTTTAAATCCAGTTTACAATTAGTTTTATTGTGCAGGGTAATTGATGAATCCTCACAATGATAAATCTGGCCATAAGGGGCATTTTTATGTAAGATAAATTTTGCACCTTTCGAATGTGTGAAGTTGTTTCATATACCATATGCAGTAATTCCAAGTACTGTAGGTGGAGGGGTAGCATATGATTGTTATATATAAACTTGCATGTTCAATAAAGTAGTCGCAATAAACTCAGTGTTGTAGAAAATAATTACAAATTCTGCAAAACATTGGAACTGATTTTAAGTCTCAAACTTCTCATACAAGCAGTTTTATGTATGTAAGTCTTAAGAAACTTTTGAATTTGAAGGGAAGAACTTTATAGATACTTATATTTATATCTCTTGTTTCATTAACTACCTTTTCAAGGAAAGCCATGTGGATTTTAATCCCCAAGGGTCAGATCTAAAAGCTTACATTTGGCGTGGCCTTCTGGCGTTATCAGTGGTCACACAATGATAATGGTATATAATTGTCAGATAATCATTACCCTTGTGAGGGAGCAGTAATGGGAACATTGTCTAACACTCTTCATCATTTAATTATATTTTATATTGTGTGAGTTTAAACAGTGAGTGCCTCAATGGCTGCCAGGTGTAGTAGTTGTAAAGTGCCAGAGACCTGGAAAATGTTTGCAGGAAAAAAGATTGTGGCGAACTTTTGTCAAGCACCAAACCTGCAACTGGTGTGAGGAGCAAAATGGTTATAGGTATAACAGTATTCTTGTGATTATTATTGTAACTTTTGAGGTATCTGAACTAGATGTTTTCAGATGTTGAAAAGCATTATCTTGAAAATGAAAAAAAAAAATTGGTATCTGACCATTATAATTTCATGGCTGTTTTGTTGGGTTTAACACCATTAAAGGGAAGGTACAAATGCAACAACATTGCATTGAAAATTACAGCATTCACAGTAGTTACTGTGTTTTATATAGCTGCCTTCAGTGTCCCAGATTAAGTACTTGTTCAGAGGGCCTGCATCCAATTCATTTTTGCTGTATTTGTTAAGATTTTTGGCGTTATATTCTGGTGTTATTGCAAAGCCCCAAAAGTTACACTTATGACAAAAAATCAATAGTAACATTTCATATGTATGAATAGCTTTGCACAGTATTTTGTAATGCTTTATGAAGTGCTCTAATGCACCTGTACCAAGGATTGTTCTGGACTAAGAACAAACATTGCAAAGCCACATGCAATGAAGCCTTTATACCATACACATTTGCACACATGTGAGAGAGAGCATTATTAGCAGAGTACAACATTGCAGAATGACCTGTACTGAAAGAGGAATTTTCGAGGTTAGGCCAAGTCAGTGTTAGGCTATGTTATCTACTAGTATTGTGTACAGCTTGGACCAAGGCCTACACGTTAAGTTTATGTGTTTTGGACAAAGTAATGTTTGCTCCAGACAAATGTCATGATTATTTCTGAGGAACAACACTGAAGGTTGTCATCTCTGCATACATTTTAGAGATAGACTAATGATTTACAGCATATTCCAGTGTCCAAAACACCTTCGTAAACAGGGATGTACCTATTATTTTGTGGGAGTTTGGCACATTGATTACTATCCTAGGGATTTTGAGGGTCGAAGAGAGGGGAGGGAAGGGGAGGGAGGGGAGGGTAGAGATTTGCCTGTGCCATGTAAAAATATATTTTGTCAGGTAAGATTCACAATTATTCACTTGTGCCAGGCAGAAAATTTTAGTGCAGAGTGGGGTGGCCTGATATGGGCAGCTACCTGTGTAATAAGCTCAAACAAGTTAACTTTGGAAGATTAAGAAATCCTTAATTATTATGTTAGTGGAATGGTCATATTATTATAATATTGGTTCAATTTCTCTTTAAGAGTGTATCAAATAAGGCATACACAGCTGATTTTGGTAGCATGTATTTGAAAAGTTTACCGATCTCCCACACATAACCTATTGTAATTTCATGTTTCCAGTGTTATTATTAAGGTACAATACCTTGTAAAATGTTACTCCTGGTAAGACCTTATATCACCACTTCACTTAACTTACATAAAATGGCACATAGTTAAAAGATACTATTGTCTCATAATTATCAAACAGGGCACTCTTGCAAGGGAAATATGGAAATTGCTGACATGGGACTCTTCACAGCGTGGTTTATGCATGATTTAATATGAGTAATAGTAAATAGACATATCTGAACTTTGAACAGGAACAATTATCTAGTAAATAGTAACAGATTAATATTATATTGCAACATTGCGAGGGTTTTTGTTTTGAAGGATTTTAAAACCTTGTATACTCTACTTGTATAACTAGATGATTTTGGTGACTTTTAGATCCACACCTTTGATGTGAAAAGTGCACCATTTCATTAGTTCAGTTATTAGCCTGCCAGACAGTTGAACCTACTGTACCCTGAAACATTGGCTATTGTGGTCTCTCACTGTCATTTCAGCTACATGAGGTAAAATATTGAGACTTTTTGTCAGATATACAGGTAATAACATAATGCAGCATTGCATGGAATATGGGCCGAGAAATATAGTTTTTGGTAGTTTCAGCATTTTAGTTAAATTTTATGGATACTGATACAAGACAAAAAAGAGGAATTTATCTTCCAATAAAATTAAATACCAATTAACAGTCCAGCATCAGTCCTAGCAAAATATAACTCATCACAACAACAAGCAGAGTTGTTTACTTTTTCTCACAGCTGCAACTTATACTACAATTTTCTTTTTTTTTCAACAGATGACCCTCATACATGTCAACGAACATGCCATGAGGGTAAGTGTGCCCCTTGCAACAAGACTACCCTTACAAAGTGTGCCTGTGGGCATCGCTATGTGGATGCTTCTTGCATTGACCTGCTGAATTCTGACAAAGGATACAAGCTCCCGTCCTGTGATCGCAAGTGTACCAAGAGGAAACACTGCGGGAAACACAAATGTAACAAAAAATGCTGCACTGTGAGTATTCAAAGCATTGTTGAAAGGCCTTATTGCAACACTTTTCGATAGTCATTATTTTATGAAGAAATAAACATGGTACGTAATATTGAAATGATTTGGAATTTAAGTTCTATTGCTTTGAAGCCAGCACGGTGGGATTCTAGGCTTGCAATGTCATCTATGATTGGCCAGGTGGAGAACAAGGATTGGAAACAAATGTTCAAATGGTTTCAAGATTTCAAGACAAAGTTTTCTCAGAGCTAGGTCCCATTGCACAAGTAGTTGCTCTTAATCCCAGTTTGATTTACATAGGCCTACTGCATCAAGACAAACTTGAACATGTATGGTGATCATGGGGGGACAAGGAGGACATGTCCTCCTCTATATTTTCAGTGGGGGGACATGATATCAAATGCCCCCCCACCCCCCCCCCCCCACCCCCCACCCCAGTATTTAGTGGTATGCAGAAAGAATAAATGTTGTTACACACATTTTTGATGTGAATAATTATGATATTACCCTATTTATGGCAGCTGGGGAGAACTTGACATCAGAAACATGTGATCTGTGTCCTCTAGAATGCACCAAATCGCCAGGCTTCCATGGGCTTCATCCCGGGACCTTAACAGGGAACCTGTGGTGGTCCCCTGTACCCCAGGCTGGAGGCCCACAGTGTTCACTCAAGAACTGTGTTAACCTACTGTAGCAGGTTTACTCAGTGTAGAACAGGAAAATAGGGGATAGCTGTGAAAGGGTTAGATGGACTGAAGTTTTTGTACAACAGGCATCAGGTGTATGAATGTAGTCATGTGATTAAAAACTCAATAAAAAAGAAAAAACAAACATCAAACAAAATTATGGATAAGGTCTTTCCTCAAAAGAAAGATCAAAAAGAAAGAATGATTTAAATTAGAAAACATACAGTTAATACCTAATAGAAACCTGTGGGTAGGAGATATGTCTTGGTTGGCTTGAGGGCCTTAGCATACTGTTGAACTTAAAATAGCTCTTGAAAAACATGGTCTTCTCTTAGACCAGGTAGTTTTGTGCTCCAGGTTTATTTACTTGTTTATAAGACTTAAACCTAAATGATGGTTTAAGCCACATGACTTAATGGGTTCAAAATACCCAGATTATGGTACAGTATACACTGGATTAACATTGTGAGACAAAAACAGTATTCAAACTCAGTCTTGACCCAGAGAGCAGTGAACTAACCCATTACAAAACAGACTTATATTTAAAAACTTGAGATATGGATAAAAATAAAGTTCCAGGGACATCTAGCAAATAACAAAATACTATCTATGGAAAGAAGTTAATCCTCTTTAATCTTTGTGACAAACAGTTGGTACTTTAAATAGAAGAGGATTTTATGTGGGATAAGGCAGTCAGTTGATTATCTTGATTAAAGAAAGCTTTTTGGCCTTTGTAGTGGGCAGTCACAGCAGGAGGTCTGTAATCTGTGCATAAAAAGAAAAGTTGATTACTTGTTTGAGGTTCTTTAATCTTTCTTTCCTCATTAGGATCTTAATCACATCTGTGACCAAGTCTGTGGGCGGAAATTAAACTGTGGTGTTCACTTTTGCGAGGAGTTTTGTCACGTTGGGGACTGCACGCGGTGCTTAGAAGCAAGTTAGTATTCTTTTTCTTTTTCCCTTTCTTGAAACGTGTAAATGCTCGTGCATAGCATCTTTGAACTTTCTTTTCAGATGAAGTGAAACTCATGGTGTTAAGTAGATAGGCGGGTTACCTAACTTCACTTCAGAGTCTTCACTCTTTATTGAGAGTGGAGAAGCAAATCCACTTTCCTTGGAGTTGTGACTCAGAAAGAATTTGCAGTGCTATCACAGACATGAATAAAAATAACTATTTTGGTGCACTCAAAGGTAATTGACATTTGCAACAAAAGAGGATTGTTTAGTATACTTTTTTGCCTTATTGCAAATGCTCCTTTCACTTGACCCCTACAGTTCTCCAACATGGGCAATTTGGCACCACAGCTGTTAGAAAGACTGCATTGTCAGCCTACTAGTGTATTAATACTCATGGATAGGATAGTACTCCACTCTCACATAGCTGATGTTTCATATAAGCCAGAAGCAGTTATGACATTGTAGGTATCATGACCCCATTCAGAGTCAGGACTTTTATACCAGGTACCGCACCCTAAAAAAATGAGGTCAAGTGTAAGCTAAAAGGCAGTCAGATTCAGAAATGACTCTGTAAAGGGGAGTATGGAAGAACACTGCCAAGATGACCTTTTACTCTTGTTAACTAGTGTGAGTTAAGGGGAGGCGGGGTTGAGAGGCAGAATAAAGTCATGGATCTTATGCTGAGGACCACTGTTTAAAAGCCCCCCTCCCCCGTCAAATCAACATGAGGGTAATTCCTCTAACATCAGTAACACACTCCCATGGACACAAGCCAAGAGCATTGTCAAGGCCGCTGCCAAAATAAAGGTTACCAGTGTGTCAGGGCAAACTTGGTTCTTTGAGTATGGAGTCGATGCATGGGTCAACAGTGTTCCAGTAATGATTTCTACCACTGCCACTCACATCAAGATTCTACGATTCTGTAACAGGACTGCAAATGATTCAGATTCAGTTAGTAGTGTTTCAGTAATGATTTCTTCCACTGTCACTCACATCAAGATTCTATAATTTTGTAACAGGCTTTGAAGAATTGACTTGTCACTGTGGTGCCCAGATTCTAGAACCTCCTATTCCATGTGGGACTAGACCACCACCATGTGACTACCCGTGTGCTCGTCAGCATGACTGTGACCATCCTGTCCGTCACACATGTCACAACGAGGCACAGTGTCCACCATGTGTGGAGCTGACTTCCAAGTACTGCTTTGGCCAGCATGAGGTAACCTTTCATTTTAAGTTCTGTACAATATGAGGGGTGACTTTTCTCATAATTGTTTCAAAACTTGCTCTTCAACTTTCCTCATAATTTGTTTTACAAAATACATGCTTCCTCATTATGGATGGAAATAATACCAGTAGTGTAGCTACCGATGCTGGCTCTCTTAAAGTATATGCAAATGTTATCACCACCATTTATCTTTGAACATTAATTGTTGCTTAGTGTTTCATCCACTTTGTTATATTGTCATGTTTGTTGCCTTTGTTTTCCATGACATTAAAACAAGGCTTTTCTTATCTGTAAGTAATTACTTGAGAAAAGTGTGGAGAATCTGCACAAACCTCTTTGTCTATTTTTTAGCCCAGCTTTTACAAAGCAGTGCCAAAAAATAGACAAAGATGAAAGGACAGGTCTGGGAGAAGAGACCCCCACCCGACCCCATCCACCCTCCCAAAAAAAGGGGAGGGGAGGAAGGAAAGTGAATCACATACAAAGATCATAATTCCACAAAAGAGGTCCTGAAATTCTTGGTGAACATTCACTTTCTGCTCACATTGGTATCTTCTTACTGGAATGGTTTCTACTGCTAACAGTGAAAAATAGATCAATATTTATTGCTGTAAATGTTCATTGTTATCTCTTCACTCTTGTTTCTAGTGAATGGTTTTTACAGATCAGTTAATGTAGATTATTATTTGTTGCTATGAATATTCATTTTCTTTACACACTGGTTTCTCTCGATTGATTCTAACAGCTTCGCCACAACCTTCCATGTCACATCAAGGAAATTTCATGTGGAAAGTTGTGCAGTAAGCCACTCTCCTGTGGTGCTCATGTATGCCAGAAAACCTGCCACAAAGTAAGTTGTTTGGTTTTAATTATTGGTAACTGTTGAACAGATATCTGGTGCAGAGTGCTAGTGCATTTTTTGCATTTGTCATTCATGTGATTCCCTTGTCTTGAAAATATCATCTGAACAGTTGCCATTACATTCTCAATTCAAGTGTGGTACCCATTTACAGTATGCTGCAGTATTCTGGGAAAGGGACAGGAGATGAGGTGGGCAATGTCAATGGGATTGGAGTCATACAATTTGCAAAATGGGTGAAAGTAGGTGGTACACACAACTCATGGGCTGCTAGGTGGTACTGTAATTACCCATCCATGGTATTTGCACAACATTATCAAGCATATTGGTGCAAGTGGGATCATTTTATATAGCTGGAATGAAATATTGGTATCTCTGTGGCAGAACGATACCCAATGTTTCCATGTTCTGAGGATAAAAATTGTTGCATTGGTTGAATTTGGTTCACATGATGCACAAATGAGGTGGAAAATGGTCCAGTGAGCCTTTGGCCTTGTTTATCAGCCATATTTCATGCAGTTGATTGTTTCATGTTAACAAATGGATGTGCAACAGTTTAATTAGTGTTGTATATACTCTTTTGAGACAAGGCTAATATGCCAGTTAGTTCATCTGCAGACTTCACTTCCAGAACTACAAAGGCTTGCTTGTGTACAGCGATATGTGAACTGCGGGATGGACAGTTGGGGGGGGGGGGCTAATTTGGAGTTCTAATGTAGGGATCACATGATAGCTGGTGCTATCATAGCATCACTATGGTCACAGTACCATCAGATTTTACACAACATACTGTATAGCTATACCTTAGCTAAATCTGTAGAGAGTATGTTCTTGGCACATTTTCTTGTACTATCACTTATGAGAATAGATTTGTACTTTCACTCATCCTTGAAGAATTGGAAGCTTTTATTACAGCTAACAAACAACTTTGTTCTCATTTTTATGAAAATAGATATATGTTCATACTCACAACTAGAGACACAGTGCATATAGTAGTAGTAATACCCCATGACATTGTACTCATGCTACAGTCTGATCCTAGCTGTAGCAGAGGCATCTTAAAGAAACATTCCTTGTAAAAAATTTTGCTAGTCAAGAATTGTTTGTTCTCCTCCAGTTAGCCAGGAATTTTGTCACGGGATGCTTGGGCTGAATTAATACAGGTCAGTCTTCACAAAGAGTGAATCCAGTTTGTGAGCTGACCTATTGGAATGCACTCTAGTCTAGATGACAGTGTATTCAAAATTTAAATAGGGAGCATGGAAATTCTCTTACTCTGGAAATTTCCATTTTATGCGGGGGGTTGGGGTGTGCTAGTAGGGCATGAAGTAATATTGTAGGAGGATTAGGAGGGGGCTGGCTAGTGAGGCATGCAGAGATGTCCTAGGAGCGAGCATCTCCCTTTGCACCTATGCCACCTCTCTCCATGTTACTCTTCGTAATAATCATCTTTTATTATCATTTTCTTGAAGTTAAAAACCTGTACTATAATAAATTTAACCTCTTCCAGGGACCATGTGAAGATGGAGGCCAATGTGTGCAAGCATGTACTGTTCCTAGACCTGATTGTGGGCACCCATGCAACACTCGATGTCATGTTGGCTTAGCATGTCCAATGGTTTGGTCATACTGCAAAGCAAAGGTTAGTTCAATTTTTGGCTTCTAGATCCTTCTTTAAGAGAGACTGTATAGCTGTGCCGTCTGTCTTTCTGTCCGTCCATGAGTCCATCTGGACTTAAACATCATACTACTCAAGATTTGGTAAGGTTCTCTAATAGTCTTAAGTGCAAACAGCATCATCAGTTTGCACTTCAAGCTAGTTAAGTGGCAATCTAAAGGGTTCAAAGCTGGTGCTAAGCAAATACTGTGGTGTGCTGTTACAGGCATCAGGGTGGCTAATGTTGATTGAGAGAAGTTGATGTGGTTTTGATGATGGTACAGGGAGTAGTTGGTTCATGTTAGCAGGGCCAAAGTGTGTATTACAGTGTAATGCTGCATGTGAATACAGTGTAATGCTGCTTCAGAATACACTGTGTGTTGAGGAGCACTGATGTTTGGTGGCTCTAATTTTCTGTAGTATGTGGCCTTTCTCCCTTTCCATTCTCAGTTTTAGTCTCATGAGTAAAATCATGTCGACCTCTTTATTGTTCTGTCATTATTACAGGTGGAGATGAAGTGTTCTTGTGGTAATCTCTCAGAGACGGTAATGTGTATGAGTGGGGCCAATGATTCCACCCTAAATCCTGCCATCCAGAGGTCAGTAAATCTTTGGAAATTTAAGAAAGTATTCTAGGCTGTACTATTAGAAATACCATTCCATTTTGAAGTATTTTTTCCAGTTTTTATGTTGTATTTTGATGTTTATAGAAAAGTTAGGAAATTCCACATTTTGAACGTGCTTTCATGTGCAATATTTGTGCTATCAGAGCTTCTCGCACTGATGTAAAAATGAGTGTCCTTCAAGACTTAAAAAAACAAGTTGCAGTATGAAGTCTTTTTGTGCTTTGTATTGGAGACCATGCAATATTGACTAACATTGGATACACACACACACTGTGCAGTGATGCGCCAGTTAAACACAAATGCTTAGCTGTACATAAGTATAACCTAGCCTGTGTTACAGGTATGTGTTAGGCTAGGTTTTACTGTGTAGGAGAGTATGTGTGTCTGTGAGAGTAATGTTTCATTTTTCATTATAAGAAACATTTTTTGAATGAATGTCATCAAATAAGTTCTAGTGAGTAGAATCATGCATTCATTAAAAATGCTAGCATAAAAAGAGATTCCCAACCTAAAAGTTAAAACACAGGGAGAGTGGTGATACCAACCAGAAAAAGTTTTGGGATGGCCTGTTCTGAAAGTGAAACAGTCAAGGTTACGCTAGGTTAGTGTTAGGCTGTGTGTTATTTCATAGTAGGTTGTGCAGCTTGAACCAAGGCCTACACATGAAGTTTACTAGTGTTCCCACACACTGATTTCATGTAGGAAATGTATTGGGAATTTTTTTTTTTTTTTGTAAGGGCAAGGCTAAAACATGAAGTCAATTATACATTTAATAATAAAATGGAAATGAAATTCATTTTATCTGACCTTAAATTGTGTGGGCATATTGTATGAGGAGTTAAGCCTAGTGGAAATTAAAATCTCTTCATTCTTGCAAATGACCTCAAATGGGATTTGTGTGCTCATTACAAGGGGCTTAGCAAATATTCAATGTTAGGTATTTTGGAGATTCGTAAAAATTGTGTTTATGTTTTATTTTAGTGGCTTTGATGTAAGTTACTACTGGAAAGCATGTAATTAACTACTTTTTGCACTTTTACGAAGGATGCCAAGGATCTCCAGTTTATGAATAGTCCACCTGTCACTTATAAGCTTTGCTTTTTTTGTTTGTTGTTTCTCTAGTTTGGGTTTGTGGTTTTTGTTTTCTCTTTTTCTTTTTCTATTGTCGACACATCAAAAGTGTTGCACAGGTCTTGTAAGTTTAACTTCTATATAAATCCAGCACTCAGATTCAGGAGTGGCTATATTGTAGCAATTGGAACAGTGTTACCACTCCTCACTACAGACCTTATACAGTGATGTCATGCAACATCATTTTGGAGGCAACACAATGAAGCACACTGCACTCAAGACAAAAACTTCGCACGAGTGTGTAGAAGAGTGCGCGCGTATCCCACCAGAACACAAATCAGCTGTCTGCATTTGTTGGTGTAGGTTGCAGCGATAAGGGCTTGCCCACATTGGAGGGTGTACTTTCCGATCTGTGAAGTATACCCCAGTATTTGGGGTGATTCACGGGTCACTTAAGGAAAGGATTTTATCAGTAAATAGAAAAGCTAAGAAAGATGAAGAGTAACTCTGCTCCAAGCTTGTAAAGAATTAATTGATGGATTGGGCAGTTTTGATTTCTTTTTATCAGGGCATCATCTGCAGCTGTTGCAAGTAAGACTGGAGAAGGGGTGGACATTACAGAAATGATGGGGAGAAGGAGAGTGTAAGTGTATACTTGTTAATATTTTTTTATTGTGGAATATATGGTAGAGTAGGGGTTAGCAGTATTTTAAATCGGGGGGGGGGGGGACAAATTATTTATTTGGAATGGGCCTGAAAGAGTAAGATAGCATCTTCCCTCTGTCTTAAGCAAAGATTTGCATGGTTTAAGTTGCTTTAATTATACATTTTCCGAGATGTAAAGACTGTGTTGGGGATGATAATAAATTGTCAACAACTGGCATCAATGCTTTTGACTCCAAAGAGATAAATAGAAGGGAACTGTGGAATCACTGTATGTTTATACTTTTTTGTTTTCATTTAAATAATGTAGGGGCTTGGGTCTTTCAAAATGTACAACCTAAGCATGCCTTGTAGGTTAGAATGAACCCATCAGTGGGCTGGAACTGGCCAGTGGGCTAGAGTTTGCCTGCCACTGTTGTAAAATCTAGTCTTGAGGTTTCTGTCCTTGTCTGAGTAACAGGCTTGCAGTAAGTGTGTACTCAAACCCCTGCTATGGTACTCTAGCATTACTGTCATTCCAAAGTCTCTATATTTTGACAGTCTGCATGAAGGTCAGTGTTAGGATAAGGGTTAGGATTTAACCTAAGCCTTATCCTAACATTGACCTCAGTGTAGACTTTACCCTAACATAGAGATGTCACAACAGAAAACAGTTCCCAGAATTCACACATTACCCTAGAAGTTCGAAGTTTTGGCATTTTTTTTTTTTCATTATTTGACCTCTCTATGACCCCAAATGACTTTTTAGCCTACTTAAAAGTCACCTAGTGAACACTCTGGCCAGACTGAAATCTTATCAGGTTGGCCAGAGTGTTTAGCAGATGATGGGCCAAAATAAGTGTACTTTGTATTGATGATAAATGTCATTTGGGTACATGAAGGATTATATGGTAAAATCCATGCCTTAAGAGATATTGATTCAGTGAGAACAACCTCCTTATCCTTTATGCTTGCCCCACCGGCAGACGTGTATTACTCCTGCACCTATATTGGCAGCACTCATAATACCAACTTTCGCAAGAATTCTTCGTCAAACTGCGTAAAAACTGTACGCTATTAACTATTCATATATACGATCACAAAAAACAGAATTATAAATAGTCAACGAAAAAAACGACTAAAGCAAGTCTTGATTATCACTCTGTTTCGCATGACAGATGTCAGTGGGGTTTTAGTGTGTGATTTCGTACGCTTCAAGCTCACACAATGAAGTCCCATTGACTTATTGCGTAAAAGTGAACGTTGCAGCAGAAGCCTTTTTGTGCAAGATGAATATTCATATATTGAAACCAATCAACAGTCGAGGGAGTAAAATCATATTGGGCTCACAAACATAACGAAATTGGATGATCTCTGTCATTGCTCGCAGGTGTTAGAGTATGTACGCCAAAGAGGAGTACATATTCGACACCTGCTATGAAGGTAACCTTTATGCCCATCCAAACAAATGTTCCACAGTATTGAGATACAACAGCATCGTTGCTCAAGTGTATGGTTTATTTGACCTATGGCTGAACAGTTTGTAGAATTCTTCCCATGCATGTAGCAGTTTTATTGAAACACAAATATTACTCTTGCCATAGTTTAATTATTTCCCTGTTGTTTTTTTTTTCAGATTGGAATGCAATGAAAAATGTGCAGTCATAGAAAGAAACAGGTATATATTTTGTACATACTTTTAATAACTGTGTTGTAAGAGAACGTTAAAGCAATCACCCCCACATTATTTTGAAACAGCAGCTTAGTCTTTCATATATCTCATTTCCAATAAAAAGTAAATTAATAATATTACAGAATAAGTATTGTATATTTAGAGAAAGTGAAGGCATTATTCTGCATAAATTTAACAATTCAGTAACAAACATATTGTCACATGAGTAAAAAGAGCTATTCATGAATCAGAATAGAGGGGTATGCTGTTCAGATTGGGATGATCACAGTTGCCCTTTAATAGTATCATTGGCAAATGTGCAGTAGTATTCTGAATTTAATGTAGGTATAGCAACTTACAAAGTGTGAGTCATGTCTGTGGTAAATGAAAATAAAAAGGGATTGGGTTTTGGAAGTGATCATGGAAACCAAAAGTATTTCTGTTTCCATTTTGAATGAATAACTGGTTGCGAAGATTGTTCCTAAATCTAAGTGTAGTTAAAAGTGTCTTAGTGCATTGTCTTTAAAGCAATCAGCATTTTGTCTTGGAACATACCACATGTGCACTCATGGAAGGAATTCCTTGAAGTGAAAAGTGGAATGGAGGAGGGACATTATGTACTTTACCCTTTGACTGCCAACATGGCAACTGGAAACATGCTGACAGCACATGTAGAACCTCTATATGTGTACATACTGAAGCCACTAAATGTGTACTACATTCAGATGGGATCAATTATGCTATCTCAAATCTTGGGGGGGGGGGGGGGGCATATCATAGACAAATCCCCTCAGACAATTCTGCTTGGACAATTTCCCCTGGAGGACTTCCCTTGAACGTATCCTCTCCATGCAGTCCCCACCCTAGACAATTCCAATCATGACACCTATCCCTCAGACAAATCGCCCCTCCAGAAAATTTGGAATTGTCCAGGATGGGAGTTTTCCAGTATGAAAATGTATGGGTCATGGCATACACAATGTGTATGCTTTAAAAGAAAAGTCATGCTGGGTATCTGCCACTGCAGGTAAAAACCTATAGCAGCTCCCAAACACTGTGACCCTAAAGAGACACAAGACTTCACAAGAAGCTCTTAGGCATCCTTGCCATAGTGTATGCCAGAGCTGTCTTGAACAGCTTTAATAAAGGTTGTGGTGATAGAGATGTTTGTGCATCTTTCAAAGGTGGGTAGGAGATCAAAGGTGAAGAGCAGCTTCAACCAAGATTGTGTTTCAGAAGTTTGTGCATCTTTCAAAGGTTAATAAGAGGTTGTAGGTGAAGAATTTCTTAAGTACTGATGGTCACTAATGTCTTATCCTTTGTATGTGTAGGCGGCTAGCAGAGGCCTTAAACTTAAAAGATGCAGAACTGAGACCAGAAGCAGGGGCTCCACAGTACACGGAGTTTCTAAAAGAAATGGCAAGGTGAGATTGAATATCTTTGAGTTATAGAGTTTATTCAGTTTAATGTAGAAAGATGCTCTCTGTCCCTGGAGGGCAGGAAGCTTTTCTTTGTTGAAGGCATCCCTTGTTTTTGTAAACACTATAAATTTGAGTAATAAAGGGACATAAACCTTGACTTAGGTGAGTTCAATAGAGGGCATGCTTCATTTATGCTTTAACAAAGCCCCGTTGGTTTGGCCATGGGAGTTCTCCTTAAAAATATACTGCAGTTCTTGTAGATATGCACGACCATAGTCAGGAATGAAAGCTATGAAATGATTGGTACCGTACGCTTTCAGTGTAAATGTGGCATTGAGATAGTTGATACTTGAGGGTGTCCAGGAGATCACAATCATTACCGATATTGATCATGTAAAAGTGATTTTATGCATTGCAACTAACACACTGGGTATTTTTAATCATAAACAGGGACCAGTACCGGTACTTACAACCAGATACACTTCACTTTTATTCCTTGTACTCATAGCTTGTCTGGTTCCACACCTCTGAATAGATGATTTAAAAGTGGTATTTGTTATGCTTAAACAGTATTTTGTCTTCCTTCATGCAGGAAAAATCCCTCTTCCGTTTCTTCTATAGAAAAAGGTCTATCTAATCTTGTCCAGTCTGTTCAGGATGTAAGTATTAGCATTATTTCACTTTACTTTGTATCATGAAAATACAGTAAATTTGAAAAAGAAAAATGGAATTCAATGCATAAGAAATATTCAGATCTAACTGTGAAATAATACCTGCAAGTTTTATTTGGCCAGTAGTGCATTATTTGCAAGATCTAGAATGTTGTTGAATTTATGTTATTTCATGAGAAGACCATGAAAAACTAGTCGACTGACTTACACTTTTGGAATACTTAAAAATTATATGGAATTCTTTTCATTACAAAGTACTGAATCTTTTGAAAATTGAGGTGAGTTCAAATCCTGTCAGAACAGATGTGTGTGAGAAAACTAAAAGAACTGCAAAAAGTTCTGTCTTCTTTAAAAGAGTGTACTGGCTTTTGCATTCACTCCAAGTCACTTCAATGGGTGTTGTGTGACTGTCATTCAGTCAAAAGTTTCATGTTCTTTAGTCAGCCATGTAAATGCTAAAGTCAGAACAAAGCTGAAGGACCAGAAAATGTCATCCTCAAGAATACCTGCAACTCTCTTGTTTTTATCACAGTGTTATAGACCTTGTACAAAGTGGAATGTCTGAGGGATGAGAACATGCTTAGGCTGGAAGGCAGACACAGTGTGCAAATAAAACCCTTAGGCTTGAAATATATCAAAACTGGTGTACTAAACATACAACATACTCCATACAAAGATTCGCACATCTCAGATATCAAAAATGGTAGTCAAAAACACTTTCTTAGCCATATACAGGTGCACAGTTCTGAATTCTAACGTTCTAGAGTTGCTAGTTTCACACTTGGCATTATTTTACTTTTGGTCAACCCTCTTATGGTGTGTGACAGTAAACGGGGATGTACTTCCCCATAGAGACATAAATATTACACTTAAGTCCATCCATACCAGAGTACAGTGTGCAATGAGCACATGGCTTAGTGCCATGGCTACGATAGAAAATGCCCTTACAGATTAAAAGACATTTCCCTTGGGTGAAGTATCTACTCCTGTACATGCATATTTATGACCCTGTGTGACATCACTGATAAGTTGTGATCATTGAGGGTAGCTTGTAAGATGCCTCTCCACATAACTTGTCTTGCCTTATAGTTAACATACTCTAAATGTTTTCTCAACAGTCCAAGTTTTCAAGCAGAAGTCACTCATTCCCATGCATGAACAGAGATATGAGACGCATGATCCATGAGCTGGCAGAGTTCTACGGCTGTCAGACTCAGAGCTATGATCAGGAACCCAACAAAAATGTAGTAGCCTTGGCTAGAAAGTAAGATGTCATTCATTGAGTTTTTGTAATGAATTATTTCTGTACTGAGGTTCAAATTTTGAAAGTTTGGTGGGTAGATAAGCAGATTTGCTCACAGGATTGTAGCCAAGAAATTGTGAAGCAGGGAGCCAAATTGGTCGAATTAATTACTACATCTGATGTGCTGATAGAAAGATAGATAAGATCATGTTTGTGCAGTGACTCTGGAACATAATCAGTCTGGGTGAAAAGTGATCCAAAGATCCATACCCCACCAAGAACTGGGAGAGTTGTTGCACCTCTGGCTATGCCTGTGTTGCTCATGTGGTAGTGGGAAAATATTTTGGACTCTGTTGAATTTATGTGTGAATTCAATGAATCAGCATGTGGTGGTGTGACAGGTAGCTGTTTGTGGTAAATTATTGATAGAAGTTTGAACTAGAGCATTGTTTAATTCAGGTCTTAAAGGGCAGTTGTTTTACATTGCTAAGTAACCATGAATGTGGGAAATGCCTATATATGGCTTATGAATTACAACTTCATGGCGGGTGGCTAACCAACTCAACAATGTAGATAAAACTTGGTTTCTTTTGAAAGGCCAGTTCAGATGGGAAAACCATAGATTACTCTTGGATGAAAAACCCACCTAACTTTGACCTGGCTCGGGATGAAACCCTGAACCTCCTGGTTGCTAAGCTTCATCATTTCTAATGCCATCCACTTGGCCACAGCACAGGTCTTGTTGTGGATGGCATTGCATTCATACTCAGACATGACAATATTTTGTGTTTTTCCTGGTAGGGAAACCTCCAACCAGGCAAAAACTTATGGTGCACCAGGGATTCAAAAAGTTGCCTTCAGCTTCTTTCAGGGAATTGCTACTTATTCTTCTTTGGAATTTCCACATAGTATATGAAGCTGTAGACATTCTTTGTCTCTGTTGATAAAGCATGCCACAGTACTTACAATATGTTCAGTAAACTTTATCACCTTTGGAATGTCAATGAAACCTCATTTCTAAATGAGCTTGCCCCAAGGGTGGATGCCATTTCCCCACATTATAGATATGCTGCATTCCCACACCATGACAATTGTCTTCTTAAATGACCATTTGTGGCTGGTAAGGGTATAGATGTAGTCTTTCAGGAAACATCTCATCCTTCAGTTTATTATTAGCTGTAAAACTTGCACTCCTGCTTTGTTACATACTTCACTTTTTCCCAAAACATAGGACTTAAACTTGTGACTGTTATTTGTAATAGTCTCTTAAAAGTTACGTCAAGTATTTTCCATCATCTGTTTTTAGGTTTCATTATTTCATTTCGGTTCTTTCATAATCATTTCAGAGACAAATGTCGCCTTCCCAACATGACGCTGTCATCAGTTGTTCAGAGGGAACGTTTCCCCAAAGTACCAATGCCAATTCCTCACCATCGTAATATGGACATCAGGTTGGTCATTCTTTTCTCGGTTGTTAGCTTTGTATAATTGCATACAGTGATGTATAAGGCCTGATTACACCAATTATGGGTAAGAGTGAAAAATGTGCCCTAGTGTAGTAAAAGTCTGCAAATTCAGTCATTCATGATCACCTCTAGCTATACCAGTATATGGTTTACCAAAGTTGATGGGTAGATTCACTTGGTGAGTTATTTTCTTGGCTTGAATAAACCTTATGATGTGATGTCATCAAGTTCTAGATATGAAGTTACCATCTCCATCTCAGAGGACATACTACACTGCTGTATGTACATACAAAGTGCATACAAGCCGTGTCATCCCAGTAGTGGCACACTGGTTTCTGTGGCCCTGTGACATCATGTGCATAAGGTCTGTTACAACATTATATTGTGGACCTACCAGAATGGACCTATGTTCTACATTTTCTTGTGCAAGGGAATAATTATTTAGTATTGTAACATTATTCCAGCAAATTCTTAGTCAAGTAATAAAGTTGGTTGAGGAAAAGTGACAGGAAATAGCCCACATTTTCCCTTGGAATATTTGTTCAGCAAATCGAGAAAAATAGCCCTGTGGACTGTTTCCCTATGGGGAATGTCCCCCCTGTCACAACAGGGCCTTGTTCCATGAAGAGCTATAATTGATCTAAGTTTGATCTGTCATAGAATAGTCTTATTGAAATCAAACTTAAGATTGATGGTAACTCTGTATGAAACAGACCCAGAAGTTTGCAGAAAATGTTGACATTTGTTGGTGTATTATTTACAGATCTCCTTCTCCGAGTACAAAGTTACATACAGACTATGACAACTCTGGTGTTGTGGAGAAACATAAGAAAATTCAACCAAAAGAAGTGGAGGATTTCTTTGACTGGACTGGTTGAAGTTTTCTGAGTGGAAGACAGATGGTGAAAATTGAGACTAAAGAGACGGAGAATATTACCAGCTAGTTGGAAAGAAGACAGGACATACAAGGAGGAAGAAGAAGAGAGTTTTCCAAGAAATTATTGTGGTTTTCATAAAGGTGTAGAACAAAGTGTCGTGAAATGGTAAGGCAGAGGGAAAGTGAAGCATTCCATGAGGAAGATATCATGTAAGGACAATATTTGAAAATGGAAATAATTTGACCTAAGTGTATAGATCCATACTGGTACAGATCATTAAGGGAAAACTGTTTCAGTGAAATCTGAGATTTTAAAGAAAGAAAAATTAGAAGCCAAGAATTGAAGAATCAAAATTTAAACTTGATGAAAGTAGATTTTCTGTTTAAAGAAAGAGACAGTTATTTTACAGAGGGAAGAAGGAAGACTGGATATTGGAGAGGCAAGTTAAGTAGAAGAAATTTTAGGTTTAGAAGGTTGAATGCCTGTCAACAGATGAAGGGCAGTAAGAAAGGTGTGTGACCAAAAGTGATTGAAAGTTTTTGTGTTCAATGAGAAAGAATGGAAACGGGATTGGGAGAAAGGTTCCGATTCTTAATATAACAGCCTTTGTAGAGTTATAGGTCTTTGATGTCGTGGACTGTGGAGCTGGCCTCTCTTTAAGGGGGCAAAGTTCAAAGTTTAATTTTGGTTTGGATAAGAAAGTGTTGTGTTGTACTTTGACCTACTTTTCAGTCTAGCAGACCTCAGGATGGTTGTTAACTGTATTGTTTCCATTATTCAATATTGTTCAAATTTTGTCTTGTGAAGGTCAAGTGAATTATATTTTGTCTTGAAAAAATTTGTTGATGTAGTGAATACAGAAATTGCTATGGTGCAGATTGATAAAATCCAATTAAGATTCAGTGACAAGAGACTATTGCTGGAGGTCTTGAGGTTCTGGCCTTGTCTTGAGACCAGTCCCCAGGTTCACCTTGTACCCTTTGAACATGAAAATTTTAGCAGTGGTCTCTTTGAGGCTGACTTTTTAACCGTACCTTTCAGTTTCCCAAAAATCCAATGCAAAAAAGCATTTTTTTTCGTCAAGAAGCTAGAATTTCTGATGTCAAGCAATGTTGGAATGTAGTGACTCAAGTCATGACTTGTTACAACATGTGAGATTTCTTGACTGTATTGAATGGGTAATATCAGACAACAATAGGTGAAGAGCTACAGTTGACAGTGTGGATGTTGTTGGTTTGTAGTTGGAAGAAAATTTGGTACTGTGTACCTTTTATATTTGGTAGCCAGTGCTTGAACAAAGCTGTTTGCATGACCCAGGAGCAAGTTTGGTATTAAGTATTAATGAGTAAAAAAAGACTAAATTTTGCTGTTGTCGTGTACTAAGTAATGAAAAGTTGTATTGAGTTTTATCATTAGCAAAAAACTGTGGTTTCATTGTTTTGTTTTTTGGTAAACAATACAAAATTTAAACTTGTGTAGCCAGACTGGTTGATTCAGTGGCATTGCTTTGTTTGAAAATGAAAGAGAAGTTAGACCATTTGTGAGTTATGACAGGAACATAACCATTTGAGATACATAAAAGATTGGAGAAACAGAACTTTACACTTGTACAGGGGAAAAAAAACTTTATTTGAACTTAAGAGAAAGATTGCAAGATAGATTTCTTGAAAAATTGAGTAATTACTGTAAATGGCAGCTTACCCTGCCTATTTTCAATTAAATCCAGTACAGTTAATACAGGTTCATGGGGGAAACTGACAGAAAGCTTATAATGGGATATATCACAAAAGGTTTAAATGGGCAAATAGTGCTATGAGGGTCCCTTTTAATTCAACTACCATTTTCATGCCAAGCTTTTGATTTAGGTTAAAACAAAACTTTTTCAAAAAGGAATGTACTCAAATTATCACGATAGCAATAGGTATGACTTTCTCATAATATGTAATTCCACGTGTAGGGAAAGGAAGGGTTTACTGTATGTTTGCATGCTACAGAAGATTCACTGTCTCTTACCTGTTATTGGTGACTCCCATATTAGTGGTGACTGTGTGTAAGGAAAGCAAGAGTGTTTTAACCAGTAGGAATAAGGAGAATGAAATATGTATCCTGAAAGGGAAGTATTGCATTGTAGTACATAAAATGTATCTATAAAACCATTGTTTACAAATACAGAATGATAGGCAATTCAAAATAAGGTAGCTGGAAAACTTCATTTTAGAGCAACAAGGTTCTTCTAGAAAGGAATCTGCTGATTTGTAGGCTCTCATGATTAAATTTTTCACCAAAACTTTCAAATTTTCAAATGATGCAACATAAGTTTTGTAATGTGTCATATTTGGTGGGAGAAAAGCTGTAATTTCATTGGTGACATTGAATGGTTTGATAAAGAGCTATTTTAGATCTTTGCCATGTTGATGAATTGTAATCACAATATTTCTCTGTATAAGACTTAAAACTTGTTTGGTGTCTATATGGCACATTGGTTTGTACTTGTACATGGTAGAACCCAGTGGTACTCAGAAGATATTGGTAGTTATAATGGCATATGCAGTTGCCCCAAACTTATTTTGAAACAATACTAAAATCTCACAAATATTCTCTTATTTCATTTCAAGTATCTTTCATTATATGTCAGAACATAAATATTGCATATTCAATGTAAACCAAGGAGTTACTCTGCATGAATTTCACAATTCAGTCTGAAAAATGTCTCATGATTCTTAAGAGACATTCATGAAATAAGGTACCCAGGTGAACTAATCTAAATGGGGTGACTGCATTTTGCCTATAAGCATTCCTCTTACTGCCAAAGTTTGTACCCCTCCTACTACCTGACCAAAGTGGATTCATATGCTCAACCATAGAGTGAATTTAGTCTCATAATGGTACTCAAGGAAGTTGGCAGATACAGCATTCCCTTTACTGCCAAAATTTGTAGTCAATTGAATGTATGCTAGCTCACAGCCAGAGAAAAAAAATGTACTCAGAGTTCTGGTAAAAGGTTTTGGCAGATAAGCATTCTTTCTGCAGCCACATAGTATTCCTACAAAAAAGATGAACTCATTTTTTCAACTAGACAAAGGATTGGTAGCTCTAGTAGTAGTCAAAAATGTTGGCAATTCAGCATCCCTGTCATTGCAAAATTTTGTATAAGTTGCTACCCTTGAAAAAAAAAGACTGCTTGTACTCACAACCAGAGACAGTACAAGTGTTGCTGTACTCATCATGTTGCACTTACATTGCAAGTCTGTCCCCTCCTTGATAGTGTTATTGTCAAAGTGGGTAAGTAATTTACAGGGACCCTCCCCCTCCCCCCAATGCTCTGCTAGCAGCTTAGTTTCTGCAGTTTTGAAAGAAATGTCTTTGCATTGTACAAAGTAGCAAAGACATTGCAAGTTTTTGTTTCTTATGTTTCATAAGGAATGTTTCAGGACCATTCTGAACTTACAGGGATCCTCATCTGTTACCCCTGGTGTAAAGTGGTTGTTACAAGTGTTTAATGTGTCTTCCATTTTGAGGCTTTCTTTAAAGAATTTGTCTTGATAGATCTTTGTAACTACCTTTCAAGATGGTTGGTTAAAACAAGTATGCAGTAGAGGTTTCTTAAGGACCATCCTTGGATCTCCTTTCATAAAGCATGTTGAAGAGTCCCTGCCTCTTCTAGGCAGTCAACTGCAAGATCCACCTACAACCCCAAACCATTACCCCTTCCCCGAACTGGCCTTCAGTTTAAGCACTGTACTGTTAAAAGTATTATTTAGGATGTAAATGTGCTTGACTTTGGCAGCCTCTATGCCTGCAAAATGAAGTTGCAACAAGTCACTCTTTTTGTGGTGAGTTTTGCTTCAGTTTCATTATGTTTGACACCAGCCATACTGAGTTTCATGATGGAAAATCCTGTCAATTTCTTCAAGAAGAGCTGGTTAATTTTTTGAAAGATTCAAAGCATTGCTCATTGCATCACTGTTACTTATAAGGTTTTACTGATGGTAGCTAAACTGTAGTTGGACAACATTAAGCATAAAATCATGTTCTTGTTTTCTCTTCACAGTAACCACATAAATAAGAAATGAACAATTTTTGCTTCATTTTGTAAACGTGGCAACCGCTTTCACCTTAGAAAGTCATTAAATTCCCATTGCTTTCATGTACTGAGAAAAATATTTGGTTCTTACTCAGTTTTGGTATAACTTGTAATTTCTCTACGATCCCTCCCTCCTTCTATTTTTCTATTTTTTTTTTTTCAGTTTTCAGCAGTTTACAACTGCTAAAGCATTTGTGTTTTAGTAGGAGAATTCCGACTCCCGTTTCAATTCCTATTTCTATGGATTTAAATTTTTGCTTGAAGTCTGCAGAACTTACCTAGGTGAACTAAGAGCACTCTTGCTTTTTATATCTTTCTCTCTTGTTCTGTTAGCTCTTCCTATACTACTCATGATGCCTACTTAAGTCTTCCTTTTATTCCTCGGAGTCCATGTTTAATTCTTTTGTTTGTAAGGAAAGGGTTAGGGGTAAGGGATGCAGCTGAGTGGCAAGGCAGTGCCTCTTTGGCAGTTCATTCAAAATTTACATATTTGTGTTTCCACTTTAGTGCACATGATTTATGATTTTATCATAAAAACGGGTAAGAATGCTTCATGTTATTGATCAAGAGTTATGAATGTTTCACTTGCTACCTCTAAAGCATTGACCAGGATGACACTCCCAGAAATATGCCTCTTTCCAAAATTGAAATCCACTGATGGACTGGGGATTGTTGGATGTTTTTATGGCACTGTGCTGTCATTTGTCATAGGCCAAGCAATACCAGAAATCCCCCCCCCCCCATGCTTTGTACTTTCCACTTACAAAAAAAGAGTCCATTGGCATTGATCTCAATGGAAATAAATTGAATGGAAGATTTCTGTATCTCGTACAGCCACGGTATTAGAACCGAGAAAATCTCCCCCCATCCCTTTTCACCATGGAATTTCCTGGAATGCTGTTACTGAGTTAGCAAACACAATTATATAGTGCTTTACTAAAGATGTTTTGAATGAAACAATGTGTTTGCTTACAAATAAGATGCGGTTTAACAATCAATGCAGAAAAGAACAGTTTTCACAAACGCTGTCCACGTTTGGAGAAATTTCCACCTTCTACCAGTAATAGCATGAAAATTACAATGTAACATTTGCACCATGCACTTCTGAACTTAGTTCCAAGGCAGTGCCTTGTTAAATAAAAAAAAAATGATGGATATGATATGACTCTCTTCTGTATTTATTTTATCTTTCGTTATTCTATTACAGTGCTGTGCAACATCTGGACTATGTACCACTCCATAAAACAATGCAGGAACACAAAATGACTTTACTGGGCTGTATGCAGTGGTTTAGCAAATGTGCTATGTAGTAGGAAGGCGTCCTCTGGATTGACGAGGTCAAAGAATACTGTTCCACATAACTAGCAACTGACTTCCCAACCCCCTTCCCTGCATATAACTTGACATATTTTCACTAAAGCACCTTTTGCAAATCACTGTTTCTCCCCACTCAGTGTGAAGATTACCATACAACCAGACCATATAAAAAGCATTTTCAGGTGTGTTTTCCTAATTATTCAAGTGGGGCAAGGTCAAAGCTATAACTTATGTTCACAAGCAGAAGTTGGTAAACTATAAATAAAAACGTACAAAAAAAAAACCCGTTTTCGCTTTTTACCTCTGGTGACCGCAAAAAAGTACCTCTAACCTCTACCAAAAACAATAGGAATGGTCCTATTGCTATGGAAAATCTATATCCTAAGTATGGTCAGTTTAGAAGACAAACACTGAATGACAGAATAAACTGAAGAAACACGTCTAGAATAGAATAGGTATTGAACCCTGGCTGTCAGAATAAGAAACCGAGCACTTTCCACTACACCACCAACATACACATTGATTGGCAGGTTAATCATCTTATAGTCACAAGACTTTCACATGTGTTCATAATTAGGTAATTATAACTACAATTACTGATGTACCAGTTAGACACTATGCTTGTGAAGAGATACATATTGTTCTCTATAATCTTACCTTTGGAATGGTTCAAAATCCAGTCACGAACCAATACAATTTGGAGCTGGTATTTGGAGGTATTAAGTTTATGAGCTTTTTGAACAATTAAGTTTCACCTCTGGTGACCTAAGATGACCAGTAAACTCCACCAAACCCACTAGGGTTTTCTCTCTACTATGACAAATGTACATACCAAGTATGAAAAGTATACATTTTCCCTGTCTTGAAATATCATGTTTACAAGATATTCACTTTTTGACTTATGGTGACCTCAAATAACCTCTGACCTCCACAAAAGGAATAGGGTTCTTTCAATATGATAAATTTAGATACCAAGTATGAAGTCTCCATCAATGTTTTTGAAATACTGTGTTTACAAGGTTTTTGACCTCTGGTGACCTCAAATGACTCTCAACTCTACCAAAAATATTGGGTTTTCCTCTTAATATGATAAATTTTAATACGAAGTATGAAAAGTGTTCATCATTCCCATCTTGAGATATCATGTTTACAAGCAATTTTCAAGGTTTTTGTATTTCACCTCTGGTGACCTCAGTTAACCTTTGACCTCTACCTAACATTTTCTGAGTGATATGCCAAGTGTGAAAAGTATCCATACTTCCTACCTTGAGCTACCATCTTTACAAGGTTTTCGAGCTTTGACCTCCTGGTGACCTCACATGACCTCTGACCTCCATCAAAAAAATTCAAATCTTTCTCTTAATATGACAAAATCTACATACTACATATGACAAGTACCCATCATTCTCATCTTGAGAAACTGTATGTTTACAAGCAATTTTCAAGGTTTTTCCCAAGGCAATATTTCTAGCCAGTGGGCCACAACTGGAAAAAAGGCTGTGGCCTGCCCGACTTAAACCAATTGGTTAGAAACTGAGCTGTAAAACCTCATCTAACTCTAACACACTAGGTCAAAAGTGAAAAAGGCCCCAAAAAGTTGAAAATTTTTTGTCGTCCCAATTCAACCCATTTTCCTGTTCAATTCAATGAATTGTGGAGTTTTTGATACATGCTTACAGCATATAAATGGCTTTCCAATTCCTGGACAGTGCTGTTTTAAATATTCATATTTTTTAGGTTTTGCATAGACAATGTGTCCTGTGTTAAGGAAGTGAATAACAGTATTTGCAACCTCATTGCCCATTTGACCGTGCTGCACTCTTTGAATTTTTACAACAGTTTGAGCCCTGCATGTTTGCCAGCTCTTGGGACAGTTTCTAAGCCACACTCTGAAGTTCCCATGAGCAATTGCTGTAGGGACAGGCCTAGATTAATCTTTGTGGGTGCCAACTAGCTCAAGTATTGGGGCCCCAAATTTCCCCTAAGGTAGCCTTTCCAAGCATCAAAATAGTTGTGGGCATGGTGATAATGGCCATACACCCAGTCCCATGCAAAGTGAAATAGCTTGCTCAGCAGCAAACTATTCACACCTACTCCACTGTGCAAATAGGACCGAAACTTGTTCATGACATAAAATTTGTCAGACTTTCACAGAATGATCAAACCGTGATGCTGAGAAAATTGAAAATAATGCTTTCCCTCTCATACAATATTGGGACATTTTTTTTATTTACAGTATTTAATCTATGAATTCAGTAAGAGACCCCCTAAGGTGGATCAATACAAATCCTCCTGCTAAATACTCCCTTCCCTCTTTCCCCTTCCCCACCACCCTTCCCCCTCCCCCCAAAAAACCCTCCATAACTGACAAGCTGGCTATTCCCTATCTTCATATACTGCTACTATTGACACTTGTCAAAGAATCGATTAATTCCTCTACATTCAAGTCCTTTAATAACCTCTTATAATCTCGTAAAATTTGTTGAGATAAACTCTCATCTTCATAACTTTCACTTTTTTCTCCTCTCTGACTCTGGCAAAAGTCTTCCTCACCCTGTGCACTTGTATCTTCTCGGGGAACATCTGAATGAGTGTCTAGCATTCCAGTAACTTTCCCACCAATGGTAGAATCATTTCCTCCTTTTTGCAAACCTTCCAAAGCCACAGAGCTGGCTGCACTTACATTTGACTTTAACATAAGCCTTGACTTGTCCACCTTTGTGGATTTCACATTTTGCAGCCTTTTTAAGATGTCCTCAATATCATGCATATTTGAATCACTGAGATGTGGAATCCCGAGAGACTGTGACAGAGCTTGAATTCCACTGTGAAGAAATAGAAGAAATTGGTGTCATAATATTTATTTCAAAGAAAATCTGACATTGGAAGAAAGCTTGTCCAATTGTGATGATTTTGGTACTTTTTCCATATTAAATTTTAGCAGTCCCATCACAAAGAGCCTACTAGAGCACTTTTTTATGTCAACAAATTTGTGTATTTGGACATTTATACGAATATGTGGCCTAAATCATCTAGAATAGTATCAAGACAGGTACCTGAAACACTGGCATTGGGAAAATCTGAAGAAGAGCTACAGGGGGCAGTCAGGGAAAATGGAAACTTAGCCCCCATCCCTTGAAATTTCTGAAATATTTCACAGACCCCAGACTTGCAGAGAAGTGGACTTGTTTACAATACCCAGTACCCAGCATAGGATTTAGGCAGACAATATAGGGTAACCTCTTGTATGCTTCTTAAAAACCTATTAAAAGGAGCAGATTATAATCCAGTACTTTTGTTCCCAAAATGCAATAAAAAGTTCTCTTTTCATTTTTCACAGGAACAGTACACAGTTGACTGAATGAAGCCAAATGCACAAGTTTTGCAAATATTATGTCAGGGCTGAAGTGTTACATGGGCTGCTGAATCACCCCACACAAATTTAAGTGTCTGGGTTCCACAACTGGTAACTGCACTCTTTGATGTAAATTCAAGCAATAGTTTCACTCTGATTGGTCACTGATGACTTATGCAAATCAGAGAAACCTGGCATACTGGAGTACAATTAATTGACACGTCAGATTACAATAATTAAAATAAAATCACACAAGTGCTACATATGGAATCTGAAAAATATGGCCTTGAGCAATTTAAATTCAGCACAGGGCACTGTAAGTTTGACAGGCACAGCAGATGGAAGGTATTTTATTATTGCCAGGGGAGGTAGTAAACTTAGATGGGAGAATTTGAACTGTCTAGGACAAGATCATTATGCCATTCAAGGGCAAATACAGAAAATGCTATTTGAATTTACATACCTTTCGTATGCATTTGCAGAAGGCAATAATTTTACCCATAGTAAAAATTTTTCCAAAAAAATTATTAAAAATTGTTTCAGGAATAACTCTTTGGTTGCCTATGATTTATCAATATTGATAGTGTGAAACATCATGAGATGTAAGTAAGTGGGGATTAAACAGGTTCAACAGATATAATTATTTAAATGGAAAAAGGAGTCACCCCAATTTGAATTAGTATACCCTGATATCCTAATGCATAAATGGTTCTTTTAAAGGTAGTAGGCAGTCCCCCAAAGGTTTTCTTTGAAAAATCAGCAGACTCTTGCAAATCTCCTCTTATTGCATTACAAGCAACTCTGAAGATATTTTGAACATAACTATTACAAACAATAGGTAAAGCAAGGAGAAATTCTCATTGAATTTCACAATTCACCAACAAAAATATTGTCACATGATCAAAATAGGCCAGTCATGAACTAGAGTGACCGGGCATACTCACTCTGATTGGGGTGACTGTACTTTACCTTTAAGTCATGTGACAGTAATTTTGTTACTGAAGTGTTAAATTCATGCAGAAAAACCCCTTGGTTTGCCTTTTTTGTCAATATTTATGTTTGGAAATATCACTAAAGACACTTGAGAGGGGCATTCAAAGAGATTTGTGAGGTTTCCTGGTACTTCACAATGAACTGAGGGTGACTGCAGGTTCCCTGTATAGTATGACTGAGAAAGACCATTCATGTTCTTTAGGGAATACATTACTACTACTTTACCAACCTTAGTGTGAAACATCAGCTACTCTACATTTACAAAATCTTGCCTCATATCCCTTACACTGTGAAAAGGTAAACAAGTAGCCGATCAAGGATAATTTTCAATGTAGCAAGAAAATATTGTAAACAGGGTTTCTGGGAGGGGGCCAGGATGGGGAGGCTATATATGAGTGAAAGGAGACTAGAAATGGTCCACCTCCCTAAAAACCATTACAGATTATGTGGAGCAATCCTCACCCCTACCCCCTTATTTTCCACAGGACAAAAATATGAATAGCAAATGCTGTACCTCACTGCTCCCTCCATATTTTTTATACATCCTTCTCCTTTTCAATAATCTTTGAGAGCAACCCTGGCTCCCTCTAACATCATGGAAGCACAACTCTACCATACTTACATGACTGGAATTCAGCATTTGAAATAGAGGAGCTGTACATGCACAGATGCAAGTGACATTGGCTCTGTGCATGTAAAACTTTAGCTGTGCATGCAAATTTTCTGTTTTTCAGACATTTTTCAAGGAAAGTTTCAGTTGTGCATGTAACTTTTAATTTCTAATTCGAATTTTGCTGGAACTTACTCCAATGTTTCATTGTTGGCACACAGGTTTCTTAAGAATGAACTCAAAATTCATAATAACACAACAGAACTACTGAAGCAGTTTCACCTCAATCTCCCCAAAGACTGCTTTTTTCTCTCAAACATGCTCTGTAGTGTGAAAGGTCTTCATGAAGTTGACCATTAGAATGTCAAAAGCTGAATTCTGGCCTTCAGCACCATGAAGTGGCAGTCATGAATTCCAAACCCCTCAAGTCCCTTCACTTTTCTGGCAAAAATCGCCTTAAATTTATGCAAATTGAGGAAAACAATTACCATACACAAAAATGAGGTGCCAAACACTGATGCAGACATGAGTATTCTGGAAACAGTAGTCATACTTTAAACACCTTATAGTGTTTTCAATGTACCTTAACACAAATTTAAAGTAGCATGCAATACATAGATACAATCAGAAAATGTGCAAAAAGGGAGAGGGGAGACAGTATGGTACAAAACAAGAGAGAGGGAGCTTGGGAATATTCCCCCCAGAAAATTATGTAAAATGTAGATTCTTCATGCCTTCTGGGCAAGTAAATTAATGCAGTACCCCCCCCCTCCTCCACCCGGTGCCAATGTAGCCTGCTGCATATCCTTAAAACAACATTTAAAGGTAAAAAGACATACTGTACCTAAGAACTCCACACATGAATCCAATTGGTAAACTTTTGTCTAGTCCATCCTCAAATCCTTTGTTGAAACCTTCTTGTACCTTGGCCTCACGTCCTACTAATACGCCCTCCCGATAGCCATCCTGCAGGGCAAGAAATTGTTTCATTGCAGTTGTTATTATACTGTTCATTCCACTACAAAGTTCTTGCAACATTATTCTTTCTTTATCTTTTCTGATAACATTTATTTCATATGGTAATGCACAACTAACTCTCCCTAGCATCTGGATGCACAGTTATGATGTCACTATTGGCATGGGCAACTTCAATTTTTTGGAGTCAGGCACCCGCGGCCCAATCAGCTGCAACTCTGTAGGAGTCACAACTCCGATGATGTCATTACTGACGCAGGAACATACACCACAGCAGCCATAATGGCCTGTTGACTTCTAGTCTATCAATGAGTATTAACACACGGCAAGTATTCTTACAATAAAGGATTTCAATGGCCGAGATGCTGAACAGCCTTTTTTAGAGAATCACAGTGGGCACCTAAAGAGAAAACTTGTTACTGAATATAGAAAAAGACCAAAAGAGCAAGTTGTGTCTAAATATATCATTAATTCCTGTGAGATAACACAAATATTAACTCCAACATACCGCTTTGGTGCATGTATTTTACAGCACTGAAAACTACCTACAGTATAGTAGGAGAGATGATTCCAAGGAAAGTGGAGTCACCACTTGCCATGACTGAAATATTGTAGAGTCAAGTAACCCATCCTATGCCTAGATGTCACTCAGCATCAAAGCATCCACTCAAACTATAATTATATACCACTGAACTGATGTTTTTTTAACTACATACTCACTGCACACATACAAAACGAGCATCCCTGCTTCCACCTACTGTACTGTAACCATATTAGCTATATGAACTAAGAAAGAAATCACTTCAATGATGACTACTGTAATTATCAAACTAATCTTGTGTACTCCTAAATTTTAGTAAATCTCCTACTGAAATTCACATCCACACATTTGCATACCCACTCAAACTACTAGACTTTCAGTGGAGCCTTACATTAAGCAGGCTTGCATCCACAATTTGCAATACACTGCTAAAGTTCTAGGAATACTGTATGTTATTGCAAGTTACTGCAATACTACATGTACAGTATAGTACAAAGAACAAATGTATGGAATGATCTCATGAACTACATCAGTGTGCACGAACCAAAGAAAGTTTGTTAAGTTTGTGACTGGCTAAAAGGAATGAACCTGAGTCTTCGTACCTTTCCGTGTTGGTAGCAAACAGTGAAAATATGCTTTAATCTGTATGGCAAACTTTTGTTCTTTTGCTTCACTTCATCTTCCACTATGTGTTCTGTGAGACAGAGAGCATGGATAGCTGTGCAGGCTACTATCATTTGTGTCGCAGGCAGTGAAGTGCGGCTGGGCTGACTATGTCCCAATTTTTATTTTCTCACCTTTTTTTACTGTTAAGATTTTATCTTATGCACAAAGTTGCATCCGAAGAGGTGTTGGATATTCTGCTGGAACAGATCTATGATGTAATCGACAAAGTCTTTTGAGGTTTGCAGGAAAAGTGTAAAAGTAGGCCAAGATTCACGCTTTGTCTTAAGAAATGGCCTACCTTGTCTTATTATATATATAGTGTGTAGTATATGATCTAATAATGGACAAAAAGTTGACTTGTTCTGATCACGTTTATTTGGTACTTATCTTTTGGTAGTGATAATCAGACCCTCTTACATAATGATTAGTGATGGTCCTGTTTCATAAACTACAAGTAGATCATGCAGTAAATCTCACACCCTCCTCCTTCATCCAAGATTGAATCAGAATTATAAAAACTGGAAAAAATGAGAACTCTTAAAACTTGCTTTAATAACAAACAAAGCATGAGACGTGAAACTTATATCGGTTCAATTTGCACACTGAAAAGGACCACTACAGGACCTTACAATTTCACTTCTGGTCGGTACCTTTGTGGCAAAACTATAATTCGTCCACTCCTTGTTTTTACAGTCCCTTTTCTTTCATGCTCATTTGTAGCCAGAACTTTGAAAATGCCTGCACATTGTTATCCTTGGCAAAGTTAAGTTTCATTTATTTCATTTATTTATTTGTCTATACATACATACATACATACATAATTTACAAAGAAACAAGCCATGATGTAGTATAAACAGGACACTAGAAAAAACAAATAGATGTTTATCAAAGCTAGTGACCTTACAGGAAAAAAGAAAGAAAATTTAGCAAGAACACCCCCATTCCCACCCACGCACCCCCACCAAACCCCCCAAAAGAAAGAAACAAGAACAATGTCATACGCAATATGAAGGAAAGTCAAAAATGGCATAGTCTCAAGCAGAGTAATTTTCAATTAAATAAGCTTTTAGTTTCTTTTTAAAAGTTACATAAGATTTAGAAAGCTTAATATCATTAGGAAGATCACTCCATACTTTAAAGCAGTAATTATTCAGAAGGAGTTTCCCGTGTTTAGAATTGTGCCTAGTAACTGAGAATAATGCATTGCTCCTTGTACAGTTTATATGATATGAAGGCATTCTGGGGTTAACGATGTTACAAAAAACACGAGGCAGTGTATTATTTACATATTTATAGATAAAAGTACCAATTTTAAGAACATGAATATCGCTAACCTTAAGAACCCCTAGTTTACTGTGCAAATCATTGGTAGGATGACGCCAGTGTGAAAAAGTGATTGTTTTTAGGATTCTGTTCAGGAGGACTTGTATAGGTTTCAAGATAGAGGCATTGGCCACGCCATAAATTTCCATTCCGTAAGATATCTTAGAGTAAACAAGAGAATAATACAACTGAATAGCAACGCCGAGTGGGACTGAATTCCTAAGACGATAAAAAATGCCAGTGTATTTAATGAGACTATTACAAAGTTCATCAATGTGAGTTTTAAAAGAAAGCTTATCGTCGATTATTAATCCAAGGTATTTAGTACAAGCTGTTCTGCAAATTTTAGTGTCATTTAATATAAAATGGTCAGGACAAAAATGAGCACTTCGCTCCCTACAATGAAAAATGGAGAAATTGGTTTTACCTAGATGCAAGGTAAGTTTGTTAGAGTCAAACCAAGTTTTGAGTTGACCCAAAACATTTTGAGCTTTAGAAACAAGATTAATACAATTATTATCGTGAACAAAAACATAAGTGTCATCAGCAAACAGTCTCAAAGATTCGCCTGGGACTACATTGTGTATGTCATTGACATAGATTAAAAATAACAAGGGTCCAAGAACAGAACCCTGAGGAACACCAATGTTAATATCTGCACAGTTTGATAACACACCGTTAACATACATACGTTGCTTTCTATTGTCAAGGTAGCCTGCCAGGATACAATGGTGGCAAGTCTTTCACTTTCACTTTGGTGTCATGGTGTCCCTTCACTCTCCCTCTCCTTTCATTGAGCTGTTGCTTGGGTACTTTGTTTGTGTGTGCTTGTGAGTGTGTTGTGAGGTTGTGGAACTTGTGGAGATGTGTATTGGTGATGTGGTTTAGTGTGGTTGGATTGTGGTATGGCATGTTCACGGTGATTTTGTCTGTTCCTTCGGAGAATAGATCCATTAAGTGTACGTACATCATAAAATCTCGGCTCCTGACATACTTTTATTTGATTCCTTGAGGCTACACGTTTTTCTTTTGTAGTCTAAAATTCTGACTTTCTGGCTGGGATACAATGGTGGCAAGTCTTTCACTTTCACTTTGGTGTCATGGTGTCCCTTCACTCTCCCTCTCCTTTCATTGAGCTGGTCATAAATCTGCCAGGACTTCTGTGGTGTCTGGGGAGGGTGGTTGCTGGGTAGGATTGTTCTGATGGGCCTACCAAAGAGAATCTCAGCCGATGACGGCAGATTGGGATCTAGGGTTGTCACCCTCAGGTTAAGCAGGGCAATCTGAACGTCTTGTTTGGACATTTTGCATTTTTTAATGAGGGTCTTGACCGTCCTGACCATTCTTTCAACAAGTCCATTAGATTGAGGAAACCGGGAAGAAGATGTGGTCACACATATATTTTGGTATGGTTGTTCAACAAACTGGGGGACATTGTCAGAAATTTTTTCACTTGGTGTTCCGAGGAGGCTGAAGGTTTCAGCAGTCAGGTTTGCAACAGAAGCACTTGAAGTGTCTCGGACTTGGTAGACTACAGGGTATTTTGAGTGATAATCAGTGGTAAGTCCAGTTGCTGCTGTCAAGGGTGAACAGGTCAGTAGCTAGCTTGGTCCATGGTGTTGATGGTATTTCATGGGGTTCAAGTGGCTCCCTAGTCTGACTTGGCTGCAATTCTTGGCAAATGCTGCCAGATGAGACTTGTAAGCTTCTCAGTATCACGGTTTATGTTGGGCCAGTATACAGATTCACATGCAAGGCATCTCATTTTTCAATTCCCTTGTGTTCATGCATTGTGTAACTGGTTCAGAATGTCTGCTTGTAGTGGTTTTGGAATAAGTACTTGTTGGCCTTTGAAAATGACACTGTCTGCCATAACAAGTTCATCTCTGTATGTCTAGAATAGACAGAGGTCAGTTGGAAGTTCTTTGCAAGTTCCTGGCCAACCAGTAGTGATTACCTGGCATAAGACTCTTAGACATGGATCCTGGGAAATTTCCTTTTTGAGAGCATCCTGCTTTTGGGTGCCAAAGTTGATGAGGTCAATGTTCGGCCCTTCACCAGTCATTTCGATGGCATGGGTTTGAATCCCACTGCTACCACCATGATGTAATAACGGACCAAAAGTTGACTTGCTCTGATCACATGTTTATTTGGTACTTATCTTTTGGTAGCAATAATCAGACCCTCTTACACAATGATTACTGATGGCGCTGTTTCACATACTAGATCATACAGTAAATCTCACAACAGTATATGTACATAATGCTTCAAATGCCTGTGCCCTAACCCCTAACCCCCAGGTAGGACTATAAACTTGCACTGTCCTTTTTTTCTCTGCAAAACTGGTTTTTGGCATAGAATCGGGTTCCGCTCTGAGGGCACCCTAAGAAAGAAAACCTAAGCTAATGGAAGCCCTGATAAACTTTTTCTTTGACCTATTGAACCTTAATCTAGGCTAGTGGGTATCCCCCTTCAATCAGTGGCAAGTCTTCTTATTAAGTTGGCACTGTCGGCCCCAGTCTCATGCCATGAAAATGCCCATAAGCCTACAAATTCCCCCAGAGCCCGGGAAAGTCTTATTAGTGATGGTCAGTAACTTTCACATTCTGCGGTTTTAGTCCAGCAAGTTGTATCTTCACAACCTTGCTCAATCCGGATATATGATCTGGCCAAGCCCTAGTAGCCACTGGATCTACTTATTAAGCACCACAAATCAGTATTCGCTTGAGCACACTTTGTGCTGATAGAGCTGGAGTTCTGTCACCTTGTTTTGATGCAAGTATAATTAACTGTGGTCAGCTTCTACAAGAATTTGGACTAAAAGGACTTTCATGTCATGCTGGAAAACATGTAGCCTAGGTCACACCAAATTTCTGACCAGTGTATGTTGTCAGCCTGATTTCTATTTGGCACAACTAGCCCCAAAGTGCATTCCATGTCAGGCCCACGCCGAAGATAAGCCAAGAAAAACAACAGAAAACATAAGGAAAATGCCAATTCCATGCTGAACATCTTCAGATTGAAGTGCATGAAATGCAGACTGGACCTAGCCTACAGCAGATATTGGCGTAACTTTTATCTTGCCTTTCCTTTGGCGTAAATCTTTGGCGGCGAAAAAACGAACTTTCCAATGTGGTGTAGGCCTGACTGAAGTTGATGTGGGCCCTGTGTAGAACGCATGCCCAGATTCCCATTGCAAACATGGTCCTAACCTTTGCTACAGTTACATTGACATTATAATGTACCTAGGTATAGCCTAGGCTACAATTATTACCGCATTGCCTAACATTAGCCTTAACGTTAGGCCTAACTGAAGGTTATTTATAAAATTGAGAAAGGGACGTCTCACAAAACAGCCGTTTTCTTCCCAAGTTTTTTACCTTCTTTCTTTTTTCAGCGACTATATCCCAGTCTTGTGAAGTTAAACCTTCAGTGTCATCCTCACAGTCTTCCATCATCCACGTACTACGACAAATAACCAAAGCACAGTAAGCGATGACACTAGACTAGAATTTCGCGCATCTAGGCCTAACCGTACCAAGAAATGCGACCGCGAATTTTTGTTTTGTAGGTATAGGAGGGGAAGCTATGAATTATTCATATAAAATGCAATGTGAGGTGTGAGTTTCAGTGCGACATTTTTCTTCATCTCCCCTGACGGGTTCAAAGAGACTTTCAGAGAAATGAACAACTCCAAAATGCAACAGTACACTCAACAAAATAATGAGACTTGTACGGGTAAGCTAGTATTGCCCTGGAGTTCTTAGAAGCGAGAAAGCAAGGAAGAAAGACCTAGATATAGATACTCATAAGCAGAGACAGCAAAGACTCCAATGATATGAATAACTCATTATTTTCCCTCGCTATGCTACGAAAAAAATCGCTTCCTCTTAGTAAGGATAGCTCACAACTTGTATTTTAGTCAACGCAACCGTGCTGAGACTTGCGAATTAAATGGGGGCAGGAAGCTTAGGGATGCATCAAGGGGCGCAAATCTCTATTCAGACCTGCCAACCTCTAAATTTGTAAACCTGGAGATTTTCACACATTAACCTGGAGAATGGCACCTCAAACCTGGAGATTTACAATTTTTTCTGTAGTTACCTCTACACACATCTTATACTAAAAAATCAAACAAAATAAGGGTTTTCAATAGAACCGTTAATGGTACACTAACCATATTTTGTTTTATGACATTGAAAAACCTGAAACTCAGTCACAAATCTGCAACCTTTCAATATCTTTCATAAAATAAAATCATTCACTCTGCTTGCAATTATAATATCGAGCTTGATGGATAATTCCCCAACAGCACACCATATTGGGTCCTAATTGGGGCCAAATTGGGCTACCGATTGGGACCCAATCTGTTTTGTCACACGGATTTCATCTAACCCCAACTGGGCAAACTTAGCCCAATTAATCCCAACTGGGTCCGAACTTGGCCCAAATGAGTTAACAGCATCTCTCTCATCCCTCTCATGAGCCCAACTGGGCCCCAGTTGGGACCCGAGGTAAACACCAACCTCAGCCCAAGCCCAATTAAGCCCAAGCTTCCCAAGTAAAACCCAATTGGGCCCCAATAGGGCTTGCTTGCTGGGTTTACCTTTCGGCTGCAAACAAAGAAAAGAATTTACCAAGACCAAAGACTTAAGGACAGATTGTTCCCAGGAATCTGCGGCTGAAAATGGTGTGATGTTTGAAGCCACTGGCCAAATTCCCTTGAAGGGAAATTTTCCGTTTCTGGCTTTAACTATGCATTGCGTTTTTATAGCAGGGATGTACAGTGAGTGCAGGGTAAAAAACTAAAAATATACTGAAAATTATAGGTTTTAAAAGTGAATGCCGTCCGGGGGGGGGGGGGGTAAACGGAGAGGGGATTCCCCATCCCTTTTTGGAAAATTTTTGCTTTCGGGGGAGGGGGAGCTGAGCTGGTGCAAAATGGTGCGCTGTAAATCTCAAGTTCCAGTTGTTTTTATGAGAACAAAAATATCACTGCAAGATATGTGAAAAACTTCTGAACACCTTTCATGTAGAACTTCCAATAAACACCCGAAATCTCCCCTACATTAGTAGAAGGCAATGCATATTTTGTTTTCCAATGAAATGACCGCAACATGACTACTAAACTTCTTGAACACCCTTTATTGGGCTGTTACTAAACTTATCGAACACCCCAAACTAAACTGTTACTAAATCTGTAGAAACCAAGGTATTTTTTCCATAAAATGACCACTAGATGACCATGGTTGACCTTAAATTTCTGATCACCCCTTATATGGACCTAGTGCCAAAGTACGGTATATCACATCAATGAACACCCAAAGATATCCCTATGTCATAAGGACATAGGGCATTTTACTTTTAGATAAAGTAACCCCAAATGACCCCTAGATGACCTTTGAACCCAAATCCCTGCCATCACGGATCACCAACTATCTTGTCATCACTGTGTGTAAGTTTCATCATAATTTGTCCAAGCATGTCTTCACGGGGATTGTTTGAAGTTTTGAGTACTTTCTCGTAACAGTGTCACATATGGTCAACATATCCTAAACCTTTAAAATACTACAAGAAATCAAGATAATTCATGATGCCATCTTAAGATCAAGCCTTCACTTGTGTAGCAGATTAATTTGAACGGTACAGGTACTCAGTTTACACGATGCTACAATATAGATACACTGTTCAGGGTGCAGTGTTTTTTTTTGCATGTTTTTCTGTTTGCACTTCAACAAAATTCCATCCTCTGTTTCCAGATTATTTTCCGTACTTCCGGTCTGGGAAAATTATAACAGAAATACAAGAGAAAGACGGAGGATTAAGCCACTTCTTTTTTATAAGGAAAACTTACATCCCTGAATTATGGCCTAATATTTGCAATAACACAATATTTTTTAACGACTCTATCTTAGTTTTTCACCGTGAGTTTTGGAGATTTGACCCTGAGATGACCTACAAAACTGTGAGACTCACGGTGAAACCGTGGGAGTTGGCAGGTATATCTATTTGAGTTAGGGGTGGAAAGTGAAAATGACCTGTCGGCGCCACGGGCGCCGGGGGATGGAAGCGATTCCCCCCTTCAGCACGAGGTCCAGGAGACCGCCTAATTGGAGCCACTGGTGGGTTTCAGAAGACACCTAGGTAGGGAACCAGGCATAAAAGCCCCAAGAAGCTCTGGGATATTTACAGAATTGCTAGTATTAGAATAAAGCATTTATCTATTGATAAGTAGCATTGAATACGCACTGAACAGACCATAAAATCGCAGTTTGTGTCGGTATTTCTGTTTTTATTCTTTGCCGAAGGCTAGTAAAGGACTAATCTATGTAATCACGTGAGAGTGTAGAGTGTATATGTGTGTATACACATGTACAAGAACATCGAAGAGACATATCAAGAACATCGAAGAGAGCACTTCAGATGTCGTGCCTCCTCCACTTTCTGACATGTTTCTACACCCACATAGGTTGTTTGCACAATTCTAGACGCTAGTATATGTTGGACGGAAAGGGGTGCCTAAAATTTCCCCGCCCTCAAACTATGCTCGTCTACCACTCTATTTGTCTTGCCTTCCTTGTTTTTCTCCCTTTCCTCCTTCCTTCCCCATCTTTCCTTCATTTTGCCAACTGGTGTCGTAGGTGGGCGCTCAACAAACCCGACTTCCCTTGTTTTGTGCACACTTGAAAATACAAGGACACAGAAATTTTACCATTTTGCATTTATTTCGGGTTTAAATGACAGAATTTTCATTGTCCTGATAAATTATGAATGACCCTCACAAGGTAAGAAATTCCAGTCAACTTTCTCGGGGGAGATCACAGACCCCCATTGTATATCCATTTTCGGGGATCTTATGCCCTTTTCAAACTCTGGATCCACCTTTCTCGGTTCTTGTTAAATGTTTCAAAAGTTTCCAGATTATAGCACCTGTCAACCATGTTGTATCTAAGCTGGCTTTCGTAACTATAGAGAAAGGTTTCCCTTCACCTTAGAGTGGTTTATGCCCAACGAATCACTGGCTTCCCGCCAAATGTGTATATCACATCGCGATGGGAAATTCAGCGATAGAATAGAGTGTATCAACAATGCTAACATGATAGATTGGTTGAAGAACCCTTCGATGCGTGTCCTAGATATATTACTCCCTCTTTTATCTGCCAATCGCGATAAAAAAATACGAAAAACGTGTCACATTTTGCACTTTTGTGCAGGGCCGTCGCGACCGCGCGCGCGTGTGTGTGTGGTCTCACGCCCAAAGTTCGTCGGAGCGACGATATTCGGAAAATCTGAAATACCAGTTGGAATTTCTGATATCTCAGTCTAGCACATTTTTTCGACTGAGTCTATGTCAACTTTGTATAGTATCTTCCAACTAGATTAAGTGAGAATAATACCAAACTTAATTTTCCCCAAGTAAAATCGACTCAAAACTGTCCTTTGCCAAGGAATTTTTAAGAATGTATGTGATGGATCTATTGTAATCATTTTCTGTCTCAAATGTTTTTGATACTGTCAGTATTTCGCAAATCCTTCCCGCTTCAGACCTTACCAAAATATTATTCTTATTATCAATATCTTCCGATAGCAACTCCTTAGTTTGTTGGGCAATTGAAAGTGTCTCGATACAGATTCTGAATGCAGGATTTGTCATGGAAATCTTTTCTGATGAAAAATTTGGCGCGCTTCACGCGCATCATGGCGCATGGGTCACTGTTGTACTCCATCCCATGACCATTATTGAGGTAATTATACATGGCACTAGTCTGATCACAGCACTTTCCGAAACACAGAGATACATTTCCAAACATCTGATGGGATCTCGCATTAATATGGGATCTTTCATTCTAGTTTGAAGCATGATGTAAAAGGTTGAAAGTACGTATTTGCCTTTATACGCTTTTCAAAACATTTTACCGAGCGCTTCGCGCACAGCCATTATCGGTACAGATGGTGATTGTTAATACACTTATGACAAAAAAAAGTATTCTGAAACGCGCTTGTTAGTCCTTCACCCCTTTTGCTATACCTATCAGGAAGGTCTAATATCATCCGTCTCTGCACCTAAACTCTCCCTCCCGTCCATTCCCCATTGCTGAAAGCTGTTCGTCCAGAATTTCTTTCAAAATTAGTAAAAATACGGTAGATGCGAAGTGCTTGACGTCATTCTCTATATTATGATTTGGATTTCAGGTAATAGCAAAATGTCATTGCCCATTTTATATAATTGATCCAGAGCTCCGGAGGCCCTATGCCGGTATCTGCCAGCCTTATAGATGCCCTTTTGTAATGCACAATGAAGGAAAGGAAAATTTTCGCAATCGTCCAGGTATGTTTCTGTTGACTCCATGCACATATTTTTCAGTAAAAACTTTCCCCGAATAGAAGGCAGTAAAGTAGCCAAAAAGGGGCTTAAGGAGGTTTGTTAGCGACATACCCTTCTCTTAAATAACATACTCTCCTCCTTCACCTAACCAAACATTTGGTAAATTATGGACATTTTCCAACCATACATGATGTGTTTAAAAAATATCCCAAAGATAGCACCATTTTGCATCTGAGCAACCTTAAATCAACAACAATTTCTCAGGGGAGGGTATACCCCCGCCCCTTAGACCCCCAGGACGGTACCTTTATGTATAGTGACAAAGGAAGGATCTCCCATTGCTGTATACAATCGCAGGAATGTATAAAAGGTTCAATTAACGCAGACTTGGAGGTTTAACTGAAGTGACATTACAACGTCACCTGTGCCGTCCCCCATCACCAAACTCTGGCGGCACCACTGAGAGAAGGTAGTAGAGTAGCCAAAAGGGGGGCTTCATGAGGTTTGTTGACAACCTATTCTTCTCTTAGACAGCGTACTCTCTTCTTTCACCTAACCAACACATTAGAATTTACGAAATTATGACGATTTCCATCCATATATGATCAGCTCCAAAAATACCCCAAAGATAGCACCATTTTGCATCTGAGCAACCTTAACTTCATAAAAATTTCTCAGATGGGAGGGGGATACCCCCTCCCACAGGACGGCACCTTTATGTAGTGACAAAAGAGGGTCCCCACTGGTAAAAGGTGCAATTTACGCGCCTCCACTCAGTTGAAAAAAAAAAACCATCCAGCCAGTCCAAATTTTGTACCTTCACACCCCCAAACATGTGACCCTAGCTACGTCCCTGATTTTGTGTGAAATATATTTTTACGCTAGAAATTTACGTATCAGCCTGAGAGTGTGAGAACCCCCCCCCCAAAGAAAACGGAGAAAGTAGAGGAAGGGAACACAAAGGTAGGACAAACATACAAAATAATGATGCACCAGGCGCGTAGCCTGAAATTTGCCGGGGGGGGGGGGGGGAGCGAAGCCTGTAGGCAAACTATCTAAGCGTAGAACCACCATAGGTTGGCGCGAAGCGTACAAGAAAATTTGGCCTAAAGTACCTCCCAGATCGCTGGAAATGGCACTTCCCAGGCCTTGTAAGTTGCATCTAAACATGTTTTTATTTTGAGTTACTAGCAATATCATAAAAAATCCGCATTAAAAAATACCAAAAAAATGCTCGGGGGAGGGGGCGGATGCCCCCTTCGCCCCCTTGGCCACGTGCCTGGGATGCACTCACCAAAAGATAACCTTACTTGTCAATGGCCAATGTACCAAAAAGATACTTCTTTAGGGACGACTTCACAGTATGAATAGTTCTTTTGCTTATAATTTCACTGGGCAATGAATTCCATAGGGTTGCACCACACGTACGAAATTTGGACTGACTTTGATTCGAGAACAGGGAACATGGAAATTACTTCGAGAACGGGTATTATAACTATATAATGCATTGTTGTGGGTAAAGAAAACTTTGAAAGTAGGGGGTAGAAGTTCATTGTGAAATTTAAACATGAAGATGCCCAATTGGTACCGTACTTATAAATAACGTTCACGAACAGGCAAAATATTAGCATTTATAAAGAGAGGAGCGGTATGGGTAGTGAAATGAGCGTTATGAATATTCCTTACAACTCTTCTGCATATATAACAACTTTATTCAAACATGTTTTACAAGTGTTTCCCCAAGCTAATATATTATAATTAATATGAGCTAGAATTAAAGCATTGTAATGTGTAACCAATGTACTTAGGTAATAAAATTCTTACTTTTGTGTTAGATACCACTCAGGCTTCTTTTTACTTACATTCAAGATATGATCATTCCCGCTTAATGTATTGTCAATAACACTTCCAGGAAACTTAGTACTACTAGAGGTAGTAGTTTGGTGGAGACAGGAGTTCCTGCAAGATTTAGATAAACGTTAGCGGTGTTAGAAATTTTGAAGTCAAATATCACAACTTTGGGTTTAGAAATGTTGAGTGATGATTTGTTTGCATTAAGCCACAGATAAATTTGGCGACACTCAATTTCTGCCTCAACGATAGCTTTATGAGGTGTTTTCTGTTGGAACAGAACAGTAGTGTCATCAGCAAATAAAGCAAATTTTAGTTATTGATGGCGAAATATGAATATTGCCGATTGTTGTGTCATGTTCTGACCATGTGCCCAGAATGTGACTGGTCCCTTATGTTTATTAGTTAATGCAGATTAATCACTCTCGTGTTCATTCTTGAGAACTTCCTGGGACAGGAAGTAAAGGGAGGGAGGAGATTGGTTGTTTAGGTCAGGTGTTCATACTCTGAATCCTCATTGGTCAAAAGTAGTGACGAGACTTCCTCGTGCTCGATCTAAGAATCAGTCTTGCCTGAGAACCGGTAGCCTGCAGACTCCGTGTATGAATGTCCTCATATTGCACGTAAAAGTAAATAAATGATTTGATCTAAATCGAGTTGGCGATTTGATCCCTGTCTTTCTGATCTTTGAGTCTATATTACAACTACTTGATGCTACCAACTGAAGCTGGAGGGAAGAAAGACACGACATTGATATATAACAAGAATGATAATGGTCCTAGCATGAAACCTTGAGGCACGCCTATAAGACTTTATTTACAAGAAAAGACGTTACTGTAGTGAACACATTGGGCTCGATTTGATAGGTAGGTGGCAAACCAGTTGTGAGCATTACCCCGAATGGCATACGCATAGAGGATTCTAAAACTGCAACATCAGTAGTATCAAAAGCCTTTAAGTCGAGGAGAATACCAATTGTAGAGCTTTTATCATCCAGTCCCCAGGAAATCATATCACGTTCAAGGTTGCGGTATCAGTTGAATAATGTTTACCAAAGCCATGTTGAAAATTATTTAATACTGAACGTTTTTCAAGAAAATTAAAACGCCTGTGATACATAAGACGTTCGAATATTTTAGAGAAAGAAGATAAGAGTGGCAGGTTTATAATTAGAAAACACTTGATTGTCACCTGACTTGAAAATTGGGATAACTTTGGCAAGCTTAAATTCAGATGAAAACACAACACGTATGGATCGGCCAATTATGTGCAATAAAGGAAATGCAATAGCATCGCTTGTGTTTAAGAACAGTGTTTGTGATACCATCATAGCTGGGGCTTTTCCCGTCCTTAAAACCATGAATAAGGGCTGATATCTCATTAGCAGTTGTAGGAAAAATCATGGAAGAATCATCCATATTAGTTATACCTATAAGAGGATCAGTGTTACTTAAAGGGAGCTTATCTGATAAATCCTTGGCAACAGACATAAAGTATTTGTTGAATTCATTTGCAATACAATTATCATCAATTACAAAGTTCCTACACTTAAACTCAAAGAGAGAACTTTCACGTTTTGACTTACCAATGATGCTGTTAGGCATTTTCCAATTTCTCAATATTAACTGTCTTTATTACAAATTAGATCAAGTTCAGGCTTTCTTATACAAAAATAATTATTTCCATATTTTTGTCTCAGTGAACTTTTCTAAACGAGGGGTGGCGCCAGGATTTGCCCAAAAGGGGGCCAAGCTCACCGACGGGGGGTAACCTCATGCCCCGACAAAGGCGGTGAGTTGCCAAAAGGATGACAAAAGTAAAATTTTTGGCCTGCGAAGCGCGCGAAAAATGTTGACCTTTTTTGAAAAATTTAAAATTTGGGGGTGTTTTTGAAAAATTTTTTGCAAATTTGGGGTTTTTCAAGGAAAATTGGAAAATTTGGGGTCTTTATTGAAGAATCTGTCCGTTCTATGAGCAAAATAGTCGGGACGACTGAAGTTCTTTGGGATTACATATTATATCGTGTACGGATTAAGCTCCTAGACGAAATTGGAAAATTTCCCCGACGGTGGGGCCAGCCTTCCCCGACGGGGGGATGTTCTCCTGTCCTCCTGCTTGCGCCACTCATGTTCTAAAAGAGACTTGCATGGATTATGAGGTAAACATATATTTCGTAGGGACAGTCAGGAAGGGGAATCAAGGAGGCGTAGCTGTTTATGTTAAAAGCAACGTACCTTGTTTTACAAGGAATGGTTATGAAAAAACGACATTCAAGCTCTAATATGGATAGACGTTCCTCCAGGTAATATTAAAAACGTTCTAATTGTGAGTACTGTATAGACCGCCTGACTCTAAATCTGAATGGTCAAATATGTTCCTTGAAATGATGACTAATCCCTGCAACTCCAACTTATATATTATAACAAGTGGGGACTGTTACCTCAATATGCTCAATGGAGAAAACAAGAAATGGTTACATGACATTGAGTCTCTTGGACTGACACAAGTAGTCAAATTACCCACCCGTAATACCGAATGTACTTCTACCTTAATAGACTACGTTTATACTACTTATGGGAGACGTATATTGTTAATTTAACAGTCTCCGATATAACGATTAGCGACCAGTCCCAAATTTTCTTTACTTGGAAGCATCCTAGCATGAAAACCATGACTTATGCACACAAATCAATTGTGTACAGAAATATTGATAAAACTGATATTTGCAATTTTAACGAAGATTAAGAGTGGCAGTTGAATACATATCGTCAGACTCATCCAAAGGAAATGGCCCAAATGAAGTCTTATATATAAGCATGCATGCATGTATTTTTGAGTAAGCATGCTCCACAAAAGGAAATACGAATCACGAAAAAAGGTTCCAACTCTGACTGGTTTAATAGTGAAGTGACTGAGGCAATAAAAATTAGAAACAAGTAAAATATTCTGAGCCCCAGTGCTTCAAGGAATGCAAAACGGAATTATTTTCATAACGAAATATCCAAAAATAAGGGCAATTCTAACGCAATTTGGCATCTTCTACGGAATGTTTCAATCAAATAAAACAAATACGAAGAATCAAAAGTCAACAACAGTGGCGTAGCTAGATACTTTTTGTGGGGGGTGGGGGGGGCGCAAAAGCAAAAAATTCCGACAGGTTATCTTGATAGTTGTACGATTCGAAATTCTTGAGACCTTTTTTTTTTTTTTTTTTGCTTTCCGGGCAATTTTGAGGCATATCGATGTGTAATTCTGCTTAAAAATATAAGAAGTGTTGTAAGTGTTTCAAATGAGTTGTTTTTATTTATTTCCGACAGAGACTAGAAATTTCCGACAGAGGCCCTTGAAAGCTTTGTGGGGGGGGGGGGGCGACTGCCCCCTCTAGCTACGCCACTGGTCAACAAACCTTGTAATAGTACAAGAAAAGGAACTTGAAGGCACCGAAGAGGTTGCAACTGATTTCAATGACTTCTTTACATCGGTTTCAGCTCAATACGTAACACCAAATGTCTTCCATATGACCTTGATTTAACTGCATTGCAGCAATACGGTTCTAAGAATGTACCAAATGAAAAATTCTTTGACATCCCGGAAATCTCGCAACATTTTGTTCTTGAAATCGCTGGATTCAACTAAAGCAACAGGTTTTGATGATATCAATGCTCCCCGTTTGAAAAGTAGTGCGGATGTTATTTCTGAGGGTATCATTAGTATTATAAATTTACGTATTAAAATAAGGTTTTCCCTAAAAGTTGGAAAAAAGCTAGAGTTACACCAGTTTTTGAAAGTGGATCCGCTCTTGGTGTTTCAAACTATCGACCGATATCGATATGACCAGTATCAATAATTTTAGAGAAACATGTGCATGGTGCATTATTTAGTTATTTGAATGAATTTAATCTGCTTAATGTGGACCAGTCAGGATCTAGGAAAGGCATTCTTGTGAAACTGCCCTTCTAAAACTTACGGATAAATGGATGGAAGCGATTGATTCATTCTGCGTCGGTATCGTTTTTCTGGATTTGAGAAAGGCTTTCGACCTAGATAACCATGATGTTTTGGTTCAAAAGTTACGTATTTAAGGTATATCAAAAAGTTCTTTACAGTGGCTTTCGGTAGTATATGCCAGAGAGAACTCAACTCTGTCGAATAAATGACGTTCTCTCAAGTCATCAGAAGGTTTTATGTGGACTCACAGGGTTCTCTTTTAGTACCACTGTTATTTTTAATATACATTAATGATATGGGTCTGTCGTTAAGACATTGCATGCACGACATGTATGCCGATGATACCACCTTTTACGTAATGGGTAGAAATATTAATGAAATCAATGATAAATTAACTTCTGACGTGTGTGCTATAAGTAAATGGTGCATGTGAGGTGAACAAAATGGCAATGAACACCCATAAAACCAAAACCATGTTGCTAGGATTACAGCAGAGGCTGTCAAAGTTCAACGAAAGTGGAACACTGTCCGTTGAAGTAAATGGTTGTCTTCTTTGTTGAATCTGAAAATCAGATTAAATTGTAGTGCTTTATGGGGGAACTTTAGTTGGGAAGTATATGCAAAAAGTACTTTGTCTACAAAAGAAACAGCAAAGGCAGGGGCGGGATTTGATGTCTGAAAGTAGAGGGAAAAGCCAGGCGGACTGTCGAACGGCGCCCAAGGCGCCGCGGGAACGCGAAGCGTTCCCTCTAACGGAGTGGGGTCCAGAGGCCCACCTCAGGGAGGGGTAGAGTCCCGGTGGGGGTCCAGGAGAAGAAGCCCCCGGAAGCTCTGGGGTGATTACGAAATTATTGTAGGCATTAAAATGATGCATTTTTCTAACAATCAGGTTAGAATTTCATTGACAGAAGCAGATGTGAAAGCTAAGCCAATTTTTCAGAGGATGCTCGTTTATGAAAATTTTTCGGGGGACCCTTAAAAGTCAAAATATCTGCGGGCTAGTAATGTACACCTTGCCTCGATTATTGGGTAAATTCGTCCCTGAGGCCCACTGCTGATGTCCCTCCCTGAGATTTGAACGTAGCGCCTTGACTCTCTCGGCACAGTGCTGTGCGGGAAGGGGAACGACACTCACTTGCCTCTTATGTTCCCGTTCAGTTTTACCGTTACGTGTACAGCGCCAACGTTTCGAACCTGCGTGACGAGCTGTGCCGTGTAGAATATTATAAAGACAAACTGATTTAGCAATGAAAACACGCGCTCGTTTCGTAAACTTATTGGAGGGCGTAACGGTAAATAGTTGTTTGGTGACAAGATAACGTAAACTGTACTTGCGAGCTACTGGGTGAGTGTACAGTATTATATGAAAAATAGTGTTGTGACTAGTGGCCGATGAAACACCTGTTAATTGTGGTCGTAGTAAGTCTACTTTTTGTACTAACCGAACTAAGTACTAAAAGCCAGAGCTACGGCATGCAGAGCAATTGAAAGTTGAAGGAACTCTGAAAAAGCTGCCTAGGCCTGTTATATTCGAAATCTCTCCTTCGCTGTCCATGTGGCAAACGCCGGCATCGCGTTTGCACGATCGTTAACGTTGTAACTAACTTGAATTTTGTAACTCTTTGGATACGGTGAGTTCTTAACAGTTTCTGTCTCCAGGACATTGTTAGGCTTAGGTCGGTCTAACGTTATTAGCATTACGGTGTTTCAATATATCTGATTCAACTAAGTTAGGGCCAGGGGCCTGTTATTGTTAGAACTTAGTTATAAATTATACAAATTACAAGTAATACTAGGCCTAATAGCCTTTACGGTGTCAGTAGGCGCAACCTATACATGGGACTTGGGAGTTTGCTAGCTTTAAAAATTATGAAGTTAATGATGTAGGCCTAATTTAGGACTAGCCTAGGCCTACCAAGCCAGTTAACTAAAAGGCCAATGAAGGCCTAGCCTATGTACAGTAAGAAGAAGATGCACTGTTATGTTAGGCCAAGTAAAAAAATATGTATGTTTCCCGTCAGGTTTTTGCAAAAAAAGGAGGAGGCGGGGCTTTTTTTTTTTATTTTCTTTTTTTTCCAAGATGGCTGAAACAGACTATCCCGCAATCCAAATTACATCATTTTAAAAGATATGTACAAATATAACTCGTTGACACACAAAAGTGATTGTAAAACTGTTTTATTTTGTTTATACCAGTGTAGAAGAACTTCTTTAACACCCTTGAAATTCAACGTATACTTCCAGCACACCCTTATATTTGTCTTGTAGTGCATGGTTCCCTTGAGTGAGTTTTACATAAAAATTCGTTTCACACCCAAAGAAAAAATAACTTTTAAATGAAACTTTTGAAGTTTAAAACAAGAACTTGTCTAAATGTACAACAGTCCTTGGATAAAAAGAGACCCAATGAGGCTTAAGCGAACCAACACCAGAGGGTGACTTGTATTCACAGCACGTGCACAGCACAAACTTTGGACGTACAGTAGGTTGAAAGAAGTAATCGGCAAGACCTTACGAGTGTTCGCAAGTATTATTTTCGGTAGATTTATTCGAAATTTTCTTTTTTTCTCGCATTTTATCAGTAGATAAAAAATAAAAAAATATTTCATGCGGCGCCGAAAAAGGAAGCGGGCGGGGACGCGAAACATATATATTTTTTTACTTGGCCTTACTAGTGTCAGGTAGGCCCTAGCCTAGATTGAATACATACTCTGCAAGATTAGTGCTCTTTTTTTCACTAGATTTTTTCTTTTTTGCTTTTTGTTCACTACGTATCCCCAAAGCCAGCCTGTATCAAATTCAATAAAAAAGACAAGTCAACGAACTGTACTCAGTCCACAGCGTTTTGGCAGTACATTCCAAACATGAACGTTCCAATAACGTTTGTTGACCAGTTGAGCTGTATGTGCTTAAAAAAGGAACTTACCTCGGCGGAGAAAACCTCTACAGACAAGGGTGCATTCAACCCTCCCTCGATGGTGATGTCACATTTACATGAAGGAAATTTCCCCATACGGATGTGGTTCCCCGTTTGTGTCGCCTTGTGGAACTACATCATTGCATCAGCTCTTGTGTGTAAACCCCACCCCCACCAACCAGACTGTTAGAAAAGCAAATTGACTACTGACTTTGGTCTTGAGAATCCTCATAGCCTCTTAAGAAAGGCAAGTTACCAAGATGCCTCATACTGAATGTAGCCAGAAAGAGCAGTCAAGGCCCTATAGGCTACATTTTTAGGATTTTCAAATTACTCCAAATTATCTAGGCTCAGTAGTCTTACGTTTTCTTATGTTTTTGTCACATGGTTTTGTTAGGAGAGTGATTTACTGATCTCCTGTGACTTTTCGTAAATTAAGGAGAGCATTTGCACCAGCTCTCCATATAAATGGAGGTCTGAGTTTTTAGGCCAACTATTGATGTAATTTTAGTAGTAACCCAAGTTATAGGCTACAGGTTGATTTTGAAGTACTACACTTTTTATCATTGAACTTACATGCAATGAAGTAGGCCAATGCAGGATGCTACTGGTCAGAAAGTGTGATTTAGTGTCTTTTGACCAAGTATCTTGTACTGATGAACAATTTCACATGTTTAAAATGTATGGTGCCTCCTATGGTGACAAAGTTACAGTATGGTGATCATCCTTGATGTGCTGTACAGTATTTTCTGTTAAATGGAGCAAATATTGGATGAAACTGGAATTTCTGACATAACCTGATCACTGAAAACAGTGTTTGATATCACATTTTAAATGGTTCTTGGCAAATTTAAAGGTTGAAAATTCACAGAGACTGTACTGTAGGAATGTAATGTAGCACTGCACTACAAACCATGTTGTAGGCTCATAAAGAGACCTTTCAGAACCAGTGTACAGTACTTCTGGAAATTATGTGCAGCAGAGTTACAGTATATCAGCAGGTAGTTAATTAGCCTAACTGCCCATTGAAATTTAAGTTATCAAAGCTTAATATGCCTGAACATGCATACAGTACTGTAAGTCTATTATCAAAAATTGTTGATTGGGTCTTGTGCTAGAGTTTAAACATCAAACATGCTGAATAATGGGTGGAGGGGGGGGGGGGAGGGGGAAGAAGAGAAAACAGCAGTATTTTTGAAACAAATATTATATTGTTAGACATAGACTAAGGGGTCAAACCATTTTTTAAATGGTCATTTCACAAGAGTGCAAACATGATATACCCCAGGTCTGGAAATAAGACATCATAAAAGGCAAAACCATTTCATTTTAGGGCACATTTGTGTACATCTCAAAGGGCACAAGTTTGAAAGACCAAAGAGAAGATTTTGTGTTACCTGGTGTATGTTTGGTTGTATTCTGTTTAAGGAAGGGCACGAAGGCCAGGGTTGGCACTTTTCACCACAGTAGGGTTGGGCAATATCGTGATAAGGGTATTTCATATTGCATTGCGATATGGACTTCTGGTAATGTATATATATATATATATATATATATATATATATATATATATATATATATATATATATATATATACATATATATACACATATATATACACATATATATACACATATATATATATATACATATATATATATATATATATATATTTTGCTAATTTGGGATTAAGGGGAAATATCGTATGAAAAAACCCGCCTATAAGGGGAAATCGTCTATAAGGGGAAAAAATCAGGTCGACTTAACGAAACTACACGCTTTTTCTATAGGAATACGTAAACGGATGGTAATGGCCTTTTCACTACATAATCTATATGCCATTACTTCAATGTTGACCAATTTACGTACACGTATCTGTTAACACGTACAATTGGTGGGCCATTGAAATAACGTTGATGTATATCTGTTTTTCAAATTCTACCAAATGGCGAAATATAATCTTATGTATTTTATTGTTTTTTTTTCGCCTTTTCGAAAGGGCGTCTAGCGCCCTCTAAAATTTTTCCCCCTACCGTGGGTTTTAGCGTTATATATATATATATATATATATATATATATATATATATATATATATATATATATAATCTAAAGTATTTAGATAAAGTATCTAAATACTTAGATAAAGTATCTAGATTATTTAGATAAAGGGGAAATATAATCTAAAGTATTTCATTGTTTTTGTTTTCGCCTTTTGTATTAGCGGATTTGACCTTTCGCCTAACAGGTCGATCTAGCGTTTTATATATATATATATATATATATATATATATATATATATATATATATATATATATATATATATATATATATATATATATATATATATATATATATATATATAATATATATATATATATATATATATATATATATATAAAACGCTAGATCGACCTGTTAGGCGAAAGGTCAAATCCGCTAATACAAAAGGCGAAAACAAAAACAATGAAATACTTTAGATTATATTTCCCCTTTTGGTTTTGAGATATATATGCACGTTATTTCAATGGCCCATAAGTCCTTAGTGTTAACGGATACATGCACGTAAGTTAGTGTGCAGCTAAGTAATTGCATAAACATTATATGGTAAATCGGACTTGCGTATAGAGTTACGCATTCCTATATAAAACAGTGTGTAAAACGTTAAGGCGAAACGGTTTTTTCGCCTGAAGGTCGAATTCTCCCAACAGTCGCGTTTTTTCATACCATATTTCGCCTAAATCCCACTTTATAGAAATATATATATATATATATATAACGCTAGATCGACCTGTTAGGCGAAAGGTCAAATCCGCTAATACAAAAGGCGAAAACAAAAACAATGAAATACTTTAGATTATATTTCCCCTTTTGGTTTTGAGATATATATGCACGTTATTTCAATGGCCCATAAGTCCTTAGTGTTAACGGATACATGCACGTAAGTTAGTGTACAGCTAAGTAATTGCATAAACATTATGTGGTAAATCGGACTTGTGTATAGAGTTACGCATTCCTATATAAAACAGTGTGTAAAACGTTAAGGCGAAACGGTTTTTTCGCCTGAAGGTCGAATTCTCCCAACAGTCGCGTTTTTTCATACCATATTTCGCCTAAATCCCAATTTATAGAAATATATATATATATATATATATATATATATATATATATATATATATATATATATAAAACGCTAGATCGACCTGTTAGGCGAAAGGTCAAATCCGCTAACACAAAAGGCGAAAACAAAAACAATGAAATACTTTAGATTATATTTCCCCTTTTGGTTTTGAGATATATATGCACGTTATTTCAATGGCCCATAAGTCCTTAGTGTTAACGGATACATGCACGTAAGTTGGTGTGCAGCTAAGTAATTGCATAAACATTATGTGGTAAATCGGACTTGCGTATAGAGTTACGCATTACTATGTAAAACAGTGTGTAAAACGTTAAGGCGAAACGGTTATTTCGCCTGAAGGTCGAATTCTCCCAACAGTCGCGTTTTTTCATACCATATTTCGCCTAAATCCCAATTTATACAAATATATATATATATATGAGTTATATATATATACATATAGTTATATACATAGTTATATATAGAGTTATATATATATATATATATATATATATATATATATATATATATATATATATATATATATATATATATATATATATATATATATATATATATATAATATATATATATATCAATATATCATATATCGCCCAACCCTACACCATAGGCAATTTTTACTGGTAAAAACTGCTGTGGTAAAAAAAGGTTCTTGCCAAAAAAATGGTAAAAACCCACAGTGTATTCTGCGTTCATGGAATAAAATGTTGTTCAAAACAACTTTTTATACTTTCTCAAACTCTGAGGGTGGAAGTTGTTTTATAGGTTCTCAGTTTGAGAACCTATAAAACAACTTTTTATACTTTCTCAAACTCTGAGGGTGGAAGTCATTTTTCTGCATCTAGATTATAATCATTTTAAGCCACAATATAAACCATGAACACTGGAATCTGGATGTGATTATTTTAGTGGTTTTGTCCACTTGCCATGTTTACCCACTTTTTGTGAGCTACTGTAATTGACTGGGAATATTTCATGCACACAAATAGGGAAGGAAACTTTGGAATCTTATTAAAGATTTATTTGCAGTTTAAAGTGGAGCTTTCCTGAGAATAAGGCCAGATTGTTAACCCCACCCTTGCATACAGTACCCTGTTCAAGGGAACCTGCAGTTGTGTAGGTCCCACACTAACTCAGTGCCTTACATTGACCTCTAGTAGTGTTGTCTTGCTATAAACTTGAACCATCCACCTTCCTTCAACATTACTATCCTTTGTACATTACAAAGAAGTCAATAAAGTGCTGGTAGATCAAAGCGTTTTTCATTTGAATACAAAGCTTTTTGTGGTTTATTAGATTTTTCAGTAGGAAAGGAAGATAAGTACCGTGCAGTCAACGAATAGTCCCTTTTTTATTTGGTAATTTTGGTTGGTTTTGCTTCCTGCTTAATTTTTTCTCAGTAGTGGACTTGAAATATATACAGAGAGACCCTCTTGATGAAACTCATTTTCTTTGAAGTTGCTGCTTACAGTATACAGTAATCATCAACATTTGTGGCATTGTAATTTGCTTCTCTGCCATACAAGTGAAACTTGTCAAGCAAAGGCTGCTCCATTGCCCTACTCAATATCTGTATAAACAGGTATGCCCCACCAAATTGGTAATTGGAATTTTCATATTTAGAATACTATTTTATTAATCCTCATTTTGTGAAACTTTGCCTTTGCTTTATCAGTCTTGAATGTTCTGATCATTTTGTAGACAACTTAAAATAAGGCTTTTCTTGTTGGAATGTAGTTGCAAGTGTGTTCCTGGTCAAACTTAACAAATTAGTGCTTGCTGTAGTACATTAGTTTTCACTCTTTATTCTAAAGATGTTTAGACAGCTTTAGTGCTCAATTTTTAAGCACAATGGAAAGTTAAATGAGTAATGCCCATTGCCCACCAACTGCGTTAACTTGTGAAACTGCTTGCGCCAGCTTGCGAAGCCAAAATAGTGCAAGTAGCGCAGCGGTGGGCAAGTGTTCTTGCGAAAGTTTGCGCAAATTTTCCTTGCAAAATTGCTTAGCAAGCTGTTGCTCTATTTTTGAACCTGCCCAAAAAAAGCACAAGGCAGGCTGCACTAAAAGTCTTTCGCAATGCATCGCAAGCAGTGAGCAGGCCCATCGCAAGCATATGCAAGGAGCGCTATGCAGCGCAAGTCGGCACAATCATTCCGGCCCAGGAAAGTACAGCGGGTATGCTAGGCATGGTCGGTCCCGTCTCCGTCTGATGCCCGTCTCCGTCTGATATTCTCAATTAGAGGCAGTGATCATTTGCCTTTTGACCATCCTTTTAGAACAGTGCACACGTGGGGCTGCAGCATTCTCCTCACAACAAAAATGGCTCCTAAGAAGGCCAGGCAGCCAAGACTTAAGCTTTATAAGGAAAAAGAACTGTCTCTAGCTGAATTGTATCAACAGCACCCTGAGTTTTATGATAAGTCGATGATGGAGTACAGTAGTCTTGAACAGAGGCCAGTCTCGAATCTTCTGTGTCCGTAATTGAATTCAACTGTGAGCTGTTTCGTGAATATTTGCACGGGTAGGCAATGGCATGCCCTGCAAATTTTATAGCGCAATTTACAGTGCAATTACTTGCAGAAAAAATTGGCGCTAAAAACCGCAAGATAACGCAGGCTTCGCAGTTGGTGAGCAATGGGCATAAAAGCAATTCACTCTACTGGTGTATTCATCATGTACAATGGGTGCAGCAAATGGACACTTTTCATTGCCAGAAATGGTTTTTTTTTTTCATTTTCTACCGGTTTTTACCTACTTACCACTGTCCACTTACAGTATTACCAGTTTTTACCGCTGTCCCAGTGAAATAAGTTTTTTTTTACCTGCAAAAACCCAACCCTGATGAAGGCCAATTAGCCTTGAAAAGTATACTATTTCAGGGTTTCCCCTGGCATTCTTTTGTAAGGCGGCCACCTCACAGACATTTGCTACAGTTGCCACCTATACTGTACTTAGCTATATATACTTATTGATAATTCTTCCTCACAGTTCATACCAAAGGTAGCAACATACAGTATTACCCCCATGGATTAATACCACCTCACACTCTCTAAAACCCATATGAAAACTTGCTATTTTGAAGGACACCAAGGCCATTGCCAAAAATAGCCCTGATACTCCTTTTTTGGACTCCTTCCCCTTTCTCAGAGGGTAGTTGATAAAGTGTTCAAATGATATTTTGGCATCAGATTGGTTAACCTGAAAAAGTTTCTTAAAAATCAGGCCTGAATAGTAGTTTTGTATAGCAATGGTACCAGTAGCCTGCTGAAATTTTACAGCACTGTATTGTCCAACCCTAGTCTGGATCTGATCTGCTTAAAATTACAAAGCAGCTTTTATCTCCAGCACAGCATTAGAAAGAGATCAGAGTAAAAACAACAGGTCCTCCTTCTTGTTCATGGCATTTGGTAGTCATGGAAATAGCACAGAACTTCATGTTACCGAGTAGTTTCATCTGCCATCCCTTAAGAGCTCTACCAGTCAGTTTCATTATTTTGAAGCTGTAGTAATGAGAGCCGAAGGGGAAATGAGATCAGCATTTTTGAACTTGAACCCAATACCAGGCCACCACCATATTTGTAATGTAAATTAACAGTGGGAACCATTTGAAACTTGAGTTTTCAGAGTGATCGATCATGCATAACAACGAACTGTAACTCCCCTAAGGATTTTTTATTGGTGTTGATTTTTTGGGCCATTTTAGTTGGACAGTCTGTAAAGTATATGTATCAGCCTCAGGTCAGAAACAAGATGACAATACTGAAGTACCAATATAAATTGTGACAGGTTATACAGGGCATTGGACAGTAAAATATGCTGCTCTAAAGTAACTCAAGTACACTGTCATTATGAGTATTTAACTTCTTGAAGTGCACACACGTATCATGTCCACTGTCCACAGTGAATTCTGCTATGTTTACAGTACAGGCATTTTGTGGTCTTTACAAAGGTACTTGCCAACTGATAGGAATGTAATATGCAATGGAAGCAGTTCGTAGAAGGAGTCGTGTACCATACCCAAGGACTCGATTCCTTCTCTGTTGACTCACCTAGCCGATAAAGTTACTGTGAATTAGGAGGGGCACAGGCAAATTTATTGATTGATTAGGAGTCTTGGTCATGTAAGTTCACAATTTTATAGACTGGAGTTTAGGAATTAAGTACAAACAGGAAACAGCAATTGGTGGCTTCATTATTCATTATGACTTGAGCCCCACAATGGCAAGACAACTGTATTTTGAAATATATCAGTGGTGACTTAACAAAAGATTTAATTGTGAAAAGAAGCCAAGGAATTTAAAGTCATGAGCGTATCAAGAAACAGTACCTTTGAATTGAACTGGTTAGCTTTGTCATATTTAACCTACGTACCAGGTGTGGGCAATGCAATCATACTGTTGAATTTCAGCACCTGTACTGTTTGTTAGACAGAACAAAGTTTAGTACCAGCTCTCAGTTGTGAGCCAAGTATGAACTAACTTGATTGCAAGGAAATTTGGTAGGCCAAAGTATCTGTCTGATAGTACATTTCAGTACAGTCTTCACTGATCTGGACATCATAAATGTAACAATACATTGAACATATATGCTTACAAAATAGGAGTCTTTCCAACACAAAAATGGAATTGCGCTAACTTCATTTCAAGTTCACAGGTGTGCAATATTTTATCATTCTTGACACATCGTAATAGAGAAAAGTAAGCATATAAAATTGTCTAGATTCTCTTTGTTTGGGAAAAAAAAGAAAAACAAATTTATGAAATGAAATTGTGGTAATTTCCTCAAGTAATAATGCACTTGAAGTGTACCTAAAGTCTAGAACTGCAGTCACCCAAAAACAGTCACAGTCACCTTAAAACAGTAAGACAGTGATCACATTTTGGCACAAGGTGCAAAAGCTTCCACAAACCAAAGAAAAAGATTATAATTTGAGTACAAGAGTGATAGACATCACAAATTTTTGCATAATCTACCACTTTCAATTGAGTGAATAGGATTCAACATTGTATATCTCAGCCCAGGTGAATGTCCTGTGAAGATGGGAGTTGGACCATTTAGATTCATGTTTCAAGCTTTGTAACATATATTTTTGAAATTTTATACTTTTGGTACACTTCAAATGCTTTTGGTGTGGTATTCCTAGTACTATGAGTATACCTACCAGCCAACCCTAATCTGCACACAGTTTGAAGAAAGTTAATTTCTCTGTGTAATCCCCTTTCAAGTATATGTGCACATTTTAGTGTAGAAGGTTAGTCCACAGTAAGTACACTAACATTCAGATTGTGCCAATCCTCACAAGTGGACGGTATTTTCCTTCCAAGGTTTTCACACCATTGCTGTCTTACAAACAATTACAGTACCATCCACCAGTCCCTCTCAAATACCTGTCAATTATATAGTATATACAGTAGGCCTACTATGTGGAGGACATTGAGAAAAGGGGAATGCCTTGATTGAAAAGTAAAGTGTGCGACTTAAAAGCTAGATGAATTCATCCGTTTAAAACCCAGTATCTGTACATTTTAGATTGCATTTGGTAGATGTGGTGGCTGTTCCATGAAGGAGGGGAGGAGGAAAGTTTACATTTGGGGGAGGCTCTTCAATAGATCTGTCATCGCAGTACTTAGTGAGTACCATGTGTATCACAAATCAGCTGTGGACATAAAAATTGAGTGTTTGAAGGGTTTTAGGGTCCGGAAGATTGAATGCTGAATACAGAGCTTTGGTCCCCCTTGCAAAATGTTGTCTTAAGGTCCAATAGCCTGCAGTCTATTAAGGGAAGGTCTGCTGCTAGTCTGCTGTAGATAGTTCTGTAGACACTTGATGTTTAGTACAGTACAAGTTTGTACTTTTGTCTTAGTGAACCTTTGATGTACAACGTAACTTAATGTTCAGTCTAGTGTTACCAACAACTTAATGCTTAATTCCCTTTAAGTACAATATAATATATATTGTGTTAATGCAACTTCTGTTCTGGATTTACAGCTACAGTAACTTCACACTTGATTTTAAGTAAATGTCTTCCATTATGACATTATTGTATGTCAACTTGGGTCTGTTGTGAGTGCTGTCACTTTACTTGACACTGTGTACATTTAATGACCTTTGGTTGGGTGTAAAAAGACACACAAAGCTCACCATGTTTATCTGTATAGCAAGTCTGCATTGCATTGTAAAGTGATTTATGTAGAGATAAGATTCAAACAATCGTTTTGTGCTGTTATCTTTTTTTTTGTAGAGAGATGCCATGTTGCCAAGCATTGTGTAGGGAATTACAACACATTGACCCTTTCTCTCCATTACAACTTGTGTACTGTATACATGTATGGCAGTATGAAACATTTGAAAGATGTATTGGAAATGGGGTAGTGGATCAAGGGGATGGATTACAGTAGAATCAAAATTTTCAGTGTTGCTTAGGTATGTGTTGATAGATGTCCATAAAGTTTTGCATTATAGAAAATTGGATAAATCTAGCATTTGCATTTGATACAGATAATGTTGTTTTATACATTGTAATTGGGGGTGGGGGTGAGAGAATTATTTGCAAACAGTGCTGGAAAAGAACTTTTGTTTCAGCACAAAACCTAATGGGATACAGCTTAATTTGTCTTTTTTGCATGAAGAGCTCTTTTTTTTTCACTTTGACAGTATTGTACTGTCCAGCATTTTAACACCCAGTCTGCTCATGACGATGAGTGGTTGCTTCATAGAGAAAGTTTTAGGGTAAATAAAACTGATGTGAAACATTTCTTGAAATGTTGAAGATTTGAAATATGAAGAAGTTGGGATGAATACATTCAAATGGTTAAAACTTTGGTTTATGACTAAAATTATAGGCCCTATAGTTATGTTTTCTGTCAATACTGTAAGATGTCATAGAGAACTTGTACAGTAGCAAGTATGTATGTAATGTTTTTTTGGGGGGAGGGGTGGGGGGTGAGCATGGATGGAAACATTGGTTGGATGTTTTTGTCAAAATTAAGCTCATTAGATGTGAATATTATTTTGAAAGTAATTTGTGTGAATGGCTGTCCTAATTCTGGGAAACTAGGGTATTTTCAACCAAAATAAAACTATTTTTGTACCAGACAAATTCATTGTTGTTCTGTAGGATAATGCAGTTTTAATGGTGGAGATCTATTTTAGGAGGATGTTTTTCAGACCTAGGGCTCACAATTAATTCTCCAGCTGTTATTGTATTCTATGTACAGTAGAAGAACATTAAATCACCAAACCTGAAACTGAAACTGTCTCATCAGCCTCACCACTGCTTGTTGGTGCAAAGTTTGCCAGTTTAAAGGAAGTCAGTCACCCAAAAACCCTCAGCTAAAATCTCAACAAATCTCTGTTTCCCTCACAAATACATGCAGTGCTGTTTCTTAGTAAAAATATTGAATATCAAAGGTGAATCAAGAACTAAATTCTGCATGTATTTAACAATTCACAAAAATACTGTCATAGGATGAAGAAGAGCCATTCATGATTCAGGATACCGGGGTATACTAATATGAAATTTGGGTGTCTGCATTCCCTTTAACATTCCATTTGACAGCCATATGGTTATGGTATCCAGTACATCTCTCAATGAAGAGTATACTGACACAGAATCATCATTAGGCCTGGGTGACTCCAATATTTTTGGAGTCAGGTACTGTACTGTACCTGCTGTTTTTAAGTCGCGACTCTGAAGGAGTCACTACTATTGTAATAGTGTGTAACTGATGCAGAAACATATCTAAGCAGCTGTACACTTAGGTGAACTCAGGGTTTAACCGTGGACTACTAGCCTACCAGTGTTAATAATACACCAGTAGGCTTATGTATAATGAACTACAGGCTTCTCAGCAGCTGGATTGGTGCTCATATCTCACAGTGTTGAAGAACTGAAGTGGCCAACTAAAGAAGAACACAGAAACTAGCTAATGAATAAAGGAAGAGGTCAAGAGAGCTGCAGTAGTGGTGTTTACTAGTTTTCTGTTTATTTTTGATAGTAATTAAATCACACACATATGTAAACTTCAGAATATGACTTTTGCATATATTCTGTCATGATGAAAGTTGCCTAGGAGTCACCATTGCAAAGAGAGTGGGTACCACGTACCCCTACTTGATGCTGGGCCAAGAGTTGTGGCTCTGAAGCAGTGTTTGGTATATTGACCTGACCAAGCCAAATCAGCATGAGTAATGTTGTCCTTTCAGACACTAAAGTAGTTTTATGTTTTTTATATACAGTATAGGACTAAGCATTAGAATGTACAAGTGTACGAGTTGAACAAGCTGGTATTTTCATTTTTTTTTTTGTCTTGGTCTATTTTATTTATCCAATTATGAACATTATTCAGAAAAGCATACTTAGAAGGGAAATGTTGCTGCATTTTGTTTCTGCCTTTGGGTCAGTATGAGCAAAGTTTAATATGATTTGACAAAAAAAAGAAAATACTTTCAAATGATACTCTCAGGAAAATTTAGTCATTCATGATACATTTTTACTGCAACAATATAAACAACAGTAAGAGGGCCTAGAAAGAAGTAGAACTGTACTGCCCTTAGTGTTACTGCATATTTGCTTAAGGAGCTTGCTGTAGGGGCATGGAAGGTAAGGGGGATAGGGGTCGGGGAGGAGGCAATGCACATGTGTCCGTTCATCAAATATTAAAATGAAATCAGAGATTATTATGACATCATACAAATCTTTCTTTAGTTAGATAATATTAGTCATTTTATCTCACAAATATATTTTTTACTGGGCACTCAAACACTGGTCATATGAATTAGTTTTATGGAAGGCATCTTGACTTTAAATCCCCCCCCCCCCCTCTTACTGTTGCATGTAATGTATTTGTAGTAACTTCTTCCATCAAATTCAACATCATAGACCTGTTGTCACCATCCTTGCTGTAATTATACCTCAGATCATACTCATGCTTTATTGCTCTTCAGCTAAAACACAGTGTCAGTGTATAATTGGGTTTGGTGTTTGATTTGAACAGTTCAATTCCAGGATTGATTCATCAAAAAGCCTTGAGCCAGGGAGAGTGACTGTTTTTTTAATAAATTTCTAACTTCACCAAACAACTGGTGGAAGCCTGTTGATGAAGATGGATTGATTTTTCAGACCAGCAGACATTATACACTTTGAATTCATCAGAGTTCAAATTTGTGACGATGGAAGTACAGTGCTATACAGCATACTGGTACACCTAAAGAATACGGGTGCAATTAGCTGCCAATTGTGATGGTTCAAGCTGTTACAATATTGTGTTTCACTGATTCTTAGTAGTTTAAAACAGTAACTGTAATAAACATGTATTATTTAATAAAATCTTACAAGTAGACCTGTGTTGTAAATTTATGCTTTATCACTTGACCTTCAATACTGTACAGTAAGTTTTAATTTTGATCGTATTATTTACTGATTTATCTGTACTGTAGTTGTAGCATCATACACATGGATAATATGCAGTTGAAAAAAGTCTGCACAACATTTCTACAGTATCTGTGTGCCCCTCTGCCATTAATTACCCTGTGTTGGACCATATATAGCATACACAGTTCATGCCGTATTTTTATGCTGAAACGTATTATTTTAAAAGATTGTGCCTTTACACTGTACATGGCTACGTTTATGCCCCAAGATCATTTTATACATGTATACACTATACAGACCACTTTGATTTCTTGGCAGTTTGTGATTTATGTGCCCAAAGATTTCACTTTAATTGTATTATAGGTCTACAGCTCTGTGAACTTGTGAAACTGTCATCCTTAAAGGGGAAATGCAGTCACCCCAACTTGAAGAAGTGTAGTAGACTGTCCTGTTTCATGATTGGCTCTTGAGAGTCATGTGACAATATTTTTTCTCCTAAAATGTGAAATTTACTAGAAGTAACTGATTGGTTTACCTTGAATATGCAATACTGAAGTCCTAAAATATTATGAAACATACTTTAGAGAGAAATAAGAAGAAAATTGTGAGATTTAGCTGTTGCTTCAAAATAAGTTTGGGGCGACTGCTCTTGCCCTTTAATTGGATGTTGAAAGTTTAATGGATTATAGTTTACAGTAGTCTGATGAGGAAATTTTACCTGTTCTAGTAGGGACATTATATTGTTTACATATTACAGCTTGTAGGCTAGTTGGTCATAAAAGATTAACCTTATCAAAATTTGGGTGAAAGCACTGATTAATATTGGAGAATGTGTTTAAGTGTTGTGGTATTGTTATTATTTTTCAAGTCTAGGCCTCACAGAACCCGGGAGGGGGAGGGGGAGGGGTCAGTAGCCCTTGGATTTGAAGAAAAAAAGTTAAAAACATTTGATAAATCGATACTAGAGACATAAATTCAGCCCTACTTGTCTGAAATTACTTTTTTTACCCATAGGGTAACTAATATCCAAAGTTGCCTGATCTCATCCAGTCAGAGTGATCTCACTTTGATATTTGGTCTGAATTAGTTATTACCTACTGTATAAAACTAAATCATCCACACGAGAAACTGTGGCCAAACTTTGTGAAAATTTTCAGTGTAAAGAAATTTGCATTCAAGCTTGAGTAGCAAAGAAGCCATGAAGTTAAATATTGGTTTTAGGTGCTTCCACTGAATTGGCAAATATTTAAAAAAGAGAGGAAGTGTCAGAAATGTGTGAAACCAGATTATTGGAACTTTTGTTTTTTACTTCTGCATGCTATATGGGTACAGTACACTGTAGATGTAAATCACAGCCGTACTCCCCCCAAAAAGGTGTCACAGTGTACCATAGAAATAAAAGTAAGGGAGAATGATGTCTGCCGATCTGGACTGAAGCCATTAATTTGACTAGGCTGTACGGCAACAGAGCACCGGCGCATAATACAAATATCACATCATTGCTTTTGCCCCAAGTATTGGCAAAGAAACTACAAGTTTTCAAGTTAGGAGTATATTAAAACAAAATACTTAAAGCACCATGACTTAGGGGTAAACTGGGGTAAAAACGCCCATTTTTGAGGTTTTTGGTAAATATCTCTGTACTCCTTGCAGACTCTAGGAAACAAAAGTGTGGCTTTGTGCAATACATGTCTCCTTTATAATTTGCATATATAACATCATGGTTATGAAATTGATAAGGAGGAATTTTCCTCAGTTTTTGACACCAATTTTGGCGGGCGTTTTTACCCGCATCTCAGGGTAAAAACGCCCACCCCTATCTTTTAAAGAAAATGACTATTCCACAGGCCTATAAAAGTAAGGTAAAGTTAAGTCAAGTTATTATTTTTCTTTTGTTTTTTGATGTTATTTTGAGGAATGCAACCTCAGCTACCACCTACATCTTAAGCGCAGCTGGAGAACTATGAATATGAAGTCGTTTACAGTACCTGACACAAATGTATATGAAAGTGAAACGTTAACGTACAGCACAATGCGCATGGGCTTGTGCATTGCCTTGTCACTCTGGAGAGTCAACAGAGGCACAACTGGTTATAAAAGCTTTGGGTCCTTGCAAACTAACAGCAATGATGACTTTGTGAATCTTTTTTTTTTTTTTTTTTTTTGCATTGCATTTTCATCTGCTACAAACAAGTTTTTGGGTAGTCTTCCTCTTTGAAACCCCACTGATATGTTGTTATCGGAATGATAGACTGCAACTTGCAATGCAAAGTGAAAAGATACTCTACTGCACTTCCTCTCTGAGTCTACTGAATGTTATTATTTTGTTCTGGCGAACTGAAATGGCACTATGGGATGTATTAGATGGTCAAATGAGTTAAAACATCATGGGACAGCATCATTTGTTCAATTTATTATGTATTTATGTATAACTTCCACATAGTCTCCCACACAGTAATTAGCAGTGATGTTTTTAGATGAAATGATTCTCGAGTCCTTGGTGAAGCCACCTGAAGTGAAACTGAGGATCCTTCAGATATTAGTTTTGCCTTTTAGATGTTTCTTGGGTTGTATGTTTGTTTGCTTGTTTGTCTGTTTGTGGTGCATCTGTAGTCTCTAACTTGTACATGTATTGTACATGTGACAGCACATGTATATGCATTGCAATGAAGAGAAATTTTCCTACACACAGTCATCATAGTGCGATGTTTAGCTGTACACAAAAAGCGCTTACGGGTTACAATCTTATAGATTTAGAAACACCTGCAAATAGTTTTATGGCACTTATTAGTTTTCATCACATTGACTGCCAAAAATGTAATTCATTTATTATCAGTATCTTCAGTAAAACAAAGGAGGGGGGGGGGGTTAAATGATGATTGAAGAAAGTCAGTTACATTTAAAAAGAAATTGCCAAATTGTAATGAACTTGAATCTAAATAATACCTGGAGAACATTAAGTAAGAATTAAAATGTCAAATCTATGTAGTTGGTCTCTAATAGCTAATACTAATAAGTAATAATAGCTGTAGGAAGGTCTATTATTGTGGTGGTTGAAGAAAAATGAGGATTTATTTATAGCTTCATGTGAAGGATGTTGCTGGGCATTTTTACCCCATGGCAGTTGATTTTGTCTGGGGTAAAAACGCCCATGTAAATCTCGGGTGCTAAGCATATATAAAAATAGATGTTTAAATACTGATTAAGCATACTGCTGTAAGTAACCCTTTTTAACATAAATCAACTAAAAAATGATAAAAAATAAACATCATTTACATATGGGGTAAATACGAACTAATGACGGCTAAACCCGTGACGGGAATTTTTCAAAACTTTTTTCGTCATATTTTTGTCAACAGTTCCTCAATACCCCTGAAATATGTTAACAAAATTTTTTCTTCTATAATTACTATATATCAGCATTGTTCTCAATATAAATATGTTCCATTCTATCACACATCATGTAATTTTTTACTGGCAGAGCAAAAAAGTTTTCCGGGCGTTTTTACCCCATGGGCGTTTTTACCCCAGTTTACCCTATTTCTGTTGTGAAAACTACTCATAATCTTTCGAAAAATGGAAATAAGCTATAGCTTCTGCAGCAGAATGCACACTGTAGGTACGGAGACACACCAATCAACTGGTCTTTTGCCGTACAACGAAAGCGTCCTCACAATTTTCGTGGCTTCACCGGTTAAAGATGCATGGATGCATTGTGTTAGCATTCTCCCTTACTTTTATTTCTATGCAGTGTGCAGTATGAGGTACTGTGATGTGGTGTGTTTAGTAGGTATAGTAGGGGAAACTCCGAATATTTTTGGAATGGAGTACTGTCATCTATAAAAGGTTGTGAGTTGTGTGGTACGTCCTACAGTATTTGATGTCATAACTGGCACCCAGACACTTTTATACCCCAGCAGTCGTTTAGTGTTGATACTAGCTTTAAATATGAGCATTAATATACAAGACAATATTCATTACAGGCTTAATTTTCAGTTTGGCTTAGATGGAAGATTGGTAATGTTGAAAAGTCATGCGGTTAACTGAAGAGAAATACTGTAAACAGTGTACAGTATTTATAGTGAATGAATAAAGAAACAGACTACAGGTGTAGTTAGTAGCCAGTGTTGGCCCCTTCACAATACTTCATTAAAATCTGCATCTAGAAGAAAATACAAATTGTGCAAACCTCAGAATATTAGTTTTGTGAGGTTTTGACATAATGGAAAATAACTGCTACAGAAGGAGTTCTGACTGTAAGGAAACTGGAGTTCTTATTTGACTGGCAGCCAGAAGTCCCAAAGGTCTACATAAAGTCAGACTGTAAAGTGGGGATAATTGAGACAATTTCAGTTTATTTTATGTAGCACAAAACTTGGAGGCGTAACCTGGGTCAGTTTTACTTATGATTTAAGGGTTTTTCCCAGGAATGTGTTGGACAGTTTCTTTAATTCTTTTTTAACTTTGACACGTATTTTTTTTATTTACTTTAACCATCTCAAGTTACACAGGGGTTGGGAATGCTTACTGACACATGACTCCAATTCATGGAGTGGGAAAATATGTTTCTAGCTGTCTCTAACATAGCTTAAAAGACTAGTTGAAAGACTAAGCCAGAAAAGGATGGATGTTTGAAACATAATCTCCCCATCTTTTTCTGTGTCCTCAAGTGGGGATACTTGAGATAGTTCAGAAGTGTTTTTTTAATGATTACACTAAAAATGTAGCTTTAATCTGGGTCATTGCTACATGTGATTCAGGGGCTTGACGTATGTCTATGTTGGGCAGTGTATTTTGTTCGTTTGAATTTATTTTTTTATTTACTTAAAAAGGGTCTCAAGTTACCTAGACATGCTGGATTTTTCAAATAGGTGCTACCACAAAATTCATTGAAATAAATTACAATTGTCCCATCACTTAATAGAGATACCTTTAATACAGTGTCTACCTGTAAAGGCACCAGTCAAGTAGCTGCCTACTTGTTTAAGCTGCGATTAGAGTGTTTCAATAGTTACTTCTGCACGTAATTAACAAAGGTTAGTTAAAAATGCCTCTAATGGAGATATGGGTAGCTCCACAATTTGATATGCATTTATTGAACAATTCTTGTACAAAAATACAGTATAAACAATATCAACTACTGTTAGTAAAACACAAAGACTGAAATTAGGGTAATTTTGCTAATGAATCTTCTTGTCTCAAATTACCCAGGCGTCTCAAGTATCCCCGCTTTATGGTACTGTATGTAAACTTGTCTATAAAGCTTACTGTGCATGTACTAGCTGTGTAGTAAGTTGCTAATCCCTTGTCTTGAAAGATCGCTTTTATAAAGTTGGGCTGAACCACCTAGAAATGACTTCAGAAGGGCTACAGTTAGATGAAATTTAACGACACACCAACACAAATTTGTTATATAGTGTCAAGCAAAGTTTAAATACAGTGCAAGTCCTTCCCTTTAGTCGCCTCTTACGACAGGCAGGAAATACCGTGGGCATATTCTACAACCCCCAATCACAGAGGGCCTCAGAAGGGGTACAGTACTTACAGTATTTGTGGTACTGGGGCTCTGAGACTGGAGAGAGGGAGGATGGGGAAATCAGATTGTGGACTTGTCAGGGCTGAAATTTAATACTTGTCCTATCGTCAGAGATTAGTAAAAATTGCACCTGACAACCAATTTCTGTCTTTGAGCTTGTCCGATGGACAAGTAAATTCTGTGTGGAAGTGAATAGTTAAAAAAATTTCCTTAAAAAGTGGTATTGAGACAATGGCATGGACTGTCATCAATCATTGAAACAAAAATAAAAAGTCACTGGAAATCACATCCTGTAGAATTTTAAAACAAACGTTTGTTTACTATGGCAGTGACATGAAATACAATAATTCATCCTTTGTTTGTCATTTTCATTCAAACAACCAAAAAAATATTTTGTACAACCAAGATTTGGCTTCAAGGTTGTTTAATGGACAACCTGAAAATTTTCTTAAAGGTCAGGCCTGCTTGCTTTGGGTATCTGGTGGTCTGGTTAGGGTCTTGTCATAATTGGGGTATAACTGTTGGTGCTCTTGTCTTTGGCATGACTGTTTGATAGAGGTTTAGAGCTATAATTAGGTCCCCCTCCCCTTAAAGCCCTTGAGAAAGTTAAAAGAGGGGGACTACTCTTTGATAATTTCAGAATCTATATTTCTGTTCACCAGTAGCATATCAGTTATGCACAAGTTTTAAATAACACTTGGTAAGTAGAGATTGAGGAGGGTGGAAGTGAGGATGGCAAGAGATCTCACTGGGAATTTTTTTCAGTTTGGCCCCCTCCCCCCTTCCTTTAGCACCACCACTATGCAGTAGTGAGGGATTTCTTCAGTGCCTTGATCACTTACTGCTTGCACCAAGCACATTACATGGGTAGTACTTAGTACCATACAGTGCCTGGACCATAGATCAAATCACATGGACCTGTATACCTACAATGTACTATGGTGCAGTATACAGTAGTATATGGGTACATACAGTACCTCAGTAGTAAACAACACAGACAATACTGTATAGTATGCATGCAATTATCTGTCCTTTTGTTACCCCACAATGAAGTATACCAGTCTGAATACACTTTAAGGCTAAATATTCTCCTCAAAGTCTGTAAGTGATTTGAAATGGAGAAGTAGTGATTTCAGCTTGACTTCTTTTCAATAGTTTGTGTATCTAGTCCAGAATAGAGGACCTATTATCGTGGCCACTGTTTGGGATGAGTTCTCATTAAAGGGTAGTGTATACCAATAGCTAAACCTGACCCTGTAGAAATATTAATTGGTTACCTACAGAATAGTTGGCAGTCTTGTTTAAAAAATACTTTTTCCAAATGTGTTAAAGCATGGATGCATCAATCTTGATCATGCTTGATGCATTTTAAGAAACAGTTCTGTTGCTTATAATGTACAGTATCGTGGGTCTATTCTTTAAGTTTAGTAGAGAACACGCCCAATGCTTGTCGTATCTCACATAGTATATCTTGTGCCTCCACTGCAGTTTGAAGTGACACAAGTATCATATACTTGTTAAAGTAAACTTTTTTTTATTTGCTTTCAGCAAATATAAATTTGTTTTGTGATAAGTTTTATATCTCTAAGGATGGTCAATGGCAGACTTGTTTGCTCAAAGTGATGGTAATACAGTGACAGTCATAAAGCCTATGCAGTACATATTGCAATCATCATTTAAGAGGTCGAAACGTAAGGTAATCACCAGATACTGTGCGTTAGCTAAGGGATGTAAGATTATATAGGCGTCTTTCACAGTAAAGTACTCGGTAGACTGTAGTACAAGCCTTTCTTCAAATTGCCGATGGTGGTACGTACAGTACAAGCCTTTCTTCAAATTTCATAAAATTTTTTTCTCATTTGAAGATCGTGATACAATTTATAAAGCTACAGTTCTACTTGTGTTTACATACTAGGGTATCAATGCTGTGTGTGTACGGTAGTAGGCTTGGGCACGTTACCCGACTTGAACATTCATGACTCCTTGCCAAGAGGAAAGTAGCTGCACTTCCTTTCCTTGGAGTCTCAACTCCCAAAGACGTTTTAGTTTTGTCACAAACATGCCCTGAAATCCATTTAATTGTATTTAATTAGTAAAAGATCTATATTTGTGTTTTTTTCAAGTTTTAATGAAGTATTGTGGTTAAACTAGATCTTAATTGTTAAAAATAGTTAAATTCTTCCTCTGACTATTAATGAGTTTTCCCTTCTGTTGACTGTTACTGTACATTTTGGTCATTTCCCAGACATGGGCAATTCATGAATCACCTCAGCTTTTGAAAAGGCTGTAGTGTGGACTAGAATTGTGTAGTTGTGTTTCATACATGGTAGTGTAATGACATTGTTACAATTGAGTCTGGACTCCATTCTATGTCCCAAATTTAAAGACCTGGGGTACTCAACTCCAAGAAGATAAGTTGCCCAAGCCCAGTGTGCAGATCCATTTCTTTTTACATTGCATGGGGAGAAGCGTAAGGGCAAACAACTTCAAGGAGGTTTATCTATGTTGTGTGGTCCCCAACAGGCTGGGGCAGCCATGTAGGAGGGGGTATTGGGAATGAAAATTATTGAGATAGGAAAGGGACATTTCAACATAGCTTCTAGTTGAATGATGGAAGAGATCGGTCCCTTGAGATCCATGCAAGGAGTATGTGAACAGATCATTCATGACAAAGGGAATACCGTATTGTGTAGCAAATCAGATATGATGAGAAATTTGGGTTATTTTAAAATAAAAAATTAAGGTCTTGAGCATAAAAATTTAAAGGTGCATCACTGTTCAATAGGTGTATGCACCTACTGTGTGCAGCTAGTTATATTATATTGTTCAAAATAACTCTCTGCCCCCTTCCCTACTTTTATAACGAAAAGAAATCACAGAATTACTAATTTTGTAATGTATTTCAAAGTCTTCTGCCAGAGACATAACAGTTGTAACTTTGGACAGTATTTTTTTGGTTGTAAATCATTTATTTCTATTAAATCCATTTAGGGGCATATTTCTGGTTCTTAAGCTGCTGCACTTCCATCTTTCATACTTAAAGCTACTAATTACATTCAGTCTGTGTTGCTACATACATACATCACTCAAGACTGTAATATTGCAATTTGGTTACATCATGTAATGCATTTGATATAGGCCAGTAATTGTACTGGATATTTTCTCAAGGGAAAGTCATATTTTTTTCGCTAGAGAAAAAAATCTGTGCTACTGTGTGGAAGAAAACTGCCAGTGTTTGCTTTTTTGGGGAATGGGGGGGGGGGGAGGCAGAATTTCCTAAGTAAGAACAAGGTCAAATGGCTTTTGGGTAGCAATTTACTAATGCTGCCAGAAAGACACTCCTAAGTGTGTTTGATACAAGGCTTAATTTGCAGTAATTACTTTCTTTTACTAATTAAGATATAATGCCCTTATGCACATGTATGTTGTTACCATCTTTGGTGTTTGGTTATTAGTTTTGAGGTACTTCATAGCAAATTGGAGGGGCATGTATGGCTGGTGTTGCTTTCAGTGACTTTGGTACCTGATGTAATTTTTCAAGCCATGTTTATTGCATTCATACTGAATACAAAGTTGTGTTCATGGCTGTGCATGCCCAAAGGTGGTTCCAGTACCTTAAGCTGTGTGTGAAGTATATCAATGGCTGTCTGGATGTGGTTCTGTTCTGTTTTCATAGTGTCTCTGATCCTCACCTTCAAAAGTCATATTTAGAACAGCTTGGTTGTCAAATCATATCAGATATTAAGCTGCCGAATTTTACTACAGTAGCTACTGCTTTCCTCAAAGACCCAAAGAGTATTAAATCTTGTAACTTTTAACCTCTGGGGCTTGACTGATATTATCTGCACTGTACTTGTCATATTCTTTTTCTGAATGTAGCCTGTAGGTTAAAAGACTTTGTCACTGAAGAATTCACCTGTAGGCATTATAACTGAAAATTTTAAGTAAGTTACAGTTCCCCTATGATAGCTACTGTATATATGCATGCCTGTCATGGTACTGTTACACTGCTATGTGAGCTGTGCATTTCTGTACATACAAATGTATATCCTGAGGGAGTTGCTACAGCATCAGTACCTTTTCAAAATGCAAGCAATTAAGGCGAGTGTTTTCTGAACTTAGGGTGTACAGTGTGTTACAAACTTGTCATATAATACTACAGGGTAAGCACCAAATATCAGCCTTGCAAGTGCTTCCATACGCAAATCAAAGTTTGATGTTTTCTACAAATTAGATCGCCCTGAAAATTTTGTTAATCGAATTGTTTTATGTTTTGTCAGTGTGTACAGTATGGTGCTACAGTGTAGGCTTCTACTGTAACCTGCCTTTCTAAAATGGTACATGAACTTATATTCACTTATTTATGTATGACTAAATTTAATTTTCATATTTATGCAGGTTTAAGTAGTGCTTTAATATTTCTTTCATCATCAAAACAGGATGATTGAGATGTATAGGTTGGCTGCATGGATGTGAAAAAGTGCCCTACTTAAGTAGTCTGTCGATTGCAATTTTTCAAGCTGTTTTCAGCACTAAAGTTGCCCTTTCATGGTGACGAACTCAGGCCATCATCGATTACTTTTCTTGTCCTCTTGATGGTCCTGCATCAAAGTTCTTGCAAATGTCCTTTCCAATGAAATTTCCTTGACAGTGGGAGCATGATATCAATCCAAAGTGGTGTAGTGTTTGAATGTTTTTCATGTGAGACCTCATTGTTTTGTGCTAAAAGTAATTTCACAGGGAACTTTATGTTTGGATTTTATTGTTAACGGTAGTTTCCATGCCATCCTGTGGAATTCAATAAGGCACTGTTTTTCAGTGGTACTGTATAGCCAGGGCCAGGGGTTCTCAAGTGCTTTGGACAACAGACCACATTTACAGTACTTGCAGTTAACTAAATTTTACTCTAGTTAGTAATAATTGTTGTAGCTAGAGTTCCCTCAGATTCTTGGCTGCAATGAGTGCACATTTTGCTGCCCATGTACAGTACTTTGCTGGTTGTGGGCTGCGATTGGCAGACTCTATGCCACATCAAATCATAGGGCCAAGGCCTACTGCTATGCAGACAGATCACTTTATATGGCTGCACTGTTCTTAAATTTGGGACTCTTTTAGACTTAACATACATGTTTATTCTGAACCTTTTTACCCAAAGGATCCATCCCTCTCCATGAAAAATTTCACAGTCAGTGAATGAAACTACCCAACATAACCACTTTCACTGGTGGACTGGTTTGGTGGATCCACTTTTACCATTGCATAATGTAATTGGTACAGATCGTTATGGTTCACTTTAAACAGTAGGGGTAGGCCTATATGTCAACTATACAGGTAGTAGCAAAGGGGGAAAATTGGGATAGTGTGTGGATTGGGGTGCATGCTGCATTGGGACGGACAATTGAGCCCAACCACTACATCACCATTCCCTGGCTAGTGCCCAAGAATCCTGCAAGACACACATTTTCTGTAGCATGCAGGTGCATTGTATACAGTACAGTGTAGGTAGAGAGAAGGAAATGTCATCAGCTAAAGAATATGGGCAAGGATGGTACCATCACTATTAGGGAAACCACCTCATTCTAAAGCCACACTCAGTCAGTGTATTGAACTGCCTGTTACCACAACTTTGTCTGCAGTATTGTATGGAGAATTGGGGTCAAGGTGTAGGGTCAAATCTATTGTTGGTGTGGTACATGTATGTGCCATGGGGAACCATATAATGAATTAGACATCCCTTTGTAGTCTGTTTTTCCAAGTAACCTGTGTTTAAATATTGCAATGAAAAATGTATTTTATGTCTAGGCCTACTGAGTTTGTATTTGAGCCAGTGGGATCACAACTACTATGATTTATGGTGTTATGGTATGTAAGTCAATGAGTTGTACTGTACTGTAGGTACAGTACAACTCATGGGCTGTAGTGTATGCCTTTAGTACATCACTGCATGCTGTACAACTATAGTATCCTCCATATATTGATGATAGTGTTGCATGTATTTATATGGTAGTGCATGTATACATACAAATAATGTACAAAGCTGGTAAAGATTCTTATTTGATTAAAGGAAAGGGTGTGGTTGTCATGAATGATTTTTCAGTATATGTCTGTAATAACTGTGAAGAATGATTAACCAGTAACATTGCTTGAACAATATGCTGTACATGTACTGTACAGTAGGTTTGAACAACATATACTGTTAAACTGTATTTACTAAATACTAATATTAATATTTTCAAATAATATTGGTAGTGTACAGTTACCTTGGAATTTAGATTTTTGGAAGGGGTTGGTGATGGGCATATGATCGGGTTTACATTAAAATTTATTTTATTTTTTTGATATTAAAGGGAAACTTTAAATATGAGTGCCATATAGTAAAAGTTGCATGAATTCAGTTTAGTATGAGTGTTATGCATCAGTCAAGGACAGATCTACAGCATGAGCAGATGAAGACTTAATCACAGTTTCACCTTGCAGGTACTTGGAGTAAGCAGCAGTTATATCTTAGGCTTAGCCCTTCTTCAATGAACACTGTGATGTTATATTATTCTATAACTTTAAAACCAATTTTTTGGCTCCATTGTATAGTCCGGTGCTTTCATAGTGTAAATGTATGAGAAGCATGCAAAGTTTACAAAGTTAAGTTAAATTCACTTTTGCTAAGGGTAAATTTACTCATATTCCATACAATGTCAAGGTCAGAATAATAGATGGGAATGCAAAGAAAACAAAAGCATTTCTCAGTGTTGTGAGATATCACTCCTGCTTTCTTCCTGTTCACTTTGGGTAACAAGTTAGAAACCTTATTATTTTCTTGAGAACTACTCATATGAACTGAATGGAAATATCACCAGAATTCTTAGATGTACAGTCAGTTTGATTTTTTCTGTCAAAAAGTGAAAGTTTGCTTTAATATATGCTCAACTGTTCCTTTAAGCAATGTAAGGTGACATGGCTTTTAATTGTATAACTTCAGATACTCATACAGGCCTAATTATTCTGTAAGGTTCCCCCAGCATGGGTTGAAAGTTTATTTTCACTTTCCAGGCCTGCAGATTTGTGAAAGTTTGTAAAGAATGACAAAATTAGTCATGAAAAAGTCATGGAATTTTGAGCAAACTTTGAAATAAGTGTATCATACGTAATTTTAGCTCTGATTCTTTGTATTCTCTGTATCATAAAGATGAATTATACTGTAAGATGGGGTTACATAACTTTGGTCATGAAAAGATGAAATTTTATTGTCCTTAAAGGCCCTACAATCTGGCCCCAGACAGTGAAAATTCTCCTCACTATGTCTTCTCGATCCTAGCCCCTACAGTTTAAACTAAAGAGTTGTAAATACTATGTTCTGCATGTAGGTACAGTATGCTGTAATCTTGAGCAAATTCAAGTATGAGAAGTGACTAATTATTTACTCAGCAACCTGACGTTATGTTTAATTTCATTTTACTGTGCTAGCAAACAGATTGAATATAAATAGAATTGATACCTTAGGGGAGGTGTTTTATCTACTAGATATCACTAAAGAATGTGAGGTGATTACAGCCTGTGGGCTTTATAACCATCCACAGTTATATCAAGATTTTATTTACTGATAAGAAAGTTTTCTGACATAATTGCTACTTATTTGGAAGATTGAGTTCTAAGTTCAGTGCAAGAATTTCACAATAATTTTCTTAATATACAGTATTACCAAGCTCCCCCCCCCCCTTCTTTGAAATTATGGTGAATATCACCTCCTCCCAAAGAAGTTTTTAAGAGCTATGCCATATCTGTTACAAGATACTGTCACTACTGCCCTGGGGCTAAATTTTACAAGATGAGACTATACATGTACAGTATTAATTGTGTACAGTGTTCAAAGGTCCTTTTAAGAAGGTGTTTGCTGTTTTTACTTGTGGTGTGTTTTAATTTGCTAACACTGCTGCAGCAGTAGTACTAAGTAACTATCTTAAAGGTGGTGATGGATTAATGAGGTTAAGCACAAACAAGGCACAGATCTTAAAGGTCGTGTGACATGCCACCAAAAAGAGCTGTTTCACTTGTCAGTTAAAGAATTAAGTCCTCCAATCAAAGATCCGTTGGAATTATTTCAATATCTTTTACCGTTCTCAAAAAATACGTCTTCAAAGTTTGATGGTTTCTGAAGAAACTAATTGCCTATATGCAAAAATAATGATGTGGAGTGTTGCACAGTGTTATGATTTCTTTTGTTAACCCTAAATAAATTATCTCTTAATTACTGATCATACAGATTACAGTTTGGTGAGTGATATCAATATTTTTCAAGGAAAAAAATAACTTTTGTAATAAATCCCTCAGGAAATAACGATGCTACCAGTTTTCTTGAAATTAAGGTTGCAAAAACAAAGGCTAACATGTGCCATATATGGTATGTCCCTCTTTCGATGTCACATATTTTCATATTTAGCTCATGTTTATTCATGACACAAGTGTGAAATAGAAAGTTCGCTGTAAAATGGTCAATATTTGATGGATTTTAATGGAAATTGCAGCTATTTTCTGGATTTTTAATGCTTTTTACATCAAATATTCAACTATATTATTTTCATGTCACATGACCTTTAAGCTGCTGCACACTGAGAATCAGCTCTGCAAAATGCTTAGAGAGCAACTGTTCAACTATAGTTTCTTATGGTGTGGAAGCAAGATCTTGTCAGATTTTTGCCTGTCATGCTGGTTGACTAAACATGAACATATATGTGTTTGATGTTTTTTGACAAATTTATGGAACATGCATGCAATTTCCCATTGTGTGCCAGACCTTAGTTCTTGACTTATGTTTAAATACCATTGTGTGCCAGACCTTAGTTCTTGACTTATGTTTAAATACTACCGCACACAGAGAGAAAATGAAGCAAAATGATCTACAGTATATATAGTATGTCATATTGACTCAGTTAACTGTAATTTGTCTTACAAGGCTTAAACCTGTTGCACATGTAGTGTTTAAAGATGCATGAACCAAGTCCTCAGATCCAGGGCATATACAGCAGGGTTTCCCACGGCATTGTTTTTGTGAGGCAGCCACCTCACAGTTTTTGGCCACCACCTCACAGAAATTTGCTATTACTGCCACACAGCTGTACTGTACTAACTATAGAAGTATTGATACTGTAGTTCTCCCTCACTGTTGGTGCCAAGGCTTGCACCATATAACCCCCATGGACTAATACCACCTCACACTCTCTAAAACCCAGGGGAAACCCTGTACAGTATGTGGTGAGAAAAGTGACACCTATTTAATATTGTGGGGAGAGGCAGAACTTGAGATAATTACATCTTACTTGAAGGTGTACTATGCATGAACTGACAGAGATTTGAACTGGCAATCCTACTGTAGGTTCATGAGTCCAACATTTTATGTCACTTGTCAACATGCTCTGTGTGTTTTAATTGTGGAGTATCTGCCTGAGTTTGTGAAATTTATAATCACACACGTACCTGTAACTGCCAGGAATAACTGTAAAGTAGATCAGTTCTTCAGATAATTGTCTTTGGCCATAGGGGAGGATAGGGGGATAAACTGTACCCCCTACTTTTTGGAAATGCTCCCATTGACTTTTAACTTTTTCACATAGTCACATGTGTCTCCCCCCCCCCCCCCCCACCACTTTTTCACACAAAGCTCTGATTGTGAAGCTTCTAGAGAAGCATGCCCCAACATTGAACACGAAAGAAGTGGAGCTTTGGTTATTGGTGTCAAATAACATGGGTCCAATTTGATGAAAGATTTTTGTGAATGTACTGAATTTTCACTTGGAAGTGTTCCATGTTCTTACTGTTCCTACTTATGCATGTAACTTTTGGAATGGAAGAAAAGTTATAATCTACATCGCCCCTCCTTACCTTCTATTTAACTATGTAACCCTCACCTACCCGCAATTAGCACCAGGTAGATATGTGATAGTACAGTAACCACCGGCACCCTCGGAACGAGGGCACCCTTCCTCTTCCTACTTCATCTGCTAAAGTCTTAATGTTTAGTACACAGTTAGTTCCTGAGTTTTTCTCCTTTTTTTGGAGAGTGCTTAAAATTCTTCGGATTTCTTCAAGTTTTCCAGTGGGGTAGTACCTTTCTCATTGCGAGGATTCCAGTAAGGCATTTTTTATCCAGTATTTCCTCCCCTTTGGGAGTTTGGTTTTTCTTCTTAGGTTCCCACCCTTTGGAGCTCGTTTTTGGGTTTTTTCCTCCATAGGGCTAGTGTGGGTACCAGTTCCGCAAACCTTGCCTTTCGACTTAGGCTCTGGCCTAGGCTGAGACTTCGGTCTCGTTCAGGTTTGCGTGAGGCTTGGGGGCCTCCTCCACTCCATAAGTAAAAAGAAGGTTACAACTTGAAGTATCGGGGCTCGTAGATTCCCAAACCAGGGAGTTTTGGAGATTTTAATACTTTGTTGACTTTGAGTACATTAGATACAGAAAACAAAAAACTGGAGTCTCTTAAGTCCCTTTGTTCAAATCCAGATGTTAGTTTAAAATAGTCCTGTGGTCTGCTGATGTTTGTCATTGGCTATTTGGCACACACTCTCACTACCTGATGGTTTTTAAGGTAAAGGTTTTTATATGACTGCCAGCCTTTCACAAATGAAATTCTGGGGGCTGTTTTAGGATAACTTGATTTCAAAATATTGTCGAACGTCAAAGAGTATGAATTATCATTATGTGTAGAGTAGGGACGGATGCTCATCCATTTTGAAGGAATAGCGACCATGTGTGGCGAGATCTACAGGTATGTACTGTTCCAGCAGTGCATCAAGATAGAAGCAGTGTCACCATTTGTTGGCTGGAAGTGTACCAAGAAAATTTTTGCAAAAAATGTCCCCAAGAGTCAGATATAGCAGCTTCTTCCCAGACTTTTGTATAAATATTCATTCCTCAGTTTGAGTTTTTATGTTTTGAGAAAGTTACACTTCACCTTAATACACTATTATGGTCACAGTAACATGCAAAAATAGTTGTTTTTTTTTTTTTAAACTGATTTAGCTTTGTGGGCGTGGACTGGAAAACAGTCTGCAATTAACAGGTTGGGCACCATTTACGTACAGTATAACAATGGTTCAGTTATTTTAAGTAGGGGGTGGGGATGTGGGGCTGATACGTTTTGCCGTTTAGTTTCCGAAGAGCTTGTGTAAAGGGAATTGGGCTTGTTGAAACTTGCTTTCATATCTCTGTATGCCTCAATTCTGAATACAGGTAAACCCTTGGACCTTGTCACTGGGTAAGGCTTACATTTTGCATACAGTATAATACAATTGATACACCTCATATCTCTGTACATTTATGTATACTTCAGATCTCTGTACCACAGTTGATACTGTATCAGGGTATATATTAATATTTTTCATTGGATAGACAGTGTATCCTAGTATCTGTAGCATAATAAATGTTATCATGTGTTGACAAATATTATCATATATGTCAAGTTCAATGTCCCTTCATTTCTGAAATGTGTGCCTTGTTTACCATGCAGTGAATTATCACATATCATTCAAGGTTGTCTGCTGGTAACCTTTGAAAGCTGGACTTTTTGGAAGAAAGTTGTCTCATTACTGGATTTTCAGTTTTGTACAGCTGATACTGTAGTAACTTAAAGGGGCATATTGAGTTGATATTGATAACTTAATGAGGGTGTTGAAGGGTACTACCACATGACAATGATTATTATTAGGATAATTAGTCAAGTTTCACATCCAGTAGTTATGCATAAAGCTAAAATTTTGCATTGTTTGGTATCCTGGCTTGTAACGGTTGTGTACATAATTTGAAAATGTGTCTGGTCACGAATTTTTGAAAAATGAATTGAATTGTTTATTATTCACTAATGAAGCATTTATTTGTATACAAGATGTAGGGATTGTTTAAGTTTGACCATGCATTTGTCATTAGTATGTGAAGAAAACTTAATAGGTTTGGCAAAATTTGGTGAATTTCATGAACCAACTCAGTGTGCCGCTTTAAAGGGCAAATCTTGTCATCCCAGACAGTTCCAATTCTCCCAACTACAGGCAAGCCACTTCTAGTCCCTCCCATAACTTTTTTTATCTCCTTGTGCAGACACAAACTTAGTTTGCTTGAGGGCGTATCCCATGCAGTGAGCATACCGTATAACATACAATTTGCAATCAGAACACTCTTTGTGCATGCTGTGTAATGTGAGCTTCTCTTCATCTTTTGAATCTGATCTCAATCAAAGAGCAATCACCAATTGAGAGTTTTGCTTTCCCCCAAGTAAAAGTTTATAGTTATGGGTTATGAGTGTCTGTCTAAAGGATATACAGTGTTACTTCCAGCAATAAATTTCAAAGATCAGTATACTGTACTATATGTTGAATTCAGACTAGACACTGTTTTGGCTGTACAAGCACACTACTGCACCTCTCCAAAAGACATGCTGTCACCGGGGCTAAACACATTCAAGGTACCGTACTTAACTGTAACATGCTTATTGTGATTGGCTGTTTTGGTTGACAGTAAAATGTGGACATATTTGAATTGTACAGTACTCTCAAAAACATAAAGCTACTGTAAATGTTCTGGTTGGTAAGTAATAGGACAGATCACTGAGATCAGCAAGATATACAGAATATTATACAGTGGCTATGAATTAATTATGCATAGCACATTCATTTTCTCAGATAATGAGTATGTAAAGTATGAGTATACAGAAGGATATTGCAAGGCTTCTAGACTTGTCTGCAGAAGGGCTGACCTTGCATCTGTGTCAAGCTGGAATTATATTGATAAGAGGGGGGGGGATAAAACTCTAAAAAGTGAAATGTAATTTGTGGGGACAATTGGAACCATTTGGGATGAGCAAGGTTTGCCCACAACATAAGTCGAGGTGAACACACGTGTACCGTATTGTAGGCCTGTTACATTATATCCATGTTCATCATTATGCAGGGACAAAGCTTAAATTTCTTGGGGGCTTTATTGAACATTGGGGACAGATGGACAGCAAACAATCTGTTTATAGTGCCTTGTGCAATTATAGAAATAGTTACACATATTTACAAGAAAGTCGTAAATATGCTACCTGTATGTAGTTATGATGTTTGCTTTTGAGATCTTAGTCGCTGAAGTTATTGCAATTTCTCATTAAGAGAACTTAAACCTAGCCCAGGCTGCCAATACATGTGATATTGTCAGGAACTTTGTTTTTTGATATATTTAAAACAAAGATAAGAACATTGCTCATCAATGTAAAACTATGACATCACATTTACTTTCATTATGGTCACCTTTGGTAGAGAATGTGATTCAGCATCCAGTATCTTGAAAAAGTAAGGTAGGAATATTGAATAAAAATCAGAGTTGTAAGCAAGTCACTATCTTCTCAGCAAGTTAGGTCAACTGCAGCTATTTTTAGTGGCTCAAGTCAAGTCATTGACTCGAGTCTCTGTGATATTTCAATAGGGTAAAATACCCCAGAATTTTTCAAGTCAGGTAGTGTTGGAAGGTTCTGACTCGAGTCACGACTTGGTTACAAGTCTGATAAAAGTTTCACTGAAATGCTGAAGTTCCTCTTTACAATCTCCCTCTCTCACCAGAGCCCATCCCCCACCCCTAGACCTCCCACACCAGAGACCTCCCCCACCCCTCCCCTTGTATGATACCTCAGCCATTCTTTGTTCTACTTCATTCTAATAGGAATGCGCCTACAGTATAGGCTGAGCTGCACTAGGTGGGTACTGCACAGCACCCAAAATTTCTACCTGGTACTAATACAAGAAATCATGGATCCTGTCTGCATGGCACTATCCATTTGATACAAGGCAAATTTCTAAGTATATTCTTCCCCTGAAGGTCTCACCTTATGAAGGCAATCAGTAAGTGCAAAAACTCACAGACACAGGGTCTCATTGATTCACCTTAGGGCTGATACATGGTTCTGCCCTTTAAAGTAGCATGCGTGTTTACATGTATTCATGATAAAATACCATGCAGTTAAACAGGCAATAACTCAACTATAAATTGTCCTTTCAATGAGCCTTATCATTGTTTCACTCTATTGTCAGAAACAAGGGCATTGACTCAACAATAAAATCAGCTCATTGTTTTAAATGGTTATCATTTATATGACATTTAGCTTCTCTGCCAACTTACCACCATGTTTTGAACAATTTGGGCCCCCTCTGTACAATATTGTATCAAGAACAGTCAGGTGTAGATACACATGTGTAAACCACTATTAGCAGTTTTATCTGCCCTACCTAGAGTTTGCATCATAATAAGGTTTTATTTAGTTTGAACACCAGGCCTACATTTTATTTACAGCTAGCTGGGCTTAGAGTTCACAGTGGTTTAAAATACTAGAGTGTTCTAGAAATGCAATTATCAAGGGTGTGAAGTCTTGTGTGAGCTAGTATTTGTACATGTAGAGGAGACTTGTTAAAGTACTTTGGTAAGTGTGTAGTACTTTAATTTAAAGTTGTGTGTAGCGCAAACATACACATTATTGTTGATATGGTGAATTTATATTACAGTGTGGATGTTGGATTTGTTTACAGATCTGTATGGAATAGTATAGGCATTGTTCATAGTGTATTTAGTACTTAACACTTTGTCTCTTACCGTCAAGTTACTGAGGTAGGAAAAGTTTGAGCCTGAACAGCTATGTAGGACCTGTTAAATAATCAGAGGTTCCTTTACTTGGTTTTGGGTAATACAGAATACCATATGTGGTGAGTTAAGTTATTAAATTAGAATAAAAGTCTATGCAACTCACCTGGTTTAGGAGTCTTCCAGCTCCTATCCATAACCTCTCATCTATCTTGTGAAGGAGGTGTTGTCTATCCCACCACATGGGGCTCACAATTTCAGACTTTCCAACATGAGGGAAATTTTAAGTGTGTGCATGAACTCAGTTCTGGGTGTAATGTAGGCTATATATTTACAGCCTAATACATGGCTCAAAAATAGACTGATGCTCTGGCGCAAAAGTGCCAGAGATCGCCGCAAGTGCACCAGAAAAACGGAAAAGGGGGTGTTTGTCTGGCGCTAAAAATAGTAATCCACAGGACCTGTTGTACATAGACCATACTGAGTATTGTCTTGAGGTAGAGCTGAGTACTAGAATTGTCTGTTAAACTTTACAAGTTTTCCTTAAATGTACTGTTAATTGGCATAATAGTTTGCATAGTATTAAGTACTGTATGTCTTGATATTTTAAAGTTTGATTATATATGATTCATGTAGATCTATTTTTTTTATTTTATTTTTATTTTATTGCCTATACATACAGTAAATTAATTAGATTTTTCATCAAACTTTCATTTTTTACAGGTATGATCATGACAGTACCACTAGTGTATGGGTGACCGAGTTTCTCTGGGACTGTGAGCCTAGCAAATGCTAGGAGCTAGGAATCAAACATGAATGGTACAGAGGCTATTGAAGATGATGAAGGCAATAGAATCTTTAAAATTCAGTTGCCTAATGGCAAGACCGTGGAAGCTACTGTGGATCCAAGGTAATACGCAGTGGATTAAGGCCATGGGCAATTACACAGTAAACCATCACAGAATTATTATATATGCATATTTTGTTTTGTTAACTAGTTTCATATGCTTTATTATGTTCAGGGCTAATCCAAGTTAGATGTACGGAGATAGCCTAAAATTTTTTATCTTACTACCTCAATTTTGAAAAAGTATTTCTGTGTAGGTCCTGTGGAAAATATAACGGGTGAACATTGACTTACATCAAGAAAAATAACGGGTGCAGGCAGCTGCAGCTTAGCTGAGGCAGCTGCAGCCTGAGATTTTGACATGGTACCTAACCTCCATTAGAAGGACACCCTGTACTGTACAGTATGTCACTATTCATTTTTGTGAGATTCCAGATCATCGCACAGTTTATGCCTGGATGTTTCATCAACATTTTTATGGCTTGACTTTAAGTTGGAAGGATCTTTTGGAAGCTGGATATCAGTGGAGGAAATTTACTACAGTAAGAGAGAAGTGGCTTTGGTGGTATAGTGAAATAAATCATGGTATAAAGAGTGAAATACTTTGAAAAAGCTTTAAAATAATGTTTAAGCAGGAACTAAATTTTGGATTGGAGGAGGGTAGGGACTTGAACCGACACTTTTCCATTTTAAAAAGGATTGCCTCAGGTAGTATGAAATTGGGGGAAAAAAATTCCTTTCAATTTCATTGCCTTTTCTGCCTTGAAGTAATTACAGTACAGTAGATATAAAGTATATGCCTAGATACGTGTACTACTTTTCATAACAGGCAAAGTTGTGCCCAAAGCTTTGCTGTTTGTGTGAGGTAAAAATAGCTGCTAAGCAGAAGCTTTGGAAATACTGTGATGTGGTTTGTATGTTGGATGGGGATCCAGCTCCAGCCTGTTGGCTGTTACGGCCAGTGACACCATTTGATCTGGCCCATGAGGCAATTCGTAAATTATGCTATTTCAGATTAAAATCAGTTATTAATCCACTATTTTTCTTGTACACCATTTCTCAGGTAGTCCAGGTCAATACATGTCATCATACTGTATGACTAGTGTAACAACGAACTAGTACAGGCTTACTACAGCCCTTAGTATACAAAATATAGTACATATGCACTGCCTTTACACACCAAACAGGTCACAGTGCAGAACCTATGGGAGGTGTAATGTTTCAGCCCACACCTGTATGCATGTAGTAGAAAACTCAGCTGTAATTTTGTGAACACTGTGCTTGCCCTTAAGCTTCCTTGAGCGGATCAAAAGTTTAAAAAAGTTGACTACTTTTGCAAGGTAGAGCCAAGAAAAAACAATAACAAAATGTTTTGATGAAGGTTACTATATGCATACAAGTACAGTACTACTTTGTGAGAGGTGATATTTTAAAAATAGATTTTATCATTACACTTTTCAGATCATTATTTCCACAGCAAGGCGTAACAATACTCCATTACTCTAGTTCATTATCCTACAGCACCCCGTGTATGTGTACATACAAGTTCAGGGCACAAATATTGATCACAGGAAATGAAACCAAGCCTTTGATAAAGCCTTGAAAGAATTGACTCAAGTGAGTCATGATCTTTTAAGGGACTTTTAAGTGTTTAACAGCTAGGAGTGGAGGCTTCAATAGTGTTCAAGTTTGGTATATGAGCTAGAGAAAAGAGAAAGGATTAAATTCACAAGTGTTTGTTAGGGAGGATGGGAAATGAGTGTTAAGTGTGTCAGTATAATAGCTTACAAGCAGGGTTGAATGTTTACTACACTTATGTGCCATTCTAAAAATATCTTAGCTAACCTGCAGTTTAGTTGTTATGGCAACGAGCTGCACTGTGTAGTGTTGCAGTGCATAGATGACATGCACACATGAGTTCTGTATTAAAAAGAATGTGATGGTAGGGGCAGGGAGGAAGGAGGGGGGCTGTTTACCACGCGTTTGGTTGAAAAGTTATCAATTGTATCACGTACTGTAATGCAGTGTTGCTTGATGCAGTGCAGAACATAATGGTGGCAGCTGTACTGCTTGCATGTGTACATCATAAAGGGACTTGCTTTGAAAATAATTAAAAAGCATGCATGTACCACCTCGTACTGACATTTTGGTATGACTGAATGTGCTAGCTGCTTTGTTTAATTATCTGCTCTCAAATAGGATTCAATTTTATTCACCACTACCATGTTAAAGAAATCTTAAAATACTGCATTGGTGTAATACACTTGCAGGTAATACAAAGTGTGTTATGAACATACATGGTTAATTTGTTTTATTGATGAGAGCCATGATGGAATTTTAGTATTCTCATTTTGTAGGCAGACATACAGTAGTCGTACGTAGTAATATTCATGGAATATGAAGGATATATGGTAAGCATACATCTGGAAAGTTATTCTATGTGGATACGTACCCTTGCAGCAAAACATTTTTAAGCACTTTTGATGCATGTTTGTTGGATGGGAACACACCGGCCCTTTAATGTCACGTTTTATCATTTACTAACAATTGAATTTAATTGTGCTGGATGATATTGTTTCTGTCGACACCTCAAATGTAAATTTATGCCTGTTTTGGACTTTATGGGACATTTATGCACTCATATAAACATCTCATCGTAAAATTGAAAGTGTATATGTATACTTCAGATAGTGTCTCTGCTTTTTATGAAGCTAACATGATTAAATAGTATTGTTTTCTCCTTTGATTGTAAATCATGTACAATTAAATTTTAGCAGATATGGACCAAGCATTCTTTTGAATTGGTGATACAGTATCTACCATATATGGTAGATGCAAGCAAAGTCAGCTTGTTTACTGGGCCACCAGAGGGTACTTCAGTCTGGCATTGAACCAATTTCTTTGCCTGGGCAGCCAGTTTTGATGGTAAGCCATGCCAAGTGGGAGGAAGGCTGATTTAACCAGTAGAAAACCCATACCTGGAGCAGGGTTGGAACCCATGCATACCGTAGTCTTCAGTACTGTAAGACCTTGTTTGCATTACTGTGTGAATCACATTGCCACCTGAGGACTGGAGGTTTAGAGGGAGCAAACATAATATTTGGATGCAGTAGTTACTAATATGGTACCATCATCAGAGTCTCTATTACTGAGACACTGGAATCTCACCTAGAGACTCACATGATGGATCCGTAATTTAAAACCATAGATGAGAAAAATTTGGGGGTGAAGGGGTTAATTTGGGGGGTGAGGGGAGGGTTAGATTGATTGGATCTGAAATTCCTCTCATAGCTACTGTACCAGTGCTACAGTAGCTTGAGTTGGTATTAAATTGTAACATCTCTAAAGATTTTCCCTTTGACATACAGTCACACTATATGAGCACACAAACACCATGAAGGTCGTGTAATTACTGCCTTAAATTTTACCACCCCTGGTGCTGTGCTTCTCTATTTATGTATGGAGTCCTTTATTGTTCATACTGTCTTCCTCCATAAATCGAAGTTATAGCAACTCTGGTTTGCAGGTGTAGTGACTTGTTGGATGATAGTCTCATACACACTTCAGACTTTGATTGTGTTTATTTTCAGCCTTAAAATGATGGACCTTCTTATATCCATTGCTTCCAACAACAAGTTAAATCCTACAGCCTACCAGATAGCACAGCCCTCCAAGTACAAAGGAAGACCTCCTGTTGTAGTAAGTATTCAAATACAATATGGGAATTTGCCTGCAGTGCTAAACAGATCTTATCCAGTGCAACTTCTTGAGGGGGATTATATTTAAATGCCCGTGTTTTATTTAAAGGGCAACTGCAGTCACTCGAGCTTAATGTAAAGGGAGGGTTCAAGCAGGAAATGTGATTGAAGGACTAAATCCATGACTTCTGGTGAAACTGTAATTCTGTTCAGATGTGTTTTTACTCCAGAAATTAGCAATGAAGCTATTATATTTGTATTCCTTAGTGGATTTGAAGTGTTTTCAGTTTATTACTTTGACCTTGAAAATCATGAAGGAATTGAATCTAGTTTGCTCCTCCTTTTCTCCTATTTATATATACTATATATGCCATTACTGCCCACAGTGACCATCTCGCAAAAACAAATAGCTCACTGGGATCACCTACCACAAGAGGGTGCCCTAAAACGTAACTCTTTGTCCTCTATAATTTTTTCCTTCCCTTTGTTCAATGAGTTTTGCATTCCGTCATTGGGATTGCAAAGTTTACCAAATTCTCAAGCCTTTCATCCATCTTCAGTATGGAAGCATGAGATTACTGAGGAGAAAATTGGTTCTAGAGTTAAAAATAAAACTGTGTTAGTAAGTGTGAAGTGATGTCACATTTGCATGCTTCAAGTTCATTTTGTTTTGAAAATGCAGTAACTTAATCTACTAAAATGTTGAGAACCACAAATGGGAACTGAATGGAACTTTCACCAGAATGCTTTAGATTTAGCACCTCTCTTACACATCAAAACTAAATTTAAGCTGAAATCAAACTTTCAGTGAGGATGGTATCTACTTTGGAATGGTTTAATTTCCACAAAGAGATGTGGAAATCCTTCAATTTGTGGAAGTCTTTCAAGGGTGGAAGCAGTCTCCTCATCCTTTTTGTGGAACATCTTCTAAATTGCTCAAATGTCATAACATGTCAGATTTTTAGTTCTGAGATGGAGAGAGAGGTACACCCCTAAAAAGTTTTAATACGTACGTAACATTTTATTGAATTTGAAACTTGAGTGTAAATCTTCTTTTCTTTCTTTGGTAACCAGTATACCCCCAGCCAGTCTGCTGGAGATATTGAAGGTAGTTTCATCATGCTTATACCCAAGAAGGAGAGGGAGCAATTTAGTATCTACAAAGGCAAGAAATCTGGAGTCTTTGAGGTAAAGTTTATCCTAGAGTATTCATCTGAGTCTGATCCATCTGAAACATGTTGTAAGATCTGTTACCAAGTCACTCTTTTTGTGGCTAGTCAAGTCAACTACGGCTTCCTCAGTGACTGGAGTCATGTCATTTGACTTCAGTCACTGTTATTTTATTAGGGAAGATTCTTTGGAATTCATAAAGTCAGGTAGCTGTTGAAGGTTCCAACTTGATTCCAGAACATGATTACAAGTCTGCTTTCTGCAAGAGTTTTGGATTACTGTTGACGTGCAGTTTTTCTTGATTAAAAATATTACTGATTCTGCTAGTGCTATAAAGATGTGGAGAAATATCCGGTCAAAGTATCTGTTCCATTAGTTATTTGATGGACAAAGCTCAAGAGTCAAATGTTGGTTGACTTTTCTAACTACAGTTTATAGCAGGACCTAGTCAGCAAAACAGTCTCTGATGGGCTGTTTGATAGGTGAATTGCATTTTGGACAATCAAGGTGACAACAATGCCAGACATGTTCATGTAATGGTTAGTGAAATTGTTTGGGTTGGGTATGTATGAACATAAGAGGGGTGAAAGTAGCAGAAAAAGATCTTTGGATGTACAGATGTGCCAAGAAGTAACTACTTGACATTCTGCGCGAAATAATCTTTTAAGCCTCTTTGGCCGCGCAGACAAGTTTGCACGGGATTACCCGCAGACATTCTATTGTCCATTCCTGGCAACTGACATCGATACCCCTGTGGTTTTCACGTAACAAAAGAAGGCTTATAGGCGTGAGTGCAGAGTTCCTTTTCAAAGTTTTTTTCTTGTACACAATGCCCAAAACAAACAGTGCCGGACATCAGTGTATTCGTATCTTTATTAAACTGAAAAGAGTTCCGAGTTTGCTTCAGAACGGTCACCAAAACAAACGTTAAGAGAATAAGAACTCACACGAGTGAAAGACATTACGATGCAACACTTGTTGTGTACACAGCAGTTTTACTATACTAAAGCATGCAGTAACGAGAATGTCAAGTGTGACGTCATGCTGTTGCGATTTGTAACGTGTTTGATTTCAGTGGGCGTAGCGAGACGTCACACTTAATGTTTTCTGTTTATGTCTGTCCGATCCGGGAATTTTCATAGTGCAACGAGAGTACATGGTACAATTTTAGAACAGGCCAACATAAAAACGTTTTCATTCAAGGAAAAGTGGTAACATTTAACAACTTCGGGCACCAGGGCAAGTACAGCCACATGACAACCCCCCCCCCCCCCCAAAAAAAAAATAAGAAAAGTGCAACGTATTCCCTCCGATTCATTATACTTTACTTATGATGTCGTCCGTTGTTTTTTTCTTCATTTTAACGAGCGCTCCAGTAAATAATCTGCTAAAATCTTGCAAAGAATTTGACTGGCATGCAATGATTTGCTGAAGTTAATGTACAACATCTATGGACTTGAAAGCAACACCTAGTTTCCACCGGAAAATGGTGGGAATGGCACTTGTGTGGCCTATATACTCAGACTTGACAATGTTTCTAATTGAGATTTCTTACCGTAGAGACTACGGAGGTGATCCAGCGGTTTTCGGAACTCTTGTAATCCAAATAAATTCCGTAGAAATTTTGTATAAATCCAAGTACAAATTCCCTATGGAACTCTCCGCCCTAGAACGTGTGCTGGGACTGGGGGAATTATAACAATTTTCAATGCTAGATGCGACTCGGGCCGCAGTAACAACCATGGCCCCGTAGTATGTTTACCAAAGATAACAGCAAACCGAAGCATGTCTCAAGAACAGTAAAAGTTTAAAGACTGTTCTAAAACAAAAATCAATTTGCCTGCAGCATATATCTTTCAAATTTTTGTCGGCCTCGGTTTCATTTTTATTGGTTCCTTGCGTTAGCAAAAGGAACCTATGTAGTCAGCTTGGCGTGTGTGTGTGTGTATGGGTGCGTGTGCGTGTGTGTGTGTGTGTGACACTTGCTTCGGTACGCTGTAACTCAACAAGGGAAAGTTGGACTAAACTGAAACTTGGTATATGGATCTGTCATAGTGAGAAGGTGTGCCCTATTGTTTTTGGTGGAGGTCAAAGGTCATGTGGGGTCACCAGGGGTCAAAGACCGAAAACCTTGTTTGCACGATATCTCAAGGTAGGAAGCTTGGATAAATTTCATACTTGGTATGTAGATGCATTATGGAGAGAAGATGAATGCTGTAGCTTTTGGTGGAGGTCAAAGGTCATCTGGGGTCACCAGCAGTCAAACACTGAAAACTTGTTGTTAAAACAATATCTCAAGGTAGGAAGCTTGGATAGATTTCATACTTGGTGTGTGGATGACTTATGGTGAGAAGATGAATTCTGTCATTTTTAGTGGAGGTCAAAGGTCATTTGGGGTCACTGAGAGTCAAATACTGAAAACCTTGTTAACACAATATCTCAAGGAAAAAATCTTGGATAGATTTCATACTTGGTATATAGATCCACCATAGTGAGAAGCTGTGCCATACAGTTTTGGGTGGAGGTCAAAGTTCATCTGGGGTCACCAAGGGTCAAAAACTGATAACCTTGTTGTTAGCACAATATCTCAAGGTAGGAAGCTTGGATAAATTTCATATTTAGTGGATGCCTTATGTTGGGGAAAAAATTTTGGTGGAGACCAAAGGTCATCTGGGGTCACTGGAGGTCAAACTCTGCAAACCTTTTCAACTCTATATCTCAGTGTAGGAGGCTTGAATAGATTTTTGCTTTGAGGTGTTGCATTAAATCTAGCAGAAAACCCATATGAGATTTGTTGGATGTCAGAGTTGAAATCACCAGATGCCAAAAAGCAAATTCCCAAGAATTCCTAAAGTCAAAAAATATAAGCACAAAACTGTATCATTGTCTGAAAGATGTGGGACATCTTTCAGAGATGCCAAGTATCTCAATTTTAATTGAAATTATAGTATTATGATTTTAATCCATAATTCTGCCATTATGAAAACGTGCATCAAGTACTACTTTTTAATATTGCAGAAGATTCTCTGCCCACAAAGCAGAGGACTGTTGTGAAAGTTCACTAGACAGACAACATTTGTCCTTAGATTAGGACATGTGAGCTTGCAGGAATTGGAAATTAGAATTGATTAATTAAATGCTACTATGGGTTGTTAGTTTTATAAAGAGAACCAAGTTACTGATCATTTGGATCAGATACCATTGAGCGTGCATGAATTGTGATTGCTTAATTGAATAAAACAAATTGTAACTGTATACTGTCTGTGTTGATATCCCCTGAAGTGCCTGTAGGCTGTATTTCTTCAGAACAATTTATTTATGCTTGAATGTGTTAACACAAGATGTGCATTGTCTACAGAGCAGATTTTGTGCATGTACAGAAATACTGGTTTATTCAGTAGTTGGCTCAGTTTCATTACATTCAGCAAGGAACCACAGTGCCCATTGGGCTCTTGTTAAAACTACGCATGCACCGTCCCGACACGCTGTTACTAACAGGGCTTTGAGTTCAATCCAGTTTGTGTGAATACATTGTTAACTCCCCATATGAATGCACAGGCCCTGCCGTTTGCTAATAACGTTTTATGTATATGTACCGCGCAGTTGTGTATTAGCTGCAGTATAGGCTGTTGACCCTTCCACGTGTAGTAATTGTGAAACGTTGTTGTGTGCGATGATGACCTAATTTCACGAAAGATGGAAAATTCCTGCATAATACACCCCAAAATGCACAATTTTCATTGACTTTTGGACAGTGACCTTTTACATACAAAGGTGAACGGTCCGCCTTACACACACGATCTGCGTGACCTGACTGTGATGCTTTGTAATGCAGTGCTTCCACTTTGTCCTTCTAAATCAGGAAATCCTGAAGCAATTCTGTCAGTGACGAGTTAAATGCTAAAAGAAACGTTTAGGTACTAACAATATGAATGTTGCGAAGTAAACTACACAAGTATTCTGGAAGGTTAAAAATCCAAAGTGCTAAATTACCAAACTTTATGGCAAGTTGGATGGACCATGCATGGAGTTACCGAGGTAGTATCTGCATGGTTGTACGGTCAAAGCAAGGAAAAATGAGTTTGGCTTGTGGAAGTGCTTCACTCCAAAACATGTTGGTTCATGCCGCGGCCCTTTGCACGTAGACTTAGTTCTTCGTGAATGGGCGCGGCTACAGTAAAATTCCCAGGTACCGTCCTCGCACTTAGATTTGGTATGTGAAATCATAATACTTCCCCTGCAACGTTAACATTGCGCGGATCTTCAGTGGCTCGCTATAGCTCGAAGGTTTGAACTACATGTACTGTTTTCTGTATCATTTCTGTACAGTTTTTACTTCTGGACCATGATTTACTTAGAACTTTCACAAACTAGCAAAACAACCGACTTGGCTTACGGTTGGCCTACTTAGAAATAAAAAAATTGCGAAATTTAATTTAGAAGAACAGGCGGGTGTGTGCAGGCTTTGGAGGGCTGCATACTGTTTTCAAAGGCGAGACTGCTGGGGGAAAGGGATTAAGGGGAAGGGATCGCAGAAAAGAAGGGGTTGGTAGGAGTGGGGAGCTAAAGAATCAGTTCAAGGGAAAATGCAGTCACGGTCACCCCACTTTTGCTTAGTGTACCCAGGTATCCTATTTCATGAATGGCTGTTGAAAACCATGTAACAATATTTTCTCACTGAATTGTGAAAATCATGCAAATTACGTAACTCATTGGTTTACCGTACATTGAATATGCAATATTTACGTTCTGAAACATCCTGAAAGATACCTGAAAGGAAATTTTATGAGGGTAGTTTTGAGATTTAGCTGCTGTTTCAAAATAAGTTTGGACAATTGTACCGCAATTTTCATCTTTTTTCCATGGATTATTACACTTGGATTATTACACTGGATTAATATACTGGATTACATACGTCGATTTCTGGATTCGCTGATTTCTTCAATGTTTCATAAAATGGTAAGCTCTAATTTTAACTTTGTTGGTGTTAAAGGCAAGGTGCAGCAACTTCCCGACATTGCTCAGCCTAAAGACTTAACGCATCTTTGCGATGTTTTTGTCCTTCTTGAATTGCTCTTTCTTTTGAAAGAAAACCTGAAGGCAAAACACAGGTGTTTGAGCCCGGTGGGGGGGGGGGGGTGCACCCTCTCCCAGAACTTGAAAAAACCTAACAGCTTAGGCCGATGTAAGAAAACTCGTACAAATTGTCTTGGGGAGAAAGATTTCTTTCTAGCAAGCACGGCTTACCCCCCCCCCCCCCGCCCGTCGTCCGCGAAAAAGACAAGGAAGCATTCAGGGACAACAGGATGGGGAAACTCAAGCACTGCCTTTCGTTAGGGATGGGCAGTTCATTGCAAGATACCAAGGCCTATTTATTTTTATTATGAAGTGCTTTTGCAAAGACGTGAATGTGAGAAGGGAAGAATTGTTGTGTGATTTATTTTTCCTGTTGCTAATATGCTTGTTTTGAAACTTGTATAGGACTACGTGTCAAGTCGAACCTTCTTTTTACCTTTGCCCCGCCTAGTTCATGCGAACTTTATGGGCAGGTTGGGAATTAAAGATGATTGATAGTTGTGCGGAGGATGGAATTCTGATGAATTTGCGTTGATTTTGGGTGGGGTTAATTTGGTGCACAGGGTCGTGGAGACGGGGCGGGAAGAGGAGAGGAAGACTTGAGAACATTTGAGCCACTTTTCGTGAATGCAGTGAGAGTGGGGAGATTTGTGGGTGTGTTGTGAGGGACGTAAATAAGGAGACAGCCCAGGCCTACGCTGGGAAGCTTTTCGCGGCCCAGGCTGCCGTGAGAAGGGTGTGTGGATGATGGGTGTGCGAGTTAGGTGTGTGGTGTAGGTGTGCAGGCAACCAGGACCTAGGCCCTAAGGCTTTTCGCGGTCCAGGTTGCTGGGTGGTGTATGATTAGTATGTTACGTTGCACCTGGGGAGGTGTAGAGTAGAGGAAGTGAGTATTCTAACAATTGTTGGTATCTACTTGCTACAGATAATTTGTGAATCGATTTCTCTGTCTTTTCCACCCAATTTTCATTAAGAGGGGTCGATACTTCTCACACCACAATCACAGAGGTGGCGCCAGGATTTGCCCGACAGGGGGACCAAGCTGTGGCTTTGTGTCCAGTGTGCATCGTAACAAAAAATAATGTAAAGTTTTTTCAACTTGTATTTGTAAAGTACCTAAACCGTCTGTTTCAAATTTCTCGTTTACTGCTTTTCTCCGCTACTCTTAATGAAAAATGCAGTATCTACTGTACACAGTTTCTTCGTGATCATGACAGTAAAAATCTTTCTGATGCATCTCTTGGGCCGAGATTTCACCCGTACAGTACCGGTTACTATGTACGGTACGATACGGCACACACTGCATGTCGTTTCCACATACGTATACAAGAACGTTCGTTCGTAGCCTGGATATTCCCGACGATATGTTGTGCCGAAGCAGTGCACGTGACTGTGGCACGCTCCACTTTAGCAAAAATGGGGTATACCAAAGAAAGGAGGATAATATTTTGCTCTTTTTTGTCATATGTTTTGGAAACTTGTACGCAAAAAAAATTTTTGCAAATAGTTTGAATAGCAATGAAAAATTAACGAGCAATATAAATATAGGAACCATTTAATATTTAAGGGAGTAAACAGGATAGAAGTAACAGGAAAGAAAATTTTTTTCCTGTGCAGCCGGCAAGGTATCCCTTGAAAGAATGTGCACAATGCTACAGCTGGCGAAGTGAATTTTGTTTCCAAAAAAAGTATCTCCACTAAGAATACGAATTTTAGAGCGATTAATTTGATACAAGAGAATGTTATTTTGGTTAAAACATTTGCATAGCTTATCCATAACATAACTATATTGCCAAAAAATTTACTTGAGGATAATGGAAGCATGTCATCTTAATTTAAGTGCAAACAACTATTGAAATTTGTTTATTAGCTGAATGCATGAGTCTTTCAACCTTTTAAAAAGTGGGTTAGATGTTGTGGCAGATGGTTTAAATGTACAGTGTACTAATAACCCTACAGTAAACTTTACTAGATTGAATGTATCTATTTGTGGCCGTGGAGGACACCTTCATACATGTTCTCCCTTTGAATGAGAAGGCTCTATTTCCATTGAATTTAGTCTGGGTGCAGTATCGAGTTATTCTATTGTCCCCTCTTTTGTAGCTCGAAAAGTGCGAAAACTTGACATTGTGTCTCTTTGAAGCCACTGCTCTTTCCGGCTTAACTATTGAGGTGACAACCACAAAGTTAAGAAAGCTTAAAGTTTCCGCGAAGATTCGCGCAGATACCTAAGTCTTTTAACAATACATACTCCCTGCGATGGTCGCAGTGAATTCGTGGATCGTGGGCGAGATCAGGTAGTTACTTCTTGGCACATCTGGTATGTAGGGGAATAGTAGTATTATCCCTTCAATTAAGGACATGAATGTTTGGAATTTTCACTTTCATAATTTTTCCCCAACTTGTTATAGTAATTCAAACACAGTACTTTGTTGTTGATCCCATCAATTTGCAAACACACTGTACATGCCTACCAGACATGGCCAGTATTGTAGCTACCATGTGATTGAAATTTTGATGGTTTGATTGGAAATCAAACTGATTTCACAATGACTCCTTCATAATACGCAATTTCCCAGACTATTTTGCACTGCAGTCTGCCCTCGTCTGGAAAATGGTAGACTAGTAAAGCACTGTAGGTGTCCTTCTTAGGCCTCCATTCAAGCCCTCCACAAAAGTGCCGTTCAGTCAGCGAGGTAGAAGTGTAAGTGACAAGGTTTGGACTAGGCTTGGGCGACCCTAAATGGTTTTTGGAGTCAGGTAGTCTGTTAGTCATGACTCTAAATGGAGTAGAGACTCCTTAGATGATGTCATAACTGACTTAGGAATGTATTCCTTGGCAGCTGTAAATTGGTCCATTTCTAGCCTACCAATTAGTATTCACTTGGCTTACCGTGCAGACTGCTCAATAGACTTGAGATACCCCCAACTGCTGAGGAACTGAAGAGGAATCTTGTGATTTGCATACAGGAAAAAATCAAAACAGTCAGTTATGGTGGAAAACTTCATGAAAACTAGCAAAACAACACACATGCGAACTCCAAGCTATGATTGGTTTTTATACTTGTAGCAATATTGAAAATTGCTCAGGAGTCAAGTTCCAGGGAAAGTGGAGTCTTTGCTCCAATCCCCAGGCATAAGTCGGGACTCTGAAGTAGAGTTTGTGTAACCTGCCCATTAACCAAGCCTAGTTTTGGATGTACTCACCCAAATTACAAGGTTTTGGAGTATTTATCATTGACAGTTGATTCACATGTTGGTGGAACAAGAAGAAAATAATTCATTGTCGAAGTGCTTTACACATTTCCATCACAATCTTGTCATTCCTTTAAACGTTCTCAAGCCCCTGGGGGACGCTACTAGCCGTGCAAACCTCTGCAGCACTACTGATTAAAGTTTCTCCCACAGGCTTGTAGGGTCAAAACAGGGCGGAAAAACTAATATTGTTCAATACACAAAGTATGTCCAGTCCTGGTCCTGTATGTTCATACTACCCTCCTATTTGAGGAGTATGCTCATTGTGGCTCTTTTGTGTCTTGTTATATTAAAGTGGTAAAATGATGTGTGTACTTGTTCCCATGGGAAACAAGTTTTGATGCATTGCAAAATGGATTTTGTGCGCCAAACTCTTAGATGTTCAAAGTTTCATGTCAGTCCTATTTTCTTTCCACAACATTGGGAAAATAATGTTGTGTGGTAATAGAAAATTTTCATACATTAAATACCATGATTCACACAAAGGAATGAGAAAACGTTGAAAATAAAGGTAGCTAGGTAAAACTTGTAAAGTTCAGACAAGAAAGAAATTTCCAGCTTTTTAGCTCTTGTTTACTATGCATAACATATTTTGATGAGGAAAAGCTGTTGACAGAGCTTAATTGATGGACACTGAAAGGTCTAATGGTGAAGAACAGCTTCTTGCCTTTCCCAGTGCCATACTGATCCAATGTAAACTCAAGGATTTCACTTTAAATATTCAGTTTGCTACATAAAGTGTACCAGTATTATCAGACATTCATTTACATGTTATGGTGATTTTATGTTACATTGTGCATTCGATGTCATGTATAGTGGCTAAGTAAGCAAAATTTCCGATACACCCTCATTACTCACTACTTACTTTAAAATGTAACCTTCCATCACAAAAATCAAGTAGTTCTAAACGCACTAATGCAAGTTTTGCAAATTTTTCTGAAACTGAGAAAATATTTGGAAGGTCGCATAAATGTAATTAAAAGTCCCCTGACATGATACAAGGCCATTGCATGGTTTTTATGCCATCATTATCTGTTTGCTGAACAATAAATTTGCTGATTGTTGTTTTTCCTTGTAAAATGCAATAAATTTGTGGAATTAAGAAAAAGCTGGTGCTCTTAGAAGCAAATATTAAAATTGCCTGAAGGTAAAATAATTCATAAAGCTGCAGTTCAGTGTTGATAATGAGTTTAAAGAAGTGGTAAAAAGAGGGAACAAACTATTTGGTACACAATATCATGAACTAATGCTTGTCTCAGTTCAACCTCCACCTGAAAAGTTTTACAAAAACCTTCTACTTGAATAAAGCATTCATGAAAGTGTACAAAATTTTCGAGGAAGGATGAAAACTTAAAAGAGAACGATAGAGGATCATAGTTTAATCCACAGATACGGTAAAAAAGGAATGTAAATTTATTGAAAAATGTCGTTCTTTGTCACTGTGCATTGAACCTGGATTAAAAAATGAATGTTCATATTTGGAAAACATAAATATGTCAAACTTATTCCATTATTGTCAACGCTGTGCAAATGAGATACGGACGTAAGATAATGCACCACTTCCTACTCAATACAATATTTAACACATTTAAAGCGTAAGCTAGAAAAGGTTCATCATAATATATCCACTAACAGTAGGGAAACCAAGACTAAAAGTGTCCCAAATTTTGAAAGCAGGAAGTATGAATATTGCCAATCTCAGCAGGGGTGTAGGCTGCCTGATGAAGTGCAGTAAAAAATCCATAGTTGAGCCAGTCAAGTTTTACTAGTATGAGTAGCATCACCATGGTTATGGGATTTTTTTGGACGCTATGTAGGAACATTGCTGCAGTGTAGCGTGTGGTCCATGGTTCAGAAGAGCTGAAAGCTTTTTTGAATTTTATGTTTTGCAATGAAAGTGAAAAGCTTTAGTTTCCCTTATTTCTTACAAAGTTCTGTCGTAAACAATGTGGATTTATTTGGCTGGCTTGCCAACTTTTAAAGTGTTTGGTCACAGTTGGCATTTGTAATATATGTCATTGTTTTAAGTCTGGACACATAAAGCTCCATCAAGTTGCTATTTTATCTATTCACCTTGAGTTGAAAGTTGAATTCAAGCGTTGATATGGGAAATACCAAATGTAGAATTGGTAATCCATGAGCCATTCAAGTTTTCAAAGCTTGTAGTCAGTGAACATCACCAGATAATTGCCCTCAACTGGAGTTATATATAATTAAAATTATTTGATATGTCTACTTCTTTTCTCTGTCTTTCCTGCAGCACACAGTACGACTCACCATTCATTCTTCCCAAAAACCACAATAATTGGTCTTCCGGGACCAATTCCTGGACAAGGACGCTCAGGGAGGTCTTTTCCAAAGATATGTGAGGAGAGGGGAGTAAGGCCATTTATGTCATGAGGGTGCACAAACACCAAAGAAGATGCAGACCCAACACAAACTATTTCAAAGTTTTGGGGTGTGCTGGACGTTGATTTAGTTGAAGTCGGTATGTTTAATTGGGGACTTGACTACAAGGGCATGGAGGTGGGACTGGGACTAGGAGTGGGCAGCAGTTTATTCAGGCTTTTTTTGTCAAACTTGTGATAATAACCGTCACTGAAATTTTGGCATAAATTGCCTCAGCACGCTCCTAACTGGAAAGTAGTTCTTGTACATTTCTGTTAAGCGTTGTAAAAGGTATTATTTCCATTGGATTATTCGTTTGTCCTCACCAGGGCATCTTATTTCATGAGCTATCCTCAGGGGGATTCCTGTGTTTCTTAAAAATGGGTGGGGACCTTCAGTCATCACTTTGTCTGATTTTGGTGTTTTTGCAGGCAGCGGGAACAAGTTTTTATCTATAAATTGAGGTCTGTTTGGTCGTTTCAGTTACAGGGACAGTGAAAACCAAGAAGAAGGTGGGCTTACTTGGGAAGTTGAAGAAAAAGGTGAGTCATTGATGCATTTTATTTGTGACATTTGTGATAGTTTTTTGTCTTGCATAGAATTTTTCATAAACAAACCCCCAAAGAATCAATTTGTTGTACTGTAACTTATAAATGGGAAACATCCTTCTTAATACATAAATTTAAACAAAGATATTCAGCAAGGTTTCAAAAGTTCTGAAATTTCATGTTTGAGAGGATGTGCAAATATAATATCATCTTCCATCGACCATTGGACAGTACGTACTGATGTGGTTTTCACACTGTGTCATATCTCATTAAACTACGCATGCACCGTCCCGACCACGCTGTTACTAACAGGGCTTTGAGTTCAATCCAGTTTGTGTGAATACATTGTTAACTCCCCATATGAATGCACAGGCCCTGCCGTTTGCTAATAACGTTTTATGTATATGTACCGCGCAGTTGTGTATTAGCTGCAGTATAGGCTGTTGACCCTTCCACGTGTAGTAATTGTGAAACGTTGTTGTGTGCGATGATGACCTAATTTCACGAAAGATGGAAAATTCCTGCATAATACACCCCAAAATGCACAATTTTCATTGACTTTTGGACAGTGACCTTTTACATACAAAGGTGAACGGTCCGCCTTACACACACGATCTGCGTGACCTGACTGTGATGCTTTGTAATGCAGTGCTTCCACTTTGTCCTTCTAAATCAGGAAATCCTGAAGCAATTCTGTCAGTGACGAGTTAAATGCTAAAAGAAACGTTTAGGTACTAACAATATGAATGTTGCGAAGTAAACACACAAGTATTCTGAAGGTTAAAAATCCAAAGTGCTAAATTACAAACTTTATGGCAAGTTGGATGGACCATGCATGGAGTTACCGAGGTAGTATCTGCATGGTTGTACGGTCAAAGCAAGAAAAAATGAGTTTGGGCTTGTGGAAGTGCTTCACTCCAAAACATTTTGGTTCATGCCGCGGCCCTTTGCACGTAGGACTTAGTTCTTCGTGAATGGGCGCGGCTACAGTAAAATTCCCAGGTACCGTCCTCGCACTTAGATTTGGTATGTGAAATCATAATACTTCCCCTGCAACGTTAACATTGCGCGGATCTTCAGTGGCTCGCTATAGCTCGAAGGTTTGAACTACATGTACTGTTTTTGTATCATTTTCTGTACAGTTTTTACTTCTGGACCATGATTTACTTAGAAACTTTCACAAACTAGCAAAACAAACCGACTTGGCTTACGGTTGGCCTACTTAGAAATAAAAAATTGCGAAATTTAATTTAGAAGAACAGGCGGGTGTGTGCAGGCTTTGGAGGGCTGCATACTGTTTTCAAAGGCGAGACTGCTGGGGGGAAAGGGATATTAAGGGAAGGGATCGCAGAAAAGAAGGGGTTAGTAGGAGTGGGGAGCTAAAGAATCAGTTCAAGGGAAAATGCAGTCACGGTCACCCCACTTTTGCTTAGTGTTCCCAGGTATCCTATTTCATGAATGGCTGTTGAAAACCATGTAACAATATTTTCTCACTGAATTGTGAAAATCACGCAAATTACGTAACTCACTGGTTTACCGTACATTGAATATGCAATATTTACGTTCTGAAACATCCTGAAAGATACCTGAAAGGAAATTTTATGAGGGTAGTTTTGAGATTTAGCTGCTGTTTCAAAATAAGTTTGGACAATTGTACCGCAATTTTCATCTTTCTTCCATGGATTATTACACTGGATTATTACACTGGATTAATATACTGGATTACATACGTCGATTTCTGGATTCGCTTATTTCTTCAATGTTTCATAAAATGGTAAGCTCTAATTTTAACTTTGTTGGTGTTATAGGGAAGGTGTGGCAACTTCCCAACATTGCTCAGCCTATAGACTTAACGCATCTTTGTGATGTTTTTTCTTTCCTTCTTGAATCGCTATTTCTTTTGAAAGAAACCTGAAGGCAAAAACACAGGTGTTTGTGCCCGGTGGGGGGGGGGGGCTCACCCTCTCCCAGAACTTGAAAAAACCTAACAGCTTTAGGCCGATGTAAGAAAACTCGTAAAATTTGTCTTGGGGATAAAGTTTTTTTTCTAGCAAGCACAGCTTACCCCCCCCCCCCCGCCCGTCGTCCGCAAAAAAGACAAGGAAGCATTCGGGGACAACTGGATGGGAAACTCAAGCACTGCCTTTCATACGGGATGGGCAGTTCATTGCAGGATACCTAGGCCTATTTATTCTTATTTTTATTAAGAAGTGCTTGTGCATAAACGTGAATGTGAGTAGGGAAGAATTGTTGTGTGATTTATTTTTCTTGTTGCTAATATGCTTGTTTCGAAACTTGTAAAGGCCTACTTGTCGAGTCGAACCTTCTTTTTACCTTGCCCCGCCTAGTTCATGCGAACTTTATGGGCAGGTTGGGAATTAAAGATGATTGATCGTTGTGCGGAGGATGGAATTCTGATGAATTTGCGTTGATGTTGGGTGGGGGTCATTTGGTGCACAGGGTCGTGGAGACGGGGCGGGACGAGGAGAGGAAGACTTGAGAACATTTGAGCCACTTTTCGTGAATGCAGTGAGAGTGGGGAGATTTGTGGGTGTGTTGTGAGGGACGTAAATAAGGAGACAGCCCAGGCCTACGCTGGGAAGCTTTTCGCGGCCCAGGCTGCCGTGAGAAGGGTGTGTGGATGATGGGTGTGCGAGTTAGGTGTGTGGTGTAGGTGTGCAGGCAACCAGGACCTAGGCCCTAAGGCTTTTCGCGGTCCAGGTTGCTGGGTGGTGTATGATTAGTATGTTACGTTGCACCTGGGGAGGTGTAGAGTAGAGGAAGTGAGTATTCTAACAATTGTTGGTATCTACTTGCTACAGATAATTTGTGAATCGATTTCTCTGTCTTTTCCACCCAATTTTCATTAAGAGGGGTCGATACTTCTCACACCACAATCACAGAGGTGGCGCCAGGATTTGCCCGACAGGGGGACCAAGCTGTGGCTTTGTGTCCAGTGTGCATCGTAACAAAAAATAATGTAAAAGTTTTTCACTTCAACTTCTGTATTGTAAAGTACCTAAACCGTCTGTTCAAATTTCTCGTTTACTGCTTTCTCGCTACTCTTATGAAAAATGCAGTATCTACTGTACACAGTTTCTTCGTGATCATGACAGTAAAAATCTTTCTGATGCATCTCTTGGGCCGAGATTTCACCCGTACAGTACCGGTTACTATGTACGGTACGATACGGCACACACTGCATGTCGTTACCACATACGTATACAAGAACGTTCGTTCGTAGCCTGGATATTCCCGACGATATGTTGTGCCGAAGCAGTGCACGTGACTGTGGCACGCTCCACTTTAGCAAAATGGGGTATACCAAAGAAAGGAGGATAATATTTTGCTCTTTTTTGTCATATGTTTGGAAACTTTGTACGCAAAAAAATTTTGCAAATAGTTTGAATATCAATGAAAAATTATGAGCAACATAAAGATAGGTACCATTTTAATATTTAAGGGAGTAACAGGATAGAAGTAACAGGAAAGAAAATTTTTTCCTGTGCACACGGCGCAAGGTATCCCTTGAAAGAATGTGCACAATGCTACAGCTGGCGAAGTGAATTTTGTTTCCAAAAAAGTATCTCCACTAAGAATACGAAGTTTTAGCGATTAATTTGATACAAGAGAATGTTATTTTGGTTAAAACATTTGCATAGCTTATCCATACATAACTATATTGCCAAAATTTACTTGAGATAATGGAAGCATGTCATCTTAATTTAAGTGCAAACACTATTGAAATTTGTTTTATTAGCTGAATGCATGAGTCTTTCAACCTTTTAAAAAGTGGGTTAGATGTTGTTGGCAGATGGTTTAATGTACAGTGTACTAATAACCCTACAGTACGTTACTAGATTGAATGTATCTATTTGTGGCCGTGGAGACACCTTCATACATGTTCTCCCTTTGAATGAGAAGGCTCTATTTCCATTGAATTTAGTCTGGGTGCAGTATCGATTATTCTATTGTCCCTTCTTTTGTAGCTCGAAAGTGCGAAACTTGACATTGTGTCTCTTTGAAGCCACTGCTCTTTCCGGCTTAACTATTGAGGTGACAACCACAAAGTTAAGAAGCTTAAAGTTTCCGCGAAGATTCGCGCAGATACCTATCTTTTAACAATACATACTCCCCTGCGATGGTCGCAGTGAATTCGTGGATCGTGGGCGAGATCAGGTAGTTACTTCTTGGCACATCTGTATGTAGGGGGAATAGTAGTATTATCCCTTCAATAAGGACATGAATGTTTGGAATTTTCACTTCATAATTTTCCCCAACTTGTTATAGTAATCAACACAGTACTTTGTTGTTGATCCCATCAATTTGCAAACACACTGTACATGCCTACCAGACATGGCCAGTATTGTAGCTACCATGTGATTGAAATTTTGATGGTTTGATGGAAATCAAACTGATTTCACAATGACTCCTTTCATAATATGCAATTTCCAGACTATTTTGCACTGCAGTCTGCCCTCGTGCTGGAAAATGGTAGACTAGTAAAGCGCTGTAGGTGTCCTCTTAGGCTCCATTCAAGCCCTCCACAAAAGTGCCGTTCAGTCAGCGAGGTAGAAGTGTAAGTGACAAGGTTTGGACTAGGCTTGGGCGACCCTAATGGTTTTGGAGTCAGGTATCTGTTAGTCATGACTCTAAATGGAGTAGAGACTCCTTAGATGATGTCATAACTGACTTAGGAATGTATTCCTCGGCAGCTGTAAATTGTCCATTTCTAGCCTACCAGTTAGTATTCACTTGGCTTACAGTGCAGACTGCTCAATAGATGAGATACCCAACTGCTGAGGAACTGAAGAGGAATCTTGTGATCTGCATACAGGAAAAAATCAAAACAGTCAGTTATGGTGGAAAACTTCATGAAAACTAGCAAAACAACACACATGCGAACTCCAAGCTATGATTTTTTTATACTTGTAGCAATATTGAAAATTGCTCAGGAGTCAAGGTTCCAGGGAAAGTGGAGTCTTTGCTCCAATCCCAGGCATAAGTCGGGACTCTGAAGTAGAGTTGTGTAACCTGCCCATTAACCAAGCCTAGTTTGGATGTAACTCACCCAAATTACAAGGTTTTGGAGTATTTATCATTGACAGTTGATTCCATGTTGGTGGGAACAAGAAGAAAGGCTTAATAATAATATCATTGTGTGCTTATATAGCACTTTTTGATCAACATCGAAGTGCTTTACACATTTCCATCACAATCTTGTCATTCCTTTAAACGTTCTCAAGCCCCTGGGGACGCTACTAGCCGTGCAACCTCTGCAGCACTACTGATTAAAGTTTCTCCCACAGGCTTGAGTCAAACAGGCGGAAAACTAATATTGTTCAATACACAAAGTATTGTCAGTCCTGGTCTGTATGTTCATACTACCCTCCTATTTGAGGAGTATGCTTCGTGTGGCTCTTTTGTGTCTTGTTATATTAAAAGTGGTAAAATGATGTGTGTACTTGTTCCCATGGAAACAAGTTTGATGCATTGCAAAATGGATTTGTGCGCAAACTCTTAGATGTTCAAGTTTCATGTCAGTCCTATTTCTTTCCACAACATTGGAAATAATGTTTGTGTGGTATAGAAAATTTTCATACATAAATACCATGATTCACAAAAGGAATGAGAAAAAGTTGAAAATAAGGTAGCTAGGTAACTTGTAAAGTTCAGACAGAAAGAAATTTCCAGCTTTGTAGTTAGCAAACACCCAAACATTAAAATTTTTAAGTGATGCAATATCCCTTAGCTCTTGCTACTATGCATAATATTTTGATGAGGAAAGGCTGTTGACAGAGCTTATTGATGACACTGAATGGTCTAATGGTGAGAACAGCTTCTTCCTTTCAGTGCCATACTGATCCAATGTAAACTCAAGATTTCACTTTAAATTATTCAGTTTGCTACATAAGTGTACCATATTATCAGACATCATTTACATGTTATGGTGATTTTATGTACATTGTGCATTCGATGTCATGTATGTGGCAAGTAAGCAAAATTTCCGATACACCTCATTACTCACTACTTACTTAAATGTAACCTTCATCACAAAATCAAGTAGTTTAAACCACTAATGCAAGTTTGCATTTTTCTGAAATGAGAAATATTTGGAAGGTCGCATAAATGTAATTAAAAGTCCCCTGACATGATACAAGGCCATTGCATGGTTTATGCCATCATTTATCTGTTGCTGAACAATAAATTTCTGATTGTTGTTTCCTTGTAAAATGCAATAAATTTGTGGAATTAAGAAAAAGCTGTGCTCTAGAAGCAAATATTAAAATTGCCTGAAGTAAAATAATTCATAAAGCTGCAGTCAGTGTTGATAATGAGTTTAAAGTGGTAAAAAGAGGGAACAAAACTATTTGGTACACAATATCATGAACTAAAATGCTTGTCTCAGTCAAACCTCCACCTGAAAGTTTTACAAACCTTCTACTTGAATAAAGCATTCATGAAAGTGTACAAAATTTTCGAGGAAGGACGAAACTTAAAAGAGAACATAGAGGATCATAGTTTAGTCCACAGATACGGTAAAAAGGAATGTAAAATTATTGAAAATGTCTGTTCTTTGTCACTGTGCATTGAAGTGACAGAGCTGATACCTGATTAAAAATGAATGTTCATATTTGACAACATAAATATGCAAACTTATTAACTTATTGTCAACAGCTGTGCAAATGAGATACGGACGTAAGATAATGCACCACTTCCATCAATACAATATTACACCTTTAAGGCATAAGCTAGAAAAGGTTCATCATACATATTTCACAACAGTAGGGAAACCAAGACTAAAAGTGTCCCAAATTTTGAAAGCAGGAAGTATGAATAGGTGTGAGAACGGGGGAGGGGGAACTTGCCAATCAGCAGGGGTGTAGGCTGCCTGATGAAGTGCAGTAACATCCATAGTTGAGCCAGTCAAGTTTACTAGTATGAGTAGCATCCATGGTTATGGGATTTTTGGACCTACTGTAGGAACATTGCTGCAGTGTAGCTGTGGTCCACGGTTCAGAAGAGCTGAAAGCTTGTTTGATTTATGTTTTGCAATAGAAGTGAAAAGCTTTAGTTCCCTTATTTCTTACAAAGTTCTGTCGTAACAATGTGGATTTATTGCTGGCTTGCCAACTTTAAGTGTTGGTACAGTTGGCATTTTAATATATGTCATTGTTTTAGTCTGGACACATAAGCTGCTCAAGTTGCTATTTTATCTATTCACCTTGAGTTGAAAGTTGACTTCAAGCGTTGATATGGAAATACCAAAGTAGAATTGTAATCCATGAGCCATTCAAGTTTTTCAAGGCTTGTAGTCAGTGAACATCACCAGATAATTGCCCTCAACTTTGAATTATATATAATTAAAATTATTTGATATGTCTACTTCTTTCTCTGTCTTTCCTGCAGCACACAGTACGACTCACCATTCATTCTTCCAAAAACCACAAAATGGTCTTCCGGACCAATCCTGACAAGACGCTCAGGGAGGTCTTTCCAAAGATATGTGAGGAGAGGGGAGTAGAGGCGAGCCATTATGTCATGAGGGTGCACAAACACAAAGAAGATGCAGACCCAACACAAACTATTCAAAGTTTTGGGGTGCTGGACTTTGATTTAGTTGAAGTCGGTATGTTTAATTGGGACTTGACTACAGGGCATGGAGGTGGGACTGGGACTAGGGGGGGCAGCAGTTATTCAGGCTTTTTTGTCAAACTTGTGATAATAAAATCACTGAAATTTTTGGTATAATTGCTCAGCAGCCCTAACTGAAAGTAGTCTTGTACATTTCTGTTAAGCGTTATAAAGGTCTGTTTCCATTGGAGTATTCGTTGTCCTCACCAGGGCCATCTTATTTAAAGAGCTATCTCAGGGGATTCTGTGTTTCTTAAAATGGTGGGGACCTTCAGTCATCACTTTGTCTGATTTTGGTGTTTTTGCAGCAGGGGAACAAAGTTTTATCTATAAATTGATCTGTTTTGTCGTTTCAGTTACAGACAGTGAAAACAAGAAGAAGGTGGGCTTACTTGGGAAGTTGAAGAAAAAGGTGAGTCATTGATACATTTATTTGTGACATTTGTGATAGTTTTTTGTCTTGCAGAATTTTCATAAACAAACCCCCAAAGAATCATTTGTTGTACTGTAACTTATAATGGGAACATTCCTTCTTAATACATAGTTATGGTATAATTTAACAAAGATATTCAGCAAGGTTTCAAAGTTCTGAAATTTCATGTTTGAGAGGATGTGCAAATATAATATCATCTTCCATCGTTGATACTGACACATTGGACAGTACGTACTGATGTGTGTTTCACATTGTGCATATCTCATTAAACAAACAATGCCATCACTGTATTTATAACCATAGGCTTATTATACTCGCATAGCATTGTTTTGCTGTCAAACCTTTGCTACGTGTCAACTGCCTGTCCTCTGTAATGAACGTCTTGGTAATACTCCTTTCTCAATATGACGAATGGATTTGCATGCCTTCTAATTTTATGTGTATGGGCTGGTCAGTGTATTTTTATGGGCTGCTTGTGGTCAGGATTTATTTTCACCTAGTTTTGGATTATTTGTCAAAGTAATAGGTAGTGCTTGTTAGCATAGTCAGTGTTATCATGCGCAAGAGGGGTATGCTCTTAAAAACTGAAGACACTACTATATTTCATCTTGATAAAGAAAGTTGACGGTAATGTAGTTCTTATTTTGCAGTCTTACCACTGGTGGCACCAGATTTTTCAAAGAAGGGGGGGGGGGGCTCACATGGGGGCAGAAGAAATTCTTTAGAGGCATTAGCATGTCAATGTTTTTTGGATTGTAATTACCAAAAGGGAGTGGGAACAAGGGATTTGGCTGGAGGCAAATTCCCCCTGCAGGTGGAAGTTAGTGTGTGCCTGACAATTAATCATAGATCTATCTTTGCATGCAAGATTCACCAAAATTGAATTTCAATGAAACGTGGGAATGTCGGGCACCTAGTACTGGTCATGCATTATAGTCAAGTAGTGGCTGATTTGGTAGCTCCAGAATATTTTTAGATTTCAGCATACTTTTCAAATGTTTTAATGCATTTGATGCTGTCCTTTAATTTAAGTGTGTACACCCAAATTACCAGCAAAGCAAACACAAATGTAGAATAGGAGAAAAATAAACAGAATTTTAAACATTTTTCGAAACTCTTTTTACTTAAAATTTCAGTTTAAGTAGACTCACACAATGTAGACATAGGGAGTTCCCCTTTTTCCTAATGTTGAGGTGGTGTAATTGAAATCATTTTAAAACTTGAGAACATGGACAAAATTCAGTTTCCATATGACTACTTGCTTCCAGACAAGGTGTAAGGCTGCACACAGGCTGCATGCGACATGTATGCACTATGTAGGGGTATGGGCTGCGGCTGGATGTGACAGGAAAATGTACATTACTAGGCTTAATAGCTGTTGATGTAGGAAGACAGCGTGGCTGTCCTAAGTTAATTTTGCCCGTCTAGCAAAGCTACAATCAGGCCATGGCTGAGTAGCGAAGATGTGATGTGCTGCCTTGCATTAATTGCAGTTATCATGAAGAAGAGGGGGGGGGGGGAGATGAGGGATAGCTCCCACTGGTTTCATTTAGTGGAGATGAAAGGAATGTCTTTTGTCATTTCCAAGATTCTTTTATTGACTGTAATGTTGTACTGATATTTGTGAATATGAGATGACTTTCCTTGGAGTGAGTGATCACAGAGGAGGCTGCATGTATTTATTCACACCATTTTTGTGTACATGTTCATACGCATACAAATATTTCATTGTGGACTCCCCCCGACACAAATGGCAGTCCTTTCCCTTACATAGTAAATTCAAGAGAGGTTGATTTGCATGGCTCCAGGTTTCTTCATCTCCTATCACATTTTCATCTGAATTCTGAATATTTTTTTTATACAGGAAGATGATGATGAGGTAGAGTATTGAAATCAGTTTTTGCAGAATTAAACTGTTTTTTTGCTACATTTTGCTTCAGAAAATGCTTTCTGTTTACTTCTAAGCACCACTTGAGTTCGAAAGATTACATCCATGTAGGATGTAGTAATCTGTTCACTGTCAAAGAACAACCTACCACAGCTTGGTATCTGTGTAAGCATTCTTTTCTGTTACGTGGTATTCAGAAATGCACATTTCAGTTTAAAATTCATTGTGCAGCACCAACCAAACTTACATACTTTTATTGTAAAGACGTTTATCTTATCAAGTCAAGATCACTTGTGATACATTATTTCGTTGAAAAGTTTCAGGCATGGTTGCATTATTATTTGAATTTCAGATTAGAAGAACAATTTTTAAAATTTTTAAAATTTCACTGCTAAAAAAGGGAAAGCTTTCATCCAATTAAAAAAAAGAAAAACTTTGTATCTAAAGAGAAAATAGTATCTTTTATGAGTATTGAAAATTAGTACTTGTCCTGGGGAAATGTGAAATAATGAGAATTTTAAACTTTTGCTTGCAGAATTTATTAAAACTCACAGTGGCGCTTTGAAATTTTATGTTTTCAATTAACACTGCTTTTATCACTTTAAAATATGTGTGCAAAGAAATTCAGTAGTTGGCTACATCTGAAAGGTAATTGTGGCATTCACACAAAATCTGTTTTGTTTTAAGTAGGTTGATATTTTGAAGAAAGGGATAGGGTAACTACGGTACCTGTGCAGACAGTATTTCTGCAAAGTCCTTCCATGGACATAGTTGGCCAATATCTACTGCATTTCATGTTTAGAAGAGCAAACCAGTCATGTGCACCAGCTAATTTTAATTAAAGGGTCACCTGTTTTGTTGATTGTGCTTTGTAGTATTGGGGTTGGTTGGTTGTCAGTGGTTGTGTGACTGTTTTTGACTGTTTCATCTTAGTATGAGGTACATTTAATTTGATTTTACATTATTGTTTGCATGGCAGCTTTGTGTTTGATTAATCAGAGTAATGTAGTTGCCATGTGCTGACTTATAAGAGCAGTCTTATGCAATAGTGCAAATATTATAACTAGCATGAGAAAAGTTGATTGTGAAATGGAAAGAAAATATGAAATATTTGGCTTGTTTGTAGTGTATGATTTGAACTGCCAAGCCATACAAGAAGTTTTTTTTTATCCTCCTACAGATGCCCTTTTAGTTTATAAGTGCTTTTACAGCTTGATTTCCATCTTTTATTTGAATGGGTACTGTTTGTAGTTGGTGCTATAATTCATAGATTTTAACAGATTTTTTCTAGCATTTTTGGGCAAAAATAAAAGAAAAGATGTTCATTTCCCAAAATTGTACATCACACCATACAGTAGGATGGTAAAATGTAATAAGCATCTGTGCCATTGTCTGCAACATATCACAGAAGAATAATTACGTTAACTGCTGTATGCACAGCACTTTCTCAAATGTCACAGGGATAGAACCACTACATCATGCATATTCATGTAAGAACAAACATTCAGAAAAATCTAATATCCATGGTAAAGATTGCAAGCTTTGCTGTAGGAAATGCTGGTACTAAAAAGATATCAAACAGGAATCTGTCATAAAAATGGAAAATGTCATGCTGTTTAAATTGTAAAAACTGGACAAACATTACATGCTAAGCATACATACAATGTCTTTCAGGCAAGAAGTGTGTAATGTACTCAATGCATGCTGTATGTATGTATCTTGTAAAGATCAAATGATTACCAAGGTAGCTAGGTTAGAGCTTGCATGATTTGAAAGCTGTCAGAAATAACATGTATGATACATTTAATTATTTCATTTTGCCTGTAGTATCAGTTACTAATAACAAGAGTCATGCATGTGTCATATAGACCATGACGTAATGTCATCTGTGCATGCTGTGTGCAAAGTTTGTTTGCATGAATTTTCATAGATGTTTATATTTCAATTCATGTTGAAGCTGTTGCTAAGACAACAGACTGCAAGGAGAAATCTGCAAGACAACTGGTCATCAGTGGCTGAAATCTGATGGTGAGGGCAGGGGAGTCTTGGGGATTTTACCCCTTCATGTAAAGAAGAAGTGGCTCTTCAAATGCTTCTGTGACCCTGGGAGATTCAAGGGGAACCTGCCATATGCTACATAATTTGAAACCACAGATGATACTGTATATTAAACACAGGTTTCTGAAGGTGGAATCTTCAAAATAGCTTTCCCTTGTCCCCCCTCCTCATTACTGACTACAACACTGGCTTCAATTACCGTTGCTTTTCTCAAAATATGTGGTGTTAAACTAAACTCTAGTATTAATCCCATGGGCCTGTTTTGTATTGGGTGTGCTGAGGGATAGTCATGAGGGTGCAATACAAAACAGTGTAATGCTAGGAAAAGGCACTTTAGGTTGTTAAGAGAGAAATTCTCCATTCGTTCACAGCAGTGTAGTTTAGGAAAGGGAATGATCAGTATTTGTATAAGATATAAGTCTAGCTGGCTTTGAGCTTTCTTTGAGTGTGTGCTTGGCATTTGACAGAGGTTTGGATCGACTTGTGGTAGATCACTGGGAAATTATCAGGCCTATTAGATTGCTTGTTTTGGCAAGGCTGTTTGCAGTGGTGCAGAGGGTTTGAAAAATTGGTGACATAAAAATACAGTGTACAGTAGCTTCTGTCTGTGCAACCTTGGTGTTGTACAATTCAAATTTCATCTGCTTTGGCATGCTTGGCACATCTATTGCAGCTATGATGAAGAGCAGGATTTTAATCCGTAAGTAGTTAAAAAGCAAAACATGAAAAATGAGTAGCCAGTAATACTGTTGGGCATCATTGGTGAGATGCTCAGTGTATGAAGGTAAGATGGCTTTTATAGGCAATTAGAAGGTAGTTTAATATGCGCTTCTTAACCCAGTTTTGCTATGATGGGTTTCACAGTGAAACCATGTTTTAATACTGTAATTGGCCATTTATACTGTTTGTGTGGTCTTGCTGCAAGACCACTGAACTTTTAGGCTTTTAAAAGGCTTTGTAGAGAGTGACAGTCCGGTTATCATTCTTTGCATGTGAAGTTTCATCTTGTTTTTGATTGTGTCAAATGTGTGAAGACTACTGGGGTAGGTTAAGACAAACAATGGAGTGACCTACACAGCATTTATGAGGATTTTCTTCTAGTTCTGGGCTAGGAGCCTAACACAGTGTTTTCCTGTACAGTACATTTCTTTCCTAAATTCTTTTTGGTGAATGAAATTTCTATTAGAGACAGGATATCATCCAGATGTTGCAATCACTCTTCCAGTATACTTCATTATGGGGTTGTGCCCTTTGCTTTAGTGAAAGGGATGAGTTCCATTTCACTGTAGCAGTGTGCTGGCCAAAAAGTAACGAGTAGGTGAGGTTTAAAAAAAAGACTGTCATGAATATTTAGGGTGTGGAAATTGCTTGAATCCAGGTGAGAACCATCCCTGTATCTGTCTACTAACAAAACAACACTCTTTTCAGTCAGAACGATTGTCACTTTGTGATGGTGTTGGGGCCTTTACTGTTCACACACTGTTTTCATAGTATGTTTGTCTGATATATTTGTTTCATGTGAATTTGTTCAACAATTTGTGATGTTACTTTTTGGTTCTGCACTTGTTGTTGGGTAGTGTTATCTATCCTGTGATATACTTACCAATGGTGAAACATTCTTTATTAAAAACTTCTGAGATGATTATGTTATTTCCTCATCCAATAGGTCATAGCATAATTTTCACTTTGTTATTTTGTGGCAAGAAAATTAGTGCTTACTTTTCTTCTTAGCTTGATTTTATGTCAACATGCTGTACCACAGTACCAGTGATGATACTTTTGGGGTTAATATATAGTTTGTAGCTTGAGGTTAGTAGAAGGATAAAGACATAGCAAGCAGTCAAGCTACAGAAAAATGTCTGACTCAGTTTAAAGTAGTACTTTACTGTAGACATCAGTTTGTGTCCAGATGCTGACCCTTTGGGGCCTTTAATTGGCAAGGAAGTTTTTTTCAGATAGTTTCACATCGTTGCCACAATGTCAAAAATTGATATCTGGTAATAAAGTGAAATTGATATTGAATTGTGACATTAGAAATGGCACTTTTTAGAATTGAAACCATACTTAACATCTCTACATTTGTATATTGTTATTTTGAATTGTGTCAGGGAGTCTTACATTTAATCTGAAGGTTCAATATGTTTCATGGAAGGATGTTATCCAGCTTTAATGATATTGCAGTGTGAGTCACATCAGTAGGATACACAAGTGACTTCTTTATTGTAGTTGAATTCAAAGACAGGTAGGCTGGTAGGCTTGTCTCGTGGTGGTGATTGCAGTAAGTTTTGAGCGTAGATTTTTGTACATGGTTCATCATAAAATTATTCACCGTTAAAATTTTTCATAGCTGCTTTTTATTTTTCATTGATTTCTATATCATTAAATGAATGGAAATGCATGGTTAAGACTGTACAAAAAAGTGCAAGATATTTTGGCATAACAATTTGATCAGCTTTTGTAGCAAAATGCGATAGATTTTAAGTTGCTTTTTGCTGTTCAATTGTCTTGTAAGTATCATGCTTTACAAAATTTGGAACTTAGGCATGATGCTTTGAAAATGCAGTAGAAGCTAGCAAATATACTTAGAGGAGGGAGAGAGAACTGAAAAATGTGGACATTAAAAGATAATTTTTATTTTATCCCCAGAGAACTGAAAAGAGTAAACCAACTGCTAATGGTTCTAATCCTAACCATGGGTCTCACTCTCCAGAAAACAAAGTTCAGAGACAGAACTCTGATGGCACAGTACCCCATAAGCCAGATGGTGGGGTACCACCCAAGCCAGAAGGAGGGGTCCCTCACAAAAAACGGCCTGCCCCCTTGCCTCCTTCAGTTCCAGCTGCCAATACACAACCCTCAGATGTGCAGGCCCAGTCAAACACTCTGGAGAAATCCAAACCGAAGATGAGTCGGGTATCCACGAAAAAGAGGAGAGCGCCAGCAGCACCAGTCGCAATTGTGCCAATAAACATAGAAGAATCCTCTGAACAAAAGAAAGAAACTAATGGGGAAAATGCAGTGGAAGGGGCAGGTGACCCTTCACAAAGGGTGGGAGGTAATGATGAGACTGATGCACCATCTCAGGTTGTGACTAATGGGGGACAGTCAATGGAGGTTGTGACAGATGGGTCCCCTCCTTCCCCAGCTGTGTCACATGGGTCATCGCAAGGTCTGTCAACCTCTGATAAGGATAAAAGCAGTGTGACAGGGTCTGTCAGTGAACAAGACAACCAAGGTAAGAGAGTAAAAGTGTTCCCTTGTTTCATCCTATTTCCTGTTGTTTTGCTTCATTTGTTTTTGAACAGAATTAAATAGTACTTGTGAGTGAATTTAATAACAAAAAATTACATGGACATAATGAAGTAGATATGAGAGTAAAACCCTGAGGGTCTTGGCAAGTACTTCACTTTCAGTATTGAAAAAGTCAAATCAGAAATAATAAAAACCATAGAACCAGGGAGTAAGTAATCAAAAAATAGTAGAGGTGACTAATGATGCAAAAACGGATAGTCAAATTGACTAAATGATGCAGATAACACATAGTAGAAGCTACTAATGACGCAAATAAAGCATAGTAGAAGTGACTATTAAAATGATGTAAATAAAGCATAGTAGAATTGACTAATGATGCAAACAACATATAGTTGAAGTGACTAAATGATGCAAATAAATCATAGTTGAAGTGATTAATGAAGCAAATAAAACATAATAGAAGTAACTAAATGATGCAAATAAAGCATAGTGGAAGTGACTATAAAATGATACATATAAAGCATAGTATAAGTGACTAAATGATACATGTAAAGCTTAGTGGAAGTGACTAAGTGATGCAAATAAATCATAGTATAAGTGACTAAATGATGCAGATAAAGCGTATTAGAAGTGACTGAATGATACATATATAAAGCTCAGTAGAAGTGACTAAATGATGCAAATAAAGCATAGTGGAAGTGACTATAAAATGATACATATAAAGCATAGTAGAAGTGACTAAATGATACTTAATAAAGCATAGTGGAAGTGACGAAGTGATGCAAATAAAGCATAGTAGAAGTGACTGAATGATGCAGATAAAGCATTTAGAAGTGACTGAATGATACATATATAAAGCTCAGTAGAAGTGACTAAATGATGCAAATAAAGCATAGTAGAAATGAATAAATGATACATATAAAGCATAGTAGAAGTGACTAAATGATGCAAGTATAGCATAGTAGAAGGGACCAAATGATGCAAGTCCAAACCCTGTTTTGCTGTGGAGTTTGCGGTCTGAAGTGTTCTGGAAAATGATGTAATGTTCTGCTGGACTGCACAAGGATAAGTGAATTTGATCAACTTTAATGTTTTAGAACCTAATAAAAAGAAAATAGTTGCTCATGGGAAAGCAAGGGAGAAGAATACTGCAGTATGTATAGTATATCTGTTTCATATCTGAAGTTACAGTTCCTAACTCAACAGTGAAGGTATATTAAAGGATGCAAATTGAGAGGTTAAAAATTGTTGTCAAAAGTAGAGTTTTAGTTGAACTCTACCTTTATTAAAGGTAAGCATGGTTGTGATGTAGCTTCTAGGAAAATTTTATCAGGAGTATTTTCTAACTTGTTTTCCAGTTTTTAATTTTCCCTGTATATCCTATAAACATGATCCTTTTAAGCTCATGTAACAATCCCATATGCAATTAACTGGAGGAATTTTCACTTCTTGAGCTTTGTAAATTTATTAATATATACAGATAGCCTTGTTATGGGCTGCTTGACCTAATAAAGTGGGTTCTGATGTATTCTCCTACTCACAAAGTTGGCCATCATGTTGTCTTTAGCATATTATTTTTTCAAATTCTGTCTTTTTTTTGCTACATAACGTCAAATACAGCCCCTTTTTGATCAGGAGAATTGTTAAGTGATAGCTTTGTGTTGGAAAGGAAATTTTTTGCTACTGGAAGATGGATTTTGAAATTTGCATCTACACACGCATCACCCAGGTTTTCATTCCCAAAATACATCATTGCAAGTTTTATTAAATATGATTGGAACATGAACTTCTTATAGAAATATATGGACAGAGGGTCACATGACCAAAGTGCTGCCACCAAAAGAACAAAATGAGGCTTACCATGATGACTGCTACGCTGCTGTTGTTTTCATAATTTGATGATGAATATGCAACATTTCAGACAAATACAAACATAAATGGAATAACAGTATCACAGTGCTTCTGGCTGTGTTCGTTAATTTTGACTAGAACTTGCATTTTTCCAAAAATTTTACAAGTTTCATGCATAATTTGTTGATACTGAACCACTTGAGCAAGTCCAAACTTTACACAGAAGATTAAAGGAAGCACCCATATTGGTATGCAAAACGCATGTGAACAGAGGCAACACTGTACATATAGGATGTTAGTGCAGGATGCTTTGTCCGTATATATAAGAAATCTGTGGATTGGAGTATTAGTATGGGTGTGGAGCCATATAAAGGCATTGGAAGGATGCAAATTTTTAAGAGTTAAAATTTTGTTGAGAGTTCAAACAAGGGCCAAAAATAATGAGATTCCAAACATTTGAGTCAAAATGAACAAAAAGCATGGAGTAAAAGAAAAAATTCCAAAAAGCTTCCGTAACTTGGTTGTAATGCTATATTGATATCTTGGACAAGTGAAGTAGCCAAAATTTTGCCAAGAAAATGTCACAAATTCTGAATTAGCACAACCGTTGAGATGAATGGATTTGAAGTACGCAAGAAAGACATCAAAACTAAAGCACTTTTTTAACACAACATTCTGTAAATAAGGAAAAGGTAAAAAAAATTCTCAAGTGGCTTGGCTTGTTTCACTCTGTACACTACATGATTTAATGTAACTTCTCACCCACTTTCAAAACTCAGAGCCATTTATTTACTATATTGCAAATTGTGCAATATCAACAAGATATAAAATGCTTTATTTATGTACACAAAATTTTTATATCATACAGTAACAAGCTACACCCAGTTTCCAGGATGCAGTATTAAGCTTTATTACATTGTCATAGCAACACTTTGCTCTACTTTTGGCAATTTTACACAATATATATGTGTGATGGATCTGTGTTATGCACTTTGCAGTTTGTACCAATCTCAGCAAAGATGGCTGCTTTCTGCTACTCAGCACAGCTTAATACAACAACTGTATGGGAGATATTCAAACTGCATATTTTGTACAATTTTTTTTCTTTTCTAATTCTGTTTCTTGGTATATTGTTGTGATAAACTATCTTTTGGCTTACGTGTAAACAAATGTTGAGCATAAGCTTGTACCTACTTTCAGAGTCAGTTGATAGGTGGGTTGCATTGGTTAAAAGGACTTTGTCAGAAATTCATGGGGGTGGGGAGCGGTTGGGGTGGGCGCGATTGAATCGAAGAAGAGTGTTTGACAGTAACACCTGTATCCATCACAGAGGCGCATTTTGTGCGTGCTTGAAGTTTACACTCAGTTTGAATTGCTTATTCGATACCAAAAGAAATGGGATGAAAAAAAGCCATTGCCACAAAATTATTGAAGTCGTCTGAATTCTGACATTTTCATTGTAAAATTTTTCGTAAAAAAGTGTTTTAAGTTATTTTGTCACTTCCTCAGGTTCCGTCCCTCCACCTCCCTCTAAACCCCCTCGGTTAAATCTTTATTCGGATGAGGAAATAGATGCTGAATTTAATATAGAAGGCAAGCCAGTCTTCGTACCCCCTTCCCCTCCCTTAACCCCCCCTTCTGCATCAGTGCCAACAGAAGATGTCCGGAAGTTGATTGCAGAGGGTCGTCTTAGCATTGAAGAAGGTAGCTCTCAGCTAATTTCCACTTTCTGATGTAATCTTGCAAACTATTATCAAAAGCACCTTCCACAGAAAATAACTCTCGTATCCAAATCATTGCACATATCTTAAAATCTTTAAATATATCGAGTTTCACAGCTCTTATTTGGGAATCATGTTGGTAAAAATCTTTTTCATGCAACAGCTTTCCTTGCATCATCATATACTGTAGAGAGTCATTTGCCTGTCAAAAATTATCAAAAGCACAGATGGGTCTGATTACAACATCTTTTCAAACTTGTGTATATTACAACATCTTTCCAAATTGTGCAGTTATAAATAAAACATTATTCCCTTGTCACTGGAAAGATGATGCATTTTTAAATGCATACTTGCAGATTGGAGCTGCCATCTGTTCCTCATAAAACTTTCCCAGTAACTGTGAATTGCAGTTTTGTTTTGCATATTCCAAATGTCTCATGTGTTGGTGTGTATTACCTGCCTGGTGAACAGTGATTATTAGCAACTGGCTTAACACTCAAGAAGCAGGAGAGAGAGGCTGATTTTTTTGCTAGTAACCACAAAAATGGAATCTCAAAAACTGCTATTACCAAAAAAAAAATAAATAAAAAAAAAAATAATAGTAAATAAAAAAGTGCAAGCAGGGGGAAAAATTTGCAGTAATAATCATTTAAGCCACAAGGAGGGATTAGAGGGGTCATGCAATAGCTGAGGGTACATGTTACTGGGGCATTGCAGGAGCATTGCATATTATTAGTTTTCATACTTTACAATATGCAGCGCTACCCTCACCTTGAGTTTATTTTTGCCATCAAGGTTACTCTGCTGTCAAAAAGTAAATGAAATATTGGAAATGAATGTCTCTGTTGTTGAACCATGTGAAAAAAACAAAAAGAAGAAACACTGCTCTTGTACTTTGTTGATTGAGCCATAACTTTTCACGGAACACAGTCTATCATTACTACTTTGGTGATCAGAATGTTCTTTTCCCACAAGGGATACTAACAGCCTATACTTTAAAGTTAAGACTAGTGTGTAGACCGCTTTGAAATATTGTAATCATTTTATGTTCTTTTTTTTTCCCAAGTTAATCTTGTATAAACTTTGGACTAACTTAACACTTGGAAGAGTGCGACTAATGTGTATGTGACCCTTAAAATCTGTCATGCAATTTAAGAGGTAAAATATTACCAGGGCCCCACAAGACTGAAGGTCAGCTAGGCCAAAGGTGGGCTACTTTAGTTTGCTTACTTGTATAGATAGATCTAGATAGATAACTGCTGTATTGTCCATTTAAAAAATGGAAAATCATTTTTCACTGGACAGTTGAAACATCAAAACAAGGCAGTGGGCCTAACAGTATTAAAATAGAGTACATAGTATAAACAGAAGTGGACTAAAGTACAACATAAGAATAGAATAATATTAACAGTAATGATAAGTAAAACAGTAAATTTTCACTGTTGTGGGCCTTTGGTCAGACCGTTCATGTAGTGGGCATCTTCCATAAAATATACCTCACCCTTCATGTATATGCAAATGGTATACATTATATATGCTTGTTCTTGATGGATTTTGCAGAGGTTAAGTTAGTGGCAGTTTATATACTTTGTGGAATCATGTTATAGTCAGTGTGACCTCAGAAAATGTTGTAAACCCAGACACAATTCTTTGAATTTTGTGGGGTAAAATTTGATTTACTATAAGGAGGTTTGTCCTGTCAAATTTATCACCTTGTCTCAAATTTCTGAAATGCAGGTGAAATTAAAAACTGATCTCTTAGTGACTAAACTTTATGCTTCACTTGGTGCTTTTATGGACAGTTTCCTCATAGTACTTCTTTCGTATATCAAGAACTTACACCAAAAAATGTCCAAAATTGTAGTCTTGGCTTCATGTTTTTTTAACCCTCCATTCTTTTCATCAAAATGGTCAACTGTAGTAGTCATTTTTCTAGGAGGCATACTTTCAGCTGTCCTTCAAATAATTCTTCACCCTTCATGTGTAGAGACAGAAGAAGTCCTCCATTTTTAATAGGTCTAGATAAAACATGCCATGCCTTCCATACTGATACAGTAGTATGGCATTGATGATGCAATTTTCAATTTATCATCAACCTTTAATGATACACATTTCAGTTCATTATCAGCTACCATAGCTTATTAGGGCATGCTCATGAAAAGCATCTAACAATGTGTAACCTGTATTAAGTACTTAAATTACACTACTTATAAATGTGAGATTATCCCCTACACACATTGCATGGACAGTACACTAAACTGTAGTGCAGCCCCATTAGTCTCAATGCAGTCTCATTTTAATACATCTCATCTCTTCACCAGATTGAAGATACATTCATTTTGTAAGCATAGTATGATTACATATAAGCATAGGTGTGCATGTAAGTAAACTGTATGGAGAACGATTTTCCTCAGGGCAAGAAGAACATGCCTGTTTTGCCCTATATACATGTTGTGATTTCTTTCTTTGCCTTAAAGCCATTCTAAGAACTTTTTCATAACCTTCTATTAGAGTGCTTTTTTATTCCCTGCAGTGTGTCCGTGGCTTTTTGATGTGTTCATTTACAAGAATGTACAGTATCAAATACAATGAGACATTGTTTATTTACTGTAGAAGGTGATGTACAAAATCTGAGTCTCTGGAGTAGCAGATGGGGGGAGGATGGGGGTTCTGCTTGAACCTGCTAACACTGTGCTGTATTCAAATCCTCCAAACAAATGTGGAATATGCTACATGTCCGCAATAGTTCTCTACATCTTTTGTTGTCTTAAGTTACGATACCTGACTGTTATACATCAGTCCGCCTTTATGTTCCAAGGAAAGTAAGTTCAACTTCAGAAGGTCCCTTATTGCCAGGGTTTGAAGGTGTTACCTTCAATAATGTTGAGTGAACTCAAGCTTTAATGGAGTGTGGAATGGCTTGCAGTATGCAAAATGTATTAATTTGCTAACTGCTCCTGATTAAAATTAACATAGTTATGTTTAACAATTCCCTTTGTTCTATAATCTGTACTCACATTTTAATCTATACTGCTACTCATGCTTTTGTATTTACACTGTAATCTATACTCAGATTATCCTGATGGTGATGCGTCTACTAACCCTGATTCCTCGTCAGTAAATGACGATGAACAGTTTTCCTTTGAAGAACCTTTAGCTGCTGGCCAGCAAAGTGAGTTGTTAATTACCATTGGATATATCGACTTGTCATGAGGTCATGAGTATGCATCTTGTACTCATTGTTTGCACATTTTCCTGTATTGATATGCATGAGAATGAGTTAATGCTCACCATCTCTGTGAGTATAAAGTACTGATATGGTGATGTGAGTACATTTACCTGTAAATGTTGTATAAGTTAGTGGCCAGCAAGCTATGGGTCATTACTGAGTGTTTGGGGCTTGGAGAACATTCATGGGGTCATAAGATTGCTACAAGTATCTGGAATTTTGAACAAAGTTTGGTTTTCTCAACAGGACAGAAAAGAAATCAAATGAGTCCCAAAAAGAACTTGGTTTGTAAACGAGAGCTTGGGTAAATAATACCCTCCTTAGAAAAGCATTTTTTGTTTGGGTGTTCTGTTTAATGTCTCTACAAAATATTAAATTACTTTGTTTTGCATCTCTGCACAGTATACACTGTACAAATTCCTGTTTTCAAATTGGGAAAATTCAATCCAAGTGATAATATTTGAGAGAGGGAAGGAGTGGGTGATTGTTGGATATTTTAGTCAGAAGTTGGGTGTCAGGGAATTTCTGTGTGCCATGGCCAGTAAAGTGTGTGGACTGCATTTATAAGTATTGGATGGAGTATCTTTACAGCCATTTCCACAATGCTGCTAACATTTGTGCATAATAGTCACAGACATGCATTGCAATGTATTTGTAGGCTGGCTGCAATTTGTAATTAGGTTGCAGAGTAAAACTCACCTGACAAGTTACTGCGAAAAAGTTATTAAAATAGCCTTTTTGTAGTATATATACCATATAAACAGTGCCAAAAAGGAATTAATTGGAAGTTTAGTCTGAAAATTATACTGCTTCCCTTATTGTCATGTTGAAGACAATATTATAGAAGAAAACTGGTGTAATTAACACCTGTACTAAAATCAAAGAACACTCTCAATTGTTGCCTCTTTTTGGTTGGGCAGGTGTTTTCCTTAAAAGTCAAGAAGTTTTTCATGTCTGTTGAAGCTCAATAAATTTCAAATATAGTAGCATAGAAAATTTTTTAAGTAGAATAGAAGAGTAAATTAGAATTGGAATATTTGTGATATGTTGGGTGTGGTACAAAACTGAAAGTACATAATATGTCTTCGGCAAGCCGAAGCTCATGAAATAAACACTTGGTTGCTATGGTTTTTTCTTACCATCAAGTTGATTTAATAGCAGAATGAATTTCCTTGCCATGCAGTTTATGAGGGAATAAGATCTCTTCTCTAGCCAAGGTTACTACGTAGTTTTACTGTGCGTAAGGTAGTTTACTATCCTGCTCTTTGGACCTTATGGTTCTGACAAGACAGAACTGGCAAGAATGGAAGTTTAGAGCTGATCTGTACATATTTGATCTTTTGACAAAGATCATACATGTGCGAAGTATCTGCTGGTGTGTAGGTTGAGAGGTTTGGTCACTTTGAGTTCTATATCTGATAGGTGGAGGAGGGGAGGAGCTTTAATCACTGCATTGTCAAGTGGTTAGAGCATCCGACTTGCAGCCGGAAGGCGTGGGGTTCGACTCCTGGCTGGGTCATACCAAAGACTTTAAAAATGGAACCTACTGCCATTGCGCTTGGTGCTCAGCATAAAGCAATGGAGTAGGGAAAACAAGCCAGTGAGCAACAAACTGAAAAAAGTTGTGGCCGGCCCGACTTAAACCAATTGGTTAGAAACTGAGCCGTAAAACCTCATTAAACTCTAGCTCTAACCCCTGGTTGTTAATTTTTTGCCTAGTGTACATATTGCTGGATCCCATACTGATGTCATCCTGACATGTCTGCTGCCACCATTGCTTGAGCCATGATTCATTTGACCTTGGAATGTCATCATGGCTTTTTTAGTGAATTCTTAGCCTGGGATGTATTTTCATAAGCTTGGGTTACAAGTAGAATGGTCTTTTGCTGTTTAGTAACAATAAGTACTTTGTGTTTATTTTACATTTTTGTGGATGCTCTAGGTATAAATAAGAAGATACTGTATAGGAGGAAACTTAATTTCTGCTTGATAATTGGGAAGCCTTTGTAATTCATGCTTATTAAACTGAACAGTGTTGCAAGTTCCAAGTACCAGATGCAAGTAAAGCTTCTAACCCATTATTGCAACAACACTGTTCATGATTTCCTGTATGTTAGCATGGTTTATTGAAGAGGCATTAATACTTTTGGATGTATCTGTTTTCTTTACAAAGTCAAATAACACGCAAACATGCAGTTGCCTGCATACTGTACTTTTACCAGTGACTTAACCTGGGTTGCTGTTTTATTACATTTTTGTGTGAAAAATATGAGTTAATATTCAGGTGATTGGTAGGTGGATACATCTCTAGTTTCCTCAAGGGGCTGAGGTATATATAGCTGGGTGATTTATATCTGATGATATGAAGCTAACCTATCCCAAAATGCAAAGTGATATGGCCAATTTGTACTTCATACCTCTATAAGCTATGAAAGTTGTACACTGTTCAATTCTGAACTTTGTCCGTGATTGGCTGGAAGAGGAAGAAATGACCTTATATGGTTGCCATAGCTTTATATTGCATGGAAATTTGGAAATATGAAGCAGCGTATAGCAAGGTTTAGTTGTTCTATTTTATTTTGTAAGCTGTGAAGGTACAGTATATCTATACTATTGATGGTTTTGCTAATGATATGAATATATTTAGTAATTCGTAGCAGGTCTTTTATTGTGCATGTATGTTGCTATGTAAGCTGCATGAAGGTATGTTAATGTTATCCATATTCCCAACCCATATTATGGTTTTTGTATCATTTATATCATATGTCACAATTAATTTTGTTAATGTTTGAACCAAAACTTGATTGCATTGTACTTTGGGGGCATCATGGCAAAGTACAGGAAATGGTCAAATTTCAGTCCCAACACTGTTTTGAGAGATGGATTTAATTTTTATGGGGCACTATGTCAGGTAGCAGGATCTTTAAATGTTGGGACTCAGATAATTTTTGTATGTGGAAGTGCCTTTAAGACAAAATTTATCATAATCTCCTTGAACAGATAAATTACTGTATAGCAATAATTGGGAGTTGGATGGGGGGAGGGTAGGGGGCTTGGACAGACATCTGAAAGAACTGCCTCTCTTCATAATTGGTTGTGGACAGTATGAGAAGTTATAAAAGTATGGACTGTGCAATACCATATTGGAATTACTTGTGAACCTGAAAAATAGTGGCCTGGTGGTTTCATGTCTTTGAATAAGAGACCTAAATGGGTATTGAAGTCAAAATACTATTACATAGATTGATTTGACAGCTCTGAAGACAATCAGCATCTTTTAAATGGAAAAGAATTGAAATTGTTAATGCATTATAGGGAAGGTACAGTGTCTGTAGGTGAATTAATGAGCTTGCCCTTTGCCTCATTAAATAGAGTATTTTTTAGCCTCTTGTGAGAAATTTATGTAATTTGTCAAATCTTTTGTGCCCCTACCGTCCTCATGTAAACATTTTTGGTAACCCTTGCCTATGTATAATAGTTATCTTGCATACTACTAGGTACAATGTATACAAATCAGGTACTTATAGAGGAAGCCAAATTAACCTTTGATATTTTGAAAATGACATATGCATTTTACGTGTGGAAAATTTTAATAAAAAGTTAAACAAAACTTGCTGTTATACACAAACATAGTTTCAGAGTCATATAGCTAATCCTTACCCACACTGTATAAAACTTTCCACTTTACAGAGTTTTATTTCCTCTTTTAATTCTTGATTTATTTGATATGCAGGTCTGGATGATGTGGATGGAGAAAATGAGATAGTTTTGGCAAAGGTTGATGGGCCAGAGGTCAAAGTTGCTGTACCAGAAAGTGCTGCACCCTCAGAAAGTAATAAAGAGCAGAAGAATCATGTTGCTGAAGTTTCATCAAGTGATGTGAATATTGAAAGAAATGCAGAGTTCATGGTAGGCACTTTGCCAGCTGATATACCACCCCCGCCTTATATTGAACAGGTCCCACCTCCACCCATGCCTCCATCACCACCACCACCCCCTCCACAAGAGGAGGAGAATTTACCAGTGGCAGATGAGCTTCCTCCTCCTGCCCATCTTCCCCCTCCCCCTCCAGGGGAGGATCCACCGAGAAGGAGAGTTTGCAAGTGCATTGACCCAGAAAATGGCGAGGAGTGTGACCATGATACACCAGGGGCTGTGAGTAAAGATGGTGCAAATGGTGACAACCACTGCCCCTATGCAGTAAACAATGGTGGTGATGATGGACCCCCTAATGGGGATGAAGTTGGTGCACATGACAGAGATGTAGATGGGGGTGATCAACCACCACCCAATGAGGAACAGAAAGGTAAGACATTTGTGGTTACTTCTTGAAAAGTTTTTTTCTGCACTGTCCTCTGATAAAGAAGGACAAACAAGGAAAGATAATTGCAGACACATATTAGGTAAATTTAATAATTATGCTGGTGGTTTTTTGTGCTTAAATGAACTGATCAAAGTGTATCCTGGTGAATTAACTTTATTATACTCATTGATGGTTATGGGTAAAAGTGTTTCATATTTTTATGGTTTCCATCTGTGCTGATGTTATTTAGTTTATAAGCAGTGTCAAAATGGAAAACATACTTACAGGTGGGATGGGTATTAGAGGATTTTACATTGATAGTTCTATGTTGTCCCCATTCCAAGAACATGCCAGAATTGCAAAGGGGTATGTTCTGTTCAGAAACCACAGGATCAACTCAAATGAAAAAAAAAAAAAAAAATGGAAACAGTTTGGAGGATTCTTGACCCAGATGTGTGTATGGTCAAACACCCCAGACTCCTCTGGATTTAGAACACTGCTTATAAGCTGCAGCAGTTTGCATGTTTTATATGCAATGAAAATTATTTTATTTGTATACTTCTAAATCATTTGTGGTCACTTCTCATGGTAAGCAATTTGCATGCTAATGTTCATAAATTCAATTTTACTAACTGTATTTTATACTCTCTGTTTTCAAGTGATGCATGACTAAACCACTTTCATTTTACTTTAAATATATAGTGACTTTTGTATTTTTTGACAAGGACACACTTTTTTTTAAAGATAAGTTTAACAATTTAAGGTGTAAAAAATTAAGGTTTAAAATTTAAGGTATAAGTTTTAAGCCCATTTTTTTAAATTTTAGATTACAGTATTTACAGTATAATTATCTAAAATCCCTCAACACTGATATTGCAGTTATGTTTAACATGTAAGTTGCAGTGACTAATCCAATTTGTTGCACTGTGAATGTTGTGAAAACTTGAAATTATTGTTTGTTTACCCAAATCAGTTTGGTTTGCTTTAGTTAACCTTCAAATTTTGGCTGCTTAAAGTTTGTCTTTTGGCTAAAGTTAATATTGACTTTGACCTGTAGTGGAGCACATGGTCACAAATACTGTATGTGTACAAGATTGCCCTGTAATCCAATGACGGTAGAAATTTGAGGGTATTGGTATAAGTACAATATATCCTCATGAACTACACTTGTACTGCTAGTATTACAACCAAATGTTTTCAAATATGAATGTTCATTTAAATATGGAAAGAGTTAGTATGATGCAATACTTTTTGATGCTGGACAAAATTTTGCAATTTGAGGTGTTTTAATATAAAGTTAAAATACTGTATGCCCTAGTTTCTCAAGTGGTAGCCTGTGGGCCAGTTTTGCCTTGTGACGTGCACAAAAATGATCTGCAGAAGATTTGAGGAGCTGAAATTTTTAATAAGAACAAAAGCTTTAGAATGAAGCCATGGCTACTACTATAAAGTTAAAGCAAATGCTTAAGTTGAAGTGGTAGGTGAGCTGAAACAGAACTTTGAAAACACCTGCTGTATGTGATGGTCATCTTATGTGTCAGAAGGACACAACCTGTCAGTCCTATAAATCAAAATATTTTTGATTTAATAACGAATTACAACAAAGAGTCAGAATGGTATACGCATTGTCAGCATGGAAAATTTGTAATTCTCACTGTCTCGTGTTCAGAAATAATACCTTATGAGTTTACAGTAGATTTCATGTCATGTTTTCAGTTCATGTACAGTTTGTATCTACTAGTGGAGGATTCATTACCACACAATAATGTCTTCTGTAAGTGTGTCATGATTAAAAAGGAAGCTTTTGCAAATCTTTTTTTCAGTCCATAAACGTGATAAATTTGTCTTAGATTTTTAAATCCTAAGTATCTCCAGATTAGCTCATGTTCATCACGAGAAAATTTAAATAATTCAAGATCAGCGCTTCAGTAAAATCATGTTCATGAATTTCATAGAAGATTCATTTGTGGGCAAACGATACCACAGCAGTGTGTTCTAATTCATTCATAATGTCATTGTTCTTGTTTGCTCAAGTGCTAGTTATCTAGATGTGTATTCTAGGGGGTAATAAAATTAGTTTCATATATGCTGGAACTGAATAGGCCTATTCATGGCCATGTTATAATCTTAGCCCCATAAAACGAGAATGCGTTCCTAGTGCTATTTTCCTGGGGGCCTCATTACTATCACTAACTCGTAGGTGTATATGTGACCAATGTCAGTTTAGGAATGGGAGGGAAGGGGTTGGGGGAGGTGTTGCTGAAGACTTGCCATTCCTCCTCCCCCCCCCCCCCAAAAAAAAGATATGGGGTGGGTACTCCCCTATTTATAAACCTTAAATTATATTTGTATACTGTAGTTTGTATTCATTGAATTTATACATAAGGTTTGGCCAACTTGCGGAATCATAGTAACAAAGAATACTGTAATTTGTATAAAGATACATTTCACAAGTACTTTTTGTTTTCATTCAAACTTTCTGCCTGTGTGGAGAAGTGAAAAACTGTAAAGACTGCAAAAATTGAGCACTCAGGGAAGCTGAAAACCTATGACAGGAAAGAAATTGTCTTGGTTTTATCCTCACAATTATGTATTATGTCTCTTGAAATATACTTTAGTTGGATTAAATGTCTTCAACATTATACTAACTGAAATTTCCTGTTGTTCCACATGCAACTTTGATTTGTATACATATGGTCATTTAACTTCAAAATAAGTCATTGCACAGGAAGTGTGTTTTTCTTTACTGGTTTTATGTAGAGTATATACTTGTTTCAAAGACATTTTGTAACACTTTGTTTAAGTTCATTGTCACTTCATTCAAGCATGTGTGTGTATTCTTCATATACAGGTCTGACTAACATATCTCCCTCAGTGGAGCAAAAGTTTGACATTTCATCCAAGTCAAACATCCTACCAAAACCTAAACGGTTTAGTCTAAGAACAGAGTATGCTCACCCATTAGAAAACAGACTATCAATTCCAAGGGCACTTGATTTGGAATTAACCCAAGGTGGGCATGAAAAGATAGATTTTCAAAGTCTGCAGAAAAGTGTGGTTGAGAAGATGCTCGATGGCTATGTAAAGCAAGTGCATGAAAATAAATCACAGGGCACGCGACAAATAACAGGAAGGACAGTGTCAGGACTACGAATAGGTAAACCCGGTGACAGGGGTAAGAGTTCACATAATACTGTACTGATATTTATACAACGGTCCTACTTACAAATAGCAATTGTAGGGTAGAGCTTGTATCTTCTGAATATATAGCTTGGGTACCACCATAATATATGCTAGTTTAAAATTTACTTTTTTCAACAGCCGTATGATATAAAATCTCTTGAGCATAAAAGAATTTCTGATTGCCTTGAAATATGTGGTAAATCTTTCTGTGGTGCTGTCATTTTAATGATGGTGTTCATAAATTCTGATATGCAAATTTTATAATCTTAAACCATGTAAGCAACAGAAACAAAGAAAAAAGCAAGCCAAAAAAACTGGAACTCAAGATATAGAAATTTAAGCTTTGACTCAGATTTGCTTGATTTTAATCCCAGGAGTATTTGAATATCTTTAGAAATAGCAGACATGTTCACTTGTTTTTAGCAGAAATGTTTATAGCATGCTAAAACCTGCCATTACATCTGGGACTGGTTGGTTAGTAACATCAAAAGCAATTTTAGAAATTTATAATTACATTGCACACTAGAGAAAGCCAACGTGGTTCTTGACTACTTTCTTTGTATAATTTTTTACCCAAATTATAAATCCATCCTAATACGTGTGATTTTTAATAGTATGTGGCTGCCTGCTCTAATGTCTTTGCAAAAAATGTGAAACTGATGGTAATACCTATAAAAAATCCTTAAGTTTCCAAAATAATTCAGGAAAATCACATTGGAGTATTTGTTTTGCTTGAGATGTGTAATCGCAAAACTATTATAATCATGCACGTTTATTCCCTGTGCAGTATGCAAAAGCTCCAGGTTTATTATTGAGCATATTAAATCATATTTCATGGACATTCAGGCCAAATTTTGTATGGGAAAGACTGATACCAAAACAAAGAGGTTTGTTTATGGGGAGAATGAAAAAGAAAAAAAAACCAGTTGTGACAAGGTATGATGAACAAAAAATTGGGACATCTACAAATGTTGAGAATTTGAGATGGTTTAAATCAGGGAGGAAGAAAGAAAAGAGAAAAGGGTTTTGCCATTATAATTGCAAGTAGCTTTTTACCAAATGTTTGTTCTACGTGTGATGGTTTTGCAACAAATCGCTACACATTTACTACTCTACGTATACAGTTGTTGGTTGCTGTCATAAAGTCATTGTTTTATTCATTAACACCTCTCATAAATCTCATCCAGTTTGTGAAATTATTTGTTTTGGCTTTTAGTCTGTGCTGATTTTACTTTAAATGCAAAAGTCATCAGCAAGTGTTCAAATGTATATTAAGCAATATATTTCTCTTTTTAGTAATTTTGCTTTAACACTGCATTTTATTTTACAGATTTATCTGCATCACAGTCACTTGACACTAAAGTACTTTCACAAGAGAAGATTCCTTCTTCTCCACCTCCCACAAAGCCAAAACCTGTCATATCTCCCAAACCCGTCATTTTACGCAAACCTAAACGTTTTAGCCTGAAGACAGATGCTGCTCATCCATTAGACAATCGACTGTCCTTTCCAAAGTTGACTGATGTCAAATTGGCAGAAGTTGGTCACGAAAAGACAGATATTTCAGATGCAAGGAAGAAATTCTTTTCTTCAGTGTTCATTACTGCAAACATAGACATCACACCAGAAGTTGGAAACATGACATCGAAAGATGGAAACACTGTACCAATAGCTAAAATTACCACACCAAAGGCGGAAAGTGCCATGCCAAAAGCAGAAAGTGTCATATCAAAAGTTAATAAGAATACTGAACCAAAACTGGAGGAAACAGAAACTGAGAACGCTATGTCACAATCTGAGAATACACCAAAACCCCAGAGCCCTGAGAAAGTTACTTCGAAACCTGAAAACATTACATTTGAGACTAACAATAACATCACAAAAATAACTGACACCACAACACCAGAAGTTGACAACATTACATCCAAAGGTGAAAACATTACACAAAAGCAGGATATCACAACACAACCCATAAAAATGGAACCAAAACATGACATTGTGTCAAAACCTGGAAAGGTTGCACCAAATCCAGAAAACATCAAACCAGAACTAGAAAACACACAAAAAGCAGAAATCACCACACAAAAACAGGAGTATAGTATGCAGTCCATATCTAAGAAGGGGAAGCAATTGGACGAGATCAAGACTCAGTCAGAAATAATTGAAATGAAGCCTGGTGGTAAGAAAGTCCAAAGCTCACCGTCCAACATATGTCAAAACCAGAAACCCTTCAGACATTTCCTTTCTTGCATTTATACTTTAATCCATCTTTCAACAGAATTCCTGTAGTTCTTTGCCAAGTTACTCTGCAATGAGTAAAATCTTTGATTTTAGCATTCTTGCTGAAGGGATTGGCTAACTTACTGAATATTGCAACCCAAATCAGTTTTAGTATTGTTATTTTGAAAGGCCAGGTCAAAGGTGAAAACTGCAGATTTGTCTTACATGAAAATAATCAAGCTGATTTTCATAGCACAGAAAAAAAGTGAAGAAAAATAAAGAAATACCTAAGAAATGATGTCATTTGCATAAATTTGCATATTAATGACATCATACCAAATTTACAGCTTGTAACCTTACTTTTATAGTAAGGCCTTAATTGAAAATATTCTTCAAACTTGATTTAAAATATGGCTCAATAAAGTAAATACAAATTAACACTAGTATTAACACTGTTGGTGCAGAAAACGATCAGCAGCTGCCTACTTTTTGTGGACTTTGGAATCACACATTTAGACTGTAAAATGGCTAGACAAGGCAGCTAGCCCTTCTGCCATATTTTTGGTAAATTGCTGCATTGTAATAGCTGGATAAGTGATTGTTAGAAAACCCATTTGTTAGTGTGAGTGGTGCAGTGACAAAAATATTTTGTGAATGTAGTGTACTGGAGCAGTTACATCAGAGTCTGTAGTGTGCCTCCTTAAAAATCCTAAAAGATTTGTATAAAGAAAACTGTTACCACTGGAAGTAAAGGTTGGACATGAGCTTGATATGTGAAATTTAGGATGGTTTAGAAGTCCTAACCAACTGAAAAGCGCCTTCTTAGTTCCCATTTGGAGAAATCAGTCTCTGAATAGAGATTTTGAAATTCAGTAGCCAAGTAAAGTAGCCAATCTCTTTTCTAAATAAGTACATCATTCAGACTGTATTCCAACTTAAAACTGAAGTTTGTTTTACCTGCCTTAGCAACCCTTTTGAGTGTTATCTTCTAAGATGATTTCTGTTGTTTATGCTCTAGTTACAGGAGTACAAAGCACCCACTCTTTGGTATTGAGAATTATAGACAAACTCAGTGTTTGCAAAAATTAGTATGGGGTTTATTTTTACTTTATTGAGACCAGTGATTATATACTCTGTGATTGAATGCAAGGGTTTTTTTTTAAATAAAGAAAAGAGATCTTGGCAAGAATTACATATGGAAGTCAGTTGTACTACTCTGTATGCATTATCTAGTATTTATCATAACATAACAATACATTGAACAATTTTTCTTCAAAGCTAAGTTTATATTTTAGCACTAAAACTCAGATTATATATTTCAATCTCTTTCGGCAGCACTCTCACATTTCACAGTGAATGGTTATTCTTCATATTGCTATTTCCTCTTTTTTTTCAGTCATGCACCCCTTACCCCCATTCGTTCCAGTTATTTTGTCCATGGAGTCAGTTCATTGAGTAAACACGGTACACTACCATCCATAATTTATAAACACTTTAATCCTCACCCTAAAGCCAATGTTAAGATTCAAGGTTCATACTTGTCCTCATAAAGCACAAAATGATAAATGGTATATTTTTTTTGAGAGACTTGGAGATAGATTTTCAGGAATTGTATCAGCTTTAGGTTAAAAGGAAAAATGTTGTTAGGAATATTAAAAACATAAAACAAACTTTACTTTAGCAGGGGCATACAATTCTGTTCAATATTATGCCAGTTGCATAAATTTTCATAAATTACATTATACCTTACATGGTTCAATTCTACCATTAGTGTATAAACTATATATTGACACCCATGATTTTAACGAAGTGCTTGCTTGCGACAGTTTTTTGTTGCTTGTACAAACTTGTGTTCATTTGATACCATATGTGCATTAAATTGCTTTTTGTAAAAGAAGAGTAAAGCGTGTAAACTTTACTGTTCCTTAAATCATGGCACAAAGTGCCCAGCTAATTTCTATGGAAACTCACAGCATTGTTACTGCCATTTCTGTGTTGCTTCTTTGGTTTCTATTTACAGTATGTGAAAGTTCGATTGCAAGAGTTAACAATTTCATTGACCCTCTTTTATTTGATTCAAAGGTTCTACAAATATTGAAGTATCTTAGAAGTTACAGTGTGTTTGAATCATACTTTGCTTTCCGAACATATAAATTGTAGCTGAAGGTTTACTGCTTATGGACAGTTGTAGCATAGGCCTTATATGTCCATGGAACTCTTAGCAATGACAGGTGCTGGTGAATTAATGGACTCTAACAGCAAATGAATTGTAAGATTAATGTTAAAGATCCTAGCAATGGGAACTATACTGGATATCATGGGGGAACATTCATTAAGACCCAGCTCAGAAGCAGACAAGTTTTTATAGTCTACCCTGCTCAAAGATGTTTGAAAGTTGAGATACAAATCCACAGTGCATACCATTCCTTTTGGAACAATATGAAAAAGAAATACACCTAGGTGTTGCTTTTAGTAATCTGCTGGAATAGGCATATATACCCAAGCTTGTGTGTGTTTGAGGTCGGGTAAAGTCATTTGTAATTTGAAGTTTATTGGTAAGTTGGTCTTTTGTATAATGGTAAAGTGCTTGCTCCCAAGTATATTAGAGACTACTGCTTCATCATACTGTATATGTGCTATGCATGTTCTTTGATGAGCTTTTCATGCGGTCATAGCTTAGAAACAGGGATTCCAGGTTGCCAGATTTGTAAAAATGGAACTGGAGTGAGGATAACAAAGTATAAAGCAATCACAGAGTGACATGATGTTAAATAGTACGCATCAGGCCTAGCTTCTTTATTGAAAAGCAAAACATTAAAATAAAATTTCAAGAAAAGGGGCAAATTTTGGCTCAAAATTTTATGTGTAATGAATTTTAATTGCTTCATTACTGCTTATTTCATAAGCTTTTTACTCAAAAAGTGTATTCAGGTCAATATATATGTACAAGTGTAACATCCAACCTTCTGCCCTATGTACTTCAGTGGCATTAAATGCAATTACTAGTGCAACTTATATTTATTCTGCAATTCTCTTTCCATCCAAGAAAGTGTACAAGCAGGTAAATGTGAGAGAGTTCTGGCATTTTATGCAAAAGGAAATTCTCCACTATGACAGTACAATTGTATTTGGGAGGATGAAGTCAGGATTTGTTTTCATGTATAATATTACCATGGAGTTATCTGGTTGAAAGATGTTGTTAATACATTACAGCTTTCTTTAAGATTTTTCCAGCATAGTGCCATATTTTGTGGTAGACTCTGGTAACATTGTGATATGATTATGTTATCAGGGTGGTACCAGGTGTGGGGGCCATGGGAAAGGTTGCCTTTCCCCCTTCATTGGGGGAAATTTTTCAATTATTCAGGGAGCTTTAATGTTATGATAAAGTATGTAATCCCTGAAAACCATTTTTCTGGCAAATTTTTTGGTTTTGCTCTTAAAGAAGGCAAATTCTTCAATAAAAACCCATGTATTTCTACCCCTCTCCAAAAATCCCATAGACTTTCTTTAATAAAAAACCAAAATTTTTTCAGCCCTCTTCATGTGCCAAAACTTTGGCCTTTGCCATCCTTCCATCAACTGTCACCTTTGTCAGGCTTTGGCTTTCTGGCCCTGGTTGAGGAGCTTGGCCCCCTCTGGCAGGCAGATTTTGGTGCCACCCCTGTATGTTGTAATCCCCCCCCCCCCATTCAGGTTTTTAATATTGAAAGTTTCTATGAATCATTATAAGAACATGAGAAATTACTACGTAGCTAGCACTGTTCACACTGTGTATTCATTACTCCAATACCTGTACTAACATATTTCCTTATCCTCAGTGATTATATTATCCATTTTTTAAACCTACTTTGTACCAACAGGAATTACATATTCATGGTTTAAGAGGTTTGTGGAAGCACTAGCTTTTTCAATAAAGTAGTGTTAAGATTACTACTACGTGTTGGAGTAAGTTACTTCCCTGAACCCCTGCTAGGATAGTAACTAATTTGCATGCAGTCAATATAGTTTAAATGGGATCTAGGGTAAACTACTGGTTGGGTTGAGCAAGAAAACTTTGTGAATGTGAATAACCTTTTTCTGTACCTACAGGTGCTCTCAGCCATAGTTATGTTTTACCTTGTCACCTTTCTGAATTGGTTTTATATAGGCCATCAACCATTTGGTAAAATACTGGATAGAGCCTTGTGGTAACAGTCTTGTGACGTAAAATGTTTTGTGGTAAATCCTCAGTGTGTGTCAGGTGAAATTGCTTCAGATGTCATGTGGGAAGAGATTTATTTAAGTTTGATTCACTTCACTAAAATTTGCATGAATGCATTATTAGCAAATGGAAGTAGCCATAGTATCAGTTTACTATTTTAATAAATACTCATGAGTGGGTGGAACCATATGAGAACATGCTCAGTAAAGATCAGCAACAGACAAAGTCGAAGAAGGAAGGATGCAAAGGCACCATACTAGTTTTGTTCCTTTGCCTTTGCTGCTAGTATTGTGCTTAAAGGTACTATAACACATTCCAAACATTTGTAGGAATGTGATCATATCTCTAAATACAATTGGTGACTGCACTTTGATTGACATTAATTCAAAATAGTAGCTTCACTGTGGTTGGTCAATGATGGTTTGTGCAGCTGGTTGTCTTCCCAAGTAAGCTCACACACAGTAGTATGTGGATGTGCCCTTGAGCAACATAAACTGTGCCAGCTGCTGTAACTTTTTATGGGAGCTATACTAAACAGGTGTTGTTTGTTTGAATTGTAAGAAAGGGCTAGAAGTGAACTTGGGAGGGGGGATTTTTATGACTGGAGCAAGTTTGTAGAGCCTTTAATAAGGAGTGGGTAGAGATATGTACTGTAAGTAGAACTAGAAAGTGAAAAATAACATCTCAGTGGTAGTCTCCATGTACTGAACATGCTTGTGAGGTACATCAAAATCCAGTGTCTTGGTATCTATGAGCAGTAGGGCCCTTTCCTTCCTAGTGATACATTAAGGTTTCATCTTAGGAACAGATTTTTCATCCATTAAAAATTTGTTCTGACTTGGGTGGTTAGGAGGTAGATTTAAGGAGTTATGGATACACTAAGTGTATCTTTTACAATTATCTCTGATCCTTCTTTTAGACAAAGATGAAGCAAGACCTCCAGAGACTTTAGCCCTTAAGCTTAGCTTTGATGATGATAGCAATGAGACAACAAGTTATTCAGCAACACCTCAGGAAGAAGACGTCGCCCATGAGATGGAGGACAAGTCACTACAATTAGCCATGGCTGCCTCCCGCCTTGCCAAAGAGGAACAAAAGAAGGATGAAAGCAAGTCTGAAGTGGAAACTCTGTCACAGAATGCTACACCAGGGAAGAAAGATGATGGAAAGTTACAGACCACCTACCAGATGCAGACTGATCCAGTTCCAGAGGATGTTCAGGATTTGAAAACAATGTACCAGCAGATGCAAGCACAATTAATGGGACTGCAGCAAGCAATTTTGACCAATCAGGGAGCACCTCAGCAACAGACAGCAGCAGTTCAACTCCAGCAATTGCAGCAACTTCAGCAACAAATGCTTCTACAGCAGCAGTTGCTTCTTCAGCAAGGGATGATGATGCCCCCTATGATGATGCAAACATCACCTCCTCAGATGATGGTTCCCATGGCCCCCCAGCCAATGATGGTACCACCAGGGATGCAGCAGCCTTACATGGTACCCCAACAGCAACAGGTTATGATGATGCCACCATCTGTGGCAGTTGCTCAGCCAACAGAACAGTCCCTACCATCAGACACTGGTACTGGCATTAAGACCAGCCCATCGACTGATGTTAGAGGGGTTGAAGCTCCAAGTCTGGATAAGGGAGGAAAAGAAGTTCCAAAAAGGGAGGGATCACTTGACATTGCAGAAGAGATTAAAAAGGAAGAAGGAAAGCCAACTTCAAAAGCTGAAGAACCTGTCACAGAGAGGTTGTCTGATGGAGTTAGAAATGTTGATGTCGAAAAAATTGACACTAAGACTGAGGATTCTCAAGGTGTAGATAAAAAGGAAGAATCTTCTTCACTTTTTGCAGAACAGACTGTTTCCTCCAAGACAGAATCAAGTGATGGGAGTCCATCCACAAGGAGGAAAAATGTTTTTGCAGATATTCTGAAAAAGAAAGGGAAACAGCCTGTGAAATCTAACTATGTTCTATCAGCTCAGAGAGAGATGCTGAACAGGCAAAGGAGTGAGTCTGATATAAAGGTGAAATCAACAACTCAAGCTCCACTTGTTGGGAGACCTCGTTCTGGGTCAGATCTGCCATCAAGAGAGGTTGTACCTACTGCAGAACATTCTACTGCTGAGGGCAAATCTGTTACAGGAAATGAAAGTTTAAATTCCAACTCAGAGAAAAAGGATGATACAGTTTTATTGAGTACTGCAATTAAAGATGCAAAGAGTGACAAAGCAGTAGAAGATTTGTCTGTGTCTTCCAGAGATAGTGATGTTTACAAAGTGGAAAGTCCGAAAACTGATGGGGAAATCCCAAAGGCTCCCAGTAAGGTGCTTGCAAGTAAAAAGGGAACCACGGTGGAGGCCTCAAATGTTAGTATAGAAAAATCACACGTAAATAGTAAACCCAATGAAAAAGGAGATAATTTAGTGATGGTAACAGAATTTGAAGCTGACTTTGCTTTGGACAGTAAAAGCAAAGTGCCCCCAAGAGCGAATGCAGGTGTCATGCCAGATAAATTGAATAATGGTAGTGCTCCAGAGGAAGCTAAAAGCACCACATCTGAACTTTCCTCTAAGGTTCCTCCAAAGGTAGCACCCAAACCATCATCAAAACCACCCAGGCCCCCTCCACCTCATGATGGGCCTCGTCCATTTCGGAAAGGACCAAGACCGGTTTCGTTGGCATCGGACAGGCAGAGTGAGCTCCAGGAGATGGCAGGGCTCAGCAATGTCAGTCGTTTCAAAGAGGTGGGTGGTCAGTCTGAGCAAAACAAAGTAGGGGCAAGGGCAGTGGGTCAGAGGAAGAAGCCCCCAAATGAAGTTAGGAGTTACATGGCAGTTATCAATAAGCAAATGAAAAATAGGCGTGGTGAGAGTAATGTTTATGGGGGTACATGGGAAGAAAAAGAAGATTTAGTAAAGATCCTCAAAGGGGGTCTGGAAGCAAAGAGGGGAGCCATTGCTGAAGGCAGGTTAACAGCCCATCACCGTCTGAAACATTTACATGGGGATTATGACTCAGATACTTATTCAGATGAATGGGATACTGATTGGGATAGTTGTTCAGAGGACGAAGAAAAATAAAACAAAGAAATAAAGCAAATGCAAATTTAAATGATTTGATCTCATCACATAGTTTCACAAAACAGGAATTTATTAATGAGGTGTTCAGTTCATATAAATATTTCCGTGTAGATTTTTTTCAGCTTTGGCCTTCATTAGTTATGTCAATTCTCATGGGAATAATGAAAGCCAGAGATTACGTCAGCTTAGAAGAACTTTATGTGGCAATTTAGTTTGAAATATTTTTGTTCCCTTGATGAGCCAGATGCACACAGATATGAAGTAGACACAGAATATCTCATCTTGTGGAGTTAAAACCATAAGAAGTTTCATTTCATTCTATATGTAAGTCCTGATTCTGCTGGTCAAATCGTTGAAATAGTAACTTTCATGCAGGAAACACACAAGAATTAACGTTTGCTAATTAAACTCTAATATTTTCAAAGTTGTGTTAATCTGAGAAGTGATGATGACAGTACCTTTGCTGTGATATTAAACTCTCTTTTGTTTAAACCACTGACCCATTGTCCCTTCAAAATAGTTCGACATCTTCTACGGTATGTAAATGAGAAGATTTCACAAGCAGATTTCTTAAAATTTGAACTAATTTTCAGTGATTGCAGACTTTCTCTTTTCACAAATGCTTTGCTGAATGCTCTTGCAATAACTTGCACTGTGCCTCACCTTGAAATCCTGACATCTAATTTAGTTTTAATAGTGTTGTTTTCAGCTGTTGGTTAAGGCAGGCTTGCTGGTGGTTGGTTAAGTTTTGTAACAGGTCTTAAACTCGTAAGTAGGTGAAGAATTCTTTCATATTTCTGAACTTTTTGCTAAAAATGTAGATAATTGTTGCTGCTGCTGGTTCAAATGGTCAACTCTAAGTCAACTGACAGCCAAATTTCTTGTGGTAGCAGCAATCTTTTTCTCTGATGTTCAGATGAACTCACTGTCACAGCATATCGGGGTAATTTTTAAGAATGCCTCTATGTTGTGAAATTCTCTGACAAATCTTTTGTTTGTTTTTTTTTCAAATTAAAAAAGAAAAAGCTGTTTCACTCAAAGTTCTTAAAACTTTTGATTTTTAAAACTGCCTGAAACTCTTTGTGTGATTCATTCATATATCCTGTCATGTGGAACCCCTTTTACATTATTATGTCTACTTTTTTCAAGAGTTATTGCATACTTTTTACATTTCAATTTGATCCATTATCAAAAACAATTTCCTTTCATTTTTTTAGGACATACTTCAGTTCTCATTTTTTCAACTTTATTTTTTTTCTGCCTTTTGTTTCTTAAAAGTAGGGTTTCATTGAAGTTTACTTTTGATATGTTACAGAGGAATACAGACATTCTGGATTGTTTGTTCAGTTCCTGTTTGTGCTTTGCAAGATATCAGCTGATGAAGTTGTCACATTTTTAACCTTTAGTGAAGGTGAAGCAAGAAGGAGTGATGTAGCCTCCATTTTTTTTTCTCTTGCAAATTTGAAAGGAAAAATTTTCTCTTCTGTATTCTCATGCTTTCATAATGATGGGTGATACCAAATTGAAAATGCTTTTGGAGGTGAACTCATGTCCTGGTGTACTTCAAGGTAAAAACAGTACGACAAAAAACAAAGAAAACAAAGGTGAAAACAGTAGGACAAAAAAAAAAAAGAAAAAAAAAAGAAAGCATTGCTCATTAGGTTGATGAATTGAAATCACTTCTCCTTACCTCAGTTCACTTTGGGTTATTGCTGGGACAACACCTAGCTCTTGATTGAATACTTTACCAGATAGAATAAGATCCTGTTGTATATATCAAAAGTAAATTTACAATATGCTTTTACATATTCCTGTAAAGGATGGAAAAAATGTTAAAGACCCACTCCGCCTATAAGTAAACAAGTATGATAGGACCTTTGATATTTTGAAATGCAAGGAACAGAATCATTTTTACAGAAAGATGCAACAAAGCTTGTTTCACAGTCAGAAAGATCACAGGATCAGTGAATTCAAAGATACATGTAACATATTTCATTAAGCACTCACCAATTGTATGACTCACCCCCCTTTAAATCCAGACACGGTCAGTCAAATGTGAATCTTTGCTCATTTTTGTGTACACCTGGCTCCCCCACCCCCTCCCCACCTCCACTCACTTCTGTGACTGATATTTTGTATAAAGTATCACACTGCCTAGTCACTGAAGTGGTGCACACTTGTATTTTTGATGGTCTTATAAGCCACTGAAATATCTGGTGATATATTTCTCTGCTGCTGAGTATAACAGCTGACCTGTGATGTCTCACCTAGGGTTAGCAATGAAGAGACTGACAACTGCAGACTGGAATAGAGTGTCTCCTCCTTAGTTGCTTAAAGGAAGGGTTTAAGCAAAAAAACAGTTTTCTTATGTGAGAGAGGAACTATTAAAATCTACGCAATTTGGTGAAACTTCCATTCAAATCGTACATATAGTACTCGAGATACCAGCAAATGAAGTTTCTACATTTGTGACCCAAAGTGAGCTTGAGATGGTGAGGGGTTTTATCTCTTCCTCACATTAATAAGAAATGCTTTGTTTTCTTTGTTTTTTCAGTCTGTTGTGCTGACCTTGGAGGTAATAGGGATAGGACCTCCCCATGGGAAATGTGAAGGTGGTGAAATTCCCATGCCTCTCATGCAACTGCATTCCAATAACATGGGATTGTGAAGGAGAACATTGGTTGTAAAGTTGAAAGAAAAACAAAAGACTGCTCATTAATGTGAGCCTACGACATCATATGTGCTTGCTTGCTTGCTTGGTGTTGAAAATGTGGCAACTTTAACTGTTAAGATCTTGAGAGCCTCACATCAGATTTCTTTGCAAATTTCACCAAAATCCTTAGGATAAGTACCCCCTCTAAAATATCAAAACTTGAAGCTTAGACCTTTCTTTTAAGTGACTGACAGTGTTGGTAGTAACACACATGTGACTTACATAGTCAATGGCCCACCCACCTTTGACCATGCCCAAAGTAAGTAGGGGTGAGTCATTCAGTTGATGCAAGTACCAAAATACCAAGTATTGACAATCATAAAGGTGCAATATAGGAGTATTTTTTGACCAGTTTGATGGCAATATTAAGGCTTAGGCAGTGGTTTCTTGCTTTAATATTTCTGCTATATCACTTCAGAAATATTTCAACATATTGATCCAACAGCACTGGGGAGCTTATATGAAGAGTATATGCAAATTTGAAATAATTGCTTAAAAAAATAAAAAAAAAATAAAATTAATAAGTTTCAGAAGTTACAAAACAAGTCAAAAGCTGCACACATGCAGACATCAGAAACCTCATTTAATTGTGGTTATCCTTTGGGTCGACAAATTTCAGAGTTATATCGTTAGTTATTCATTGGAAGGACATGAAATTTGTGGCAAAAATGTATCCAGTTGGTTGACTGAAAGTAAAGCATATGGATTTGCTGAAAGACAAAGTCATTTTGCAAAATTTGTCTCCAGAACTGTTGAGATTGTGAAAATATGCTTTTCTTTTTCAATTTTTGCATTCTTTTTTCTCCAAAGGGCTTCATTGCTGTATTCTGTGAGGACTTGTAAGGCATATGTTCATATTTGCTATGATGTGATACAGTCTAGCAAGACCTTATAGTAGTTTAAAGGAGAACTTTAATACTTTAAAGCCAGTAACATCATATACATTTCAGTTGTTACAGTATGTAGCAGAACCATAAATTATCTGGGTTGAGGGCAGCATGTATGGTAGCAGTTGGTGGTAGAATCTGTCATAAAGAATAGTAACATTTGGTCAAATCCTTTAACATGAGTTTGAGGTTTTGTGATGAGGATTATGTACAGTTTTATAAGCTTGCCCCCCCCCCCCCCTCCCTACCTTGCCAGTCCCTTTCAACTTTAAATCAAAATTTGTTATCCCTTAAAATTACATTATATATACATACCCAGTCTTGTACTAGAATTTAAAGCAGTTTTGTTTTCTCAATTATTCTACCCATCCCAACCCCCTTCCCTCCACCTCACCCTATGGAAAAGTAGGCCAGAAAGAAAATGATTGTATTTCAAGCAAGAATTTGTGGATAAGAAAATATGTAATTTTAAGATCACTTAACTTTTGAAAAATAAATTTCTGAAAACTAGGATTAATTAAACCCATGGGTCCATAGTACTAACCTTAAATCTTAGTGCTTGCAAAGTGTACATAAGTATCAGTTGCTTTCTCGCACACAATTTACCCAGAAGTGACACTCAGTGTTTGGATTTCAGATGTGCTTAATGTGACAGAGCAGTACTGATGCTGGTGTTCATAGTGGCAAGTATGCAGTAGTGCGCCCTCAGCACAGCCCTCTCCCCACCTACTGTGGCAAAGAATTGTGTCCATGGGTCTGTTTCTTAATTGTCACTGATTGCTCTCACCCAATTCAGAAAGCACTGAAAATTAGGCAAAGCTAAGAAACCAATTACATTTCTTTTACCTTGCCACCAGGAGTAAACCTCATGTCATTATTTTAACTATTAAATATTTTAAACCAAATTTTTGAATCTGCTTTCACAAATGTAGTACAAAAACTATATTTTATGGCTTCACTTGTTCTGCTTTGAGCTACAGAAACAGCATTCTTTGTTAGTTTTTGGGGATGAAAAAGCTTTTCTCTATAATTTGGTACTTCTGCATATATGGTGATGGTAGCCTAACAACCCTGTACTCATTCTTCCATTGCTCTGTATCAACAGATGATGGCGAATCTCAAGAGCAAGGAAAGTACTAACTGATGCATACACATGAAGTGGGTGGGGCAAAGGTCAAAACTCTTCTGATCTCTGGTGTTATTGGCTGAAAGTTCTTTTGATGCTCATATTTTCAACCACCATGAGGGGTTTTGGTGTGGATGCTTGCTGCAGCTTCTGTTGGCCAAATCTTGTAGAAACATTGCTTCGACTCTATTTCAATACACTGCTGGTCTAATATCTGCACGGTGGAAAGCTTTCCTGGGATGACAGCTTTATGTCAGCACTTCCATGAGTAGCATCACCAACTGTGAGGAATGCCAAGGAGGCTCTTGGAATTGGTGCCAAGACATACTGTAATTGGCCAATGCATGCAAGCAATCAAATCTTCCCAGACTGATTTGGTAACTTTGAGCACGGGTCTGGTGTATGTGCTATAGTAACATTTATCAAAGGTGTCCATCAAGGAGGTCATGATCACAGAAATATGGTGGATTGGTATAGAAGTAGGAAGTCTAATGGTTTGTATAAAGAGGGTGCATGCTAAACAACCTTTAAAGTTAGCTCAGTAGTAACATCAGTGGGGGTCTTGTCAGCTGGTCGGATGGTTGCTGGTTGCATACTTGAAGCATGAAACTGGGTCATCATCACCTCTTGTCCTGTCCTACACTGTGGGGTATTGTTAATGTACTGTCTTGACGAAATTGATCGAGGTAGGATTATGCATGTATGCGAGTATGTAACAAGGTGCAAGGTTGAAGGTTATTGCTAAGGATTATGCATGTATGTGATTGTGGAAGAAGTTGCAAGGTTGAAGGTTATTGCAATTGAAGTAATATATTGAAGTGATTATATTTATGACCTGCTGTGATAATTCCACTATGGATAAAAGTGGATGCTTTATATGTTATGTAATTCCACTTATAGAATTTTGCAAAGTAGCCCATTAAAAGTCAAGATCGATCTTTGTTTGGGGAATAGACTGGGCTGGACTCCTGAAGAACACTTGCGCACAAACGGTTAGATAAGTTGGAGGTACACAGTATATATTGCTTAATCGGTGCTTATGAAAGGAGAAGTGTGCAGCTTTATGCAAGCTTAACAGATGTGGTATTGTACAGAAGGCAAAAATATTAAAGTACATGGCAATGCATGCCATGCACTAGTTGTGTTTCGTACAAACCTAGCAATTGATGGTGTGTTTATAGCCTAGTAGATCTCCAGGACCTTGTTTAGCAAATTTAATAGCAATAGCAGTGGTAGATTTAACGGGAGATTACAGGGGTCACTTGGCTGTAGATTACAGGGGTCACTTGTGAAAAACATGATTGGTCAACTACTTTTATTGCAGTTACCCCATATATCTAAACAAATGAAATAAGTTTAGTGCATTTAAAACCATGATGAGGTTGCATGGTAATGTTTTTTTTAAGAAATACCATTCTCCCAGAAAGAAATTCATTGCCTTCTAGCTTAAAATTTGTTTGCCCCAACTTTTAAATGAGGCAACATTCATAACTCAGGTGATTTGTCATATTTTAGGGTGATAAAATTATTGCCTTAGTTTGTTGGTTTGAGACAGATCGTTTCATTGTGATAAAAGGTATAAATCTTCAGCCTATGAGCCATGATGATGCAATGTAACACATTATGTTCCTTCAGACAGTGTATACGGAGCTCGTAAATTTTGACTACTGTAACAACTGGTGATGCATTGTGAATCCAACCCTATGATCAAATCCTGGCTGCCAAAAAGAGTCCTGATAATCAGCTAAAGCGCAGAAAAGTTCCTAAGCAAATAAATATAGCCTATGTAAAACAGTATTGTAAAGTAGGCCTGTTGTAACTGTTTGACTGAATTTTAAAGAATTTTTCTTGACAAAGTGCCTTGCCACTAGTGTGATTGCTTCCTTGAATAATGGCTGAGTGACAAATTGTGACCAGTTCAGTGGTGCTCGTTCAAGAGCTGTGTATATTTATGTTAAGGAACATGTACATATAACTTTGTATTAATACAAATGAAATGCATGATGTATTCATTTTGTTGCAACCTTGCTTGAAAAAGTATTCCTATCTGTTAGCGGAAGAATCACATTCCTTCTCGTCTTTCAGTAGCTCTTAGGAAATATAGGATAAGAAATATTTAGATTTGATTCATTTAGAAATAAGCAAAGATCATTTAGAAATAAGCCATGATATTTTAAAAATAATTATTTAAATAGGAAGATGCTTTGATGCCTTTTGATCACGCGTGTTACCCCTACTTGCTATAATTGTTTATCGCTTATGCATGTACAATAAAAAAAGTAAACATATTATATGAAAAGTCCTTGTATTCATGTATGTAGCTTTCATCGAGAAAAAAAAAAGAAAAAATTAAAATTTCATTGCAGATTTTATTTTTCTCTTGTTTATAGCAAAAAACATTTGGGAATGAATATAATATATTTCCAAAAATTTATAACTGAGTTAGTTGTTGTTTAAAATCACTGTCAATACTTTGGGACTATCTTTGCTTGTATTGAGATGCTCATATTAATTGAAGGTATTCCTGTTGGTAAAATGGTACATTCTATGAAAAGATTCTATTCCACACATACTAAGCCATTTTTTTCTATTCTAGATCTAAATTTCAGTTGTCAGATATTTGTTATCTATGCATGATCACCAAATTCCACCTTTTTGTAGTGAACTGGTCCCAAATGCAAGTGCCTTCATTTCAAACCATTGACTTTATCAGGTGATCATTTTGAATAAAACTTTTGAGAATAAAACTACACAATCTTCCAGATTTGACACCCACCTTTAGTACCTTTGTAGTAAATAAAAACAAAAACAAAATTGTGCAAGTGGGAAATGTTTTTTCTTTTAAAAATATAACCATTTGGAGTGAATAAACAGGAATTTAGGCTTGCAATTGGTAGAACGTTTTCAAGGAATGGAAAAAAAATATTTGGAATTATTTTCTACTAAAGAACTCAGGTTTCTTAAAAATCTTATGAGATTAATTCAGTATTTTTTGTCCCAACTCAAATTACAAATGCTTTCTGATTCCCAGTGTGGATGGCAAAAGGTATTTCTCAAGAATTCTTTTAAAATTAGCATATGCAGTATCAGTTCATTGTATTCCAACCATCTTAAAACTAAATCACCTTTATTTATCATGTAACTGTTTTAAGTGTAACTGTTAAATTATTAGACATTAAATTTCAATCTTATATCCCCATGTATAAAAGGGAATATGTTAACAAGTATTATTACCTGCACTTTTTTGGCATATGCTACCAGAAGTGTAAAGAAGTTCCTAACTCCATTAAAAAATGATAATATATACAAATTCATCGCCATCTCTTACATACACACACACATATATTCAATCTTTCATTTTTTATGAAAAATGTTCATCATATGAATTATATCTAGAGTGAATGAGTATTTACGATATTAACACTATGTTGTGATGATAGGGATGTGCTAGAGGGTTTCCAAGCACTGGGCACATTAGTGGGTATCTTGGGGAGGGAATAAGTGGTTTGCTTGTGCCAGACATAAATACTGGGTTTCAGTATCTCAGTTTCATTAATATAGAGTGGTGGAAATGCTTGTTCCCAGGTGGGACTACATGACATGGATACATTCCTGAGGGAACTCCCTACTCCAAATTTCTATTTTTCTCTCTCATTTTCATTTTTCGGTTCTGTGGTTTCAGTAACACACCCTAAATGTGGCTGCATGTAATTCCTGTCCCCATCGCTAGCAAAGATTATGTTACCCCATTTACCGTATCTGATACATTTGCAGGCTTTACAGGACCATGGATTTTGACTTATACCATTATTTATAAGAAATTATTTGTATTGAATTAAAACTTTACACAAGCAAAAGATTTGCATTACAAGTAACATCTGATAAATATAAAGCGTCAAAAGAATTTGTTGAAAAAACATGCTTTGCAGATTAACTGACTTTCAGGCAGGAACAGATCAAAGAAAATGTAATTTATCAGACGCTGGATTTTAACTATGAGAAGGTGGTTTTCAAATTAAAGTAGTTGTAGTGTGAACATCAGGTGTGAGAGAAAATGATAATAAAAAGAATCAACATGATATTAAATTGTAATTGTGTCTTCTTTATTTGTTCTTTCTCTGGATTGAAGGTCAACAAATTTTGAACATAGCTCTGTGCTACTACTTTTAGGGTATCCTTTGTTTTCACAGTGCATGGTCACTGTGTAACAAGGTTACACCTCTGTGTTCCAATCATCCCTATACACTTCCATGTTCTCACATAATAAACACATAAAGGCTCACGGCGTGAAGTGACAGATCGTCATTTAACAGAGATACTGACATAAATGGCATCTTTTTGAATCCTTTCTGACAGTGACCATAAGCTAGCCATTATATCTAACCAACCTCTAACCACACCCAAGCCTTATCACTAACTTGGTATCAGCACAGAGAGAGGAAAAAAACTAGAACAGCAATGCTGTTGTGTAGCTCACACAATTTCTCTTGTCTGTTAAAAATAGAAACTCACAAAACCAAATTTTATCATCTATTCATCTGCTTCCAAAAAACCTCCTTACCTTACAAAGGCAAACGGGAGGGAAGATCGAGAGGAGCGTAATAATTAATAAAAATCAAAACCCATCTGTAAAATCACGAATGTGTTAAGGAATGTAAACCTGCAACTGACAGTTTTATGACAGATAGCTACAAATATCACTGCATATTTTCTCATATCAAGCAAGTCTTTAAAGGCTTATACACTTTTATTAGCAGCAAGACTGAAAAAAAGTTTGTATGATGTACCTATAAACTGTTCAAGTATTGCAAAGTACATTTAATCGCACCTTCAATTCCACAAGTAAACACTGCATGGGTTTGCACTGATCAAAATAAAACAGAACCTCTCTCAAAAAGCTCCTACTGCACTTGAACTCAAAACAGTTAAATTGCAATTACTTGACTTGACCAACTCAATTGAACAGAACAGAATGGCAGATATCCCCACAATTAATAAGTTAAGCCTATTTCCTTTCATGTGTTAAGCCACACTGACCACAGAGTTGCTTCAGACTGTAGAGGCCACTTCATGAACAAACACGTGTGTTGATGGATTGAATTTCAAACAGCCTGCATATCCATTTGCAAGATAACAACTGAACACAAAACCAAGCACACTGCTATCAGTACAATGGATAAATAGCTAACTGTTCAGCAGGCACAGTGAACTCAGCTCTACAAAAACAGCTTTAAAACCCAACTTAATTTTCCTATAATGGAATGCAAATAGGTAGGTGTTAATGCTCTGCTGACAAACAATCATATCCCAAAATTTCAGCCCAAAATCTCCTCACATCAAAAAGGAGACTTTTTGTTGAAAAGTTGACGCCATCAGCCCCATTTTATAACCTCACACATGTACTGTGTACATGTGTGAGCTAAAAATGACAATGAACCATAGATTAGTCACTGTAACAACTGGGGAACTACAAACACAGTGCTAACATTTTTAAGTCATGTAAGAAGTCACAAAATGGTCTGACCAATGGTCTAACCATTTCCTCATGGTCTCCTTTGTAAGTGACCTGGATAAAATGTCCCCTCTGAGGCCAAGGGTAGTTGACCATACAATATTGCAATACAAAAACAAGGCCCAACCACATGAGTTTAGACAATAGCCTAAGTAACTTGATACACAATAGACTTTGTAATTATAGGGCCAATTATATTATCCCAGTCGGTTAAAACTTTCCTACATAAGTTTACTTCTAACTCTTTTAATAAAATGTCTGTCGATGGGGCCTCTCCAAAAAAGGCTTGCCTTCATTGAGTTTTATTGCCCCTGGCCAGATCCTGCTAAGCACACTACAGCTGGGTGTGCTTTTAATGCAATCTGAGTGGTCTGCTATCATGCTATAGAGGACATGCATCAACATCATAGCACGTGGTTTTGTCAGTCATTTTGGATGACAAAAAAGGAACTAGCCACATACTCAGGTAAACTGCTGCTTGCTTATTTCTTTTGTCTTTCCAAAGCTTGAATTTCCTCAGGTGAAACTTTCTTTTTCAGCTATTAGAAATGTGCAACAAATGATAAGCAATAAATAACAATTTTGGCCAAAACTATTATACACCAGCGAGGATAAAGGCCCTTTTTAAACCAGCCTTGTGTGGTAAGTCAATGAAATATGGGGTGGTATTTGCCATCCTGAGAAACAATTCATGTGGTACAAAATATGTCATCTGCATATTCTCTATATGCCATGTAGACTACACTGCATTGCATTTCAATGATCTGCCCAAGTAATCATTAGCCAATCAGAGTGGCATATATCTGAAGGGAAAGTATGAATTTATGTCCATTAAAGGGCAGTCAGCAATTGTGAATTCAGATATCCTAAATATGCTTGGGGGAAGGCAATGCTACTTTAAGTGATTTGCATACATGAGAATGATTCTTAATGTTAAGGAAAACAAACCTGCACTTTGGTATGACATCTGAGGGACATTAGGTAACATTTCACATATTGACCTTGCAAAGCCTCTGCTTATTTTCTGAGGCCAGAGGGATGTTGCTAGAAGGTATGAAGTTGACTCATTACCAAACAAGGGTAAGGTCTAAAGGTTTGGTCTCAGGGGTAGCCTGTGGGACCCCAAACCATGACTGCTCACAGGTTTTCAACATCTCTCGGCAAAGGTGAAACTGAATCTGACAACCTCCGTGCATGGTTGTATCAACTAGCCTGTCATCATTTGATCATCATTTCATGCCTCGGCATTTTCCTGGCATTCCACAGCTTCATATCTTCATCCCAATCCACCTGGCTCATTAATATTCATCAGCAACTTCCCTTCCACTTTTATCTGGGATAACAATTTACTCCTCTGTCTTGCTATACTCTCTGCATCTCCCCACATATAGTAGGTGAGTTTGCACTCTCTACACTTGGCACATCACTTCAGCAAAACTTTTCCTTTCCACACTCCTACTTGCACCTGCTTGTTTCAAAGACAGTCAATCTTTTCATATCTTCCTTTATTCCAACTAGTTATCCTTTATTAAAGCTCGTTAATATTCATATCGGATTTTCAGTTCACTTGCTGCACTCATGTGTTTTCCTTCCATTCTGTAATACTCTTTTTAACCTCCATCTCCACACAGAGGTCAGAAGTACCTGTGGCACTCCTCATACACATATCAAGGTATACCTTGATCATTTGAGGCAAAGTGTTGCTCTTCACCTTCCTCTTTTCACCTGACCATTTCAATGAAATCCACAACTTTCACATCTTCCTTCACTTTGATCCAACCAGCTCATAAATATTCAAAAGTTGACCTCCTTATCACCTTTAAGTGAACTCTCTGCAACTGCAATCTTCTCCTTCAAGTCACACTGTTCCTCCTCACTTCTTGATCCAACTTGCTTCAAGATGAAATGATGCAAAAAGAGAGAGAGCATGTCCCGCAGATGGCTGAGTTTATCGATGCCTGCGACCGCTTCAAACACCATTTTAATCTGGTCAGGCTTCTCTGCCAAAACCTTCAGTAGTAACTTCTTTAAAAAATTGGCTGTGTTTTTGCTAATGTCAGCAAATTCAATCACCTGATATGAAATAAAGAGTTGAATAAATGGGAAATGAAATTCACATTTGCTTGGAACTCATGTTACACAAGTAGGAAAATAAATCCAATATCTCTAGCTTGGGACTTGTTCCATTGCTGGGATATAAACAGTTGAATGGTTTGCTTTTAGCTGCAAACACTGATTTTGTAGTTATTTATGATGTTAAAAGCACTTATTTCCCCGAATACCTGGTTTTCCATCAAAGCATGCAGATTGCAAAACATGTTTTTATGACCTAAGGAAATACCTCATGTTATAACTGTCATATTTAAAATGACTTTCCTAAACAAAACTGTAAGTTTACCAGAAATACCTCAACATAAAATTGTCGCGAGACACTATTTTGATTGCACAGAAATGACACTATGATATGGAAACAAGTAATACTGCTATGGTATTGTAGCATACATAGACCTCCACTGAATACAATTAAGATCTAAGGCTAACAATATAATACAATTATTTATTGTACTTTTACTAGAAGGGTTAGATCTTAAAAGTCCTCCAGTTACCCACAATTACCAAAATTTCTGACGGTCAACCAAAGGTACAAGGTTGAAGGTTTGGTTTTTCACTGGGCAATCAAGTTTCATGAAAAAAACTAAGGAAATAAATGGCACCAGGGCAATGAAAAATTTTTTCTCGGGCTGATAAATTTTCTCATGGACAACCCAAAACTGCAGACAGGTTGTCCTTACCAACCATACAATTTTCCTACAAATGAGGCGTGCTAAATGTGAGAAGTATCCATGCTTCCTAATTTTCAGGTTTTGACCTTGGGTAACCCCTGATGACCTTTGACCACCAAAACAGAATGTACCTTGAAACACAAATAAGACATCCACATACTACCTGTGTAGGGTTCTCATGTTTCCTACATTGAGAAACCATGGTTTCAGAGTTTAGGCACCATGTCAAAACCTCTGGTCAAAGCTGTTTCATTGAAAGTGCAGGAAATGTAGCCATGCTCTGTTGCTATATTCTTCACAATAGACATTACTTTATTAGTGCTGTTGTAATTACTGCTATTGTAAGTATGCATGACTAACACACATGGCTGCTGCAGTTGCAGCTTGCGTGAGGTAGCTGTAGCTGTTATTTTGATATAGTGCCCTATATAGCTTATAGTGACACCAGATGACCTTTGACCTCCCCAAAAACAATAGGGATCATCTACTCAATATGGTATCAATCCTCTACTTAAACGTGATAATTATCACTTACACTCTTATCAATGAAGGCTTCCAGTATGATAGCAATATAACACCAAGAGACTGAAACAGCAAAATTCCAATGAGTGATCTCATGTAGGTAAAATGTCCTTAGAGTTCTATGTTAATGTTACTGCATGATGGAAAGTGTTCAAACCAGCTTCCTGTGATACTTATGCAACCATAATTTACTAAGTCATTAAACAAAATAATCATAATTTCCTCTGTTCTGGAAACCAAACAGTCATTTGACACACACACCTCATGAGTAAAAAGTTACTTGCAGCATTGCTTGGAAACTAATCCATCCATACAAGCAGAATTTTCCAAATAGATCATGTAGCTTGCTATTAAACTTAGGTGACAAAATTAAGCCCTGGAAAGATAAACTCACCTTTAAAATAGATAAACTACTGGCCTTTGTCAGCAGAAGGTGGGCATACAGACAGGCTAGGTTGTTGAGCTGGGTTTTGGACACTTGGTCAAGGATCTTAAACCGGTCCCAATATGCAAACTGGAAGGCAATCTGAAATGAGGAAAGATGGAATCTGAATGACAAGGAACAGAACACTCTTTGACTAAACTGTTACCTAAAATTTTGGGTGTAAAAGAGCAAGATGCTCTTCACTAAAATGACTTCACTAAACAAAACTGTAAGTTTACCAGAAATACCAGAAGGGAAGGACACCACTGAAATTGTGGCATTGGCTTGGTGGCTAGGGTGTCTGCCTTGCATTCAAGAGGTCCCCAGATCAAATCCTAATAGAAACTTTAATCTCTGATGCTCGTAACTGCTTGTTTGGCATGGCTATTCATAGTGATGCTGAGGGAGTATCAAAAGTATTCCATTTAAAGTCAATTTCAGGTCTTTACTCCATTCAGCTGTCAAGCCGGTGCAGGGCAAGGATTCTACGCACCTCCTAGGCAAGGGAAAAGTGGCAAAAGACTGGGAGACACTGCTGTCAGCCAGGTCCTAGGAGCATGTCCAGGAGTGATTAGTACCACCCTGCCTCATTTTAGTTTGAGCATTAGTTCAAAAGAGAAGGCATATCTCACTGGTGTTTATCCACCATCAAGGGCATAGGAAGCGAAAGTGGGGTGGGGGTGGAGGCTTACCCCCAGTAAAAAATGTGGGGGGCTGAAGTATGCTTCTGCCCCCCAAGATCCAAGGGCAAAAACCCCATATTTTTCTCTTCTGTAAGAAATGTCAAACATTTGCAGTAATTTTCCTAAAGTTTGTCCAAAATGTTGCACCATATTGCATCTGAGGCCCCTCAAATACCTAAAAATTTTGCAAAGGAGAGGGGGACACCACCTCCCCTTAGACCCTTCCCCCAGGACGGCGATCTGAAACAAGGTTCAGCCCCCCCAGTCTCGAAAAGCTTCCTACGCCTATCTATGTCCACCATTACCTCGGATAGGGTCCTTGATGAGCCCAGGTGACTTCCTGACCCTCAAAATGTTAAACTGAACCAAAATGACCTGAAGTACCAAAAACATTTGACAGCGGGCCTGAATTATATTACTTCTTAAAGTAACAACTCCTTTAATTAACAACATTACTGAATAGATGAGATATATACATAAGTAAATGTAAGTAAATAGCTTAAAACTGTTCAAAAAAATTTACAACCCACTTTCTATTGCAATCAGACCTAAGCAGGCTGCAGATGAAGTATCTCACTGGGGACAAAAAAAAAGTTTCCTAGCATGTAAGCAGTACTTTGTCCACTTTAACATGTCCCAAACCACAGGTGAATGTAGCAGGTGCCAGTCTAAGGCTTTCATGTAAAAAAAGTAGGATAAAAGGAGGATCAAAATCCTCTACACAACAGGACAAAAAAGGCATTTTGTAGTCTAAAAGGAGGACAAAATAGGGACTTTTGCATGCTTTCACTCATTGATACTCATCAAATTTGACAGCAGCTTGTGACTTTTTAAGTAGACATTGTTGCCTTAAGTTGAATATGACATTTTATGCATTTGTTTTGAGTCAAAAAAAAAAAGAAGCAAAAGAAGGAAAAAGATAAAAGAAGGACTTTGAAGGAAAAAGTAGAAGTAGGAGAAGCTTAAAGAGAAAGTAGGATGAGTAAGAGTCACTTAAAATTCTGCAGTCTGTCATGTTACAACAATCCAAACTGGAAGCCATTACTGATTCCTAACTTAGTCCAGATAAACTGGTAATGCATGATCTATTAGTTTTTCAATAGTGATCAATTAGTTGGGCTGTCCAAATCATAAATTCATTCAGTGGTTTCTACATACACAGTAAGCTGACCATTGTTCTACATGAAGTCGTAGCAAAATTGGAATCAACATTAAGTCTTTTTCTCAGGAGTTAGGTTGGGAAGGGTGAAGTAAGTGTGTTCAAGGGGAAGGAAAGACAATTTACAGAGAAAATTATTTCTTTACCTATACACTTACCTGAATAAGGCCTAAATATGTCTTCAGAGGCTAATACTAGCATCCTTTTGGGTATGATATGGCAAGGTAGGGAAGGGTAGGCAGGGTGGGAAAAGCCGGGAGGGAAAGGAGGACATTGTCCAGTGGCCTGTGGGATACCCTTCTACCATAACAATGTGGCTGTCTTAAATTCCTGTAACAATGTTTACGTCTTGTTATCACACAATATGGATCCTATTTATCTTTAAAAATTATTCAAGGTCCAATCAGCTTTCTGAACACAAAGAAAGCAATTAACTTAATGTGTGGTGCAGCTTTAATCTACTCTTAACTTCCTAAAACTTTTTGAAATGAACTAGCAACACAATTTGGTCACAGGGTAATAGAATAAAGATTTAGGGTTTTGCAAATGATTTGACTTCCTTCAAGCAAGGCTGCTTTCAACTCCTGTTAATCCACAAACGAAAACTTAACATAAATTAAGCATCCAGCAACAGAACTACACCTTGAAGGCCAGAACATAAAGAGAACTATAAGAGGTACTCACCCGAAACTTTCTGTCAAAGTGACAAAGTTTTGAAAGAACATGGGCATAGTATGGGTTGAATTGTCGTTCCTGCTGGCAGCAATCTATTACTACTAAGACGCATTCCTTTTCTTGTTTGGTTTTCACTCCAAGTTGGAGCAGCTTGTCAACACAGTCCTGATAATCCTGTCACAACACACAACCAAGAAGGATTTGTTAGTTCCAGATGTTGACATTATATTTGGGCTAACATTGAATTAGTTACATATGTACCTCAAGCCATATTGCAACTATATCCTTTCAACTCATAGCACACCTCCTAGCTTGGCCTACTCTCATAAAAATTCTAATATAAAACCTGTTAGGTGACTGCTGCAATTTGATAAACACCACATTGATAGGACACACTGGCACATTGTTCAACGGCACTAGACTGTGTGATAGTCCATAAGGTCTTCAAATAGAGTTTAAGTCCTAGTTTAGTAGTTACATTAAACACTTTTAATCAACTTTAGTCAGCCCATCTGGATACAGGCAGACAATGGTCACTAATGTTGGTAAAAAATTTTTTCATTTGCTTGTCCTTAATGTGTACTGATACAACTACTCTGTAACTTTTTGTAAATGGCATTTGTGTAAACATATGATAAAAATTTGAATCCTGCAGTGCATTTATAAACCCTTTGCTACACACATTTACTTCATCCCTTATCTGCCACCTCAGATTAAGAGAGAAGGAACTATGCTTTGATAAGCAATCTGAGGATTCCTTTTGTAATTTGACTAGTTTCAACAATTCCCCCCACCAACACTACAGGGGGTGCAAGTTTATGAGTACCTTTGATAGTTTCCATAGCACCCTCCAACCACTAGAAGGGATGCAATTTATGAGTATACCTTTGGTAATTTCCATAGTACCACAATCTGATCAGTGCTTTTGGTAGTTTCCATAGTGGCCTCCCCAAAACACTAGAGGGGCTGCAATTTTATGAGTACCTCTGAGTTTCCTTAGTAGTGCCCAAACACTAGAGGGGGTGCAATTAGATGAGTGCCTTTGGTACTTTCGAGCCCACTAACAACAGAGAGGGTTCAATCTGATGAGTACTTCTGATTGTTTCTATAGCAGTCCCCAAAGGGGTACAATCTGATGAGCACCTCTGACAGTTTCCATAGCAACCCCGGCCCAGATACTACAGGGGTGCAATTTGATGAATGCTTTTAATAGTTTTCATAGCACCCCAAATACAAGAGGGGTGCAGTCTAATGAGTACCTGTCATGGTTTTCATAGTAGCCCCCCATATGCTAGAGGGGGTGAAACCTGATGAGTACCTTTGGTAGTTTCCATAGCAGACCCCTAGAGGGGTTCAATTTGGTAAGTACCTTTGATAATTTCCATAGCAGTCCCCCAAATGCCAGAGGGGTGCAATCTAATGAGTACCTTTGGTAGTTTCCATAGCAGCACCCTAGCACTAGTGGGTGCAATCTGATGAATACCTTCAGTTGGTAGTTACCATAGCAGCCCCCAAACACTAGAGGGGTGCAATCTGATGAGTAGCCTACCTTTGATAGTGTCCATAACAGCCCCCCCCCCCCCAACACTAAAGACGGTGCAATGTGACAAGTACCTTTGACAGTTTCCATAGCTACCCTTAATACACTACGGGGAGAGTGAGGGCATTATTTTAATTTGGGGGCAAAGAATTCTGCAAAAAAACATACCTCTTCCCTGGCTAAGGGCACAGACAGATGTAACCACACACTCTGGTCACACATATGGTTTCTTCCTGTTGCTATGGTAATAAGGTACCAGCTGACAAGGCCAGACAGGTAGATTTCATACTTTTGTTGTTCTAAATGTAGCACTTACTTTAAATTTGCAATACAAGAGATTCTTTCTGGCAGATGAGGGTCAAACTTTCTGTTTGAGTAAGCTTATTTTCCCTGTGTGCTTCACTCTTCCCTAGAGCATTAGAGATGGAGTCGTCCTGGAGTCTTTTGGAAACCCTGAAAAGTCTAGGACTCTCTTGAATCCTGAATTGCTTTGTACTTTGTGTGTTTGGATGCAAGTATTTTACTAGCATCACCTACTTGAATTGCTTGAGCTTGGCATCCTACCTTCAGCCCCCCACCTTCAGCCCCCACCCCCCCCCCTCCTTCCCCACTCTTTTCATTTTCTTGCAGTATCTGTAACACTGCAATTCCTCACCTCAGCTGTCATAACCAAACCAAATATGCTCCTTCTAAGATCAGTATTCATACGCTGTTGTCTGGATAACTCCATGATCTTTTCACTGGTGGATTCATCCACTTTTATGACAGGGACAGATGAATCTGTGCTGACTATCTTTCTACAGAAGGAACAGAAAATGGAAAATAAAATATAAATGAAAATATAAGATATACTGCATACTCCTAGAGAAACTAATAACAGCTATGTCAATTACTGCTGACCTGTTCTTACCCCTTTCATTATTGTATAGGGACCATGCACCCACAGTCTATACACAATCCATTGCTATGTCTATGCCGTAATGTAGGATACATCCTACTCTACAGTCTGTGTCCCCATTAGGTTATAGCACACTCTGTGTGGGCCTAAACCTAAGCTAGGCCTGAACATACATAGGTACTAAACATTAATCACAAGTTATAGTTTTGTAAACTGGCATATATCTGTGGATCTTCTGAGATTCAATATTGATCCACATCCTCCTCTCCTGCATTCATATCTCCAAATTCTCACAATTCAGCCTACCATACATCACCACTGACAGAATGCAGCTAAGCCTGAAGCCCATTAAATTGCCATTTTATGACTGAGATACAAAACTGATGGTACAGTCTCACTTTAAGTTGTTAGTAAACCCTGCAAAATGAGTTTAGTGCACAATTGATAGAGATGTACTGAGAGGCATACATGTGAAACCAATAGATTTTATACTGGCTCAGTGCCAGTACACATACAAAACAACAGATTGCTACACTGTTGTAGTGCTAATTACATGTCATCTTCATTACAACTTAAAGTGGGCGTGACACGGCCAAAGTAAGTTTCTCAGTAAACAATCTTTGGGCACAGCTTGAAATAAAACACGTTTTCCAGACTATTAAACCACTTCCATACATACAGGAATACGACCATGTGAATTCCCATATACAGGCCAGGCTCAGTCCATCTCAAATCCAAACAAAGAAACGTTGTCTCAAGACAAGACAACATTGGCAACACGGTCAGTAACACTTTTGTACGAGGTACGATCACCCATCCTTCCACACATGGAATAATGTGCATGCTAACGGGCATTAGTAGGTACATCATTGCAAACACCTGTGCTACGGTACTAGAGCAGCGTGTGTGACCAGTGACCACATTGTGAATGATTCGTTGTTGTGAAGTGACTGCTTAACAATCGTAATAACACAGTCACTGAACAGTACACAGATTACAGTACGTGCTTGCTATGGACTGTCCATATATGTGCATAGCTGTTCTGTACAACGCACCGACAGCGTTCTTTTTGCACAAAAACAGAACTGAGGTTTATGTTGGGAAGCTAAAACATGCGTGCACATATGCAGGTGATCATATTGGCCAACCATGTTCCTCAAAGCCCCCAACACGGTCCGCACTTTGTGCTCTGTATGTAGCGCAGGTACTGCGATGTAAGCCTTTTTATGAAGTTGCTAAGATAACTTTACCTCAGCGTTACATTAGTTCCACATCTAGATACACATCCTTTTATAGTGCAGTGTTTGTGCTGCCAATTGCATCATAAAATTCAGGTGGCCTGTTGCGACCTTTTTCAAAATTGGATTGTTTGATGTTTTATTTCAATTTATATTTGTGCCGAATTGAACCCTTTGTGACTGTGTGTAAATTGATATCTATACATCATTGTATTCAGTCTTGCAAAAACTTATTTTGTCGTGTCATGCCCATTTTAAGTAAAACTTTGCACATATGAGAGTGTGGCAGGCAATTGTTCAGGTATTGACCTTGTGATCAGAGCATTTGTGGTTCAATGTTTGCCTAGTTCAATACATCAAGGAACCTCCATGATTTCTAAGGCAAGATATTTTATCCCAATCGTGGCTATGAGCAAAAATTTTTCAGCAGGGGTTAACAGGCTAAGCAGGTAACACAATAAAGGTTGCAAGAAAATAATTGCTAAAATGCTTCCCATACTGTTGGAAATGGCATCTTCTGTGCCTTACAAGTTACATTTATTAAACAATCTTTCTGCATTTTTAATGACCAAATGTTTCAAAGATTGATAAAATAAAAATTTACACTGAAAATCTCCTTTCTGCCCCACACTATGGTCTCAATTGTTTCTTTCAGCAAAGGTGTTAAATAGCTAGCCTGTGAGGTAGCTTTTGATGTATGTGTACAGTAGTATGACAGCTGCAGCCATTTGGAAGTTTTGTCTCTGGGACAAGTTATGGTTGACCAGGGGGTAACATAAGCTCAGCCTTTGACTATGAAATAGTCTAGTAGTAAACAGTCTACATAATTGGTCATAAATGCAAATACTGAAAAATACTTATGACTAAAGAAGGATACCTACTTGTTGATACTGTTTGGTCCATGTCCAGTCCATGCAGAGCCAACTATCCACCACCGACCCTTCTGATCAGCAGACAATAAATCCTCTAATGGTATCCTAAGGTTTGACTCTGTGGAATGATCTTTGAGAAGCAACAGAAAAACTTACATGAAAATGTCAACAAAGATTTTACGGATTTAAACCCTGAAGGCTGATATTTGCTTATAATGAGAACTGGGGAATGTTTCATAAAGAATTACATTTGACCTCAAGTTTGATTTCAATAGAACTATTTCATAATGAATCAAACACAAGACCAATCCTAATTCTTTATGAAAAGGCACAGAAAAGGCAAAATGCAGTCACCACAACATGAATTAGCATACTCCAATCCTTTAAAAGTATACTTCCAGTAGGTAAAACATACTCTTACATCATCCTGAACATTTTAAAGAATCCTCGGGTTTCTTTTGGCAATTGGTGAATGTACTATGACTGACATATATTCAAACTATACCTCTGAATGCAAGCTACTCAATTGGTCAATGACTTATATGCAGATCAAGGAACTCTGATTGGTCAATGATGATGAGATGTGCAGATCAGTGAAATGTGATGTACTGTAGCCCATTGCATAGCAAACATGTCAGATTACAGAAGTATAGCACAATACAAATTAAATAACACCCAATAGTGTATTCAATAGAATGTATCTTTGGGCAATTCAATTAACTCAGTTTAGGTTAGCTTTGTCTGGTAGAAGACAGCTCTTTTTTGCCGATTTGAGGAGGGGTTAGAAGTAAATTAAGTTCAGAGAATTTTCACTGTCTGGAACAAGGAAGTTAAGCCTTAAAATATTTCACTGTAATTATAACTCTACAGAAACAGACACAAAATGTAAGCAAATTGGTACTGGAATATTAAACTTCAATTAATATGACCATTTCTTAGCAGAATTATGAAAAGGCTCAAGTTAAATTCTGAAACACAATGATTACAGCATTATAGTTGCTTTCAGATACCATGACTTCATCAGGTGCTCACTGGTAGGTTTATTACTTTGGTCAGGCTTAAGCTTAATAATTGAGAACAGAGTGGTTTTACTTTTCTCCATCTAATGTATTCCAAGATTTAATTGGCAGAAGACAGAGGCTTGGTCTGCAATCTATTCAGTTGTTATTTCAATTTAAACACACTTGCACGATAAAGTCCAGTTTTGAATACCAGCTCATTCTGTTAATCATATGAGAAAGAATAATTAGAGATTCCAAAGACCTGTCAAGCTTTTCACAGTTCTTGATAAGCTTATCAAAGATAGGCTTACTGAACCCAATATTAGTTTCAGCCAAAACTGAGTGCTCAGCTCAGGTACATGCAATAGTATCATATGGCTTTTTTCAGTAGTATTGTTAACTTTATTCTCAAACAATAGATTTTTAAAACAGAAACCAAACTGAGTGCATGAGTCCCCTCCCTAATACCTCTGTTTTTCGTCAAATTTCTGAGTGCCTTTCGGAGGTTGTCCAGATGTTCCAAGTTGGTATTCCCTATTTTCCTGATGTCATTGTTTTTAAGAGCAGCAATGGTTTCTAACATAAAGCTGACCCTTGACCTGGAATACAATGTATAACTCAAGGATAATGTGATCAGCATATAGTACGTAGTATAGCAAATCCTCATATTGTAACCAGAAAGCCAAAAGGCTTAGTGATTCCTTGCCAAAAGGGGGGTGCTTTGTTACACTGAGGTTCATCCATCAAATTTATACTTCTCTTCTACATCATTTTTTATGATGTGGTCACAATTTGACCCCTGCTCACATCAGCTCATGTCACATGACCTTTAAACCAAAACTTGAATAACCACAAAAAAATGAAAAAAAAAAAAATAAATAAATAAAACGTATGAGAAGGGATTTATCTGTGCTTCCTCCCTTGTAATGACATGTTTACAAAGTTTCAGTTTTTGACGTCTGTTGACCTCAAATGGCTTGTGACCTCCACAAAAATAGGGGTTTTTTCATAATCTATCCAACCTTCCTACCTTGAGATACTGTGTAAACAAGGTTTGCAGACTTTGACCCCTGGTGACCCCAAATGACCTTTGACCTCCACCAAAAACTATACGCTTCTTCCTCGCACCATAATGCATCCACATACTTAATATGAAATCAATCCAAGCTTCCTACATTGCGATATGGTACAAACAAGGTTTTCAGAGTTGGACCCCTGGTGACCCCAGACGACCTTTGATCTCCACCAAAAATTACAGAAATCTTCCTCTTACCATACCACATCCACATACTTGGTATGAAATCTATCCAAGCTTCCTACTTTGAAATATCATGTAAACAAGGTTTTCAGACTTTGACCATCTACAAATACATGCATGAAATCTATCCAAGCTTTCTAACTTGAGATATCGTGTAAACAAGATTTTCAGATTTTGACCCCCGGTGACCCCAGATGACCTTTGACCTCCACCACCAAAAACAATAGGGTTCTTCCTCTCATCACAATGCATCTACATACCAAGCATGAAATCTATCCAAGCTTGACTTGAGATATCGTGTAAACAAGATTTTCAGATTTTGACCCCCGGTGAGCCCAGATGACCATTGACCTCCACCCAAAAACAGTAGGGTTCTTCCTCTCACCACAACGCATCTACATACCATGCATGAAATCTATCCAAGCTTTCTAACTTGAGATATCGTGTAAAAAACGTTTTCAGATTTTGACCCCCAGTGACCCCAGATGACCTTTGACCTCCACAAAAAACAAAAGGGTTCTTCCTCTCACCACAACGCATCTACATACCAAGCATGAAATCTATCCAAGCTTTCTAACTTGAGATATTGTGTAAACAAGGTTTCAGATTTTGACCCCCAGTGACCCCAGATGACTTTGACCTCCACCAAAAACGATAGGGTTCTTCCTCTGACCACAATGCATCTACATACCAAGCATGAAATCTATCCAAGCTATCTAACTTGAGATATTGTGTAAACAAGGTTTTCAGATTTTGACCCCCGGTGACCCCAGATGACCTTTGACCTCCACCCAAAACAATAGGGTTCTTCCTCTCACCACAACGCATCTACATACCAAGCATGAAATCTATCCAAGCTTTCTATCTTGAGATATCGTGTAAACAAGGTTTTCAGATTTTGACCCCCGGTGACCCCAGATGACCTTTGACCTCCACCAAAAACGATAGAGTTCTTCCTCTCACCACAATACATCTACATACCAAGCATGAAATCTATCCAAGCTTGCTAACTTGAGATATCGTGTAAACAAGGTTTTCAGATTTTGACCCCCGGTGACCCCAGATGACCTTTGACCTCCACCAAAAACAATAGGGTTCTTCCTCTCAATATGGGCCATCTATGTACCAAGTTTGAGAACTGTGCAACTTTCCCTTGTTGAGATATCGTGTAAACAAGCTAAGCCGTCACATACACACACACACACACGACATCACCATCGCATAGATGCCTTCGGCAAGGAATCAAAAAAACAAAAGGAACGTTTGCAAATCAATTTTTATTCAAAAGTATGGCTGTGAAGGTTGCAACTACTCAATTCAAAGCTCTTTCAAAGGCAAATCCCTAATTTTCGCACCATGTCATTATTATAACTCAGAGCAATTCACAACTATAAACAATCTGAAAATTTAATGACAGGCACAAAGTTTGAAAACTTCATATCATGAGTTTCAAACATTCCAAATGATTATATCCCTACAACTGTTTGATACTTAACCTCTCATTAGTCTTCACCCTGTGCATAAACCTGTCGGACTACTTCCAAATGGGGAGGGGGAGAGGGACGGGAGGGTAAGAAGGGGAGGGTAAGAAGGGGAGGGTAAGAAGGGGAGGGGAAGAAGGGGAGGGGAAGAAGGGGAGGGGAAGAAGGGGAGGGGAAGAAGGGGAGGGGAAGAAGGGGAGGGGAAGAAGGGGAGGGGAAGAAGGTGAGGGGAAGAAGGGGGGAGACAGCACTTTTGCCCCAAATTTTAAAGCATGTTTGCCAGAAAATAGCATCTAATTTGCCTGAAAATAACAAACCCTCACAAAAACCTTTGTCAATTTATTTCAAATCCTCAGGGTTCCATATGTGTCTTCCATCATGGGTAATCAAAGGTATTTTGCATGGAAACCTGTGATTTCCCCAACATTGACCCAGGCTGGCCAGTTACCACAGGTTTGACATGCAAGAAGTGTGGCAGTTAAAACCAATGTTAACAAAGAACTCTGAGGCAAACCTATGGCTTGAAACTGAAAGCAAGGAAAAGGGTGTCAAATCTGTGTCTAGAGGGTGTCAAATACACTGGTTTGCCAACCAGGAACAAATGTAATTTCTTTTGTTTTTCAGCAGGTTTGTGCTATTCCCACACGTTTCTCAACAATCCCACAAGTTTTAAAATGACATGCGGGAATTTCCAGCACCAGTTGGAAAAACCTGTTAGGAAAGAGTTGATTTTTTTACGTTGCAACTATTGTGATCCCATCCTTTGAATCAAAATCTCCCCAAATTTTGATCCCCCCCCCCCCCCCCTCCACCTCCAAATTCTGAGACCTCATGCCACGACCGGTGGAATTTTTAAGTTACTTTCAATTGGGGTATTAAACTGCATATGCTTTTGCAGTACCTCTGGGTAAAAGTATTGTCCATCAACATTATCAGAAGTCCACAACAGAGTATAATTTACTACAGATACAATATCTCTAAGGTCTTTCTATGCCCTCCCCCCCCCCTCTCCTCCAGCCTCATATGCCTGTGATCCTTTGGCATGGGGAAAACTACCTTGCCACAGGTATGTCATGTCTGGTCATAAAGAGCCACTTGATATGTAAATACTGATAGTACCTCTATTCTTACATGATGGCCAATGCAGCCCATTAAAGATTGGTCCTGAGATTCATTGAGGGTGTAATAATTTGACACTTGATAGTAAACTGACTACCAAAAGTGCCGCTAGTAGTAGGATTTACCCTTGAGTGCACACAATTAATTGCACCCAGCCATGTGTGATTGTAGACATACTGACCAACTGTACAAGCTATTTATAGTGCATAGTATGCTATTGTGAACATTTGTAGTCCACTACCTTTGGAAGTCGACTGGTGGTTATCTAAGAACCAATTTGTGCAGTAGAGCGTTCAATGAGGCTAAGGTTACAAACTTGGGTAGGTATTTAATCCCCCCTGTTTTTGGCCAAAAACAGGGGTCTCGGGTGAAATTCTTTATGGGCTTAGAAGATCATAATGTAGCACATTTCATCATCCTGATTCTATGTTTGTACAGCCTCCAAAATCTGGAAAATAGCACATTTAAGGTTTTATCACTTGCTTCTATGGTGAGGGGTGGATCCTCTCACTTTAGATGAATTTTGAATGCTCTTACATCTGGGGTTTGCCCTGAGGAATGACATCCTCTCACTATATCTACACCCTGGAGCTACCCTTATAAATCATGATTTTTAGCTGCATATTTTAAATACTCAAAGCTCCTTACTGCTGTCTAAACTCCTCTGAGCATGATGCTGCTTTTCCCTGAATTAAAAGGATAATTTCTTTAAGGGCCAAAGGGTCATCTTTGCGCAAAGACATTCCAGCATCTACAAAGAAAAGAAAATATATATGTCTTTTACATCAGAAGTAAGCTTCCCAATTAGCAAACCAGTCTGGCTAAACTCAATAAAAATTAATGAACAAAATACGACATTACTTAAACAATACTGCAATACTTGAAAACCTTTCAATGCTTGTAATGTTTTTTGCACATTATCGCAAACTATTTTCCATTCTTAGAAATGATGTCAGTCTTGAAAGTATCATGATAGCATCAATTTACTAGCATGAAAATGTGTTCTTCACAACAGCCTACTCTTAAGACAGCTACAGGTAGAGAGTAACTAGTGGGGCAAATGGGAATATCAGTTGTAAACTTTCACTTTTAGGACACTTTTGAGGCTTATTACGGCAGGAAAATAGGTCCGTACTTAGACAAGGTACTGAAGGGGGGCAAGATAACTTCCATGGAGGGGATCAAATATTTTTCATTTATGCTACAATGCATTCAGCCAATAGCAACTTTTAAGTTTTAAAGGGCCCTGCTCCCCTTCACATTCCCGGCCCCCAGCTACAGCCAGATAAAAATGGAATTGATGAAAAGACTCTTTTCATACTTTATATCTTAAATAACAATTTGTTAGAAGTCCATATAACTTTCTGGGCCTAATATGCACTGAGATTTACTGAGAATCCATAAGAACAAATGTGGAGTAAAATAAGGTTTTGCAGCAAGACTTCAAGTAGAGAAAAGGTGGTCAGAGCTGAAAATGATCAATCACTACTTTGAAAGTCTTATTTTGCTTACTTTTCAACAGCAGTAGCAGCATCTCTATGTCTTGCTCTGTGAAACTATCCACAAGTCTTTTTATGATGTCATACATTAAACAACAGTGAACAATCTGGAAGTAGAGATAAGTAGAGACAAAAAAGACACAAAATTAACTTTAACTAGACACTGGTAATTTTGTGTAAAAACAAGAATTACTCTTTTTCTTATTCAAGCTTTCCTATTCCTTGAAAAACCATCCATTTGATAAAACACCCACTGTTATTTTGTTGATTGATTGATAAAGCAGTTTTACTTTTTACTAAGGGGGCTTGCCACAACATGCTAGACAGCTCCTGCCATTCAAAACACACCTGTCATATTCAACACTTTGGTCTTATTGATCTTTTAGTTTCACTACCAGTTGAAAAGAAAAATCTGTGTTATGAAACATGCACTACTGGCAATTGACAAACCGAAGATATTTCCAATCAGAGAGCTTGCACAGTCTGCTAAGTAGCTGGGGCTATGCCTTGCACATCACTGGGCTTTGAATGTCGGTTGAATTCTTTGCTGGATATTTTTACATCTTCCCTTTGACCTAGTTGGTTCTCAAAAAAGACTTTTTTGCTCTTATTGAAGAACACATAATATCTTTGCAATATGTACAGTTATTTAAGAAATTGTTTTAAACAAATATGTACAAACAGTACAGTTGCATTCCTCCTCAAGTCAAGGTGTTGATTTAAACACAGAAAGGTTTCAATGAAATATCTCACCCTAAAGTTATAAAGATGGACCAAGACAAGAACGGCATTGTCACACTCTTTATTTTCCAAGTCATCACTCTTTAGATTTCTGTGCAACTCATCAAATTTGACAGCCATGGACTGTAAAAAGTGAGCTCCTGCAATGAGAAAAAAGGCCAGATCTGACATCAACAATTGACCCAACATACTGTAACAGAGTGGGAACATTCTTTCAAATGTACTCCCTGTTGATCTTTGCCAGACAATAACTGATGTTGAGTATAGTAAGAAGCAGCACAAAATACAAGGTGACAGGTTATTCAACCTCACAGCTGTCAAAATCACACCTAGAAAGTTGCAGAGGAGAGTTAAATAATAAATATGTCTTAACGTTACCAAAACTGCCCTTGTCCTCTCCTAAATAATTGTCAAAACAACAAAATAGCCCCTGAGGCACCAAATAGCACCCACAAAGTTTTAAGAGGGGTGGGGAAAGAGTTTTCCCCAATGCACTTGACAAGAGCCTCACACAGATAAACAAGCTTTGGGGGCCTGTATTCTTTCTTTCTAAAACAAAATAATTTATCCCTTTTCAACCAATTCTATACAGTCCAAGTTAAATAGATTTACTTTAAAGATATATTTTCTTCAAACCTATTTCTTTACCCCACATAATTTATGTTGAAAACCACAATTTATATCCAAAGATTGTGTGGGTTGATATAAGATATTGATTGAGATAAGATTCATTGATGACACAAGTTCAGCCTTTCCTTGCAGGCATAATGCTGTAATACGTACCAAAGTCTCCATGTAAAGTGTTCTGACATGTAAGATGTGATCTGGAGTACATGACTAAAATGTACTTGTTTGTACAATTAAGTTTGGGCATTTGACTTGAAACTTCTTACCAACTTCACTTCCAATGTTAAAATGGAGAATGGATATTAAGAGCACAGCCTCCATGACTAGACGGTCTGCAGACATTGATCTCATGACCAATGACTCTTGAATTAGACTGCAAAGGGTTTCATTCATGTCTATTTGGATGAAATGAGAAAGGAAACAATGTCTCTCAAAGAAAGCCTTTACCATCTATTGAATAAATAACAGAATAAATCCATTGCATGAGACTTACCAAGCATTTCACTTCTTGCCAATACCTCATTTTTGCTCATTATGGAGTGATTCTACTTGTTGGGATAAGAGAGTGCCTATTTTCTTGCCAAAATCCCACCTTATCCTAAAAGAGACAAGCATCCTTGGAGACAAGAGTCCTCTTAGTATTACCCACCCATAACACCATTTTTGACTGCAACCCAATCTCTCGCCCTACCCTCATTTTCAAAGACCTCACCTTAACCAAACATGGGAAATGAACATAACCAGCACATTAAGGCCAGTCTTGTGTCCAAAAAATTTGAAGACTATTCCAAAGTTCTACAATTCTGCAATCTGTAATCTTTTTTATACCAAGCTTGACCAAATTTTTTAGCTATCCTTTGAAATACTGTACAATTAATCTATTGGACAAAAATCTGGAGACATAAGTTGCAAGCAACACCCTTAATCTTACAATTGGTAACAGTAAATTTGAAAAAAACACTTCTTATCTTATGTACTGACCATTTCTGCTTCTTGTTTGGTACAGACTTTCAACTTCTCTGCTGATTGATGTCACATTTGAAGCACTAAGCCTGGACAGGCACAGAGGAAAGAGGAAATACAGCATATTTTAGTCATCCAAACTGTATCAATTTCAGACAATTTCAGGAGCAAATGAACTTCTTTTCCCTCTGAACATCAGCACATCAAACTGGCAAACCAATTGTGCAAAAATCACATCACAGAGGTTCAACAAAAACAACAGTCCTGAGTCTCACAAGCAGTTCATACCCGGCTGAAGCTCCCTCTGTGGCCTATATTAGTGAACAGTAAGACTGTGTTTAAATCAACAGTTATTTTGTAATGTATGTTAAAGAGGCAACTAATGAAATATTCCAAGATCTGCATAAAGTTGAAACAACTATCCATGGATGCCAGCTTTATTTAACTTCCCAGGACTTTAATTTTCCTTTTCATTGTTTTGTTTAATAACAGTTCCTTGCAAATGTAGTGATTACATGAAAATTATGCATTTTCACTAACAACAACAATTTAATTATACTGCACAAAATCAGCAAAGCAAAGCTGCTCAGATCGCTTTTCAATAAATACAATGAAAAAAGTAAAAACAGCGGGCAAAAACCATAAACTCTAAACCAATCAAAGGGTTACGAAAATACAAGAACAAAAGAAGGGATACAATTAAAGTGTAAAACTGTTAAATAAAAGTAACAATTGTCAAAGGAAAGTGCTTAAACTAAACATGTAGATGGGAACAAGACACATAAAAAAAACTTTGGAAAAGGCAAAAAATATGAGTAACAAGAGCCCAGTGGGCACTATGGTTCCTTGCTGAATGTAATGACACTGAGCCATGAGCATACGAACAACATGGTAACTACTGTGAAGTTTGCCTGTCACTCTGGTGACAGCTACATGACCTTTAAACTTGTTGGCAGTATATGAAAACCCACAACTTAACCTCAAAATGACCTCTGATAACCTCCAAATGGCCCCCAGTGACGCCAGATGACCTTTCACCTCCACCAAAAACAATAGGATCAATCTTCTCGCCATAATGCATCCACACACCAAGTATGAAATCTATCCAAGCTTCCTACCTTAAGATATTGTGTAAACAACGTTTTCAGTGTATGACCCCAAATGACCTTTGACCTCCACTAAAAACAATAGGGCACACCTTCTTACTATGGTGGATCTATATACTACGTATGAAACTATCCAAGCTTCCTACCTTGAGATATCATGTTAACAAGGTTTTCAGTGTTTGGCTGTTGGTGATCCCAGATGACCTTTGACCTCCACCAAAAACAATAGCATTCATCTTCCCACCATAACCCATCCACATACTAAGTATGAAATCTGTCCAAGCTTCCTACCTTAAGATATTGTGTTAACAAAAAGTTTTCAGTGTTTGACTGCCAGTGACCCCAGATGACCTTTGACCTACACCAAACGCAACAGCATTCATCTTCTCACCATAACACATCCACATACCACGTATGAAATTTATCCAAGCTTCCTACCTTGAGATATTGTGCAAACAAGGTTTTTGGCCTTTGACCCCTGGTGACCCCACATGACCTTTGACCTCCACCAAAAACAATAGGGTTCACCTTCTCACTATGGCAGATCCATATACCAAGTTTCAGTTTAGTCCAACTTTCCCTTGTTGAGTTACAGCATACCGAAGCAAGTGTCACAGACACACAGACACATACACACACACCCACACATGCCAAGCTGACTACTGTACATAGGTTCCTTTTGCTAACGCAAGGAACAAAAAGGAAGTCAGTAGCATGTAAGATAAATCATGTAAACAATGAGGATACCATGGATCCAAAATTTGGGACCTGGTGACAACCAGACTTTGTTGGATAGCAACTGTAACCTAGCTAACCAGACAGGTTTGGTAAATCAGATTTTTCACTCTTAAAGAGAAAGCACAGGTAAATTGCATCATAGTCAATGGGGATAGGGGGTTGGGTGGGATAAAGGAGAGCTGATGGTTGACTTTAATTTTTGCTGCAGGGGTCCAATGTATACCTCCTTCTAAAGTACTCATTCTAACACCTGTGCACAATGACAGAGGTCAGTCAATTTTGCTGTATTCATTAGCTGACTCTGAAGTCCTTTTTCCACTGTCAAGCCATTCTGATATATGAATATTCACACTGCAAGGTGGAGCTAAGACTGTAATACTGTTCTAAAATTTTCCCACATTTTCACAAAAAGTCAATGAGACTTCATCACTGAGTTGTAAACCAACAGAATCACACTAAAAGTCCATCCACTACATTGTGTGAAATGTATAGTTACCAGCCTTGGTTTGGGTGAATTTTTTTTTGTTAGATTATGATTGGCTCTTTGTTGGTGATTGTATACATAAATTGTAACAGCAAACATTCTGTATGAAACTTGGCAAGGAATTCTTAAGAAAAGTTTGGCAAAGTTTGCAAATGTTGATATTATGAGTGCAGGTATAATACACATCTGCTGGGCAAGTCATCCTGACCATGGTCACTATGTGATATTTTATGGTGTGTGAACTGGTATGATGGTAGAGTCAGCACTGATCAAGAAAATTAATGGAAAAAAGGAACATCTGACATTTTTTTAACAAACAATAGTTCGTGACAATGTTACAGTGATAATATATTAATGATCCTCGAAATATATTGTTGCTCCCAGTGCCACTAATGTGACACTTCGGAGTCATTATCAGTAATTTAACATTTGCAAAAAGCTTTTCTCAAACCTATAGAAGTCAAATGAACATAATTTGATTCATTTGAACATGTAAGTTAAATGAAACCTCGGGCAATCTCTTACTACATGACACAAATTCAGAAACCTTTGGAAGGATGTTACACTATTAATCATGAAATTGCGACACACATCTTCTCATGGGGTAATTTTTACCAGAATTTGAAAATAATGTGGCCAGATTTCTGTAAAGACCTGTCAGAACCACAACCTGATTCGTCTTCATGATCTAGCTAGATAGTCCTGTCACATCAGATATCAAGTGCATCCCTAGTAAACATACAAATTTAAGTGGAGACAACTAGCATTCTCACCTGTTGAGTAAACCTTTTAGCTGGCGTCTCAGCTTTTGAAGCTCTACTTTTCGTTTTTCATCAAGGTTTTCACCCATCATCATGGCTCTCCTGTGCGGTGGAATGTACGTTGATGAACTTTTCTCTTCCTCTTGTCCCATTACATTACCATAGGGATCCATTTTAGGTTCCGTCCTTTTTTCTACATTACCAAGTCTGTCCTCAAAGTTGTCTTCATTATCTTCTGAATGTTTTCTCCTATCACTCCTTTCTGCTTTCCTCTTTTTATCTTTAGTTTCTTTGGTATCCTTCTCCCCAGTCTGCTTAAACTTTGATGGTTCCTTTTTTGGTACTTCATGTGACATTACATCTTCATCCTTTCCAACCACAGAATCTTCACTCTGATCAGTTTCCTCATCCCCACTCCCATCCCTGTCTCTGCCATCCTCCCACCCAACATCACCATCACTTCTTTCATCATCACTTTCACCAAATTCATCAAAACCTCCTCCTACCATCCCATCTTCCTCTTCATCATCATCCCTGGAATCACAATCACTCCCTTCACCCTCATCGGTATCTCCTCCTAAACGAGCAGCTAATTGGTTCTTATGTTCTTCTGCATTCTTCAGGTCTATTTCTCCATCCATATCTTCACTTGCTTCTTTCAGCATCTCTAGTTTCTTGGAATCTACAACATCCAGAATATCTGTTCAAAACTTTTTAAGGCAAATTCACAATTTTAAATAGAACTTTATTTTTCATTTGTTGACATTTCTAACATCTTCTCCTCATGTTCTCATGATACGTAGATGAGGTCAAAGCTCAGTAAAAACAATTCACAAAGCAGTATAACCACATTATGCCTACTCTAGTCTGACATAATGTTTATGTGAGGACTTCACCTATCACTGCAAAAAATCTCCTAAGTACTGTGAGAACTTTTACCATTTTGAAATGATAAAAATGGATGCAATTTGTACATACCACAAAGGGCCAATGACGCAAATAACTTCTCCTTTTCAAGTTCCATTCCACAATTTCCCCTGAGTTTGACTGTTGTCCTAAAACTCCCAAATTTCCCTGACTGGAAAATTAGAAATGTTGTTTTCCTGATTTCCCCTAGATGTTAAGAACCCTAGCAAAAGTAGTAACTTGAAACAACATGGCTAGTAAAGCTCATACCAAATTCTATCCAATGTACTGTCTGTATGGTTTGTCCCTAAATCAATGGGGTTCTTTAAAAGCCACGAGGGAGATGCCAACAAGCCATGGAAAGACTACTTTAACAATCAGTTCTGGCATGTAAGCTGGTGTTATCAGTGCAGTGGCCTGTTTCATAAAGGGTTAAGTGGTCGGCCCATGGGCGCTTCAGTTCGGCATGCAACCGACTTCGCCAGCTGGGCAACCAATTTTGATGGCAAGCCAGATGGCAAGCAAAATTCCAAGTGGGAGGAAAGCCTGATTACCTGGAGAAAAACCCATGTACGTCGAGCAGGATTTGAACCCACTCCCATCTGAAACACATTGGTGCACAGCAGCTGGAATTGACCACCCTGCCACTTGACTACTGCATGCAGAGATATTTACCATCAGATTTAAGTACCTTCCTAACACCCTGTGGTTGCAGGCCTGGATGGGTATTTTCAGTTGACTAGCTCACTTTTAAAATGATTCACATCCTCTCATACTTCAGTCTGGCAGTTGAGCTGCAGCTCTGTTTACCTATTATGTTCAATAGTCTCAGTCTGCATGTGCTGCTTGTTCATACAAATTCCTGTGAATGTAGGGATGTACTGTATTCATCTGCACTGTTTCATGCCAGGTGTTGGTAAAGAAACTCTTACAGTTCACTGAGCATGGTGGTATTTGCAGAAGATATACACCACTGAGCTCAGTGTGTTTACAAGGGAGGAAAGGGTGATAAATTTACAGTGAGGTGAGGACTAACAGAGCTAAAATTTGCCACCTAACTTTAATGGCAAAAGGCTCATCATGTGCCTTATGACTGAGACAATTTTTTAGCACTTCCTTTAATAAATCAATTTATCAAATACTATTTTGAGAATGACACTTATTTATTTCAGTAAAAGGCTAAAAACTAAGTCATCCTCAACATTGTCCTGGACTAAGTCCAGCCGGTCTTTTCTTCACCTCACCGTAATGGTCAAGATCAGATCTGAAATTCTGACAGAGATAAACCCTTGCAAGACCACCCTCAGTAGTCTCTTGCATCTTGAAAATATCTTCAGAGAGTGCAAAATTTTTTAGCATACTACTGAAGGATACAATCCAGTCCATCATATTTGAACTGTCCTGGTATAATGACCTCTTTAGTTTTTTTCTTCTTCCTAAACCTAAGGCTCTTCTCCAGACGTTTTATATTCTTCTCTTCCATCTTATTAGCTTCCAACAACTCTTGTTTTCTTCTCTTCTCTGCATTCTGATAAGATGATAGGTAATAGGTAGTCTTTATAAGAAATGCCAGACCAAATTGATTACCACTGTGGATTATCTATCAACATACTTCATCATGTAAAAAACAAAAGAAAAAAATGGTGTAAGCCAAAAGAGTGGTTCTCAAACTTTTCCTGTCATGACCTCCTTGTGGATGCTAACTTCAAGGTGACCTACCTGTACAGGTAAGGGAATATGGCATAAAAAGCTGAAAAACCTAAAAAAAAAACAAAAAAAAATCCATATGAGGCAAAAAGGTGTTGTGAGCAAAGTTTCAGACCCACAGCAGTAGAACACAAAAATCCTACAGGTTTATGAACAACACTATTAACGTCTGCTTCTGTCATCTAACATCCATTTCTAGTTCTACATAACGAATAAATCAATATCATTATACTGCGTGATACTTCATTTGCAATTCCATGACTTTACACAAGACCCTACATGTAGAATACTTTGAAATCACAAGGCTTTGTCCTACCTTCTTTTGTCTTCTCCCCCGGTTTTGCTCTCTCTTCCGCTTTACTGTCTCTTTCTGTCTGCGATCTTCTTCAACTTTGACCTCTGTTTCCTTCTTCTCTACCTTCCCATCTGTGGCAGTATTCTGTTTATCTGTTGCTGGCCCTTGGTTTTGCTATATGAGGAAATAGTGTCTCCATGCATTGAGGATTAGTCCAATACTGTGCATACTGTGAAACAGCTTGTAATATTCCACTCTGAACATGTGCTTATAAGCACCAGACAATAATTTAACATCTACTGCTATGAGCAAAGCTATTTATATCCCCTTGTCATGTGTAAATTTATTAAATGCTTAACATAAACCATTCATCCTCTAGGAAGAGCAACATTTTACAGTGAGTTCAGCAGGATGGGTATTTATAACTCTCTGATGGAAAACCACTTAATTTTCTTTTGGACAAACAAAAAAGGCATACAGATTGTCCAAAGAACAACAATAAAATTTTCCTAAAATTAGGCTTACAAAAGCAACCCTAATTCTATTTCTAGCCTTAATGCTAATACATTACTCTAACCCTGAGGGGTTTATTCAATCTAGTGGAAGTAAAGTAACAACCCTGTCTTTTTGCTTTCTTCAAGTCTGACATGACAACTGCACAAAAATCCGATTTCAAAAAACAATAACATTTTAAAATTTCCTTACCTTCTCAGGGTGTTTCTGAGAATGAAATGCTCTAATCCTTGCCTTCTTAGCCTGGCGTTCCTGCTTCCTCCTCGTTTTTCTGGAAATGACTGGTTTCAGGTTCTGTAGCCTGGGGTCCACTTCATCCTCATTATTATCACCTGCATCCTTGATGAACTTCTTTACAGCTCGATGAGCAATCAGCATATCAGAACCACTTTTCTTGCGACCTTTCTTTGCATTTTTTGGCTTCTTTTTCATATTTCACTACAAAAGAATACAAAAGGGATAATGATGTCATTCTTACATAACAGCAGTGGTAGAGCTTTTCCAAGATTGATAATTTTTCTAATAGTCCAGATTTTTATCATCTCAGCAAAAAGTAAATGTTGCCCTCAGATAAGCAAACAGGAAATCCAACCTTGCCATAGCTATGCTTCATAACTTCAAATGGCACCATTTTTATTCACCTGTTAAAGGGGCATCATGCAAAAAGAACAAGGGCAGGGGGGGGGGACTTTTGATTGAAGATGTCCTCTCCTCTGACAGGGGGTCCCAGTAGACAGAAGGCTCCCACTAGATCAAAGGTTTAATTAAACTGAAGATCAGCTTGACCAAAAAACACCTTGGGTTACTGGCAGGGTTAGGATTCCCATTAGATACAGAATTAGGTTTAGGATTAGGATCAGTGGTGTAGCAAGGGGGGGACAGGGAGGCAAGTTGCCCCCTCTGGAAAATCTTGGGGGAAATTTTGAAAGTGAATATATGGTAAAATTTGCGCATGATCTGGTAAAATTTTAAATGTCTCAACCAGTACACTTTACTTATTTAAAAGTATATGCCAAACTGGCACAACCAGTCCTCATTAAGGTTTTCAGAGATGGAATGATGACACCATGCTTATAGTTGTACTAGTTATGTTTTACTATCTGTTTTATACAGCATGGGATCTCTGGACCTCTGACAAGGGACTCTGTCCTTTTACTGTATACTTCCAATGTTTCCTGGTAATTAAAGCAGCAGCATTGTGGTATATGCAGTTTGTTAGAATGGGTCAGTGGTCAGGTGCTATACTCTGCTACAAGGGCAGGTCCTCGTAAAATTTGGACTGATTGTGGTGAATGTGGTAAACTGATGAAGGGAAAGGTGTACCGGGGTTCACTTAATTACTGTCTTTCACCCATTGTGATTCTGATCTACCAGTAGGACTCAAGAAAAATTCACCAAGACCTGAAGACAAGCAAGGTAAAAAAAAGCTTCCTAAAAATAGGAATTCTTGATGATGTATTCAGTTTACATTTAGCACCAAATGTGGCACCATTTTGCATCTAGCCCACCTTACATGAGCAAAAATTTTCCAAAGGGGAGGGGGACACCCCCTCCCCTTAGACCCCTCCCCCAGGACGGCGATGAGTCACATCAGCCAGGTCAGAGGAAAGCACCCCGGACAAAATTTTGACCTGCGGAGAACACTGATTATTAGGAAGCAGATCACTGATTGGGGGAAATCTTAGTGCTCTTGCCCCCCCTGACAAAAAACCTGGCTACGCCACTGATTAGGATAAGGTTTAGCCTTAGGTAGGATTAGGGTACTCTGGGGGAAGACTGCATTTAGGGTTAATATTAAGGTTAGAGTTAGAATCTTCAATCTAGCAGAGATGATAGCAAGTCATTTTTGCAAGTCCAAGTCAAGTTGCAAGTCTTTTGGTTCAGTCACAAGTCAAGTCACAACTCATCACAAGTCAAGTCACAAATTTTCACAAGTCAAATTGCAAGTCTGTTAGTCCCAGCACATACCAAGTCACAAACCTCTTTGCACAGGCAGCAGTGGACGTACAAATTTATTCACTAGTCATGTAAGCAATCAGATGCCCACTTATGTCGGCCGCAAATTTGCATTTCTAACTTGATGGAAGACAAGTAAATGTCACAACTTTCAGACGAATTTCTTAACTTGTGCCTTCTTCCTTTCATGTGGAAGTTCTTATAATTTGGGGTTTCTAAACTCCAAACTCTTTTTACAATTTCCAAAACCAGAATGCAAAAATGCATTGTGGTTTCAATGAATATAGCACTTAATGTGTAATCCCAAATAATGCCAAGATGTCCTGTTTCTTTCAGTCATTGGTTGAATGTGATCTTAAAGTGCTGGAAAATTACAGTTTCATGTTCATATTTGACCTTTGGAATTCTTCGGAATTTATCCTTTTTGGCGTCTGGTGATTTCAGTTGGCCTCTGATTTCTGACAAAACTCGTTGGGGTTTTCTGATGGATTAAATGCAACACCATGGGAAGTATCCAACCTTCCTAACTTGAGCTATCTTGTAAACAAGGTTTTCAGAGTTTGACCCCAGATGACCTTTGACCTCCAACATAAATAATAGGCTACTTTCTCTCACCATAAGTCATCCACATACTATGTATGAAACCTATCCAATCTTCCTGCCTTGTGATACCACGATAACAAGCTTTTCAGAGGATGACCCCCATAGAACCCATTTGACCTTTGACCTCCACCAAAAACGATATGGTTCCACCTCTGACCATAAGGGATCCACATACTACCTATGAAATTTATCCAAGCATCCTATCTTGAGATATGTTAAAAAGGTTTTCAGGGTTTGACCCCCAGTGACCCCAGATGACCTTTGACCTCCACCAAAAACAACAGGGTTCTTCCTCGTACTATAACGAATCTACATTTTAAGTATGAAATTTATCCAAGCTTCCTACCTTGAGATATTGTGTTAACAAGGTTTTCAGCATTTGACCCCCGGTGACCCCAGATGACCTTTGACCTCCATCAAAAACAATATGGTTCTTCCCCTTACCATAACGCATTTACATACTACGTATGAAATCTATCCAACCTTCCTATCTTGAGATATCATATTAACAAGGTTTTCAGGGTTTGACCCCCATGACCCCAGATGACCTTTGACCTCCACCAAAAACAACAGGGTTCTTCCTCGTACCATAACACATCTACAACAACACATCTACATTCTACGTATGAAATTTATCCAAGCTTCCTATCTTGAGATATTGTGTTCACAAGGTTTTCAGCATTTGACCCCTGGTGACCCCAGATGACCTTTGACCTCCATCAAAAACAATATGGTTCCTTCCCTTACCATAACGCATCTACATACTATGTATGAAATCTATCTAACCTTCCTACCTTGAGATATCATGTTAACAAGGTTTTCAGGGTTTGACCTCCAGTGACCCCAGATGACATTTGACCTCCACCAGAAACAATAGGGTTCTTCCTCATACCATAACACATCTACATTCTTAGTATGAAATTTATCCAAGCTTCCTGTCTTGAGATATCGTGTTAACAAGGTTTTCAGCATTTGACCCCTGGTGACCCCAGATGACGTTTGACCTCCATCAAAAACAATAGGGTTCTTCCTCTTACCATAACACATCTACATATGGAGTATGAAATTTATCCAAGCTTCCTTTCTTGAGATATCATGTTAACTAGATTTTCAGGGTTTGACCCCAGATGACCTTTGACCTCCACCAAAAGCAAAAGCGTTCTTTCTCTTACCATAACGCATCTACATACTAAGTATGAAATTCATCCAAGCCTCCTAACTTGAGATATCATGCACAAAGGGTTTTCAGATTTTGACCCCCAGTTACCCAGATGACCTTTGACCCCCACCAAAAACATTAGGGTCTTCCTCTTACCATAACACATCTACATACTATGTATGAAATTCATCCAAGCTTCCTAACTTGAGATATCATGCACACAAGGTTTTCAGGTTTTGACCCCCGGTGACCCCAGATGACCTTTGACCCCCACCAAAAACGATAGGGTTCTTCCTCTTAATATGGGGCATCTATGTACCAAGTTTGAAAACTGTCGGAGTTTCTCTTCTTGAGATATCGTGCACACAAGCTAAGCGTCACAAACACACACACACATACACATATACATACACACATACATACACACACACGCCATCATGACCGCATAGGTTTCTCTTTCATCGAAACTAATAAATAGTTCGTGAACATTGCAACTATAATGGTCTGAGTGCAACACGTGACCCTTCAAGTTTGCTTTTTCCTTGGCCACATCTGCTGCATTAAATACAAGGTGGTACTTCTGTGATCTGATAGCCTCCCAGGGTAGCCTCCCACGTTCGGTGACTAATGCCCCAGTCACACTATCGCGTACTGCGTCTCCTTGCAACTGAGTCAAAATACAAATGTTTGTTACATCTCCGCATAGACTCCGTCGAGTTGCATTGGGTTTGCGACTAGTTGCGTCAGTTGCGGCCCTGTCGCTAGTTGCTTCACGTGCTCCGGTGCGCACCGGAGCACACATGAAGCAACTACTTGCAACTCGAAATATCTTGCACATAGTTGCAGTCAGTTCGCCGATGTACGGCAACAATGCTGCTATTCTACTGCGCTCAGCGCCGAACATACCCAGCACGATTTGCATCTCAACTAACAACTACGCTACAGACTGCAACAGACCCATACCGTGCGGCGCCATGCAGCGTCGTTCTGCGCTGTACTGCGAACGTTCGCAACAAGCGCAATACGGAAAACACCCTTTTTCCCTCCTAAAAACTAGCCTAATCGCAGCATGCATGCGAACGTACTGCAAACATGCGCAGTACGACGCAGCATCTACTGCGAACGAGTCTGCGCCTGGGTCCTTCCGACGCAGTCTCTACTGAGCCTGACTGCAACCAGCTCAACACGTCTCAACACGTTTTCAGCACGACGCAGTAAAGCGACTACACGGACTGCAACTATTCCAACTATAACATGCGCCGAAATTAGCAGTACATTGCAAAACGTTCACAGTAGATCGAAAAACAGTCTGCAAGTTCGGTTTTAAATACAGTTCAAATACGGTTCATATCCTTCTTTGAGTCGCCTCTTACGACAGGCGGGGAATACCGTGGGCATATTCTACAACCCAGCCCACAGGGGGCAACAAATTACATCAAATCCAAGTTGACGATTAGATAATTCTAAAAAAAAAGAAAAGCTTATCATAATATCATTATGTGGTGCATAGACTACCGGATTGCTGGTTCACGGTTCAGCAATGAGCTCCATATTAGGCCATGTGATATGTAGTTGCCATACCGTTGACACTTTTGTATATTCCTTTTGGTTTTAGATTATGTAAATTATCTTAACTTTTCTGCAGTTCTCTCTAGCCAGTGTAAAAAAGGACCACAAATGAAACACGAAATGATCTCGAGTTGTGAACGTTGAGAGACTAAATTTGGTATCCCTCTGGCTGGCGTACCTTCTTCGGCCACCAGAACTTCCTCGAGGCTAATGGTGCTTACCATTCGGCTTCGGTTGTTAAAACGAACAGTATGTGCATGTACCAGTCATTTTTTTTCTCTAGCGTGAACGTATTTTTCGGTCCACGCTTCCTCGACGTTGTTGTGGTATATAACCACATCTGCTACTCAAAAATTAACTCTAAGCTAGTAGTCCGCATTTATCTAAACTCACATCGCTAACCCGTGCAAGTCTCAAATACTCGCACTTTAATTTTTCTTACAAAAACAATGAAAAGAATATAGGCTGAATCAGCAGGAGTCAGCTATCCACTACCTTAAGTTTAATAAAAGATTTAAGTGCGAGTGTAATTTGCTACTGAGATCGTCCAGGGCTCGTTTTATTGCAACATCACCACTTCGCAATTTCGATAAGGCAATACCGTTTAGATCGTGACAGCGACGATTCACGCTCAGTCTAGGTTTCGGTCGAGGAAGAGGAAAATGGCACGTCCCCTTGTATTTTAGAATATTTTACAATCAACGAAAATTATGTAAAAAAGCAAAATTCAAGTGAAAAATTGGTAAAAATAAAATACTGTCACCGGTTTGATTCGCTTAAAATTCCTATGATTTGTTCTTCCCCCATTAAAAAGACAGAATTACTTTTAGGTGGTCACACTTTTGTTTCCATCGCTTTTACTGAAAATAACATTCGGAAAAAAGTCTGCTGGCTTCAAAACATGGTTTGAATGAGTAAATATTTATAATCCGTACGGAAAAAAAAGTCATGAAGATGGTAAAAGGCAGACTTGTAGTGAGGACGTACTCGTACTCACGGTTTGCAAAATTTCTTGTACTCAGGCGCGTAGCCAAGGGGCAGCCGCGCCCCCTCCCCCTTGAGCATATTTTTGTTATTTTTTAATGTTTAATTTTACAACATTTTTGCTAGTGTTTCCCCTATTAATATGCGGTAAATAGGCCTGGGAAGTGTCATTTTCAGCGATCTGGGAGACATTCTGGGCCAAAATTTTCTTGCGCTTTGCGCAAATCCATTTTGACGCAAAGCACTAAAAGTCTGTCTATGGGCTTTGCCCCCATGACAAATTCCTGGCTACGCCCCTGCTCGTACTCACGAGAATGAGTTTGCACTCGTTCTCACAGATTTTGAAAGTTATGCATAGTTGCTAATGCAAAATGTTGCACATGTACTCATGGAAAAGACGTAGGCTTACTTGTGCTCGTACTCACAACCACAGGCTCTGCCATGGGCGTCCGGAAGGGGGTGGGCAAGGGGACACTTGCCCCCTGGAAAATCAAAAACTTGAAAAAAAAACTTGAAGAAAAATAACATCGACATTTTTTTTGATAATATCGCTAGAGAATTTCCAGAACATGAGCGCTTTCAAAATAGAAAATGATTAGATGCAACTCACAAGGCCTGGGAAGTGCCATTTTCAGCGATCTGGGAGGCATTTCGGCCAAAATTTTCTTAGCGCTTGGCGACAAACTACGGTGGCGCTACGTTTAGATAGTTTGCCTACAGGTTTCGCCCCCTGGCATATTCCTGGCTACACCCTGTAAAAGGCGCCTACATTTAACAATTAAGCTCTTTTCTGGGAGTAAAAATTTCCCCTGATTTGATCAATTAAAAGTTTTGCCCCCCCCCTAAAATATTTTCTGCGGGCGCCCATGGACTCTGCACTTGTAGTTCGTACTCGCGACATTGTACTCACAACAAAAGTCTGGTAGAAGGTCATAACTGTTTCTTTTTTAACTTCTTATATATGTATTTAAAGTTCTGCAAGGTTTTACCCTTCTTACATATTTTAAATTAAAAGTTCACATCACGCATCATTTTATTTTAACATGTTATTTAACAGTAAGAGCTTATTTTAAAATAGCAGGGAATGGTTTGCTTCACAAAAGATAAAAAACAACAACAACAAAACAAAACAAACAAACAAACAAACAAACAAAAACAGTCCAAAGGGTGACGGGGCCAAAACTTCAGAAGCTTCTGCTCTGTAATGAGTCTAATGACCTATTACAATAAAATGCGACAGAATATGTAGAATACTTTAAGCCAGTTTCGCGAACATTATTACTTTCCACAAAGTATACACAGTTACGGACATCGCGGGGGGTACCATTGCGGTGTTGTGATTGCCGTTTGCGTGCACACTGCATACTCACCATCATACAAAGGCGGGACTTCAGCGGGTAACATGTCCTGCTGGCTGCCGCCGCCTTGTTTTTGGCTGAAACCGTTCGTGGTTAATTGTCTTCTGTTCATGTTCCGCCTCACCTCTCAAAAAGATGCGCTAATGCCGCGATGCGAACGTTCGTCGTACCGTGTACCTCTACCACACCAGGCACTTTCTGGGCGCAGAGTAACCAATCTTAGGCCTATCTATTAGTTTTGAACATACTCACAACATTTGGAATCGCACGATATTGGACCACTGGCAGAAGTTCTTTTACACGATTGCAGAATATATTACGATTCACCTTACGACACTGTTAGCTGCGGTCTGGACGAAATGTTATTGCAGCATGTAGGCCTGTCTTGTCGTAAAAAAAAAAAAAAAAAAATCGTGGGCAAACTTGCATCGTGTGTGTCAGGCTTGTAGTCTAGGCTGAAATATATATATATATATATATATATATATATATATATATATATATATATATATATATATATATATATATATATATATATATATATAACCATTTTGCAGGTTTCATGTTTTCGCTATATTTTCTAAAATTCGATATGATATTGAGTTGACATCAGAGAATATGCAAGGGGGTGGGGGAGAAGACGGCAACTTTAAAATGGCCGCCATTTTGATCATTTTGGCTATTTAGCTCAAGAAAGGTTCTTTTGCTGCAACATTTAAGCGAAATAAAAATGCGATCGTAAAATCAAGATTTCTTTTCGTCGTAAAAGGAAAATACCTAGGCTATGCGTTTTCCATGCTAAAGGAACCGTTGGAATGTCGCGCGTGCGGATTGGTTAAATGATCTAACCAATCTCGCGTATGCCTCCATACAATCTGCACTGTGCGTTTAATGCTAGGAAAGGTAAATCACAAATGGGATTTCACGACGCATTTTAAAGCAAGAGGTGAAAGTTGTAGCCTTTGAAGTTTGTTGCCGAAATATGTGCCGAAAAGAACAGCTATAGGCTCATGTACCGCACCACAGCCAGAGCTCGATGCCCTGCTGTGTAACTTAAAAGTACTGATATAATTCATATAATGGCAAATGCCCCTTAGTAAAGACAGTCTGCATCAGTGGCGTAGCTAGAGGGGGGCTGTCGCCCCCCCCCCCACAAAGCCTCCGAATGCCTCTGTCGGAAATTTCTAGTCCCTGTCGAAAATACATAAAAACAATTCATTTGAAACACTTACAACACTTGTAATGTTTTTAAGCAAAATTACACATCTAAATGTCAACGTGAAAATCAAAAGTCGGTCACAGAATTCCAGGAAAGCAAAAAAAAAAAAGGTCCCCCCAGAATTTCGAATCGTGCAACTATGGCGGTGGGAGTCGAAAATCTGTTTCAGTTTCAGTTTCAGTTTCAGTTTATTCTCAGTTCATCCTCAATATGAGGTATAAGAGACTTAGGTAACTACAAAAGATACATAACACAGTTTGTAACAAAAAGCATAAGGCTTCAAGATAAGTAATAAAAAAAAAAAATAAATAAATAAATAAATAAAAAATAAATAAAAAAAATAAAAAATAATAATAATACACAAAAAGGAGAGAAAAAAGAAAGGAAACAAAAATACGTGAAATTACAAACTTAGAAACCTACAAATGACGTCAGATCAGAATAAGACACTAAAGAGTGCAATTCGATAATAGGGAACATACTACAATATAACTCAGAGAGTAGTTCAGGCTTCAGTTCTGATTGGTAAAGTTCATTGATGGGATGTTTTAGAAACTGTGAATTATTTTCCCGCAAAATATACTTAAATTTACTAAGGACTTAATGTTACCTTTTTGGAAAAGCTGCCTCATTTTTAAGGCACTGGCATTTCTTCTATAGTAGGGCTTAATATAGTTACATCTCTCTACTGATAATTTTGGGCATTCAAAAATGTAATGAAATTCATCACCTAACTTATCCTGAGAACAAAGGGTACAAATTCTATCATTGAACAAAATATTCTGGTATCTTCCAGTTACTGAGGGAATTTTACTATTACTACAACGAAATCTGCATAAGTTTATACGATTAGTAGCTGAGAGGGTAGTGAGGTATTTTTCAAGTTTCAAATCAGTTTTAAATATTCTATAATTGTTACATTGACTATTATCATGAACTTCGGTGGACCATTCTTGCTTAGAAATGTCACTTAATCTTAGTTTAACGGTTTTTTTTCAACCAAGGGTAATTTACGGTAGGGGATCTCATAGAACCTGCAATTGACAAATTATTATCATGGTTGTTCCATACAAATGGCATTCCAACTCTGTTAAATATGTCATTTACCTTTTTAATCCAGGGAGAGCTATAAATACCTTTATCATGAAGAATTCGCAAGAATGTATACATAAGATGTGCTAACTTGTGATCACTGCTATTTACTGTCCTACCCCAAAATTCAACCATTCTTAGATGAATTATATCTGCAACCTTGTAACGTCCTAGCTCACCATAAGTCATACAATTTGGGGTACTTTTCTTAACCTTTAAGATCTGTTTACAAAAATTGAGGTGAAATGCTTCCAATTGTTTGACGTCTTCGTAACCCCAAGTTTCACAACCATACAGTAACACAGGTATAACAATTTGATCAAACAACTGTAGCAATAAATCTAATGGCAAATTAAGATTATACGACTTAGTAAGTAAACTGTAAAGTGTTTTTCTAGCGGAATTTACTTGCTTACATTTAGCCTTGGTAAACTTATTATTATAATTAAAGGTGACACCCAAATAGTTGTACTCGTCAACGACATTAATAATTTTCCCTGCCAAATGAAATGTTGGAACTTTCCTAACTTTCCCTTTCGAAAAAATAACAATCTTAGACTTACTCGTGTTAACAGACATATGCCAGGCATTACAGTAATCTTCTACCCCTTTTAACGCTAGTTTCATATCGGACTCAGTTTCAGCAAGGACAATAGTATCATCAGCATAAAGTAGCGTGAATAACTTAATAAAAACATGGACATCTTCGTTGCTTAAGTGTTCACACATTGATTGTGATAAATGATCTAATCCATTATAGTAATAACTAATGAACTCACCGAAATCGTTAAGAAAAATAGAGAATAACACTGGTGATAAGTTCTCACCTTGCCTTACCCCTACATTACAATTAAAAAGATTAGACTTTTCCCCCTCGTTGATAACACATGACTTCGCATTTCTGTAAAGAGTATAAATTACATCGAGGACTTTACCATTTATGTTATAAGAGATTAATTTTGCCCATAGAGAGGTCCTATCCACCAGATCAAAAGCTTTTTTGTAGTCAATAAATGCGCAATATACACGCTTCTTACAATGGAGATAATAGTCAACAATAGAGTGCAATAAGAAAATATGATCAATTGTAGAATGATTTTTTCTAAATCCAGCTTGTTCATGTGATGATCTGTCGGAATTTTTGGGCTTTTGCCCCTCCACAAAAATATCAAGCTACGCCACTGGTCTGCATAATACGTGTCACGAACAGTACGTGGCGTAAGCCGGTCAACTTTTTGCGTGCGTATCCGTTGTAAAACACCATCACACATTAAAATCTCAGTCAAAGCAGTTCAATACAGAATTGATTCCACATATTTCCTTTTGGAGAACAAAAATAACGGGAAATTGAACGTGCAAGTCATCGCAGGCTATCACCACCTTGCGTAATTACTGAGATAGTTGACGACTCAGGCGTGAACCTAACACTGGGAGAAAGTACGGTACATCGGGCATCGGGAGAATGAAAGCGGAAGACGGGTATAATTTGATACCCCGAGTTTTTAGCAAAATCGTCGGGATTCGGGTGGAATCACTGTTAAGGAGAGAAAACCCTAATGCCCCCTTGCACAAGAACAAAAGTGGAGCACATACTTCTCTGATTCTCTGATGTCTGCTCTGTATTAAATCATGTTTTTAGTCAATATAGCAAAAAAAAAAAAAGCAACAAACCAAAATTTACCTGACTATTTGAGCATCTCAAATTGACAAACTGTGGTAAATCACGTGGCAGGAACAGTAGCGTCAATATTTACTCGAATGTGGGGGGACCAGTGGTGAAGCTACGGCTGCATGAGGGGGCACGTTCCCCCCACGACAAAGCCGTGCCACCCCAGATGCCCCCGTGGAAAATTTTGGAATGCACCCCTCTGAATATAAGCCTACAGAGAGAGAGAGAATTCAGAAATTGTGCCCCCTAGAAAAGGTTCGTGATCCCCCAGTTCTCCCTTCTAAAAAAATCCTGGCTACGCTACTGGGGGGACATGGCCACTTCTGTAAAATATTTACTGTGTAAAAATCTTAAGTCAATGGGTGTATTTCCAAAATGTGGGGGGACGTGTCCCCCTGTTCCCCCCAGGATTGACGCCTGTGCGCAGGAATGTCGTTCAACACTTTTCAAAACAGAAATCCACTTGTTTCCTCTGTGAAATATACCAAACTTTTCTACAAATATACCAAACTTTTCCATGTTTTCCAAAACTACACAAAATGTGGCACCAAACTGCACATAAGGACGTTCAAAAAAAAAAATATGGGGAGGGGAACACCACTACCTCTTAGACCCTTCCCCCAAGATATTTGTCCGAAATGTTCAGCTCCCCCCCCCCCCCCCAAAAAAAAAAACTAGGATCAGCTTCCACCGTTACAGTACAGACGTTTTACTCTTTACTCACCAATTTTAGTTGAGTGTATAACAAGAGCAGCGACGGTGCTGGAGGTAATAAGCCCTTAAAATTTTTTCGCGAATCTTTAGGCTTCACGAAGTAATTGTTTTCATTGACAATTTGTAAAATTTTGACACAACCTCGAAGCTTATTTAGCCACGGTGAATTCTTTCCGACCGAACTATACTTGGTAGTTTATATTGAACCTCAACCCATTTCCTTCCCGCTAAAGTTTTTGGAGGCGTGTAAGTTTTCAAATCCAAGAAATGATCCTAGAAGTTTATTGTAGCTATGTGGCAACGTGCCCTCCAAGCTCTCCTCTGTGTCAATGCAATGCAGATTATCTCATCTTCATACACGTAATATATGGGGGGATGACATGCTGTAGGCTTCACCCAGGGAGCTGTCACTAGAGTGCTCCCTGCTTCACATAACATCAGATTGTGTAGCTGTGTGTAAAGGGCCGTAGCCTGGGCAAAATAAAAACGTGGGCAGTTAATGACACTATCTAAATGGCACCCTAGTGACATACCTAGGATCGAGAGCTGACACAAGGGTGAATCCTTCCTTTGTCACACCCACTAGGAAAAAGTGTTGTTCTGATAATATGTTTAGAATTCTCACTGTGTAGTGAATATTTCGTATTTCCTGGTTGGGTTAAAGGGTGATAGGTTAATAAATGTCGGAGGAAATTTTTGTATGTATTTTTTTGTGGCAGGATGCAAAGGGGGTAAACTAAGGTGCCAACTCTAAGAAATGTTTGCATATGTATGGTTTTGATATGGTGCCATAAGGGCATCCCCCGGGAAATTCGGGAAAAGGGTGCCATTGTTTAGCGATTACCCAGGTTATTTCGGCCTAAAAATCAGTGCGACGGTGAAATTTTCAGCATATTCCGTAATCTTTTTGTAAATGGGCTAAGGTTCTTGAATCTCAGGGGGGAAGCTCCTCCTTGTCCCCCTCCCAACTCGGCAGACTACGGCCCTGCTGATGTGAAATAAAATTCACATCGACTGATATGGCAAGTACCCTGGGTAACTGAAAGTTCCCCGCACAATAGGCCTTAGAACCGGACGGCGCGGCGATTTAATCTGCTAGGTATGTTTTATATGGTTCCCAAACAATGAAAACCATAATATCCTCCAGGGTTTGGTGCATCTTTCTATACCCGACTCTATTCAAAGGTTTGGCATGAATACGTCTGAACAATTCAAGCTTAGTGCAGGAGCGATCGATAATCCCCTCTATACAGATATGCCTATTGTTGTGCGGTAACTCAACAAAAAGCAGTATACAGACCGCACCAACTCTCCACAAAGACCGAACTGAAACCAACGCGTCTACAACGTACGGTATCACCCTTGTTCACATGGTACGCGACTTGTTTCAAAGCACTTCACTTTTCGACTCCAAACCGCTGACGGAGTTGCACTTTACCAGACAACAAATTTTTGTCAGGAGAGCTGAGATCATGCCAGCAAGAATTCCCCCGTACGTTCGGACTTGGATAATATCCCTTCACAAATCTGGTATGTCTACTGCCGAGATTTCGGAGACTTTGCAGAGCGAAGGTGAAGTAGTGACGAGCAAAGGAATCGAAGGAGTGATATCACGATTTCAAGATACTCGTTCTGTGGCCGACCGACCACGGTCCGGCAGACGACTGGCTCATGACATAGATATCGGAGAAATTGTTGACCGCCATCTAAAGAAAAACGATGAGCTGACAGCGCGACATTTGCAAGCAATCATTTTAAAGGAAACGGGAGCAAAAATACCACATTCTACTATTAAAACAGCTAGGAAAAAAGTTGGGTGGGTTTGTGATGGAAGCAACTTCCGAAAGTTCGTGAAGAAGCCCACCGGAAAGAAAAGATTAATATTCAGCTTGAAGAATATGAAGGAACTGGCTGTCAGAGAAAGTGATGTAAGTTTACCGTGTTAACGTAATTCCTACTTACCCGATACTTTACCATTAACTAACCCCTAGTTAGCAGAATTGTAGTAGATTCTATTCACACGACTTAGACTCGAGTCGTTACTTTTGTGACTTTGAACTTGATTTGTAATTTCTCTCAATGGCTTGCCACTTGGACTTCTTCCAAGCTTAGAGAGAAGCAGTCATCACCCCAAAGTACATTTTTGATGTAGGGGTATCGAATTTCTCACTTGGTTCTTGCTCTTTGATTGACATTAAAGTTTGAAAATTCAAATTCTGCGGAGTAACTTACATTCCACACAATGCAGGGAGAGTGTTTGGATTACAACCATCAGTGGCGTAGCCAGGATTTCTCTCACGGGGGACCATGCAGTATGTTGTGTGATGGCCGGCCTGGGGAGTGTCTAAGGGGAGGGGGTGCTCCCCTTTGAAAATTTTTAAAAAATTAGCTGTCCTTACATGCAATCTGGTGCCACATATGCTACCTTTTGAAGTAAAATTTGTGGTAGAAAAATTAACACATTTAGGAACTCAACTGGGGTGGCGCCAGGATTTTGACAAGGGGACCAAGCTCCCCCCGCGGGGAGAGCGGGCAGCAACCCGAAGCCTCGATGAGCGCGATAAAGTACCAAAACGATGTCTGGAGCAAAGTTTTGGCGCGCGAAGCGCGCTGAAAATTTCGGACTCTTAGTGGGGAAAATTTGAAAAAGTTGGGATTTTACCATAGAAAAATTGGATAAAAATTGGGAATTAAATGAAGGAAATTGGAAAATTTGCGGGTTGTATTGAAAAATTTGCCCTTATTTAGACCAAAATTAAGTAAATCGTCGGGACGACTGGCCGTATACATAACAGCTCCCCGACGAAACCGGAAAATTTCCCCGACGGGGGGCCAGTCTTCCCCGACGGGAGGCATGGCCCCCGTCCCCCACCTGGCGCCACTACTGGAACTAAAACAAGAAAATCGGCATCACTGAGGGGGGGGGGGCATGGCCCAATGCCCCCCTAAATATGCCACTGTACTACTATAACCTTGTATGCTCACCAGGACATCACCTGAAGCAATAAAATAGGTTTGTGTAGGGACACGGAGGAGATTTATACAGTTATGAGAGGAGCTATAAGTTTCCTTAGTTGGGAGAATTGGAACTGTCTGGGATGACGGGAATTGTCCTTTAAAGATAGACAGTCATCACCCCAAAGTATATTTTTAGTGTATGTATATCGAAATTCTCAGTTGGTGACTGCTCTTTGATTGACATCAAAGTTTGAAAATTTGAAAGATGCAGAGTACCTCACATTCCACACAAGGCAGAGAGAGTACTTTTATTACATTTTATAGCCTTGTATGCTCACCAGGACATGTCCTTAAGCAATAAAACAGGTTTATTCTTGCACAAGGAAGAGCCTCATACAGTTATGGGAGGAGCTAGAAGATGCATAGTTGGGAGAATTGGAACTGTCTGGGATCAAGAAAATTTCCCTTTAAGTGACTTGACTTGGCCCTGCAAGAAATGACTTGTTACCGATGCAGGTCAGCTACCAAATAAATATTTAAAGCGCAGGTCACACTAGAGCGATTTCGGATAGGATTACGGTCCGATTTTTGTGAGTTTTAGTTAAAACCTTCTCCATCCCTGGTCGGAAAGAGCCAAAAATTTGCCAGCGTTGTGTAAATTTATGATATGCATCAAAGGACTACGAAAATGAAATGTAAAGTAATTATTTCGTGACGTCACATTGGCAGACAGCGTTTATCGGACACGCGTGCAAATATCGGACTGATTTTGGAACAAATATCGCTCTTTTGAGCGGTATAAGTTATATAATGGTAGCAGAACAGTTTATCGTGAGCCAAACTACAGTAGTCTCAGTTATCGATATAGCGTGACCATCCTTAAAACAAAGTCTGAAGAAAAAACTATTGGTCCTACTTAGAAAACTTCGGATCGGATTTCGGATTGAAAATCGCTAAAGTGTGACCCGCCCTTTAAAAAAGCCTTTCATACATTGCCGGAATCATGGTGTACACGCATTTAATGCACTTTTATCCTGATGGTCACTCACAAACATTTATTTACCAAACTGTGCCACAAATTTGCCTTACTAGTGATCAAAATTGCCTGACTGAACAGAAAATGTGACATGCATTCCTTGCTCGTATCAAATGCACCCAATTAAGGCTCAGCCGGCATGACGGCATGGTGGAGTCGTGGTGCAGAGGGAGAACGCTTGGAAGTTTAGGCTATTGTGCGACCACGCAGGCACAATTTCAAAAATTTGACTTCTGGTGGCATATTACTGTCTTCCACCGGAATTTCTTGCGCGATAATTCTGCGTAATAAAATGTCACAATTTGAAACTGAAACCTACCTCAGGAAATGCCCTTTTTATGACAAGTGAGTCATTTTAATAACAAATATTGCTTTATTAATCCTTTTCATCGTAGGGTAAGTGTGCCTAATATGGCCCTGTGCCTAATATGGCCCTTGCTGCAGTAATACTTTATTTTTAGGCATACACCCCCCAGATATCGCAAAACTGGTATAGCTAACTTGAAAAGCAACTCGACTCATGGATTTTAAGGGGTGTACAGCCAGAATTGAGTCAAGTTGAAGCAATTTGCTGGCCAAATGAAAAAGAAAGGGATTTTTCGAGACGTTAATTTTGGCCCTGTTATAAATTATTGTATTTTACATTTTATTATGTCAGAAAAAATGAAAAGTGATAAGACAGTTCGACCAATGGCGTCACCAGACTTTTCATTCTGGGGGGGGGGGGGGCACAAGGGGGGCACAACAGTTCGATGAGGGGGCACAACTAGATAGCGGCGTATGCAGTATGTTGTGTGAACGCCGGCCTGGGGGAGGGGTTTAAGGGGAGGGGGTGTCCCCCTCCCCTTTGAAAATTTTTGAAAAATTAGGTGTCCTTAGATGCAATCTGGTGCCACATACGCTACCTTTTTGAAGTAAAATTTCTGTCAAAAAATAACGAATTTTTAGGAACTAAAAAAAAAAAAATTATGCATGGATTGAGAAATTTTCACGAAAGTGAAAAAAAACGTGCATGTGTATTGCCGAATCAACGATCAAATATTCGTTCGATTGTGGACTTTTCAATTAACGTGAAATTCTCATGATCCACAAACTGAGTGATTGGATTAAAGTGATCATAGAATTTTGTATCATATATTTCTCTTTTAAAATTTATTGGAATTATTTTTTTCGAAGAAGAAAATACGGAAAAGTCTCCTTGAAATTGCTGGCACTGAGCTTGCATTACAATTCGCAACGCAAGTGGCAGGCAAATTCCATGGTACTGTCCGTACCAAACAACACCATTCACTGTTTTGGTTAATAAGTCCGCGAGGCAGACAGTTCCGCTACACTTTATCAAGGCGTATACTCACACCTATTGAGGCGGCGAGGATTATGGATAGATTACCAAGACCGATGCTCAGCCTCCGACACAGAGAACACTGTCTGCTTTATGAGATGGGGCCATTTTTTTTATTCGAAAAAATACAAATTGCTGCCTTTTCTTGTCCTAAGAAGAATCAAATCATATGAAACATGGTAGTCAAATATTCTAACTACAGAACTTACAGATCTATACAATTTTTTCCAAAATCTCAGATCTCAGTTGGGGGGACACGGGGGGCACAAGGTTTTCCAGGGGGCACGTGCCCCCTGGCCCCCTCCCCCTTGGCGACGCCACTGAGTTCGACGAAGTTAAGTCTGTCACTCGGTAGCTTCTTTTACATGAGTTTAGTCTCAGAATTTCCAGAAGGTGTCTACAGGGTGTCATACAGGTCATTGTTCCTGAGCTGTATTGGCCAGAATAGTGTTCCTAATATGGCCCCCCACGAAAATTTTCAAACCGTTGGCATGGTTTTTGTGTCACATTAATGGAATATGCTAACTTTGTGAAAACATTGGGGTTGATATGAACTGAAATTGATAAGCATGTGTGATTTGTAGGGATTTCAACATGAATATACCGAGTAAAGGACTGTTTGAGACAGGAAGTTCTACCCCCCCCCCCACCGCTCATTTCTTTGCAGCCCTGGACATCACAGAATCAAGTTTCTTTACCACATGTAGTGAGGGGGGATGAATGTTAATGCTTGGCATAGGTTAATTTAGTTCTGTTGGTGTTGGGCATAGGCTTCAGCTAGGAGTAGTAATATCCAAAGACTCAATGCGTACCCATCTTTCCAGGCAGTAAGCGCATTCTATAGTGTGGGCTACATAGTGCGAGTCAAGCGTTGAGATGTAAGTGGAAGGTAACATACACTACCGAATTACACACTCTGTTTACACAGCACCCATCATACATTTATCTGTTTTAAGTACTGAGTGTTCAATGTTAGTTCACGGGCGGCTGCTTACATAATTCAGTTAGTGTTAACCCATATCGGTGTTAGCGGCAAGGCGCACACTAAGTATCATATTCATGTCAACTGGTCATTTACGTTGGTGCTGACTTCATTTATTTACCGTATACTGGTGTGTAGAATATGGTTTCAACTGTTTTACCAACTTCTCTGCATGTTTTGCTTTTCATTTAAACTCACATTCAGTCAAAATGAGATATGAAAATTAATTCATACACTTAAAACATGGGAGGGCCATATTAGGAATACGTTGAGAGAATTTGTCCGTTTATTTACCTAATTATTAATCCCTAATTAAGCTAATTAAAGTGAATATGAAGACACCTTTGTTATTCAAAAAGTTGTGTAACACGTTCTTCTATCATCCTGCAAAATTTTGTGTTGATATTGTTTTCTTTTGCCTTTTTACATTGTATTATGTGCTTAAGGGGGCCATCTTACGAACACTTACCCTATTTAGTGTTAACAACTAGGCTTCGGCGGGTTCAGCTAGCCGCACACTACACGACTTTGCACACCGCAACTCAACTCGATCGTCGGTCTCCAACAGTCGTGCAGTGCCGCTGAGATTAAGACGGCGACTGGCAATTTCAAGACCAGGTTTAAGTCGCGTCGCCTTCAGTCAGGAAGAACCAACATGTTCGTTCTTTAGGCGCGGCTGCATATTCAACCGATTCGTCGCGAGTCTGCAAGACGGCCGACTCACGACGGTCAGGGGTGTGAAGTTTCCGATCCAAGGTCGATCAGTTCTATGTGTGTCCTACCCCAAAACGTGTTACCGACTAGTTTTCATCCGTCGCCGACAGGTTGTAGCAGATTGAAAAATCTAATCTAATCTAATCAGTTTGATATGTAGCCGCATTCGAGTTACCGACTCGCCATACTGTATGTAGCCGTATTCCACAACTCAACTAAAACGTCAGCAATACAGAAGCAACAAGCTGGCACCTGGTAGAAAAACTCATATCCCCTTTGTGTAGGAACGCCAATAACAGGGCATAAGGGGACCTGCCCCCAAGCCAAAGTATAATTGTAGAAATCGCAACACTGGGGTGCTTTAACTACATCGGATTACTTTTGCAGTGTATTGTGAGCTGTACTTTTGCACGCGTTCCGCGCTCATCCATGGGATGCGATCCTGGGGGGACATGTCCCCCCAATATTTGAGAAATCGCCCACTGATTTGATTTTTCACACAATAAATTATTTGAAAATGGGGTCATGTTCCCCCAATATTGAGAACAAATCGCGCCCTTGCGCTCATCCATTGTTGGCCGATAAGCCGTCTCATTATTACTTAAACAGTGCTTCTTGTAGATGGCTTAATGTTTTGCCCATAAATGTTGTAGGTACTACGGGCTTTCTGTGGTTTCTCCGTTAACTTTGCCACCAAAGCGTTGTCCCTGGACCCCTCAAGAGCCCTACAGGCGGGTCCTTGTACACCACGCCAGAGGAGGGTGGAGCAGTTCGCGCTCCCGCGGCCCCTTTGGTGCCATTGGGTCATTAACGTGTATGTTCGTCACAATTTCAATAGAGATTTGCAGCCCTGCCTAAAATATGTAGAGTTAGACCCAGCAGTTTACACGTATCCGTGTTGGCTTTTCACCATCCAAAAAATGTGAGAGGATAGAGTACCGGCAGTACTGATAAGTGCTAACCTGTGGTAAGGAACGGTAAGGTCAAAGTAAATTGTGCGGGGAAATCGCTGCACAGTAAGTTATACAGTATCTTGCTAGATGATAAGTGGTGACATTCTCTCCAGCAACTATTCGAACATGTACACAGGTATCCGGAGAAAATTTCAAAACATACCAACCCCATTTTCCCATAAGACTGTTATCTATTTAAAGAGCCCGGCACTCCCACATCTTTTGGCAATGTGCGGTTTTACCTTCATAAGCCTTTTCGTTTTATTCGCCGCCGATGTCGGGTCACATCGGATCACCAAGAGCGCAATAATGGCTAGGGCTAAGTCGTGGTCCGTCCAACCATTTTAAGTGGTTGCCTCCCTCCAGTCTATAAAATATGACTGGTAAACGGTAAGGATGCGTGTTTAGATAAAGGGTGCAAGTTAAAGGCACACCCTAAAGCTTTAAGTGCTGACAAAGGCGATGTAGGCGTTGGGGGAGCTCCCTTTGTGATGGCGAAGCAAGAACCAGCTGGCGCCGTAAGCGTTAAGACCTAATGGGGCCGGAGGGTCCTTCCCGACAAATGTTGCAATAAATAATATGATGAACATGTAATGTTCGGACATACAACAATCAAAATAACTTTACACAGAAATAATTTAACGGAATCGCGTGTTTTTTTGCAGTATGGTCACTTGTGATATAGGACTATATGAACCATGCAGAGGTCATGGGAATCACCTGTCAGGCATTTCCTGGCATCTGACCGTTAGAATAATTTACAGGGCTGCACAAACATTGCAGTGCACATTAGGAGGGAATGTACTATGGATTACTATTTCGTCTCCATTTTAAGCACTTACGACGTGAGAGCTCAGAGGATACTACTTTGTATATTTTCATCCCTGGTTAAACCGGGTTACTTATCTTTATCAAACGCCCCCTGTAGCCCCTAAGCTAGTGTCGCCCCCGCGGTGCACAATCGCCCCTGATCCTGGGATAAAGAAACAGAACTCGCCATGATGACGTTTCCCATAACGCGTCGGCAACGTACTATATGTAGCCAGGAAAATCTGGTTGTACATGTGGCGGCTCCCGTAGGGAATCCAAGAGTTGGCGATTGAGTAGTCGGCGATAAATTAGTTCGATGTGTAGCCCAGCGACTTGTCGAATCGCGACGGATCGGTTGCATGTGCAGCCGCACCTTTCCCAACTGAAGGCAACGCGACCACTGGTCTTACAACGATCGATTGCGTTGCGGTGTGCAAAGTCGTGAAGTGTGCGGCGAACTTTATTTCCCAGAATTGCGACATCTGGCCGGGAGTAGAGAAGCGACTCAGCTAGCTATTCTGGTCTTATTTTTTTATTCAATACAATTACAAGTTGGCGGATACGAATGCCCGACATGTGCAATTCGGCACCTCAGCCGTTGTGAAACTTGAGCCTGTAGTCTAAGCCTACTATAACCAGACCCGTACAAGGTATCAAAGGAACTGAAAGGAAGGTTGCTTCGGGGGGCGAAATATTTTTTTTTATGGGGGACATACTAAAATGCATTCAGGAAATGTTAATTTTGTATTTGCTAGGGCGGCAAAACTTTTTAGGGACGCCTTCCCATGCTCCCCCTCTTGCATCAGTTATGACGTGAAGTCATTGTTGGGGTCGCGAATAACTAGCCCGCAGGTACCCGACTCCAAAAAATATTGACGTCGCTTATGGCTTTTAGCAACCATGAAAACTACACATGGCAGATTGAGGGTTGTAGCCCAGTGAGTAAATGCAATTTCTGTAACTTTGCATGCACTCCTAAATTTTAACAGAGCCTAACTGAAGTACCGTGCAAGCTTTGCGTTCAGTTTTGGGGGGCAGAAGCAATGACTACAGTAAGTTGGATAGTTTCGGACCCTATGTTAGTGTGTTATGGGTAAGGTAAGGTGTACCGTGTACTCGAGTTTTGGAATTCAACATCAAATTTAATGAGTCCATCAGACAGTCGTAAAAGACAAGCCACAACTTTGACCAAGCACAGTCGTGTAGCCAACTTTGACCAAGCACAGTCGTGTAGCCAACTTTGACCAAGCACAGTCGTGTAGCCAACTTTGGGGGGGGGGGGGGCAAGGACAATTCTTCCTCATTTTGACGTTTCGTCTCGGACTTCCCAGAGCCCCAGTTTCGGGATCACAGAGTGTTGGCGTATTTGAGAGAGGCCTGGCACTGGAAGTGGCAGGGTTTATTTTTCTTCCCCTTTTCTAATCCTACTTCTTTTTTCCTTTCTTCTCTCTCATTTTCCTCCTTCCCTCCTTCATTTCCCTTTTTCTCCTCTCTTTCCCGATTTTCCCTCTCGTTTTTTTCAGGGGGCAGAATCCCCCTGCCCCCACTGGCTACGCCACTGACCAAGCATGCTGAAGTGTCAGCTACAATGAGGAAGCTCTGACACAAGAACGCTTCTACAGCTGGGCGTAATAATGTTGAAATAAGTTTTACATAGGAAAAGGACTTGACTTGTGCTTGAACCAATCAAATTACAGTACCTGTGACTTGACGTGTTCTGATTTGTAATTTGACTTATGAATCGTAACATGACTTGCCACCATCTCGGCGTGTTTGGGCCTAGTTTACGGGAATGGAGCAATTATGTAAAGAAGAGTATTTGCGTTTTTTTTTTTTTTTTTTATTGAATAGGGTATAAGAGAAGCATTGGCATACGAGGCCGTGGAAGGGGGCTGCGCTCCCAATTTAACAGACAAATGAGACAATTGCTATTTTTGGGCAAAAAATGCATGAAATATTTGGGCAAAGTGCAAAAGCACCCCCTCTCGGTGGTAGTCCCAGTCCTACACTACTGTATTATGAAGGGAAGTTTCTCCACTATGGTCCTTCACAAACAAATTGGATGTTCCTCCATTTTCCTTTTACAGAAAACACTAGTGAAGTCATGTATCATGTTATCTATATCATAATTTCAAAGATTAAAATCATTGATTTCATGCATGGCCATGGGACTTACTAGCAGGGAGTTACCAATTCATACATGATAACGCAAATTTTATTGTATATGTTTCAACTGGTTGCAGCAGGCAAACAAATGCCCCTTAGGCCTTTCCAAAGTCATGAATACCCAAATTTTCAGACAAAATCGTGGCAAAGATACTTCGGCTGGGCTCCAAACATGATAAAATAACAATAGCTGTCAAATTTTAAATCAGGGAGGGGGGCATAATGTTATTAAAAAAAATGTGTTTCAGTGTGCTACACTCTCCCCTTTGTGGCTTCTGTAGTCTCTTATCTTCTATTCTAGTCAGTAGCTTTACCCGCACTAAAAGTGCTATGATTTTAGGACATTGAGAACTCAGCCACAGAAAAGCCCACAGGGTATGGAAACTGCAGGTATTATGTTGCCTTTGTGAAAGATGGTATTTAAGCAGGGAGCTGTCACTCTGTCCAAGTGGCAGCTCCCTGGTTTAAGTATAGCAACTCCATTCAGATTTGGGACTCTTATAGTCACAGATACCCAAATAAAATCTATTGAGGTTCCCAAAGCCTAAAAAATTGAATTAGTCAAGTATTTCTAACAATTAGCTGCTTTAATGCCTGAAAAATTACATTCGAGAGAAAAAAAAAGAAAATTACGTAAAAGTGCAGTCCCATCCCCCAGTTTCCCCTTCCCATTATTGCCACCACTGCTGGAGGAGCTCTACGGCAAAGGCTAACAAAAATGGTACTGTACATCACTTACTTGCTTTAACTACTTCATAAACCTTGGTTTATGAGCAGATACATAGTCAGGATTTGTCACGGGGTTTTGGACAACATTACCCCAATGACACCAGAGACACTGCCAGACATCAGAGCCCACCTTATGGATGTGGGGTCCTGGGAACTGCCTCATGAAAAATTGCAGGTCCTGGGGGCAATGTCTTTTGGGAAATACTTTTTGTCTGCAATGCAGTAATGGGAAAAAGGTCAGCTCACAACCTCCTTAGTGATGTGACTGCCTTGGTGTTATGCAACAGAGTGCATTCCTAAATGATGGATTTTTACACATCTACAGTAACAGTTTTGTTTGACTTTCTACAGGAGATACTGCCAACAAAAAGTCAGCCATCTACCTCTACCCTGCAGGCTGTAAGCCCCGATGGTTCTTCTCTGACACAAAGCAACAGTACAGATGGAACAAAGATGCCCGCAGAGACTAGCAAAACATTGGAAGTATGTTTTTGTTATTTACAGTTTACCTGCTTACAGAAATCCCTACATTTTTTAAAAAGTATATGAAATCTTCTGTACTAGTGTCCATGACAACTCCATGGTGCAAAGTCAATGGTTAGTCTGGAGTGGGTGTTGTATGGGTATATCTACAGAAATAACACACAAAACTGAAACCATTGCTGCACAAAAATAAGTCAAGAAAGTATTTTCTGGAAACCCTTCCCCTACCCAACCACTATTTGGTAATCCAAGGATGATGCCCTCCAAAGTCCAAATTGTAGTGTATCCCACAAAGTTTCAATAACAGACCATCTGATGCTGGAGCCATGTACAAGGGCATAGGAAAGTGGGGGAAACCCCCTCCTCCCAGGATGGCGATCCAAAACATTTAGCCCTCTCTCCCAGCCAATGACAGCTTCCTACACCTATGCCCATGTATATATGCCCCCAATATGTCCTGTCCTCCAGCCACCAAGGGTCCCAGCTCCCCCCTCCCCCTTTTCTCTCTTAGCAGAAAAGTCAGAAAAAAAGCAACCAAGTAGTGGGAAGTGTTATTACTGTAAGTTTACTTACTATGAAGTATTAATCACTTATCCAGGACAGGTAGTGGAACTTCGGCCTTGTGAGGTACAGGAATGCCACTGTCTCGGCCTTTGATCCTCAGACCAAAGACACAGCCAGGGTACAGTACTTTCTTTGACAAGTGAGCTATAAAGTGTTACCCAATTATTTACCCATGACCACATCAAAAAGGGCACTTTTCTCCTCCAAGAATAATTGTCCCATCGTGTGTTAAACTAAGTAAGCAAATGCTAGAACACAAATTGACATGCTTAGATCTATTTCATTGTTTATCATATTGGTATACTCTTATGCAGCTGACCTTGACCTTCACCTTGGACACTGGCCTCAGCAGGTGGGGTCAAATCCTTTGTGGCAGAGGGCAGATTTGTGCTGTCTTAAGCACCTACGGAATTTTGTTCTGAGTGTATTCCAGTATCATGACTACAGTACTTCAGTGTGGTGTCTTTGGTGTCCCTCCTCTCCTCACTCATGATTTGGTACAACAGCTATCTCCTACCCCTCCCTCCACAGCTTCCATGGAGGCCTCCATGGCCTCACCATGTAGCCCATCACTGCCACAGCAACTTGCCATGCACCAATCCCCATCCCCCGAACGGCCCCCAGATGTACAGTACAATCATCAATTTTTCATTGCTATCAATCTGCAAGTAAGGCATGGCTTCCTATGCTACAATACAGCTTCGGAGGGAGCTTATGTCAAAATGATCTGTAACACTTGTTAGTCACTCATTTACATTTATTCAAGCCAGGAAATTATTTTTGATATTTTCAAATACATACTGTACTTGAATACCTTCACTTGTTTGCAGGATCTGACAAACCATGATGGTGATGATGATAATGATGGTGACGATGGATCCTCATCACCCAGTCTTCCCCCTTCACCAGCCCCATTTCTAGGAGAGGAACAGCATGACACCTCACAAACTCCTGATAAGATCTGGGAACAACATGATCGACACAATCGAAGACGCATACTAGCACTTGAAAAAGAAGTGGTGAGGCTTCAAGCTTTAATACAAGAAGAGGCAGCCAGACATACCAGATTGGAGCAAAGGGTTCAAAGACTCATTGACACAGTTGGGTCCAACAGCCAGCATGGTGGTCCTGCACCAGTTGTAAACATACAAGAAGTTGGGCAGTGCACAAATCAAACTGATGTTCTGCATACAGTTCAAAATACCACCTCCCAGCCCCAACCACCCCCTGTCCCCCAGTCACATACTATTCCCCATCCCCAACCAATCCCAACCCCCGAATCTTCCCAGCAGGTGCAGATGACTGACGTAAATCATACTCTGCCAATGGAATGCATATTCAAGATATACCTAGGGTCATCTACCGTTTTTCAGGGCAAATGGTGCTACGAACCAACACATCATCTCCTAAATGAAGTCGTTAAGTACGGGCACAATCCACCTGCATTAGCTCGAGAAGTGCTTCGCAAGATTTTTACACCTTATGAACAGTCTGTCAGCAATGTGAGGGGATATAAGAAGGTTGCTCTAGATGCACTGAGAGTACAAACAGTGAAGATGCTAGTTGTGCAAATCTGTCATGTACCCATAAGTATATTAGACCACTGCTGGAGTATGTGTGTGAGAGCAATGGATCAAGCTTTACGAAATGACAGAAAATATTTGAGGACCAAGCATTCATCCATGGTTGCCAGAGGTTGGAAAGGGGTGTAAAAAGTTTAGTAACTGGTTTTTCAGGTGTGTGTATGGGTGTGTGTGTGTGGGGGGGGGAGGGGGGTTACAGGAGGAAGGTGATTTAGAGGCAAAACTCTGGCATGACAAAATGTTTACAGCCGTACAGTACATTGTGGCAGTTTAGAATTCCACTAAGGGTCTGTAAAGGGCGGGTCACACTACAGCGATTTTCAGTCTGAAATCCAAAATCTGATCCGATTTTTTGATTCCTTGCCTAAGGCAGGCAAGGAATCTATGCGATGGTGATGTCGTGTGTGTGTGTACAGTATGTGTGTATGTGACGCCTAGCTTGTAAACACGATATCTCAAGATAGCAATGACCGACACTTTTTGTATTTTGTATACAAATTTGTCATGTCAAGAGGAAGAACCCTAAATTGTTTTTGGTAGAGGCCAGAGGTCATCTGAGGTCACCAGAGGTTAAACTGCAAAAACCTTGCAAACGGCTTGTAAACACGGTATCTCGAGATAGCAATGACTGACACTTTTCATATCTGGTATACAGATTTGTCATGTTGAGAGAAAGAACCCTTTTGTTTTTGGTGAAGGTTTAAGGTCATTTGAGGTCACCCGAAGTAAAAAGCCGAAAAGCTTGTAAACACCATATCTCAAGATAGAAATGTCCGACACTTTTCATATTTGGTATATATATATATATATTTGTCATGTTGAGTGAAAGAAGCCTATTGTTTTTGGTGGAGTTCAAAGTTCATTTCAGGTCACCAGAGGTCAAAGACCAAAACCTTTGTAAACACGATATCTCAAGTTAGCAATGACCGACACTTCTCATATTTGGTATACAGATTTGTCATGTCAAGAGGAAGAACCCTATTGTTTTTGGTAGAGGTCTGAGGTCACCAGAGGTCAAACTGTGAAAATCTAGTAAACACGATATCGCAAGATAGCAATGACCAACTTAGATTTGTCATGTTGAGAGGAAGAATCCTATTGCTTTTGGTAAAGGTCAAAGTTCATTTGAGGTCACCAGAGGTAAAAGACCGAAACCTTGAAATCGCGATATGTCAAGATAGGAATGGCCGATATAGATTTTTCATGTCAAGAGGAAGAATCCTTTTGTTTTTGGTAGAGGTCAGAGGTCCTCTGAGGTGACCTGAGGTTAAACTGCGAAAACCTTGAAAATGGCTTGTAATCACTTCATCTCAAGATAGGAATGACAGACACTTCATATTTGGTATACAGATTTGTCATGTTGAGAGGAAGAACCCTTTTGTTTTTGGTGAGAGTTGAAGGTCATCTGGGGTTATCAGAGGTCAAAAAGCAAAATTTCCCAAGAACTCCCAAGATTTTTATCTGGGGTCACTGGGGTCAAAAAGTAACATTTCCCAAGAATTTGAAAGATTGTTATTTGGGATTTCCTGAGGTCAAAAAGCAAAATTTCCCAAGAATTCCCAAGATCGTCATCTGGGTCACTAAAGGTCAAAAAGCAACATTTCCCAAGATCATCATATAGGGTCACCAGTGGTAAAAAAGAAAAATATCCCAAGTATTCCCAAGATCGTCATCTGGGTCACTAAAGGTCAAAAAGCAACATTTCCCAAAAGTTTCCAAGATCAAAAAGCAAGAATTCCCAAGATTGTAATCTGGGGTTATAAGAGGTCAAAAAGTAAAATTTCCCAAGAATTCCCAAGATTGTCATCTGAGGTCACCAAGGGTCAAAAAGCAAAATTTCCCAAGAATTCCCAAGATTGTTATGTGGGGTCACCAGAGGTCATAAAGCAAAATTTCCCAAGATCGTCATCTGGGGTCACCAGAAGTCAAAAAGCAAAATTTCCCAAGTACTCCCCAAGATCATCATCTGGGGTCACTAGAGATCAAAAACCAAAATTTCCCAAGAATTTTTAAGATACAAGATCCATTGGAGTTGAATCCCTTTCAAGACACTTCCGTTTTTCCTTTTTTGTTATATTTGGTGGGGTTCAGAGGTCATGTGAGGTTAGTAGAGGTCAAATTGTTGAAACATCGTAAAATGATGTAGTCAAGAAAGATAAATTTGAGGGATAAACCTCAGTGCAACAAAACATCCCCATTTGGCAAGGAATCACTAAGCCTTTGGGCTTTCTGGTTCTTATAGATCGGACCAGCAGTTTTTTATTCAGACTTTGTTCTAAGGATGGTCACACTATATCGATTATTTATCCTAGTTTGTCTCACCGTCAACTTCTGCTACCATTATGTAACTTTTACCACTCAACAGAGTGGTATTTGTTCGGAAATCAATATGATTTTTGCATGTGTGCCTGATAAATGCTGTCTGTCGATGTGATGTCACGAAATAATTAGTTTACATTTTATTTTGTAGTCCTCTGATGCAAATTATATATTTATACAGGTTGGCAGATCTTTGGCTCTTTCCAACCAGGGATGGAGATTTTAAGTAAAACTCACAAAAATCGGACCTTAATCCTATCCGAAACCTCTCAAGTGTGACCTGCACTTAAGGTCTGATTCTACCTGCACTTGAGGTCTGATTCTACCAAACTGGTTTTTAGACTGGGTTTATTTTAACTTTTGCTGTTTCCTCATTTTAGAACCAACTTGCTACAGTATAATTAAAATGTTGAAAACTGAAATGTTATGTTTCTTTAACTTTAGAAAATACTGTACTGTACTGTATTTCACTGCAAATGTTAAGAAATGGTTCCCTTTCGGATGGCTTGCTGTTAAGAAAATATTGTTCGTAAATAAGCAAAATTTTTATTTTGCAATTCTGGGGACCTTCTGGCCACTACCCAAATGGCCTAGCTCTCACCCTTCAAAGCTGCCTCCTTATCCTTCGAGGCTGTAAAGGCCACACCTTCAACAGCTGAGGCTGAGGCCAGGTACAGTAATGTCAATCTTTTTTACTTTGCATTAATGCAACAGAACCTGTGTTTCCTCTATTGAGATTAATCCACTTACTTTATCTGGGAAGCAAATCTTCTGTACTAGACAGTAAAAATCTTCTCCTTTTAACAAGTTTACTTCCAGCCCCTCATCCACTTTACAAGAAAAACACCAGCTGCCTAACGTACCTCCTAAAGAACGCTAAAAGCACAAAGCTGTATCCAAACACTATTTTGTGAGCTTTCTGCAGCTTTGTAACTAACTACTGATTTATCTGCACAAGTAATCACTGCAAATTTATATTTTAGATTGATTTTAATAAATTTGTACACTTTATAGTACACCCTACCACACATCTGGAAGCACATCACATTGTGGTGTAAGTGCTGAACAAAAGGAAATATATTTGTAATATACACATTGCCAGTTGGCTTTTTCTTTGCCAGCATCCACAATTTATACCTGAAATTATGTACCCGACCCTCCTCTCCCTCCTACCTATTTGTCACTGATCCAAAGTGACATTTGTGATTGTCAATAAAGGGTGCTTTCAGTTGCTAAGAAACAGGGCTTAAGCTCAATGGTCTGTCAGGGTTTGTGTTAGATTTTGAGTTTTGAACTGTCTCTTTCTACAGTACCTGAGATTAAATACCAACTTTGCTGGAGAATCTCATATCCAGACTTCTTGATCTTGGTCTGGATAAACAAAATCCCAACATTGAAAATCTGCTCCCAAATAAATGTGATTTAAAACTTTTTTGAAGTAAACAATGATGACCAATTTTTTGTGTACAACCTTTTAAAACAAACGTCGGTTGAGAATGCTAAAAATTGATATTATATGTTTCCATATGTCAAACTTGGGAGGAAGAGCATGCCCTGGGAACTCTATTGTCAATTTTCCTGAAGGCTAAAATCCAGAATTAGCTAAATTGTAATTTTGCACATTGCGCACCCTGGCTTTATATTTATATGCTTTTCTGTTATGATCTGATGTGTGCACAGTAGTGAAAATAAGGAGATTTGAAACAGTAGACCATTCTGGTTTAAAATGAGTAATCTTTTCAGTATTAGTGACATGTACCGACTATATACAACTGTTTTTCTCCCTTTCGGATACTTTGCTCATGTATGTAATACCAGCAAATTCTAATGTCTGAACCCAATGCCTTGTCTTTTCTATGACAGTTTCTGTCTTCTCTGTTGCCTTCTCATTGTTATGCTACAGTACTCATGGAATGTGCCATGCTACTCTAGAAACATAACATAAAGCCTAAAAAATTGTAGGTGATTATTTGCAAAAAAGTCTTGATGAAGGCTATTATGTCTGATGACCCCTTATACTACCATACATGAATAAGGCCTCTGATGATGTGTCAGAACATCATACCCTCAACAGCTCAAATTTACAACAGCATGTTGCTCCACTGAGCTACAGGCGTAGGCCTCACAGCACCATTGATATTAGATCACGAAAGAAATATAGCTTTTTGATGAAAATATCTTTCTGCATTTCCACATACTGAATTATAGACCAAGAATAGCTCTTTAATGAAATGGATGGAATTGCATGATGTACAGTAGTAACAGCTCTTAGCCCAAAATATGATTTATAGTACAACCATGCATTCACCACCATGACAGCTAGCAAACCCTCTCATCACAGACAGGTTTTCTTCTACCCACTATTGGTTTGTTCCAGCCCCTCCTCCAAACTGTCTAAAAGAGGCTGCTGCATCACTCCATACAATATAAAGGAATGTCCCTACAACTCCACAAACAATTGTAGCTTCGTGTGGGAGATGCAGACCACTTTTGGATTCCTTGTAGAAGGCAAAAGGAATACATTCCATACATGTGTGTGTGTGTTTGTGACACTTTTCTTGTAAACACGATATCTCCAGATAGAAATAGTGGATATGTTTCGCACTTGGTATGGATATATCATATTGAGAGGAAGAAGCCTACCATTTTTGGTGGTGGTCAGGGGTCATGATGGAGTCACCAGAGGTCAAAAGCCAAAAATCTTGTAAACACAATATCTCAAGGCACTAGCATGATGAACTGGTCACGTTAAAATGACAAGATGAGAATGCCTTCCTTACCCAATTACACATTTTGCTGATAGGCATACTATAATATCCCAACTACTGTACTGCCATTTAAACCAGCTCCAGGAATCCCTAGCTGGTTAACCGACACACAGGAAATACTCTCAAACAGAAAGCAGCCAGGTGCTTGGATGAGTTTTGTTTACAATCCTGCCTAATCCACCGTGTTACTGTTTGCAACCTAAGTGGTTCCTTGGTGTACAGTAGCAATAATAAATGACATTCTGCGGTGGGGTTTGAAATGTGATATACCACACTTAGACAACAGAAATGTGAGGTAAGGGAAGCAACATTTTAAGCATTATCAATTCAGCACATGTAGTAAGCATGGATACTTTTCATACTTGGCATGTGAATGCATTAATCAGAAGATGACCTACTGTTTTTGGTAGAGGTCAAAGGTTATCTGAGGTCAACGAAGGTAAAACTTCAAAAACCTTAGAAATTGCTTGTAAACAACGTATCTCCAGGTAAGAATGATGGACACTTCATATTTGTTATATCGGTTTATCATATTGACCAGTGCGCTGTGTCCGAATGGATTAAGGCGGTGGCATTTGAGGCGATGAAGCTTGGCCACTGGGAGGTTCGGGGTTCAATCCCCGGTCGGGTCAAAGTAAGGAAGGTTTTTCATCCAGGAGCAATCTACAGTTTTCCTATCTGAACTGGCCTTTCAAAAGATACCAAATTTGATCTAAACTGTTGAGATGGTTAGCCACCCGACATGAAGTTGTAAGTCCTACACCACATAGGCTTCTCCCAGGTCCATGGTCACTTAGCATCGTAAAACAGCCCTTCAAGGCCTGAATTATTACATGATAGAACCTCAGCCCTCTGACTCAAATTTTTTAAGGCTTTCTGAAATTATTGTAGTTAATCTTAGATATATGCTTGTTTGTCAAGTATTAAGGGGGCCTATTTAGCTCCTAAAAGGGGACGCTTTCACAGAGAAACATAATTACATAAAATGCCAAGAAGTCGCATACACTGTAAAGAAAGATCCTATCTCCTGGAGCGCTGAAGAGGCTAGGCCATGAGGACATACTCACAAGCTTTCAAAATTACATAAACACAAGAAATCAAAGGGCTCAGAAAATGCAGGTAACACATACAATTAAAATATCGGTTGGGGTGTTGTGCCAAACCACTGTTCTTCGCCTACAAGGACAACTAATTTACCTAGATATGATACAGTAAATCTAGATTTCGGAATGATGGTATATTGGGAACAATATTTTAATTGGGCTCCTTAAAAAAAGAGTCCATACTACACGTAAATTTACCAAATAAACCAGCAGACAAACCAGCTTAGTTCTACCCCCAACCCTTTAAAAAATAAACCGATAAATAAACCCACAGCATGTAGAAAAGTGTCTGAAAACAAAAATATCCAAACTTCATACAATGCACTAAAATGAATTACTATACTTGCATTCCTTTCAGAGCAAATACACTACCTGCCTTGAAAAATTCACCATATTTGAACACTTTCAGATGGACATGTATGTACTGTTTATGCATGCATTATTAAAGTCAACCGACCCTGTTTCACTTATCTGGTTCATGTTGGCAAATAGTAACTGCCATGACAGTTACGTGATTGCTGCACATTCACCCTGTAAACTACAGGTGTAACAGAATGGTTCCACACATACTAACAACTCATACAACATTTGATTTTGCTGATACAGCCATGAAAATACATTGCAAATTATAGACATTTCCATCATATCCAAAAGGGTTGCACCAGGCCTCTAAAAAGGGGTAGGAACAACCTAAAGCCTGCACAAAACAGATGGATTACCAGAAGGCTCTGAGTGAGCCTTACTTCTGGGCTTCATGTCAAAAAAATGTGGTTAACAGCCAATGCCCAAGCTCTGGAAGAAATTTTAATGAAAGTCTCTCTTATCTCACCCAGGCAGTAACAATTTTCCCTACTAGGTTAACTTGTAGCCCTCCACCAATTTAAACCAAACCTCCTGTCTAGTAGACCTCTATGACTGAGCCACTGTAGCCAAAAGCTCAAAGCAATATTGTCAAACTGAATGTGAGCTTAACTGGGAACACAACTGACTGTACAAGTCATTGTTGACCAACCAGAGTGAAACTGTAGCTGCTTGAAAGAATGTCAAAGTGCAGAATTATCAGCTGTATTTAGAACTCTAGGGCTAAATCTGAAATTGTTTGGGCAGAGAGTTGATGGAAACTCCTTGGTTTGGAGGATGCCATATCCCCTTTAAACTAACAAATTTTTCATAACAGTTGCCCCATGCCTCTCAACCTGTGATCTCTGCCACTGTATTAGTTTGTACTCACTGGTGGTGTGCGCAAAGCACACAGAGGAAAAAATTTCTGGCATCGATTGTTTGATATTTGAAATTAAAGTTTTTGTTATTTTACAAATTGCAAAATTGACCATGATATTAAAAATTCCCTCATAATTTCTCTGTTCTCTCTTCCTTTTAGTTCATTTTTTTTGTTTTATTATTATTTTTCATGAATTTTTGAGGTCTGGAAAAAAGTGGGGGGAAAGTGCCCCACTTTCCCCCTGTAATTCTGCCTTGGGCAGTAGGATATTCTTTAGTTGTACCCACCAAATTTTCAAATTCAGGGCAAACTACATGTCATGATTGTTTTGCTCAGAAGGGAAAATTCTGGAACAAATACCCAGTGAAATGTCTTCCCACACATCTAGCCACTATACTCTTAGCAGAGTACTGTACATTTTGCAAACCACCCTGCACATGGAAGCTTTGTTTGGGAAAACGTAAGGCTACAGAGTCTAGGTGGGTGTATCCATAAATTAGGGGTCCATGGTGTCCCCGTCACATCCGCCACTTGTGGCATATAGAGAATGGTTAAAACTGAGGCTAGAGATGATTCCTGTTATTGAAAGTGTTAATATTCTATGTGTTATCACTAACTGTGGTATCTCAATGTCCAATTATGGTCTGTTGATCTATCCTTTACAATTTTATTATCCAGAATGTATTTGGTGTCCCACCAGATTATCGGTAAAAGTTGTGACATGGGTAATTTACTTCAGTTATTACAATATAAAAAATTCATTCTATCCTTTGGATAGCCTAAAGTTATGTCAGATGAGATATTAGAACCAGACAAACAAACAATGTGAGTTTCCAGATTAAGGGACAATGTTTAACGAAATGCGCCTATTTCAAAGTTGGCATGGCGGATGTGACGCTTTGTCCCACCTGTCACATCATACTAGTATGGACATTAATACAAGGCCTCATCTCCCTGTGTTACTCTTGGGAACTTGAATCACTATGTCCAATTACTGGTAACCTCTACTGATAAAGTAAAATGCTAAACCTGAGCAGTACAAGGACAACTGTAATAATGGCACCCATTGGAAATCACATTTTGTGTTTGGTGTCCCGCTGATCATGTCACATCGCGCACAAAATCATCAAAATTACCACCCTCTCATATCACCTCAACTATGCCAATCCCATTCATACATGCCTGAGTTGTAACATGTGTGCACATGGTTATCAATACTACCCTTTTTTCCCCATTTTGTAATGTATTGTCCACTATCTGGTTGAAAGGGGAAAATGGTGTCCCATGGTGTCCCACTGTCACCTCCGCCATTGAAGAACAACAAAGAGCTAGTCAAACTGTTTTAAACTGAAAAAAATTAAAATAAATGATTTAAGATGGATAATATGAACATCATAAAGATGTGGAAAGTAATTAGAAAGTGACAAACTTGAAAAATGTATGGAGAGTGTGAATATCTATTTTATTTTTTGGTGTCCCGGTCACACTTTGGTGTCCCTGTCACACCCGACAATCATTATTACTGTAAATATGAAGCTGTTTTGTTATTTGATAAATCCTTCCTATCTTTTTCTTACTTTGGTTCAAGTCAGTATAGTTTTTAACTTTGTGCAATTTTGTAATGATTTAAGAAGTCACAACATACAGCAATGTTGACATGGTCGGGTGTGACTGGGACACCACATGTTAATTCAATAGGACCCTGTCACCCCTATATGTAACATAAGAAAATTTGGAACTGACAGTAAAAATATCCGATGTCCCAAGAAAAAATAGGTTTGTCTGAACTGTTAGTGTTGCCCACTTGAATACAGTACTCTGTAAATGCTACGTGAAACCTTTTATGCATTGTTTGTGTCAGTATTACTGGGATTTTGGTGTCCCGTCACACCCGACACATAACGTCTGTAACCCAGTTACTCAAAAATGTAAGATATTTGGATGAATTGGGGACAACTCTGAAAAATGTTTATGTTTTATGTGTTCATTTATTTTCAAGCAGCTACTTGCTCTATCTTTTGGAAACTGTACAGATAATAAACATGTTTCAGTGTAAATATTACATGATTTCCCTTACCATGGTGTGAGCTTTTATTCTAAATTGAGCATACAACCAATTTCAGTGGGTGTAACTTGTTTCTGTCATAAATCCTTGCCACTTATGCCTTACCAAAAGTGAGGAAAAGACTTGGATATATTACACAGTTATAAACTTACTAGGCATATATTGCCAATTTTGGTGTCCCAGTCACCTCTGCCATTTTTGAAAGGAGCTTTGAGATAGAGTTGATCAATAACCTGGATGTCTTAAACAAAAGCCAGGACTGATATAAATTTTAGAAATAGATACACATACCTTCTTGAAAATATACTTTACACCAGTATTAAATGGTTTTTAAATTTTGAGCCCTTTGTCACACTTTGGACCCCTAATTTATGGATACACCCAGGTAAAAACTATAATTTGATATTGACTCATCTAAGTTGTACCTTGATTCTTTAGCTATAAATAATGAGGTACTGTATCTTGGCAACTTACCTTGAGGCTTGTGGCTATAAGGATTACACAGTCAGTTTAGCAATTTGTTTTTGTGACAGTGAGAGGCTACAGGGGAACACCTGTAGTACAAATTCAGTTCCCCTGAACACAATTTTTTTAAGAGGCTAAAAAGATGCAATAAAAACTTCCATAGCAACTTCTTCTTATCTACCCTATGAAGGTAACTCATCTTTGGCAGGCTATGAAAATAAACAGCCAGAATTTAGGTCATTTTTTCATGAGGCTATAGGGATACACACTAAAGATTTAAACTGTGTTTTAAGGTCTGTGGACATGAAATCAAAACAGAATTTTTACACAACAAAGGCAGATTATGGGCCCCTGATGTAAAGTGTGTTGGAATTATTTGAATATTTTCAATTGTTTTCAAGACATACTGAAACTCTTCAAAGTTTGACCATTTCTGATTTTTCTCATTTGCTATGCAAAAATTGTGATGTGAAGTGTTGCACAGGGCAAGTAAATACTGACTCAGTATTTCCTTTATTATTAATCCTTTACAAGCTATCTGTTAGTAACTTATCAGTTAGTTTCTAGTTAGGTGTTTCATGTGAATATTTTCAAAGTAGTCATTAGCTATTTCCAAAATGAACCCCTCCAGACATGCTATCATTATAGCTGTGCTTGAAATGAAAGTTAAACAAGGATAAACGTGACACGTACAGTACAGTACAGTATCTTACATATGAATTTCTCTTTCATGTCACAGATGTGCATATGGTTAGCTCATGTTTATTCATGATGTAAGAGGTAAAACAGTATGCAATTGTCTTGTAAAATGGTCCATAATTGGTGTATTTAATGGGAACTGTGACTATTTTTAAAATTTCTAATGCTTTCCAGTTACATCAAACTGGCATACTACAATTACATTCCCACAGACCTTTAAAGAGACTATCCGGGGATTATTAACAGTAACTGCAGAGCACTGTATTCTGTATCCCATGAAAAAATTGAGCTTCAGTCTTGCAGGGCATTCTGCAGTTGTCATGGTTAGCCCACCTTTTCTTGACACATCACTAATAGTTTAGTGAGTCACACCAATAAACCAACTCCTCGCTGCTCCTCCCTGTTTACACATCACACTGACTCTCCTTACACTATTCCCATGGGTACTCACACTAAAAACATAACATACTGTAGCATAACAAGTTAAAGGGTAGGAGGATTAATGCCAATGTTACTCAACTGAATGATGCACCCCACTAACCCTGGACATGGTCAGTCATTGTCCACAACTTCATTGACAAAACATGTGCATTGATGTAGGCCAACCCCTCAGTCAAGTCTATGACTGACAACTTCTGAAAAATGACACACTTCTCAGTCACCAACTGATGAACAATTTGTGATTTTGACAGACATGTGAGCCACAAAATTGACTGACAAAAATTATGATTGTACATGTGAAGCAATGCTGAAGGTTGGCAGCTTTGAACAATGGGCAACAAATGACTCACCCCTTTGGTCAGTAAAGTAACTGACATTTATGATAGCATATGACTCACCTTTTCGTCATTGGTGACTGACAATATTGGCCTACTGACTGACGTGTGTCACACTGTCATTGGTCAATGATGCACATTTGACAGACTGACCATACCAGGGGGTTATGGGATGTGTCAGTACCTGATAAGTGCATAAAGCCCCATAAGATGCCCTGCAGCCCAAACCCAAGCAAAACATAAACCAAAAACCAACAAAGCCCAGCACAATCTGATTCTATAACAGTTGCAGTAGAACTTGTCGTACAACTGCAGAATACCACACTTCCCCAAGACATACCACTACGACTCTGGAGGCCCAGTCACGGTCACTACAACTGTTCCTCCAGAACTCAATGGAAGTAAACAATGAACACAAGACTCACATTGCGTCATTCTCAAAATAACACAACCTTTATGTTAGATCACTGCGACTATAACTGCGCCTCCACTCCAGATTGGAAGCTTCATGTTCGACCACTGTAATTACAACTGCATCTCCAGTCTACAGTAGACTGGAAATGGAAGCTTCATGACTACTGTATCTTCCTCTAACAATGAACCATGCTGCACTTCCTGTACATACTGTAGGCAAACTTGAAGCTGTTGTGGGGTTACGGACTTGAAAAGTATAAGGAGGAACAGGGAGACTGTGTATTGTATGTGCATGACTCCATGATTTTTAAAGTTGCTTTTAAGAGAGGCATTGTATTCTGCAGAACTTTACTCTGCACTTGTCAATGCTTACCTTGAAGCAACAGACTGAAGTGGAGTTAACAACCAACTTGGGCAGACTATTCCTCTCATTGACAACTCCACTGTACAAGAGAAGCTGAACTTCCTAATGTTAAGCCTAGAGAAACACCTGATTGGCAATTCTGCATTTTGCATGGGCAAGTAACTTGTTATTTCTCATACGATGTGTGGCCATGGGCCAGATTCACAGACCTCTACGTGGTCAAATGTTGGTCTGTTCTTGCTGCCGTATGGGCACTGTTGGGCAGTGAGTTTTGCATTAGCTTTTAGGTACTGTAGGCCTACTTTTTCCCTCGTAGCATTGCAACCGCGGCCAATTTGCATTGCACGTGCCGCCAGATCTATGACCAGCAATTTTTGCGTGGCCAGGTGCCAAACCACACAGCAAGCCGTGCGGACCAGATCTTGTGCGAAAAAGGCAAACTTTCCTATCCGGGAGACACATTCCATCAGCTTCTTACAATTTTCAATGGTCTCAAACCCTGGAATAGCACAAACCTTTAAGTAGGGTCTACGGTAGTTGTAATTAGACATTTTGCTAAGCCTGACACCATAGAAATAACCTATGTACAGCATATACGTACGGTACGTTATACTTATATCCTCGCCTACAGCTCACTGAACACAGTCCTTACACCAACCCATGGAAATAGCAGGAGGATCGGCCATCTGTGATGGTTGAAACTGTCTTTCTTCTCACAGCAAGTTTTGAAAGTAAAATCTTAATTTACTACCATGAATTTTCTTCTCCATATCTTAAGCTGCATTTATAGGGCGCGGACGCAGGCGTCAACGCGGGCGTTTTGCCGCGCGTTGATGTGCCCGGAACCATTTATACAGCGCGGGTGAGCGGCGCGGGTAAAGTGTTAGTTTGGCGCTTTTTAACAGCTTCTTGCCGCCATACAACACATGGTTCTCAGACAACATGGTGGTTCTTTCTACGTTGCGGCGAATTTCTCTCATCGATGAGGAAATTCTACTCCTCGCATTGTTCTTTCGAAGAAGGAATCGACGGAAGTGCCGATCGAGGAGACAGCGCCGGTGGGGGGTTCACCTCATCAACAGGAGGAGAAAAACACAAGGCGCATACCACAAGCACAGCGCACACGAGCAACTAACCGTACTAACCTTGTTGCATGTGCTAATGAACAGCTACAATCCTCTTTGTGTTGATATATGCATGTACGAGTGTGGGATTTACCAAGAAAATGATTGCGCAATACCTCGCGTCAGGCGCGACAGGCGTCAAAAATCGCTACATGAGCGATTCGAATTTTGACGCCCGCGTCCGCGTGCTGACGCGTGCAAGACGCCCGCGCCGTATAAATGGTCCCAAGGAAATACATTAGATCGATTTTTTGACGCAGCGAAACGCCCGCGTTGACGCTCGCGCGCCCGCGCCCTATAAATGCAGCTTTATAGGAGTACTACTTATTTCTCTGAGAATTTCTGGAAAGTGCCAAAATTGTGAAATGAAATCAGCAACTTTTCCTTGCCGTAAAATTTACTGTGCGACTATGGAACTTTGTTTACAACTTATGAGCTATATCGTTACGTCAGTATAGAACGTTTGCAGCCTCCGCAGTTGCCATGTGTATGTATAGGAACTACACTAATCCAAATGTGTGTGACATCACAGTCACACTGTTACCCACACGGCATTCTGATGTCAACAAATATTTCGAACGCTACAGTAAATTTTATGAAGTCGCAAAGTTGATGACTTTATTTCAAATTTTCGTAACTTTGGCGAGGTATAAAATAATAAAAACAAAGTCTGCAATATAAGTGAAAGATTTAGGAAGGAAAAGGTATGGTAGTAAATTTAGGTTCTAGCTTTGCTATAAGAAGAAAATCAATTTTGACCAGCAGTGTGCTGGTCGAAGACCCCAGGTTTTCAATGAGTTGGTGAAAGGACCATGTATAGCTAGGGTGCTACCAGCGACCGGCTAGGCCTTTACACATGCCTTTACTGAGGGCTAGGTTAGACTATGTAAGTCCTCTTGCATCCTTCTCATAATTGAAAAATAACTGACAAATTTCTCATTAAAGATAAGCAATGGGAGTGATTCTGATCTAGGCTAAGAACCAGTGATCTGCTTTAACACTGCATAACCAAGTCAACTCAAACTCCTCTCACCGACCCGTCAATTTGACTTTTGAGGGCCACCAAGATTCCGGAGTTGTAAGTTGGGGCCACCAAGCAAAAAAACTTTGAAGACCACTGGCCTAGAGCTTAGTGTCATCAGCAACGGCCCCTAATGCAGGCCTATAGGCCTACCCCTATATCTGCCCATGAAAATAATCACGACGTAAGCCTAGGCTATCTACTGCAGGTAGCCTATATGATATCTGATATGAAAAGTCTAACAAATGTTCGTGGATTTGGTACCTATAATGAAAGTGAATACAATAAGTGCCTGGCATACTGTTATTGTGTTAATGTACCGTGTACGCTTTTCAAAAGGTGTTTACCCGACTCGTGCTTTCGTGTGCTGTACGACACACGGCTAGCTCACTGTGTGCTACTGCTAGTCCACTCAACATGAACTAGCCTAAGTGATGACGAATTTAACGGCCAGGCCTGTATCTGAACACTTAAAAGCTTGCCAGAAAAGGTTAACTTAAGCTGGCAGAAATCTTTCCCAACAATTTACCTCGAGGATCAACGTTAAACGGGTGAAGTAAAAGATACTAATTTCTTCCAAATGCTCGCAGTGGCCACGCACGTTCGTTGTTGTTTTAGCGAATGAAATTCACATGTACGTAATTATTGCGCAAGAAAAGTCACCTGCGTGGCAAGATGTAATATGTGTAACTGGATCAGAGCCATATAATCCCTGGCAGGCTGCCTAATTTTTTTCCCACGAGGTTATGGGCAAATCTGATTTTCAAAATTTTTCAAATTCGTTTCAAAATTATGGTTAGGGATAATTTTAAAGGCAGTAGGCAGTCACCCCAAACAGAGTGAGTGTATCCTGTTACTCTAGTTCATGAATGGTCTATTTTGATCACGTGACAGTATTTATTTTTTTTTGTGAATTGCGGAATTCAAGGAGAATTTCACCTTGCTTTACCTATTGTTTGTGATAGTTATGTTCGAAACATCTTCAGAGGTGCCTGTAATGCAATAAGAGGAGATTTGCAAGAGTTTGCTGATTTTTCAAAGAAAATTTTGGGGCGACTGCCTATTCCCTTTAAGGTTAGGGTCACGTCAACCGGGGTTATTTGGCCTGTTCTTTCATAGTCCGGTGTCAGAATTACTATAGAAGGGTCGGAAAGCTGTCATTTTGGAATTGGGGGTGTGGCCTATTTCCAAGAAGTTGATTGGTCCATTGGCATGATTTGCCCATAACCTCGTGGGAAAAAAATTGCGCTGGCAGGCTGGCATTCCCCTGAATGAGCTCTCATACTGTACTTGCCTCGATAAAAACTGATGGGTCACCTCGCCCATCTAGGGAAGCGGGCCTCCATGCAGAAATTTTTGCACATGCCCCTTAAGTTGGGTCCATAAATAATGCCAAATCATGAAATTTGGGTCGCTGAAAAAATTGGTGGGAATCACTGCCCTACTGTAGGGCTGCGCACCCGCTCTATTTTCATCCTATCCTTCCCTGTCCCTACTCACACTCACTTCCCCGCTGTCCCTTTTCCGAGTGGAACGAATTTCTGGGGGGGGGGAGGGGTAGCCCAATATCGTATAAATTCCACATTCGTTTATATCGCGTTAATTTGCACACAGGCGTACGAGGCGGGGCAGGGGTAGACTGCCCCCCCCCCAAATTGAGACCCGAGTTTCGGGTAGGTGGTCTGGAAAAATTCGGACAGTCATTTGAGTCTTAAAAAAGTCTGGCATGTTTTTAAATATATATACACAAAACTCCGTCCTAAGCTTGCCCGAATTCTTTCAAAGATTTGCCCGAAAAATAATAAAAACATCACAATTTCATGAAAAATCAAAATGATTGCAAAAATTCGCGACACTTTTGGGCAGCTTATAAAGAACAGTTATTCCTCAGCCTCACTTCATAGTCTTGCGCAACACTGCCCAAAATGGTTGAATATCCGAATTCTTTCGAAAATTTGCCCGAAAAATGAAACGCATCATAGTCACGGTAAAATTTTCATAAAAACTCAAAAAGATTTCACAGATTCGCGACACATTCGGGCAGCTTAATAGAAAAAAAATTTTCCTGAGCCTCCCTTCATAGTCTTCAAGTTGGGCAAAAATTTGCCCGAAATGATAGAATATTCGGGCGAAAGTTGCAAAGAAGGTCTGGGATATTTTCAATTGCCAAATTACCAGTGGCCGTAGTATGCACTCTGAGGGGGAAAACCCCCGCCCGGGCACCCGGGCTACTGAGGGAGGCACGTACACCCGGCGGGTCTGGCACGGCCCACGATGATACTTTGTTTGCAATGTACTTATTGGAAGTGGAAACCTTTCCCCCACCTTGGCCTGGCATAGGATTACACTTTTGACCATAACTATAGAAATCTTGAGAAGACATGAAGCTGTCTGATCATAGCTTTTGATATCTGTTAGTACTGGTATCTAAATATCCGCTTCAGACTGAATGTTCCTTTTGTAAATAGGTTGAGCGTCCATAGAAATAGAGGAATCAAGGAGTCTTGACATTGAAACAATGATTGATCAGTTTGCTGAGAGAAAAGCGAGACTTAGCCTAATAGATTCAAGGTTTAACTTGCATATAGAATGTTGGAATATTCAAAATCAAATCACCGCTGTGAGTTGGGAGTTTTCTTTATTAGTATAACCGTCAATTTTAACATTCTTTAAAAAACTCTTTTCCATAAGGTAATTAAAAACGAATATATTTCAGGATTTTTTTTGGTGAACTTAGAAGAATATTCTCTGTCAGAACCTATATATCATTGGAAAGAGCAAAGATGGGGAATTTGAATGCATATTTTATTTTTGTAAACTAATCTCATTATGTATGCAAATATGCAAATTTGATGACGTCATACGGTTTTTTCATAGAAAACCCATACATATCACTATTATTTTGTAACTTATGGTGCAGGAGATTGTTTAGCTTCCTTTTTTCTTTCATTTGATACCAAATTTGAGGAAATTGGACCAAAAATGAGGAAGATATGCCCATTTTTCTCTTGCCATACAGCCCACACTGAACTAACACACACTGACCTTATGTGACCTCTACACAGAACGCTATGGCTCAGTGCACAGTGGCATGTAAACAACCGTGGATCTAAAGAGAGCTGCGTGAGCTTTGTAAGGTAGCTATAAATGGACATTTTAGTGAGTAGAAAAGTCGGAGGGGTGTTGTGGGTTATAAATTTTGATATTGGGAGGGGATTTTTGGGTCAGAAATGCATGTTTTGGGTCAAATTTTACTCATTTTTCAAAACTGAATATGTTTGGGCTTTTGAACCTCTCGAACTCACTCTACCCTTGTCATTTATGCATATATGTTGGTATTTTTATGTAAGGAATCTTGTAACGAACATTTTGGTGTTTGAATGAAAAAGATTGGACTTTCCGTTGTTGAGTTATGAATTTCGGCGAGTTGTAGGTTTTGGGGGTAGAAATGACCAATTTTTCTCCAAAAATGACGCATTTTTGAAAATAATACTTGAAATATCTCTAAAATCCCTATACCTGGCATCTAATCACCTCTCGTGGTGTTTCTTTAGGATCTAGGGAATTCAAAAAAATATATACTGAGTAGTGTGACCTTTTCCTAAGTACCTGAAATGATTTTTTAAAATTATGCTCAGTTTTTAGCATTTTTTGAATTTTTTTGGAGAATTTTTGAATGTAAACAACTATTTATCGATGTTTTGTGAAAAAATTCCTACAACAGCCCCAGCCCCCCCCCCAAAAAAAATGTTGGCATTCAATAGATCTATTTGTTGGCTTCATTTTGGTGGTTACATGAAGGCTGGTGAATGTTGCATGACAAAGTTATGATTTTTTAAAAATTATTCCTCGACGGGGGTGTCTGACGGGGGTGTCTGATCTCAGACACCCCCGTTATGGAAAAGTAGAGGGTCGTCTCAAATCGGAATTGATGAGCAAATACCCTTGCCCCGTAATCGGTTGACGTCACATTATACTTTCTTGAACAATTCAGCAATTGTGGCCCAGACTCATCCCTACTATAATAACATTTTATTTTAGCAGCGAATCACACAACTTTCGAACTATAGGCCTATACGAACGTGAAAATCAATCTCCCACTGCATGACGACCCGTCATTATTAACATGATTAGTTATTTAAAACTAACCCTGTGAAATGTCTTCCCGTACGCCTATGCTAGATCTTGATACATACGTCAGGGCTGCATGATAAACCCTCTACATTTGGTATTTGCCTCGATCTTTCCAAGGCTTTTCATCATGGTCGGACGGGCCGGGGGTGCTGGGGGCCGCCCCCCAAATGTCAGAAACCTGACTAAATCGGGCAGATATTTTGTCTCAGTCGGGCGGAAAATTGGACAGTTAAATTAAATCTGGAGTCGGGCAAAAATCACCGCCGTCTCTGACAAAAACAGTCCCGTAAGCCATGCTTTTCATACTATTGATCATACTATTTTATTAAAGAAGCTCTATGCTTATGGCATTCGAGGTAATGCTCACAACTGATTTGCTAGGTACCTATCAAATCGGACTCAATGTGTTAACTAAAATGACGTAAATGGCGTCTCTTCTGGTAAAATATTTTCTACTGTAGGTGTGTTTCAAGGTTCCATACTAGGACCGTTACTATTCTTGTTATATATCAATAACATTCAAGTGTCATCATTAGTAGCTAAATTTGTTTTGTTTGCTGATGACACTACTGTTCTATTCCAACAGATAACATTGCATAAAGATATCGTTGAGGCAGAGACTGAGGTTTCCAAAATTTATCACTGGCAGCGACGTAGCCAGGAATTGCAGGGGGCACATTTGTGACTGATATGGGGGAGGGTCTTTGAGAAATTTTTGAACAATTGAAGGTTCTTAGAGGCAATCTGGTGCAATGTTTTGCCAGTTTCATCATTATATCATATTATCGGCAGATTTTTTCCTGTTTGAATTAAGAACATGTTAAAAAAAATTCAAACAGGAGAAAGATCTGCTTGGTAATATGATATCACATGATAATGATGAAACTAGCAAAACATTGCACCTTTCACATCTTCTTTTGTCTTTGAAATTCCCTGACTAAGGAAGACTAATGTTACCATCTGGACAAGTTGAGGCAACCCATGTTTACAAAGTACTTAGTAACAACCACAATAGAGTAGATTTGGGAGAAGTCGATAATTTGATAAGAGAATAAACTTGCCGAGCTCCTTCAAAGTGGGATGGAGTTGGACCGGATCGTTACTAATTCGAATTGTCAGATATCTGGTTAGACAGCCAAATGTGCAGCCAGATGAGCAGTGGCCTAAAAATACTGTTATCGCAGTGTGATAGTAGTAAAATAAATTATTCAGAGGAAGCGCGTATCACAAATGACTGCTATACGCGCGCTAGCTTAGCTTCATAAACAACGAATCATACGAACATGTGTGTTGTGATCCTTTCTAGTTAGGGTGACGCATTATGTAAAGTAGCTCCGTCAGGAGGCATGGATGTAATTACTACGATTATGATGGAGTTGACAGAGTTGACGAGAATTTAAGGTCAAAAGAGCACTGACAAAATACCCTGCAAAAACATCACAGTTTTAACATTTTTCGACACTGTAAGGGGGGGGGGGGAGGCAGTCATAGTTATGCATGACTAGCCAACTGTCGGATGAAATAAACCAACCCTGAGCCAGTTTTAAGTGACCAATTGTTGGGTATCATACAGTGAACCAACATTGGACCAAGACTTGAACTAAATTTCTTAAGACCGTAAACTTTCATAAACCACCATATAAATTAGTATATTAGACTTTATGTAGACCACCACCACCACCACCACCATCACCATCACCATCACCACCACCACCACCACCACCACCACCACCACCATCACCACCATCACCATCACCATCACCATCACCACCACCATCACCACCACCATCATCACCATCATCATCTAGTACAGTGTAAAGGTTTTGTGAGATACAACAACAAACTTAGACTACATCAAACATTCAATGTACAAGACCTCACGCTTCCTCTGGAGAAATTTATAAGTAAGAAACCTTTGGCCACTGTACTTGTTCAGTGCAAAATCGATTTGGGGCACGTGCCTCTTTCCCGTGCACGCTGTCGACAATGAATTTGTTTGAAAAATGGTTTTGTGTGTGTGTGTGTGTGTGTGCGTGTGTGTGTGCGTGTGTGTGTGTGTTAAAGACTGTATACTTAGTTTACACGATTATCGAGTAAAAAGACGTGATATTTTTTCGACATTTGGTATCATCCTTTTTTGGAAGAGCCAGTATCAATGCAACCTAATCAATGTTCGTGCACAATGCGTGTTGAAATGTCACAGTTCTAGAAAATCGATACTGTAAAGGTGATGCAGTCAACTGCATTTCTACTCACCCAGTATGCGTAACAAAAAAATTTCACATTTCAAACCTACCTCTTCATTTAGAGATTAATCAAGAAAAACATCTGGCAAAGAAATATTAGGATAATCAAAAAGCAGTATTCATTGTAAAGAAACTGGGTAGATGGCCAAGTCCAGATATACCTGTTAATTTCAAGGCCAAAAGAGTACATTGTTGAAACAAAGCCGTCCCAATAGGCTGTGAGTCAGTGGCCCAAAAGTGCTCTTTTACTTGACTCCGTAGTCCTTCCCCCTCCCTTATGGAAAGTACTAAAAAATACATAGGGAAGTATGTCTTAAGACATATCTAATGTGTTCCCACTTTCCAAAGTTGCACATGTTTGAGTAATCACCGAAAATACACTATTTTAGTTGCTAGGGAAATTTTCTCTAGCAACGGTAGTTAAAGCGCAGAATAATATAAAACCCAATTTCAAATTATAGAAACACCAAACAAATGCCATTTTTTTTCAAAAGAAAGCTCCTTACAGGGGCGGATTTAGGGGGGGCCAGGGGGCCCGGCCCCCCCTTCCAAAAATTTTTGAAGTTTTTTTCAACTTCATAAAACAAATGACAAGGCCTTATTCCAAGTAAATATTCCAAGTAAATAGGCCTTTGTGATGTGTCAGACTGAAATTCAAATTTTTTCAGCATTTAAATTTCTACCTCTGAAAATAAGTCTTATGTTAATAATTCTGTTAACTGACCTTCGGCGGATAACATTTTGGCTTATAGTGGTCACAGTAACTTTTTCCGGGTATTGCAAGGGGTTACCCATGAGCGAGGTATTGGATTGCTAACTTCAGTCTATTACAGGCCAGGCCCACAGTATTGGGAACACTGCTTCTACTTTCAAGGGAATTTCAGAATTCTTTAATATTTAGAGGAATATTTTCAACAACCTCAGGCTTTTAACTATAATTTGCTGCAACATTAGCGTCTTCTTTAAGCTTTGTTATTTACTTTAATGAAATGTACTTCGAATTTAGGGTAATATAAGGGGAAAGAAGACTTTAATTTGGGAAACTGCCATCCTAATATGTGGACAACAAAGGCTACTCTCCTCTTTCATCCAACCAAAATTTAAATTTCACTAAATTATGAGGCCATATGATCAGTTTCAAAAATATACTTAAGACATCACCATTTTGCATCTAAGCAATCTTAAATTAACAAAAAATTTCTCAAAGGGGAGGGGTAGGGGAGGGAAAATCCCTCCCCTTAGACCCCTCCCCAGAGAGGCATGTTTCACCCAACTAAGAATTTTAAATTTCACTAAATTATGAGCATTTTCCAGCCATATTATGATCAGTTTCAAAAATATACTAAAGACATCACCATTTTGCATCTAAGCAATCTTAAATTAACAAAAATTTTCTTAAAGGGGAGGGGACACCCCTCCTCTTAGACCTCTCCCCAGAAAAGCATCTTCCACCCAACCAAAAATTAAAACTGACTGAATTATAAACACTTTCCAGCCATGTATGATCAGTTAAAAAAATATTCCAAAGACATCATCATTTTGCATCTGAGCAACCTTAAATTAACAAAAATTTCTTAAAGGGGAGGGAGACACCCCCTCCCCTTTGACCCCTCCCCCAGGACGGTAATCACTCATCACATACTTTACCCCTATCAAAATACCCTGCCACCACCCCTGGTGCACCGCCTCCCCCCTTAGATCCCTCCCCCAGATCGGACTTTTATATTAACCACTATGACCTGGGCCCCCCTTCTGCCAAATCCTGGATCCGCCACTGCCTTAGAAATGGAAGTGTAAGCACAGAATAAGCAAAAAGTGAAAGTTGCAGATTGTGCAAACAGGTGTTTTAGGGCGTGAAGAATACAATTATATTGACTTTTCAGGAAAAATCAGCCAAACTGGTGAGGATTCTTATAAAACTCAATATTTGGTCGGTGGGGATAATTTTCCATAGCAACAGGAGTTACAGTACAGGCGGATAACAACAAACTGCGACCGATATTGACAAATAATGTTTGTTCAACAAACTGCTACCCATGTTCAGTGAAAATATCAGCATCTCTTATAATCAGGCTGAATATCAGATACACTACACAATGATGATAGGATCATACAAATTTAACCAATAATTACTTAACAGCACTGTTTTATGTCGGTCATCTAAGAGCATTTGAGCAGCCTCCTTTTACATTCTTTTTGGTAAAATAATAAAGCTCGAAAAACCTTCAGACAATCAGATTGAACCTTGGTTGTATTCTTCCATTTTCATTGTGTACATTGAGTGTAGAGTGTCTAATACCAGAATGGACTGAATGTGCCCCACCATTCTCTCATACAGTAACCATGGTGCCTACTTCCATCCTAAGGCCACCCTACTTAACATAAGATTTAACAAGTAGAAGTGACAGCTCACCAAATATTAATATAACATCTCACCATTTTTATGCCATGAAAACTGGTTAAGCAGTATGGGGTGTCTAGATTTATTCAGTATTCCAGACATCAAGCCTCAACTCCACACACCCTTTACACATAAAAGAACTGCTAAGTTTAATACCTTAAATACATAGCATACTGTAATGTACATATAACTTACACCAACATTAGGATTTCTCAGGAACAACAGTTCTTATACATCCAAAGCAAGAGATAGTTGATCATGTGTCTTTTTAAACAAGACCATAAATAATTTTTGATTGTTGCCTAATATTTCCATTCCGGCACTTTTTGCTGTAAAATATTCTCCTGTTTATGCAAAGTACAGTTATTTTCACAGATATGAGTACCTGTAATCACCAGTTCACAGTAGTTGATGGCAGGACCGTAGCGAGCAGGAGGTATGGGGTGTTACCCCCCCCCCCCCCCACCAATATTTGGTCGCCCGTCGGCAAATTTACGGTCTTTCGGAAAAAAAGAGGAGAGGGAAAGGAAAAGGAGAGGAAAAGAGGAGAGGAGAAAAAGAAGAGAAGAGAAGAAGGGAAAAGGAAGGGAGTGAAACGGAAGACGGAGAATGAAAAGAAAAAAGAGAAAGAGAGAATGGGCCAGTCTGGTATCGGCTATTTCAATTTTCGGCTCTTTCGATTTTCGTCTCTTCATCTAATTGGCCCATTCAAGTTAAAAGCCCGTCGGCAAATTGATTATGCATGTGACGGCCGTATCAACGGCCACGGTCGGTGTAATTGAACGAATGACTGAGTCCGTCTTCAACTCGGGAAAAGGAAGGGACTTAACGGCTTCCGTATAGGTGCACTATTTCGGGTCATATGACATTCTTGAAAAAAAACTCTTTCTGCACATTATTCCTCACTTTTATCATCACCATGGGGAGCAGCGCCCGATTACCCATGGAGAGGGTATCCTTAGCCCGTCTTCTAAACCCTAACCTTGACTTCAAACACATTTTGCAAACTTCTGAGGATCTGGGTTACCCACAAACATCCTGGGAAAGATAATGCGTGCCGCGCATGTCTTCTCTTCGCTGTAATCTCAGGCTTTTAACTTTTGAACACCGAAATGAAACAGATTCAGAACCCATCTTCAGATCTTGTCCGGTGTTCAAAGCATATTTTGAACGCTTGTGTTAAGATTCTGAACATTTTCTCTCACTTTTTGAACGCCGGACGCCTATCCACTTATCGTAGCGTCTAGTGTTCAAATGCTGAACACATAGTGTTCCAATTCTGAACGACAGGTTCAGCTCCTGAAGTATAGTGGCATGACGGGAGGAATAGCCTAACAGAATTAACCGCAATCTTTGCATTGGATAATGCATTATGAACCAAAATATACAACTCCTGCATGAGATTCAATTTTTTACCGAGAAATTAAGCTAAAACCTCAGAGCTTCCGGGGGCGAAACCCCACGGACTCCCACCAGGGGCCCTTAAGCCGGCCCAGTGTATTAGCCAGCCCCTGTTTGTGCGACAATATCGCATAAACGGCGACAAATGTCGCACAAAAGGCGGGCCCAGTGTTTTAGCCAGCCCCTATTTGTGCGACAATGTCGCATAAACGGCAAAAAATGTCGCACAAAAGAGATCTGACAAGTAAATTCTCCCCGGTGTAAATTTTTAGGTTCCTCATTAGGGCAGAAATCCACTCAAATATTGCACCATTTGCGATCAAGGCACCTTTCAAATTCCAAAAATTTCCAGAGGGGAGGGGACTCCCCCTCCCCTTAGACCCTCCCCCAGACCACAGATCAGTAAATGTCTCATTGAGAAAACGTCCCAGATAAAGCACTGGCGGACATCTGGAACCCAACCGCTTAAAACTATAGCGGCCTGACGAGAGGAATAACCTAATACATTAAAATTAGTGGCATCTGGTTTGTATTTGACGATGCATTATGAACCAAAATATATCCATCTTGAGACTTAATTTTTCACCCAGAGATATACTTAAATCTCAAATCTTCCGGGGCTGCGCCCCTGGACCCCACCAGGGGTCCTTAGGCGGGGCCATGGACCCTACCCGCTAAAGCTCGTTTTCGCACTACGCATACCCAGATCCGTCGGCAAAACATAATCTCCACCCCCCCCCCCCCAAGATAACACCTTCGCTACGCCCTTGGTTAATGGATGCTCGGAGTACACTACATCAATTGAAATGTACCATAAATGTGGAGAGGGCTGTTTCTTGTTCCTTGAACTGGTTATCATTTTATGAATTGAAAATCCCACATTTTGACATCATCTAAAAACGAACATGGCATTATTATGGCATCTTCACGTCCCCAGAGTCCCCAAGATATGAAGAACAATTGTTCCTCTACAAATCCCAAAGTGTAAAGATACAAAATAATGAAATATAGGGGTATTTAAACGGTCATGACTAGCCCTCCTTCTTTAACCCTCAGTGGTTGCTCACTTGCTACACTTTGCATTTCATTCCCAACAGGTGTCCCAGCTTCTGAAACTGCAATTAGAAAATTACAAGAGGCAATCTCCAAACTACAGTTACATGCAGACAAGAATTGTTTTTGACATTGTCCGTACATACTAGCTCTGCATATCAACATAAAAAAGAACATGCAGCTTTCAGTAGGCTTAGCGTTAAGGAATATATATAGTCATATGCATACGACGCGTCGGAGGGGGTGTGCCCCGAGAAAATTCCACAACCGCGAAATTCGGTCAGAATTTGTACTGCTTCGGACAAAATTCTTCTTAAAAGGCCCAGAGATTTGGACAAGAGAAACCGTGCCTCTCTTGCAATTCAAATGGTTCCATTAGCTTAGGATTGCGATTTTTCTGATTCTTGATATACCAAATTTCTAGGAACTGCAGCAGTCAAAAGAACACCCATCTGAGTTTTATCTTACAGAAAAGCAGCTGATGCGTAACTGCTTGAGCCAGATGCATAGCAAAGGTACTGTTTTGGCCCATTGAAGCCTTGTGCCATTCCCACCGGGAGCCTCCCAAATGGAAAATTTAATGGTGAAGCAAAAATATATTCTGTATGTGAAGCCTCCAGTGAAATGCTGGAAATCTTTCCACTACCCCCACCCCATTAATATTTTCTAACAATAGTCGAGGGTAAGTTTGCATACCGTGCGTTATACTTTGTAAATGGTATTTGCTTAGCATATCAGTGGAACGTGCAAGCAAAATTTACCATCACTGAACAACGTTTACTTTGACTGACCTTATATGTCAGAATAAAAAAATAAAAATGTGTTAAGTACGGAGCTCCTAAAGTGCCACACTGCATGTCATGATGGTGAGATAATTTATCTGACCAAGTTGTCATCCTTTCTCTAGGAAGTCGACATGACGGGATAATTTATCTAACCATGTTGACATCCTGATTTAGGAAGTCAACACGACAAGATAATTTATGTTAACATGTCAACATCCTTTGCTCAGGAAGTGGACATGGTAAGATAATTTATGTTACCATGTCGATATCCTAATTTAGGAAGTCGACTTGGCGGGATAAATTAACTCGCCATGTTGACCTTCTAAATTAGGATGTCAACATGGTCAGATAAATTATCTCACCATGACTACTTCCTAATTTACGAAGTCGACATGGTGAGATATTTAAAAACAAGTTTATGGAAGGCCATTTGGGTGATATATCGCTAGTTTATGAGCACAAGCAAGAGCAAAAGTGGTGTGTAGCCAGTGACCCCGCCAAACTATTCGAAGTAGGAGGCAGATCATTATTTAGGATTAAGCAGGGCCCAAGATGAGGTAGCAGCGAAAAACGTTCCCCTGTGGGTGTGGAACCAGTCCGTCCTTGTCGGATACAGGGACAACTCCCCTGTTGGAGACCAAGGGCGAAGACCTCGGAAGCAGTTGGGCATTCACAAAATTGTGGCCACAAGAATGGAGATTTATATAGCCTATCTTCAAATGACTTTGGTCTGTACTTAACTGACCATGAAAATCAGTCTGACAATTTTTGGTAGCCAAAAGTTTAACATGAACTAACCATTTTATGATGCAGGGGACTTGTAGGTGGGGACATTGGATAATGATAGGGTTTCCCAGGGGGCTTTGGAAAATTTATCCCCCCCCCCCACAAAAAAAATTTGTCAGAAAGGCTTTAATTTTATACGATATATATGAATCAAGAAAATGTTTGTTTTGAGGCCATTGTTAGAACGCACCTTTTGCAAAGCCCATTGAGCTGCATTCGAGCGGGCTTTTTCCCACATTTTATTAGATCCGGATCTGTAGCAGTCAGATGTACCTTGCTTGTTCCAGTTTGAAGGCTTCCACTGAGTGGCATACCTGGAAGGTAGTTGTCTCGACATCAATCCCCATTGGGTAGCATGAATGCATTTATTTTTAAGCTCAGTGCAAACATTAACATGATCTGCTGTCCCCATTCACCCCCGCCTCGTCATTAAATCGTTAGAGCGAGCAAGGCTAATACAATGGTCAAATTGTGATTTCTGTCTTTGTGGCCTGTTTAAGTGCAATGCAATGACATTTTGGAGAAAGTCAAATGCCTCATTCTAATGGCCACATATTTATAAATACCCAAACCCCCCGCATGGGCTGCAACCCTTGATCCAATGGAGTGTTGTCCCTGGACCTCACCTGGGGCCCTACAGATGCCTACAGTGTATTGTATAGAGTCTGTTACGCATCCAATGCCATTTGAAGATGGTTAAATGCTCCATTCTAATGGCCACAATTTTGTAAAACCTCACAGCTTCAGAAGTCTTCGCTTCTGGTCTCCCACCGGGCGTGGTCCCTTGACCCCACCAGGGTCCTGGGCCCCACACCCACAGGGAGACGTTTTTCACTGCTACGCCTCCTCAGGCCCTTCTCAATCGTACATATTAGTTTGCCCCTACGGCCGAGTGTTTTACCTATTTTTTGAAAAGTTTGGCTAGGCCACTGTCTACCTACAACTTTGCTCGTGCTTGTGCTCGTAATCTAACGATCTATCACCCAAGTGGCGTTCCATAAACTTGACTTTAAATATCTGACCATGTCGACTTCCTAATTTAGGATGTTGACATGCATGGTGAGATAAATTGTCTCAACATGTCGACCTCCTAAATTAGGATGTCGACTTGGTAAGATAAATTATCTCACCATGTCGACTTCCTTAGCAAAGGAAGTCGACATGGTCAGATAATTTATCTTACCATGTTGACATCCCAATTTAGGAAGTCGTCATGATGAGATAATTTATCTAACCATGTTGAAATCCTAATTTAGGAAGTCAACATGGCGAGATAATTTATCTCGCCAAGCCGACTTCCTAAATTAGGATGTCGACATGGTAACATAAATTATCTTACCATGTCCATTTCCTAAGCAAAGGATGTCAACATGGTTAGATAAATTATCCCGCCATGTCGACTTCCTAGAGAAAGGATGACAACTTGGTCAGATAAATTATCTCACTATCATGACATGCAGTGTGGCACTTTAGGAGCTCCGTAGGTAAGAATAATCACAATCACTTATATTCTGTGTCACCCAGGGACACTCATTAGGCCTACTATTTTGAAACGGATAACTATACACCTCTATGCAGCATTGAATTAGAAGTGGGTCTATCAGAAATCCTGATCTTTGTGTCCTTTTAAATACAATGTTTAACAGGCTTAATGACATTTCAATATAGATACTGTAATTACTGGGTCTGCCTAAAGCAAGCTAGTAATAGTTTGTAGGTAATCTCTCCTCAGTCTACACAACAGCACTGCAATATAGTGCAATTCAGACATTATATGCACCATCGTGACCAAAAGACTGCCGGTGGATAGAAATATGATACCAAATTAGTAAATTTTTGTGTTAGAAATGCCTTTTGATGTGTCTGTGAAGTAACATCTGTAAAATCACTTGGTATTATGTCACGAGGACTCGAAATAACCCATAAGGCATGGGCCATAGACACTTCACCCCGACCCCACAACTCTGTGACCAAATTGTTTTGGGAAACCTTATGCTTCCTTGTATACGAAATCAAGTGGTAACAGTAAATATTTTGAGTCTCATTCACTCAAATGGCTGCCAAAACATATTTTTGAGACAACTTCTCTAAATATTTGTTCACATTTTATTATGAATATTAAAATAGTAATTTTGGAAACTTTCCTGGTGAGATCAAGGTCAGTCAAGATGGCGGAAATAGAAAACGGCTGCCAAATTGAATGAGGTGTTTTACAAAAGTTGTAAAAAGTAAAATCAATGCCACAATCCCTATTCGTAATGATTTATTTTACTATTTTATAATCAAAGCTGGATTTCACAAACTTTCGAACAAGAGTACATGTCAGCCAATATGGGGGAAGATATTAAAGAAGTGTGCAACACCTTCGAATTCCCCACGAAAATGAGGAAAGAATTAAAATAATCCAAAAAATGCACAGAAAATAATCATTTAATATATATTTCAATCAAAAACCTTTAATTCCGGTCAGCAAATTGTACTTTAAAATTTAAAGCATGAGTCCAAAGTACTGTTAATGATTAATTTTCTTATTATTTTTATACCGTAACATTATATTGGCGGCCATTTTATTGCTTCCGCCATCATACTGGGTTTCTTCATAAAATATCAAAAGCATGCTGGTGATTTAAAATTATTTTTTCTGAAAAGAAGTGAAGGTCTTTCAATTGAAATTTTAATTTACTATTTTCTGTGATTTTAGGATTATTTTTAATTATTTTCCGATTTTTGTGGGAAATGTTTACTGTGTTGTTGGTGTTTTTCCGCCATATTGGCTGACATAAACCCTTGTGCGAGGTTTATATTATATACAGCTTTGATTATAAAGTATTAAACTACATCATTACGAATATGGATTGCTGCGTTTTGCAATGTTCTCACATAAATAAAGTCCCCTTCTTTCAAAATGGGCCATTGTACGTAATGAAGTGTTGGCGTGTTTCACTCTTACTGGGTAGGGTACTGTTGCAGCTTCGTGAACATGACGGGATTTTTTCCCTTTAGCTATACCTTGAACTTGTCATCAATGGACCAACGTTACAGTTGTAATAAATTTTATGGCATCAGTTTTTACTCTTAGCTTCAGTACTTAACAATCTAAATAGTTTTAATCTCTGAAAGTTGTGATGCTATGAGCCATAGGCGTAGGAAAGTTATTCGAGACTGTGGGGGGGGGGGGTGAACATTGTTTTGGATCGCCGTCCCTGGGGAGAGGATGCCCTTAAATATTTTAGGGAACTTAGATGCAATTTCTTGCAATATATTGAGCAAATGTTTAGGAAAATTCCTGCAAAAATGTCTGTTACAGAGGACCAAATAAGGAATTTTTGTCCTTGGAAGGAGGGGACGAAAGCATACTTCCGCCCAACCACATTTTGACTGGGGGCTACCCCTTCGGTACCCTCGCTTCCTACTCCTCTTCTACGATCTCTAACTTTTACTTACACTTAGTTAATGTGGAGAAGATTGAAAGTAAAAGTACAGGGCTCTCTAATCCGTAGGGGGTATAGCCCTCCTTTTAACTTTCGGTTTGAAGGGGTTTGATGTTGAAACTCTCAAGAGTACCTCAGAAAATGTCAAACCTTTGGGCTTGAATGGTTCATCCCTCCAATCTACAGATGACAATGTAGCAACCCGGGTCTGTAAGTAAGAACTTTTGGCAAAACTGCAACTTCTAGAAAGATAATATTTTTAGATTCACCATATGTTAAAACATATTTTCTTGATTTCAGTTTCACAGCACAGCTCTGTGCCAAACTACGGTGTCTTCCAATCTGTTTCAAAGTCTATCGTTTATAACCCTCGTCCCAAACAAACAAACAAACCCAAAATGTGCTTAACCATGGCAGACAGACGTGGTAGCCAGTAAACGTGTGCCACGCTGAGACACAGGTGTTTGATGAGGGTTTCAACACATGTAGGATTTTGTTAAAGTGGCCATGACACGTAAACTGGAGTAACGGGAGACTAATTTAGCCTAAAGTACACAAAAAGCTCTTTCTAAAACTGTTTTCATCACCCTAACAGCCTTGAGCATTAAAAAGAAATTAATGTTTCAAAAAATTGCACCAAAAAATAGACTGTTGAAAATGAGATTTCAAGCCAACACAATAATGACGTCATTTTAGGAACACCAGCCTCCGTATACCGAACCTGGTGTACAGCATAGCCTATACATACGTAAGAGATAGTAATGATTGTAATTCGCGGCATGTCTTCAATTTGAACTTTATTCTGTCTGTTTGGAGAGTGGTGTCGGTCTGTTATATTTTGGGGCTGCAGTAGGCTATTACCAATAATTACAAATACTCTTGATTCATAACCGAAAAACGAAAAACTCGGCAGTGTACTGTTCGGTTCGGTCTGCGTACAGTGAGTGGACTGGCAGCAGCCAGCGAAATACTGTGCACACTCGATCATAGCCTAGGCTAGTTCCACGATTTCCGCTGACACTTGCATGAAAGTAACCTAAAGTTCATATTTTGACTGCCTACATAAAACTTTACAAGCTTAAGTCCCTTTCAATTGCTCCAAATGCTTCTCGTGTTCGAATTGTTGTGGTGTTGTACTTTTACCTCACCTAACACTGTCTCAAATTGAAACGGTCCTATGCGCCGCAACGAATTACTCACCCCATTTGCACCACTGACGTCTTGTTCAGTATCGCCTTCGCCTTTCTGATTTCAAATCCAAGAAAACTCACTTTACCGACAGTCCACATTCCTGTCCAATCAGGGAGTTGCCATTAGAGGGCAACTCCCTGGCTCAGATCCGCCATTCCAAAGAAAGTATTAAATTTGATTTCACATGGTACCTACTACGAAACAGTGCTGGTGATACATTGTGTAGTAACAGGTATGTTGTGTACTGTACCTATGCTGTTGCGTTGTGAATGTTTGTACATGCAGCTACTTATCATGACACCAAGACGAAAAACCTGCATGAAATGCATTTAATTGACTAAAACAGGTGGTAAGCACGAGAAAAGGGATAACAATTCCAAAATTTACAACTTTTCACGCAGGTTTTACATTGTATCGACCTTGGTAACCGGTACAAAGGAATGCAAACACTGTATCAAATGTCCGAAGGATACCACGCCAAACAACGATCAGTTCCTAAAGTGACGTCACATGACGTAACAAGATTTTGAAAATTTTCGGAAAGACTAACTTTTCAGGGCTGAAAGAGGGTGTATTTTTTCTCAATTTTCGAGCGGAAAAACAAGTTGTAAACAAACTGAATGGTTGATTTTCGTCGTAGGAAACGTATTCCTAAAGATACCAAAGGGTTTAAACCGTTAATTTACACGTGGCATAGCCACTTTAAAGAAGAAGCTATGAAGAGGGTTCTAATATCAGATTATAAATCATTTTGCGATGAAAATCTTTCTTGGAAACGTTTGCTTACCTAGCTGATAGGTATCAGAAAAAGACCAAAGTCAAATCATGCGACTGGTTTATTGCATCTTATGAGATGTCTATGAGATTTGACTTCTTGACTGCCATGAAGGTAGTAATTCTTAATGAACTCTACTCCTTCATTAAATACGTTGGTGTAATAAAGATGATCACTTTATTTCTGCTTTATTTCTTTTCTTGTTTATTTAAACTGTTTATCGTTTTCTCAAAGCAGTATGCAAAGATATAGAATTCAGAACTTGTGAAGCCTTTGGAGCAAAGAAACGCATGAATGAGCGCCAGTGCAGAAACGTTCAAACCATATCAAGGCCTCCTTTCTATGTCACCTACAGTTAAGGGACCACCACTGTTTCGAAATTTATCATCAGTCAAGGTATGTTTCCTATGTGTTTGTATATGACAATAGAGTAGGCCTATATGTGAGGGGCGAACCTGCTCAAGTAACAAACAAGCTATCCCAAAAGAATCTTCCAGTTTATGAGGATTCCAGTTTATGAGAAATATCCAGTTTATCAGTTTTACATTATTTCCAGAATTGGCTGTGAGGTGAAAGTGATACGAAGGTTAAAACTTCTTGATTGACATAAGTGTCACGTTCTTGTTATTCCTAAAGCTAGAAAACTAATTCCTTTTCTCTGAGAAAGGCCAGTGCCTCATATTTCAAGTCTTCCGATGTAGTCATCATATTTCAATCTGGATCATCCAGCTACTTTTTGAGCGGTAATGCTTGTACGCCCATTTAGGGTCCCGTGAGTCACGGCGTTCTGTGACCCTTCAAAGCAGCCGTACACTTGTACACAATACGAGCTGGCTATAGACGAATCCGATCAGCGCTTGTGTTTAGTGACTGTAGGCAGCCATTAATGGGGTCCACCAGCCTTAAATCGTCTTCATTTATTTTCTACATGAATTTCAAACCCACATATTCAGTGAAATTGAACGAATCAAGATACAATTTAATCTCCAACCATCCATCATACAGGTAAGCAAGGAAATTGAAAGATTAAAGGTGATAGACCCCAGGTATGGCCGACTGAAATCAGACCATCACTTGCTCTCCGGATTCGTCTATATAATAGTTTGTAGTATTCGTACTCTGAAATGGATGAGCTACAGTCTGTAAAACCATATCCATTCTAAGGTTTATTTAAAGTTTCTTTTTTCACGTCTTTTCCGTTTACTACTTTTGAGAAAAAGAACTAAGAGGTAAGTAAAGAAAAAGACTAAAACATTCTGAGGTCCTAGTCTGTCCTTTTCATGGGGTTTGCTTTTCCATCTTTAGCCAAGGCCTTTCTCGCTTTGAAACTGCCGTTACTGTAACGTTATGTTTACTTATATAACACACACACAGTGGACAGTGTTAAATTTCTTTAAATAACGAATAAGAAATGTCAACTTCTTAATGTTTTTGTCCAATTAAGAGAATTATCAGCTCAGTTAGTCTTTGTAATGAATAGGATTCTCTCTAAGTTAGCTTTTAAAGGAAGACGTTTTAGTGGTTGTCACTTGGTCCGTCATTACAAAAGTCAAAACTCCTCTTAGATGCTGCTAGAAGTCTTTTAACTTTTAAAAGCTTATATCTGAAGACAGTAAACATTTCGTTTTAAAGGAGCTGAGTAGTGGCGTACTTCCAAAATAAATACATCATACCAAACCAGATGATTACCCTCTGTGCGAGGCTAATTTTAAAAATATTAATCCTAATGCGTTTTATATTCTCATTTAAAATAATCTTGCAAAGTAATTTTGCAATAACGTTCATATACTCTTTCTGGGTTATTTGATTTTACACTTGCAAGATATTTTACAATTTGTTTTTTGAATTTCTAGTTCGTTACTTTTTCTTCTGGCACCGGCAATTTTGAATCGTTTCCACTTGTATCGGTTCTTATCGATGCATCTACCCAGGCATGTAGTACACACAACTCACAACGTACGTACGTATGTAGTATATTAGCGTTACTAGTGGCATGGCACACGCCTATTTCGCGCATCACCTGCAGGAGGTTCATGAACAACATTGTGGATTTTGCAGGTATTGAAACTGTTGTTTTTTTCGATCAATGAGTTTGTTTCTCGTGGTAGACCTAGGCCCTAACGCTAGCCTAAGTTAGGCTAACGTTAGTACTGTTAACGACAGTAACAAGTGTACTATTACGCCAGACACACTGCATGCATGGCTTTGATAAGTATCGGTATCGGATCGAATCGATAAAGCAAGAAGCATAACCGGATGTGACTTAACGAAGTCGGCGGGTCCGAGAATTTATTCTACTTTGGCGACTACTCAGCTCCTTTAATGTACTCACAGATATGACTTGATATCGTAAAAATCCAAACCATGGCTGATGCCCTCCTTACTTTATGATTTAATTCTTTTTAGGCACCGCCATTTGATTGACGGTTCTCTTTGTACCTATTGTTAAGTCTCTGTTGACTAAACCCTTTTAATGATGATTTTCTCCTTTCTTTTCCAAGTAATTCCAAGAAAAAAGCCATTGTTTTTAAATACTTTGGAATGAGGTTTGTTTCCGCTAATAAACTTCATGATTTTCAGTAAAACGACTGGCAAAACACTTTTAAATAATGTATTTCAATTGTGCCTCGACGATTTTACTACGTCATCTGTTGGAAACATTGTTCAAGCCTGTACATTTCTCTCAGCTTTTAGCAAATTTTCTCATCATTAAGAAACATGTTCGAAAAGCAAGTTGTAAAGGAATTCTTGGCAGATTTTAAATGATATGATATTTAGTGTAACGATTAACGACGAAAGTCTGAAATTTCACATTTTGCATGACGGCTGGCAGGGGCGGGATTTGCTGTCTGAAAGTGGGGGAAAACCGGGTGGACTGTCAAACGGCACCGAAGGCGCCCCGGCTGCGCGAAGCGCTCCCCCTAACGGCGTGAAGTCCAGGGGCCCGGCTTAGGGCTCCTGGTACAGCTAGGGGCAGAGCCCCGGTGGGGTCAAGGGGGCGAAGCCCTCGGAAGCTCTAGTGTATTTACGAATTGTAGGCATTAAAATGATGTATTTTGGCTTCAACTTCAAATGACATAAGGTGGGCAATTAACATAGGCCTACCACAAAAATCACAATTTGACCTTTTCAATTATCTTCTTACTCCATGAGACTAACAGTCACATATGGAATCCACAATGCTGAGGTCTTGAGGAAGTAGGGGAGAAATGATTATTTTTTGGATCTCCTGGGGCTTTGGAACAATAATTTTAAGAATGGGAGATCTAGTATTCAGAGTGATAGCGCGCCAAGCGCGCTGAAAAAACCGCATTTTTTATGCTTTTTACTAAATATGAGTAATAGAAATGCTAAGAAAGAAAAGTACCCTCAAGGAGAGGGCTCTTGCCCCTCCTCTTTAAACGGTACCGAAAATGGTACTTTTCGTGTCTTACAACTTGAATCTAAACAATCTTTAAAGAGTCGGTAAATTTACACAGATGGATGGTGACAAAAATTTTGCTTTGAAAATTTCTTGGGGAGGGGAACTTCCCCTACGCTGCATACGGTCATGTGAGTATTGATGGTTTCAATGATAATAGAAGAGTTTGTAGAAAGCCATGAAAAGCAGGATGTTTTACAGGAAGTAACCTCGAAACCCCCCAAGTAATATTAATAACGGGTGCGCGCGAAGCGCGCAGAAGAAATCAACGTTGAGACGTTTAAATGTAACCCATTGTTTTACTTTAGTTTGAAATGCAGTATTTTTATTTCACCAAAATTTTCCCTCTTTCCCCAGGGGCCTGTTCTTTCCATAGAGCAGGATATGGGAACCTAGGGTCCTCCCAGAGAAATTTTCCTTAAGTTTGATGGCTTTTCCGGCCATTCTGGACCACTTCTTGAGAAAATGCTGCTTCCCCCAGGTGTAATTTGAAATGCTAATGAAATAGTTTTCATATGATTATCGCAAATTTAAGACAGTGAACATCAGTCAATTTGCTGAGGATTGTGGTAGTTGGTGACGAAATTGAATAGCGAGAGATTTAGCGAGGGATTTAGAAATAGTAAGTTAGTCAAGCTGTCCTACAGGAAGTAATAACGACGCAATTCCACCAGTTTTCCTAAGCACAGAAATACAGCAGTACTTATGACACATCGATTTATATAAGGCTCATGGGAAGCACGCCGTTTTTTTTTCCGAAAATTGTGGTTTCATATACATGGGTAGGATGTGGGACTTTGTTTGCAAGGACCATGGTAAATTTTTATCACGTACATTAGCAGGGGCGTCAATCCGTATTGAAGTGTGGGGGACACACATGACCAGGCGCGTAGTCAGAAATTTTTCCGGGGGGAGGGGAGCGGTAGATCTCTGCGAGGGAGCGAAGCGACCGAGCCCGAGCGCGATTTTGCGCGAGGGGGGGGGGTGTAGGGAGGGTTTCCCCCTCGCACGGTGAGAAGCTTTTGTGTTTTTTAATGTGAAAATATGTGATTTGGTGCATACTTTATTATGGTATTTTGTATGCGTAAGGAGACATATTATTATGTATTTTATGAAATATTTTGTAGGAATAACCATACAGAAATCAACTACACACATATTGCTGGCAAATAATTTATTATTCTACAAGTATGCAGAATCACATTACAGCTTCCAACTATCAAGCCTTTTTTTGAAAAGGGCTTATCTTTCTACAGGCCCTTCCCTGTGTCCCCTCCTTGTGATGACTGACGTTGTCCTATTCTGAGTTAGGATTCCAAAGACTGGCGTAGCCAGAATTCTTATTTGGAGGGGGCCAACTGCCGGGCCTGATTGTCGATCGGGGGGTCTAAAGGGAGGGGGTTTGAATATTTAAGTACCCTCAGATGCAATCTGCAACATTTAGCATCACTTGAAGCCAATTTTTGTGTTTCATTGACAAATTTTCTTCAGAGTTCGATGGGGGGGGGCATTCCCCCTGCTTCTCCTCTGTCTACGCCAATGATTCCAAAGTTAACATGACCATCATAGATGTTCTGCTAGTTGAAATACACGGAGTCCAGGGAATTACTTCAAGATGATACTTTAATCATGTCCAAAAATAGCTGAAACCACGCTCCGCAGCGTTGATCATTAACAGAGATCATGGACCCCAACCACGCCCGTAGCTAGGGTCATATGTTTTTGGGTGTGAAGGCCCCCAATTCGGACTGGCTAGATGATTTTCCAACAGAGTGGCGGCGTGTAAATTGCACTTTGTTATGCGCTTTGCGTTTTGTATACAGCTGTGGTGATCCTTCCTTTTGTCACTACATAAAGGTGTCATCTTGGGGGAGGGGCCTAAGGGGAGGGAGCGTCCCCGTCCCCTTTGAGAATCTTTTTTTTTGTTAATTTAAGGTTGCTTAGGTGCAAAATGGTGCTATCTGTGGGATATTTTTGGATCTGATCGTATATGGCTGGAAAATGTCCATAATTTAGTGAATTCTAATTTTCCGGCTGCCTGGATGCTTTTACTAACTGCAGTTGAGACGCGTAAATTGCACTTTTGTATGCACCCTGCGTTTGTATACAGCAGTGGGAATCTTTCCTTTGTCACTACATGAAGGTGTCGCCCTGGGGAAGGGGTCTAAAGGGAGGGGGTGTCCCCTCCCCTTTGAGAAATTTTCTTAAATTTAAGGTTTCTTAGATGCAAAATGGTACTATCTTTGGTTAATTTTTGTAGCTGATCGATTACGTTTTCAACAATCTCCCTGAAGCCCCTCCTTTGGCTACTTTTTTGGCAGTTTTTCCCCAAAATACCTGCGTTGAGTCAACAGGAACTTTCTCGGACTATTACGAAAATTTTCCTTTCTTTCATTGTGCATTATAAAAGGGCATCTAAGGCTGGCAAATGCCTGTATAGGACCTCCTGGAAGCTCTGGATCAATTATATAAATGACGTAATGCTTATTACCTGACATCCAAATGGTAATATAGATTATGATGCTAAGCACTTTACATCTATCGTATATTTACTATATACTATCGTATATTTTGAACGAAAATCTAGACAAACAGCTTGCAGCAATTGAGAATCTTCAGGAGGGAGAGAATAGGTGCAGTAAGGTGATGTTAGACCTCCCTGATAGGTGTTGCAAAAGGGGTGAAGGACTAACAAGCGCGTTTCAGCTTTTTTCTTTGTAAATGTATTAGCAATCACCATCCATACCGATAATGGCTTCGCGCCAAGCGCTCGGTAAAAGTTTTTAAAAAAATGTATAACGGCAACAACATGCTTTAAAGTTTCAACCTTTCATATCATGCTTACAAATTAGATTGAAGGATCCCATATTGATGCGGGGCCCCTATACAGATGTTTGGATATGTATGGCTGTTTTCGGAAAGTGTTGTGATCAGAATAGTTCCTTGTATAATCACCTTTTTAATGGTCATGAGATGGAGTGCAAACTGTGACGCATGCGCGCGAAGCGCGCCGAAATTTCTTATTAAATGAGATTTCTCTGACAACTTCAGAATCTGCATCGAGACACTTTCGACAAACCTACATGCCACTCAAAAAGCCAGTCAAATATAACCACGACACTACTCTTTACGAAGTGTGTGTGTGTGTGGGGGGGGGGACATTTGATATTGTGTCCCCCACCCATCGAAATGTGGGGGGACATGGCCCCCTGTCCCCCAGGATTGACGCCCATGTACATTACTAATTTCAGTGACCCTTATTTCAGAGCTTCAACTCATAATCGTGTGGCAGGTAGGAAGAAAGAAATTTTGCGGTGCCAGACAAAATTTTCGATTGTTTAGTCAGTTTTCTCTAGAGGTGCGCACGAAGCGCGCGAGAAAAACTTTCCTAGCAATTTTATGGTTTTGATATTAATAGTTTCCTTCTGTTAAACGTTGCAAAATTTAATCATAATAGGCTATTGAAATTTCTCTTATAATTTCCCTGGTCCCGTCTCGCTTGCTTTCGCTCATTTTTCATTTATTATTTTTAGTTTTTAAACCCTGGAAAAAAGGTGGGGGAGGGCAAATGAGCCCCGCTTGCCCCCCGTAATCCCGCCTATGACGGATGGCAACGAAACATTAACGAGTTCAACGTAAGGGGTGCATATTCTCATTGTTATTTTAACAATGCATCACTGATCCTAGTTGATATGGGTATGGGGATAAGAATTTTGAGAAGAAAGGCAAGATTACTGTCGGAGACGAACATTGCTTCAAATCGTCTATAAAACTTTGGATCTCCTGGGCTTCCTAACACATTCCTGCTTTATGCCGGCAATTAGTAAACTATCTCATGCTGGGGAAACTGTTGAAAAGAGCACAGTAAACACAATCATTAAAAGGGAATATCACAAGGCACCAAACATTGTCACATTTGACGACTCAGAAAGGGTGACTTTTAAGACGTTAGCGTCCCACCTACTATAGGCAGTGGCATCCTTATGCATGTGAAGTCCTCGCATTGCAATAAAGGAGATCATTTCTTTCCATCCCATAATTTTCCATCGTGTTAGAAGTAATCCAATCTTGTGGGGCATACCGGAAGCGAGGCTCTTCCTCGAAGGTGTTGAGTCAAGGTGCAACGCCATAATGAGGGCGCTGGGGGCAAACCCTCCGGGAGCAATGAGGTATTAATGTTTTTAAGTCTATTAAAATTGATCAGTTGGTGCTTTCCAATTAGTACTGAATAAGCGATAGACATATTGCAAAAGTCACAATATGACCTTTTTAAAATATCCTTGGTCTGACATCATACTACCATCTTCTGTAGTTCCCCATCACCAACCTTTGCCGTCGCCACTGTGTTTTACGCTATAATATCGGCAATCCTGCGCAGTGTCGCCGGCACGGGGGGGGGGGGGGCATGCAGTAGCGTAGCCAGAGGGGGGCAGGGGGCAGAGTGTCCCCCGGGGGAAAATCGAAGAAAAATCGGGACGACGGAAAATGAAGAAAAAAGGAAGGAAGAAGAGGGAAGGAAAGGGGAAGGAGGGAGAGAAAAAGGGAAGGAAAATAAAATAACAATAAAAATAGGAATTATTACCGATGGAAGGAAAGGATGGAGAGAAGGAAAAGGGCTTGAAAAAGCAGAAAACTGGTTCAAATATCGACGGGACGACTACTGAAACAGGCAGGACTAGGGAAAGGGGAAAAGACCGAAATAAGGGAATGAGAAAGTGAAGGGCCCAGAAGGCAGAAACCGGCACGAGGGATGAAGCCAGGCAGATTGTGCACGGGAAAGAGGAAGGATGAGGGAACTAGGGAAGGGAATAGAAAGCGTTAGACTAGGGAGTCCGCGAGGACAGTCTATGACGAAGAGCAGATCAGAGCAAAGCGGATTTAAGAGATAGAGAAAGACGAGGACGTAAAGAAAGGCTGTCAGTGTGGGAGTTGGAGGGATGACAGCTGCCGTCCCGATTTTACCTTTCAATCCCTATCAAAAAGGGATACTTAAAATCACTGTACCGGTGCAGATTTTCTTTTAAAGTCACACAATGAGTGGAAAATGAGCCAGTTGCCAATGCGTTGCCACGAACTGGGGTTTGGTAACAGAACCCTAATGAGTGGGTCAAGAAAAGTTGTCAAGTTAAGAGAAACTAAATGTGAATTTGAATATGATAGATAACGTGTGCAATATAAAATGAAGCATGTCAAGGAAATTCATACTAAATGGTCTTTTCGGCGCGCTTCGCTCTACTAAATCACAATTGCATAGGTTGTCGTTAGTCAGTTTTACAGGACAGTTTGAGCAGAATTTACTCAAGGCCTTATGCGTCCCTCATTTACCATCATCCATCCTCTCAGGTGCAGATCCAGAGGGTATGGATCCCATCTCCTCTAGGCAGAAAATAGGAACAAATTTTGAAAAATAAAGGAAACAAACAAGCAGGGCCGTAGCGAGCGGGGGTGGGGGTGGGGTGTCACATTCCCCATTATTTGGTCGCCCGTCGGCAAATTTTCGGTCAGTCGTCAAAAAGAGGAGAGGGAAAGGAAAAGAAGAGGAAAAGAGGAGAGGAGGAAAAGAAGAGAGAAGAAGGGAAAATAAAGGTAAAGGAAGGGTGTGAAAGAGAAGACAGAGAATGAAAAGGAAAAAAAGAGAAAGAGAGAACGGGCCAGTCTGTTAATGCTATTTACATTGTCATTTGTTTCTGGGAACTTTTTCCGTGCCTGTGATGCATTCAGTTTCATGTCAAGTTTGTAAGTTCAAATGACATAAATGCTTTCTTGCCACTTCTCAGCTTCTGGTGAATGTAATAGGCCTATTTAAGGTGCTATTGGTTTTTAGTATAATACGTATTTTAAACATCCATCTGTGCTCAAACACATGACCTTATATTAATCTGCACGCCACTGAGGTTACCTTTTTGTAGCTGGTGTGCATTGTGGCGTAGGTATGATTCAATATTAAATAGGTATTGCATCAATCCTGGATTTTTTTTATCTCTATTTCTGCTTTATGTGGCATCTTTGAAATTAAATAAGCGTAAATAATTTACTCCTTGTGTCTTTTTTCGAATATTTAATGTGACGTATCTTTATTCGAACATTTACCTTTTCCAAATTTGGATTGTTTCAGTAAAGCGTCGTTGGCTACTGCAAAGGTTAACTACCTTACAATATGATAACACAGCCTGCTGTCTGTGTTACATGGTTTCTTGGAAGTAGCTAAAAGTTACAAAAGTAAGAACATGTCACTGATTTACCTTCTAGCTTATTAATATATATTACATCAGATGATTCAGATGGCAAAAGGCAAGTAGTTTTAGAGTACAAATAATGAAATTGATGTATACTAAAGTTAGTTATACAACCCTGCCCCAGCCAAGGGCGCATATCGATATCTATGGTCATGTAAGGTTTCATACACACGGTCTATTGTTTGCCCAAAGTGTCTCACGACTATAAAATCAACTCTTCATGAACTTTTCTGTAAGTGAATCAACTTTATGTTAAAGACTCTAAGAGTGGGGCAGTTGTCTGTATGTATTGAAAGGTTCTGAACTAAACCTTTTTAACTGGATGATAAAAGTTTCTGCAATCCAGTGGTACCACTTCAGCCCAAATATAAACTTTACCAACAATCAAAAAGAAACCTGATGCAGAATTAGGGGCAAAATAAGGGAACCTTTCTGCTTGTACCTGGGAAGATAGGACCGTATTTTATATTGAGGTAAAAAACCTAATGTTTAGTCACATTCGTCTTAAGACTATAGCGGCCTGACGAGAGGGATAGCTAATGGGGATCTTTGCATTTGATGATGCATTATGAACCAAAATATATCCATCCCGAGTCTTAATTTCACACCCAGAGATATACTTAAACCTCAGAGCTTCCGGAGGCTTCGTCCTCCGGAATCCACTAGGGATCCTTAGGCGGGCCAGTGTTTTAGCCAGCCCCTATTTGTGCGACAATGTCGCATAAACGGCGGCAAATGTCGCACAAAAAAATCTGACAAGCAAATTCTAACCGGGTGTAAATTTTTAGGTTTCTCATTAGGGCAGAAATCCACTCAAATATTGCACCATTTGCGATCTAGGCACCTTACAAATTCCAAAAATTTCCAGAGGGGAGGGGGACACCCCCTCCCCTTAGACCCCTCCCCCAGGCCACAGATCAGTAAATGTCGCATTGAGAAAACGCCCTAGCTAAAGCACTGGCGGACCTCTGGATCACAACTGCTTAAAACTATAGGGGCCTGACGAGAGGAATAGCCTAACACATTAAACTTAGTGGGCATCTAGTTTGTATTTGATGATGCGTTATGACACAAAAATATATCCATCTCGAGACTTAATTTTTCACCCAGAAATATACTTAAACCTCAGAGCTTCCGGGGACTGCGCCCCTTAGACCACACCAGGGGCCCATGGGGGCCCTTTACCCCACCCGCTAAAGCTTGTTTTCGCACTACGCATTACCAGGTCCGTCGGCAAACCATAATATCCACCCCCCCCCCAAGATAACACCTTCGCTACGCCCCTGCAAACAAGCAAAAAGGATCGGGAAAGAAAAGAGACGGAGAATAAATTAGAAAGAATTTTAGCCAATTGAAGAAAAACAATGCCTTGCAGGGCAAGCTCTCTTAATTCAAAACGGATTTTTCTGGCGTGTTTGTTTCATTTTTGCTCTTTGTGAAAATCTTACATGGATTAACCCTTATAAAGACCCGTGTAGTTCCCGGCATAATCCATCCGCTCCCGTCTACACTCAACCTATTACCGTGACCATCATATTGACCTACCGTTAGCCTAATCCAAGTTAGGTAATTATAAAAAAAATCAAATTGTGATTCTGCATTGTTTGTAGTGCGCATCCAGTTCCATTTTAAATAGTTAAATATTTCGTTCAGGCTCGTCGGGTCACAGGGTAAGCCCACATACACACTAAAACATGCGCTAGCTCCACCCACATTTTGCATTCCCGGCTGAGATATAGGCTGAAGAGATAAATCTTACCTCTGTCCAGTTCGATTTAAATTTTCTGTCAGAGGACCCACTGGTGTGGCTGACTGTGGCAGCAGCCCCCCTAAAATCTAAAAACTAAAAAATATTTGATAATTTTAAAGTGCACCTTACAACACTTGGGAAATGTCATTTCCTGTCATCAGGGAAGGCGTATTGGCCAAAATATTGCCCTGTACGCTTCGCGCCAACTAGTGGTGGCGCTCCGTTTAGATAATGTCTCAAAGGTCCCTCTGAGGAAAGGTTATGGATCCCTCTGGAAAAATTCCTCAATCTTACGTCCAGTTTACCACTGACAAGGCACTCGGGCGTCATCAACTCAATCATCATTTCTTCCGCGTTATGAAAAGTAGTTAAATTGTGATCAACGTGACTTTATCAGTTCGCATACTGATAAGGCCATTTGAGTATCAAGTCGATATTGTATTCTCATGCCCCAATTCTTTGCAATTCCAGAGCTTTAGACTTGGCCGAGGGGAGGGGGGTTAAACTGGACCCAAAGCAAACGGTGGGTGGGAGAGAACCACCTCTACAATTACTTTGGAAAATTTTGAAATCGGGACGAAAATTTTCATTTTGCCCCTCCCCCCGGCCGAAGAGTCTGGCTACGCGCCTGCTTTTATCTCTCCCACAGGCGTAATAGGCCGGGGGGTGGGGCTAGGGGCTGGAGCCTCCCAAACAAAATTTTTTGTGAAAATTCGGACAAAATGCTGAGAATTTTTCGAGCACCTACTGAAAGAAAAATAGTGCAATGATGTAGCTAAAGGGTATTAATAGTTTAAAAAACTTCCTTGGTAATTAATATAAAGTTCTGATTTGAATTGCAACAGCACCAATGTATTCCGTATTAATGCATCAGTGTACTTTTTAACGGTTGAACTTGTATTATGATTATCGGTGGTGTATTTGAGGGGCCATTGGGCCGTGCCCCACCCTCACTAACGCTGATTTTTTCTACCTAAAATAAGTCAATTTTTTAACACAAATTTTACTTTAAAGGTAGCATAACTGCATAAGTGGCACCAGATTGCACGTAAAGACAACTAATTTTTCAAAAATTTTCAAAGAGGAGGAGGTAATGCCGATTTGTTTAGTACCTAAAATACGTAAATGTTTTAAAACAAATTTCACTTCAAAGGTAGCATATGTGGCACCAGATTGCATGTAGGGACACCCAATTTTTCAAAAATTTTCAAAGGGGGAGGGGTTCCCCTCCCCCCAGGCCGGCGATCAACGAGATCTGCCAAATTAAAACCAAAGAAGGTAGTAACACCGCAAATGATTGTATGTAATTGGCATGCGGTGTGATACCGGATGCATGACTATATGATATGTACATTAACATGTCGAACGTGAGTGGAGCGCGCGGAAAATTTGGGTTATATTTTTCGGGCAAGTCGTTCCAGCCCCACCCCCCCCCCCCCCAAAATCAAATCAACTTAGGCTCCTACGCCTATGATCTCTCCCAAAGAAAGGGGAACAACCTACATCCATTTTTATGCCATGTGTGCAAAGACTCAGGGTCTGAAAAAGTCAAACAAAATATATTTGAATACAATTGCATTTAAGAAAATTACATCTCTTGCAGAGAGCAACTCTAACAAGATACGAATACACCTCATCCAGTACAAATCAAAACAGTAACCTAGGACCGGAAATTATCAGAATCTCCTTTTCATCGGCACACGAGCATAACCATTGTGGATGACACGTGTATGAGAACAAAAGCAGATGTTAAGATAACATCACAATGTCTTTAAAGTTCATAGTTATTTATATGCAAGGGAAAGTATAACCGGTCACACGAAATCACAAATGTTGATTGATTCCACTATCTCCCACAACCCATGTGGATAATGTTTGCCAATTGTTTTGTTATATACAAAGAAGTTGTGGCGCATCCGTTCTTTTATTGATAAGAATACCTGTTATAAAATTATCCAAGCTTCAATAATATCGCACCTTAATTACTGTAATGCCCTGTTCTCTTAACTATGTAAGAAGAGAAACAGCCGCCTTCAGCGTCTCCAGAATTGTGTCGCCCGAGCTGTGTTTGCTTGAATCGGAGGGTCGACCCGGAACCATTACTTAGATCAATCCACTGACTTAACATGAAGGAACGTATTACCTTCAAGCTTCTGCTATATACCTTAACAATCTAGCACCTAACTAAATATCTCAACAGCTTACTCTTTACACACCTGCTTCCTCTTTAAGATCTGCAAGTGACGCAACCCTACATTTTATTTCTCACTCTAATATAGCCAGAGAAAACCGTTTCAAAATTGTCTCACAAGCAACAAAATTACTTACCTGTTCATACACGTAACTCCCCTTCAGTTTTCGGTTTTCAGAAAAAAAACCTAAACCCACTTTTTAAGTATTTTAAGCGCATGTACATGTTTTTCAATGGTGAATATGTTATGTCTATGTTATGTACACGCTTTGGTACATATCTCGGTATGTAAATAGCGTTCTAAGTGCAAGCTTAAAGTAATTTACAATGTAAAGATCATAAATACTGGAGGGAGGTGTGTGCAAGGGTCATTTGAAAGATAAGTGCAAATAGGTCATATTTACATTAATTTAATGCCCAACTTTTATAACACGTAGACAATTACGGAATCAAGAGGAAAACTATGTTTACTTTATAATAATTTACTGATCTAATGTACGGAAATCAGAAAATGATTATAGGGGAAAAGAAATAAAAAATGCATGTTGAGCGGTTCTTGGTAGGTTCAATACACATTAAACTGAGACAAATACAGACAACGCTATTTATTCAAACATTGATCAATGAAAGAATGCAAATGCTTGTTCAATTACTAACTAACTGCTTGGTTGACGCCTTCAGTAGTTTTGCACCACTACTTTCCCAAAATTTTATCCGAGTGCAGTTACAAAATGCTTCTTCATCATGCATATAATAATATTCAAGTATAAAGGAGGCTTCTTAATAATTTAAGCCTACAGTGCGTTCCTCTTATAAAATAAAGTTAAAAAGGGGTAAATACTGTCGGCCTACATTATCATTACATTATTTTTAAAAATCTGGAAGACGTTCCACTAATATGCCCTTATGTTCAAATACCGTACATTCAACGAATACCTCTTATGCTCACATAATTTTCCTTTTCCAAAGTGACCTAGGCCCCTTCATGTAGCGAATTGTACCACTCTCACTAAATCTTTGCAATGAACATCGTGACTTGTTCCCATCAGATGTCTTGGAAAAATTATATAGCGGGTACAGCCACTTATAAATACAGCCTAAATTTAAGCTGTATTTTAGGTTCTTTTCGGTTGGATGGTGTTAAGTCCGCCTGTACTGGGACTAAAGTCATCGTTGAAGCCATTTGAATCAAGGCAGTGGCATTGAAGCAATAGTGTTTAATACCCAGGTTTTACAGGGTTTGATCCCCTGCTAGGTCAGCAGGATGGGTTTTACATCTAAGAGAAGTCTATGGTTTTTCACATCATCCCAAATGGCCTATTTCAAGAGAACCCAAATCTGATTTCAATAATTGAGTTGGTTAGCCACCTTATCTGAAGCTGTGATTTATACACCTTGGGCCTCGCCTTCATGTGTGATCGCCTAGCATTCTACAACAATTGCCCCTGAAGGCCTGAATTCAGTGTTACAAACACAAGTGACCTAGGCATAAAGTAGTTATGGCAAAGCCCTGCCACCCTGTTAGTGAAAAACAGTCTTCCTTGTTTATATAAGTTGTGCCTTATTCGCAAAGCAAAGCAAAATAGTATGTACCTTAATTCGCCTGGTAGAGCCTACTGTTATAGATGATCACAAATTAATATGGCACGCTGAATCTTATTTTACATGCACTAGCCCACTGTGACTGGGAAAGAATGTCTTCTCTTTCTTTAATGGGGATCGGAGGGGGATTTGATTGAGATCAGAGCAGGGAGCTGTAAGGGATGGAGAAACAACACTTGTTCATCCTTTAAAACTAGGTGTTTTGCCGACACTTAAGCTTCGCATTGTCTGTTTCCTGAAATTCCTCTAACACTTTGGGGGATTAGGCAGTAAAGACAATTGTTCTTGTCGTCTGCTGCATCTGAGAGAGGTCATAGGATGATTTCTCCCATTGATATTACGTTGCCAGCCGTCAAGAAGAGCAAAATTTATTTCAACTTGTGCCGTCAGGTGCCGCGTTGTAAAAGGGTACAGTGCATCTTTTCATTACTTTTTGAACATAGATACATTGTTCGCTATTTCAGGAACGAGCCGGAAACGTTTGAAATGTCGTCATCAAAATTTAGACTCCTATTGGTTTTCAGACAGGTATATTCCTTTCTTAATGCTGAAATTAGAATAGTAATGGAGTTGTGGAACTTAAGAGTGGATGAACAGTCGTTTTGATCAAAAACGGTAAAAACGTTTCACATTTATCGGCTGCGCAGTTATCTTCAAAAGAACATCTTTACAATGGTCTTTGTCACAGGATTTCTGCCCTTTCAAAGAGGGAGCTCATCATTAAGAAGGAAAGTCAACAAAAATCAAACAATAAGAACAAAGACACCTGTCAATCAAATTGGCTGCCTGAAAAGGATTAAATTATTCTCAAGTACATATTGTCTGACAGATTTGGTCGATGTTTCTCCATCTCTCACACCTCCCTGATCAGAGGTTCAGTTGAGAATCACATTAGGTTACCGATAAGAGATTAGCTTTGGATAAAGTGCACTCTTGAATACTGTAAGCAGTACTTTTACACAGTAGTAATTTTGACCCTTATTTGGAAGTTTGAAGAGGAATTTCTCCTTGTAGACTGGTGTCACTACCCCTGGCTTAGGACCGAACCTGTATCCAACAGTAACTGTTATGTATTGTCAATATTAGTAGATCACAATTAACTTACAACAACTAAGCTGAGACAGTTAGGCCAATGAACTATATAGGGAACTAGCCTAGCAATAGTCTGCGTCAAAGCACTATTTCACCGATGTCACTCGGTAGCTTTCAGGAACTCTCTAGAAGAGTCACTTGCAGATTGAGCAATGATGATATGATATGATAGACGATTGATTAAAGCCTTCCAATTTTTAACGGTGCATAACAAATGTTCAAGTTGCTGTGCAGACTTAATATTAGAAGTGCAGTAGTGGTTTGTATGGTACCAGAATCGTGACCCTTGCCTGAGCACTGTTCTTCATTTTCTTATGATTTCTAGAGAAATTTTTAAATAAAATCGCCCACTTTCTTCCTTTGAGAAAAAAAAATACCCCATGCCAGCCGTAGTCTACCGTGCGAAGCATGTTATCAAATACACATGTATACTAAATGATTGCTTCTTGGGTATCGGTACTATTCGCCCCTGATCCGCGATTTGGCGCGACACAGACATTCCCTCACATTTCATGTAGATACAAAAAGCACTTATTCTAATCATAATCATGTGAAAAAACGTTAAAAATTGAGACATTTTTGTAAAACTGTATTATTTTCTATGTAACTATCTCTATTTGAGCGTTCCGGTGTATGTTCCGAAGTAAGAAAGACCTTTGAAGAGAAAAAAGTATAGTTAGGGAAGTACGTGCAGCCGACGCCGCCAATGCAGTATGACTTTTGACGGAGGTCTGAAAACCACACAGAAACAAATGCTGATTTTATCATTTTTTCATAAAATTCGTCCAATTTATTTTTGTGCTCTTCGGGATGTCTCTGCCGTCAACCCATAAGGACAGTTTTTGGGTAGCTTTTACTTCAACAAACTGTTTAGGCTACCGTAGCATAAAACAACTAAAAGAGAGCAACTATGTAATCAAAGTTTCACAGGAATTGGGAGTAGAAGAGTTGGATGAATTGAGAGTGGCGGAATTGGGAGCTACGTATGTTATGGTTAGTTGGTAGCAGATTTCTTATTAGCTGTATTAATCGAAACTGCGACAGAAAGCCAATCTATCCCTCACGACGTGTTAAACGCATAGAAAATGTTTAATGAGATTTTGAACAAAATCTCCAGAATGAAGAAATATAGCGAATTTTGAAATAAAATGAGTTGTTTGTAGGGATTCGCATTCTGAGATCCTAAAATTCTAATTACTCTTAAATCCATTCTACATTCGGGACACATTTACAACGTTCGTTGAAGATTCAGGTGTATAAATTGACGTTACAAAAATATTTCTTAGGGCAAAAATAACGCTATAGTTATTCATTAAGGTCATTGAAAAACTGTTTTTCCTGTAAGGAATCAAGCTATACCAGATAGTAAGATTTTAATGTAATTCTGCGTAAGCAATATCTATGGCTACACGAAGTAGGAAACGTTGTATTCAGCGAAAAAATGACAATACACCTTTCAAAGCGCAGAGAATTTCCCCATGTTTCTCGATGAATAATTCTTATAATTGCTAATATACAGTCGTAATAGTTTAGTTGCTTGTTCAATTGCAACGTCGAAAAATATTCTCCTCTTTTCCTTTATTTTCTCTATACCTAGCGTTGATTTGCCGACTGACTGTCCGCCTAGGACTGTTACAACCCTACACCACCTTTCCCCATAGCTACGGCCCAGATTATTTCAGGGTCTATGGATAGTTAAATTGTTTTAGTAAAAACAGGGCGGTGTCTATGGAAGTTCTTCACGTGACACCATTATGGCCCCGGTTTTGACTATACCGCTATAAGGCACATGTTGCGGGTTATAATTTGAAGTCTAGTATTTGAGGCTGTGTTGCTGTCACATGTATTTGTGATGTCAGTGAAGAACCTCTATAAAATATCCTTGGTAGGCATGATATAGATAATGTAGTGTTCCCTGAAAAAATATGAACAAGTGCTTTCTTCTGAACAACGGCTCTACTTTTTGTCTTTTGAGTACTACGAAAACACACGTAGGTCAGCCATTGGGGCAAAATCTTTCGAGAAAGTTGTGTGGGCATGTTTCAGTACCAGCAGTCAGTCATTCTAGATCCAATCTACATATAGTAAAGATTACTGTAAACTGCTCCTTCAAGGTCAAGGTATTCCCTTATTACAGTGGCTAAAGTTTAACAATATACGGCAACCCAGTGCGCAACACACTAGCCGTCCGCCAGGTGTTTTTACTCCAGAAAACGATGGCAGAAAAAAAAATAGAGAACAGATAACGGACCGATGGACGTAGGCAAGGGAGACCTCCCAAGCGTTTAACCGACAGCGGGCGACTGGAGGAACGATAGCGCAATTTTTCTGAGGAAATGTTTTCTTTTATTTTGAAACAACCAGTATTTATAAAAGCAGACCTGATATTAATTGCTTATGTAAATGTATCGTTGGTGAAATGCCTTCTGTCATAAAATATACCAACAGAAGAATGTTGTCCGTCCACCGACATCGCCTTTAGAGGACCAAGCATCCCGGCTGCGAACCGACAGTGGACCGACGGCGAATGTTTTTGCATGAGAAGTTGCTCCCACAGAAGACACAGTCGTACAATCCAATAAAATACCCGTCATCCTAAAGTATATCTAGTCATAAAGCAGAGCTGATAAACAAGGTGTTCCCTATCTGCACCCACTCCCTTACTTGACTAAGTTTTATTGACCTTACAGATCGTTCTACAAATATTTCATTTTGTTTACCAAGTCGCTGCCAGTCACAGAATTCTGTGGTGCTAACTGTGTTGACGGTAGCTGTGTCGAACAGCTGTCGCTCAGCTGTCATGTTGTTGTGATTTATTGCTAACTTTTCTTCTATTATTTTTAATGTTCTGAAGGCTTGAATTTGACAAAATTATATCGAGGAAGGTGTAAATTTTACACAGAATCTGATTTCTAGAATAATTTTATTGAAAAATGTCTACTTTCGAAGAAAACCCGGTGTTACGAAGCTAATTTCTCGGTATACTAAAACGTTGTCCGATAAAAGGGCTGAACATCAAAAATCCAAAAGAGACACAGGAAATCAAAGATTAAAACTTTAAAACTTGTATTTCAGCTTCTCGGCAGTATACCGTACCTACAGTCCCAAATCACCGTTCAACACTTTCCAAGGCTTGTGCAAGACTGCCTTTTACAATCTCTTCTCAGTAGGCTACGCCTAACACAGCCACACTTAATCCCCCTCGTTTGCTTTCTGACATTTCATTTCGTTATACCTCTTACGTAACACGATATGCAGTACCACAGACAGCTGCTAAAGTTAAAAATACGGTAACATTCCAACACGACACCCCGTGTAATAATATACCCACTACCAGTCAACCTTGAAAAGTCCATAAAATTAAGTGGCAGTGAAGGACATATTCTCCCAATTCGTTGCCAGACTTTCCCTATTCATTGCCAACTCTCACGACCGTCGGTTCTGTGGGATCATCTTGGCATGTGAAATATTTGTAATTTTTTCCAATGAACCGATTTCCATCATGAATGGTATTTTTACTGTAACTCATAAAATGCATTCGTAAATGTTTTCTAATGTAAAATACACGTGGGAAAAATGTTATCGGTCTGCCAGCGGACCGCCAAATACATACTACAATACTATAAATGTTCCTTAAAGCTAGGCCTACTGAAAGCTGCATATTCTTTTGGATGTTGATATGCAGAGCTAGTACATACGGACCATGCCAAAAACAATTCTTGTCTGCATGTAACTGTAGTTTGGAGATTGCCTCTTGTAATTTTTTAATTGCAGTTTCAGAAGCTAGGACACCTATTGGGAGTGAAATGCAAAGTGTAGCAAGTGAGCAACCACTGAGGGTTAAAGAAGGAGGGCTAATCATGACCGTTTAAATGCCCCTATATTTCATGATTTTGTATCTCAACACTTTGGGATTTGTAGAGGAACAATTGTTCTTCATATGTTGGGGACTCTGGGGACTTGAGGAGGTCATAATAATGTCATGTTCGTTTTTAGATGATCAAAATGTGTGGTGTTTTCAATTCATAAAGTGTTAACCAGTTCAAGGAACAAGAAACAGCCCTCTCAACATGTATGGTACATTTCAATTGATGTGGTGTACTCCTAGCATCCATCAACTACTGTAAACTGGTAATCACAGGTACTCATATATCTGTGAAAATAACTGCACTTTGCATAAAACAGGAGAATATTTTACAGCAAAAAATGCCGGAATGGAAATATTAGGCAACAATCAAAAATTGTTTATGATCTTGTTTAAAAAGACACATGAACAACCATCTCTTGCTTTGGATGTATAAGAATTGTTGTTCCTGACAAACCCTAATGTTGGTGTAAGTTATATGTTCATTACAGTATGCCATGTATTTAAGGTATTAATCTTAGCAGTTCTTTTATGTGTAAAGGGTGTGTGGAGTCGCGGCTTGATGTCTGGAATACTGAATAAATCTAGACACCCCTTACTGCTTAACCAGTTTTCATTGGATAAAAATGGTCAAATGTTATATTAATATTTGGTGAGCTGTCACTTCTACTTGTTAAATCTTATGTTAAGTAGGGTCGGCGTTAGGATGGAAGTAGGCACGATGGTTACTGTATGAGAGAATGGTGGGACACATTCAGTCCATTCTGGTATTAGACACTCTACACTCAATGTAAACAATGAAAATGTAAGAATACAACCAAGGTTCAATCTGATTGTCTGAAGGTTTTTCAAGCTTTATTATTTTATCAAAAAGAATGTAAAAGGAGGCTGCTCAAATGCTCTTAGATGACCGACATAAAACAGTGTTGTTTAAGTAATTATTGGTTAAATTTGTATGATCCTATTATCATTGTGCAGTTTATCTGATATTTAGCCTGATTAAAAGAGATGCTGATATTTTCAATGAACATCGGTCGCAGTTTGTTGTTGTCCGCCTGTGCTGTAACTCCTGTTGCTATGGAAAGTTATCCCCACCGACCAAATATTGAGTTTTATATGAATCCTCACTACCTCACCTGATTTTTCCTGAAAGTCAATATAAGTGTATTCTTCACGCCCTAAAACACCTGTTTGCACAATCTGGAACTTTCACTTTTTGCTTATTCTATGCTTATACTTCCATTGCTAAGGAGCTTTCTTCTGAAAAAATGACATTTTTTTGTTGTTTCTATAATTTGAAATTGGGTTTTATATTTATTCTGCGCTTTAACTACTGCTGCTAGAGAAAATTTCCCTAGCAACTAAAATAGTGTATTTTCGGTGATTACTCAAACATGTGCAACTTTGGAAAGTGGAAACATATTAGATATGTCATAGGACATACTTCCCTATGTATTTGGGCCATTTTTAGTACTTTCCATGAGGGAGGGGGAAGGACTGCGGAGTCAAGTAATAGAGCACTTTTGGGCCACTGACTCACAGCCTAATGGGACGGCTTTGTTTCAGCAATGTACTCTTTTGGCCTTGAAATAAACAGGTATATCTGGGCTTAGCCATCTACCCAGTTTCTTTACAATGAATACCTTTTTTTGATTATCCTAATTTTTCTTTGTCGGATGTTTTCCTTGATTAATCTCTAAATCAGTGGTTTCCAACCCTTTCCAGCCAAACGCCCGCTTTCACCAAATGAGGATGGGCAAACGCTCTCTACTTGTCTATAGCTTTCTATTGCTATGAACGAAACGATAATAATAAAACAATAACATGCTGTAATAAAAGGGTAGACCTACCGTAACATACATCGTTTTTAGGTGTGGGTTCGACCCAGGGTAGCAAAACAGGAAGCGGGACTTGAGAAACTGACACCCTTTTGAGATGGCGACTCTTTAACCCACGATTTACAAAAGCTGGAAGACTTGATCTTGATCGCGGTCAAGAGAGGAGAAACGTCTTTGGTATTTAAGTGACTCTGCCAGGGCCTCCCAAAATGAGGCCAAAGGTCAACATACCAGTGGGCGACTAGGGGATTCGCCCCGGAAGGTGTGAAGTATTTACGATATTGTTGACACGAGGATGACGTACTGTCAGTCAAATTTTGGCTATCTTCCTATTAGGCCCTACCTAATAACCTTAAATATAAACTAAAAATATTGCAAAATGAGCCTTAGCCCAGTTTGTATTTCATTAATAAATAGCGGGAGTTCCCTTTGATGCTGAATGGGGCCTGTCCTGTCGCAGGAGGAAGAAGAATGGTAGGGGTGGCATGGGGAATTGAAAGACTTGTGCCAATCAAGCTTACCAACAGGTAGAAATAATGAGAGAGCAGAAATTGGAGCACAGAAAAAGTGCATTTTTGAACACTTGATCAGTGGTTGGCAAGATCACACTCATTAATATTTTGGTTTATAACGGCAACAGATACAGTGTGAACCAACACTTCACCAACACTTCCACAAATTTGGTTAACATTTTAGTTTGTGGACGTAGCAATTGCCTGTATGTGGGTGAGACCAAACTTCGCCTGGTTGATCGAGTCACTGAACACCTCAGGTCCATCAAACAAAACCTTCAAGGTTATCCGGTAGCCACACATTTAAACCCCCATCACTGTGCTCAATTAAAGACTTGGTCGTCACCGCAGCCTTAATGTGCAGAGGTTCTGACCGTGATCTTCATACCGCCGAAAACCGGATTATCATGAAACTCGGGACCCTCTTTCCACACGGTCTTAACAGTAGAATGGCCCTTTAAAACTGGTTCCCTTTTTCCTTTCTTTTTACCAGTTTTACCCATCCTCCATTCGCATTTTTACACCGTGTTCCTTCTGTACAAACGGTTTGTCCGTGCCTTTCTTCAATGTGTTTCTTCTCTATTTCTACTTCATTGTTGTTCAGTTGCATTTCTTTGCCACCTGATGAAGAGTATATACTCGAAACGTCGTAGAATTATCCGCAAACGTTTAGCACTTTTTACGTCAACCTTTACCGATATATATATATATATATATATATATATATATATATATATATATATATAAAGAATTTTCCTTTTCTGTTATGTCATACCAATCCACAAATGTATTTCTTGGTGCTCACAATATTGTACGATACAACGATACAGAGCCACCCTCCCACATAAACACATAGTCAAAGATATGCCACATTCCACTTTTTTGTCTTGAGACCCCAAGGATACTACAGTATGTAAACCTATGAGAGATCCCTTGGCAAGGCAAGTAAGAATTTTGTCTTTTCAATATTACTGCCGCTTCTCCACAACATGTATAAATTTTACCTCAAATTAATTCATAGTTCCTCAGTAACAAAACATTCCTGGTTGTCCAGGTCATGTATACTACTTCATATAAGAAAGTCTTATTCAGTCCCACCATTTTATTCATGGTTCAAGTACTGAACTTGCAAATGAAATACTGGGACAAATGGTACTTTTGCAATTATCTCTTGTCTTGTAGGTGATTATATAAAAATAAACAAATACATAAAAGAGGGAATTATTTAGTGTTGAGATGTCGTGTAGCAGATTTGAGAAATATTTGAGGTGTTAAGCCTAAAAGTGGTAATATGTAATTAGGGTTATCTATACAAAAAATGCTTAAAAATTTTCCTTTGTGTAGCTATTTGGCATACTTATATCGAAAACTGTGATGCAATGCTGGATAAATTGGTCCCTTTAAAAGCTTCAAATTTCAAAATGGAACTTTCCAAAACTCACTTTCCAGGTTTGTAAATTCGGCAAATACAGTAACACAATTCAGCACACCCATTACCCTCCCCTGTAGTTTCATGTTCATGGAGACTAGATCTTGAGAAAAACATATGCTTGACGTAAGTGTGCGGTTCCTGCAAAGAACACCTTGGAGTGAAAGGTTATTCAAGACAAACAAAAATGCAGCTTGGGATGGAATCATCCTTTTAAACATGATGGGCTTTTTGCAGCATTTACTGTGGCTTCACTGTTTGCAGCTGTTTTGTTGGTCAACAAGAATTTCATCCATTAACACACATAGAATGTATCGTTAGGACTTCCAAGCAGTTCAACAGAAGACTGATAAGCATTGCATAGTAAAGTTTATGGTCAACTGTACTACAGTACTATCCCATAAAATGTGACTCTTAATCTATAATGTAAAGGTATTGTACATCCAGGTGTAAGACGACGGTTTGGGCCAGCTTCAGTGGATGCAGTACTCAATCTGCCGCTCTTGAAGTTCAATGAAATTACAGTATAAGTCTACAGCACTGTAGTAACTCCAATACACCAGCCATCTATAAAAGGTAAAGAACAGCACTAGTATATGAGACTGACGATAGTACAGTATTATCTCTGTTTCTCTAAGGTAAAGGCCGATACCTACTTTGCTTTGTTTGAATTAGAAATATATCAACCTTCAAACACACTGAGAAAGAATTCAGAGGCCACGACAGAGGGGATGGAGTATTAGGTTGGGGTGGGAAAGGGAATATAGGGACACCAACATACATTACATGATTACTCAAACAGCTGTTGATATGGTCCCCTGAAGTCTAACCTTCCTATCTTTTATGTGGGCTCAATCCAGCCAAGTCCTTGAAATATCTTCCCAAAACTGGTATGTCCTCCCCGACATGGTGACTCCGAGGCTATATGGTACCCATCATTATATCATGTAAACGCTTCGTAGTGAGCTGTACTTTGCACATCCTCACACATCTTTCTATGACATGGTTTATGCTGCCATAGCAACTAATCATAAGTAGGGCTACTGCATTGGTTCTCTAAATTCTCTTAAGTGGCAGCACACTTCATGACTTTCAACTGTATCGTCCAGTGTTTATATAAAGGCATGTCACCTGGTTGTCACAGGTCTCCCATTACATAAATATTAATGTTGTGACACAGGCGTCTAAAGTGTGTGTGTGTGGGGGGGGGGGGCAAACAAAACGTACGAGTTCAAGTTTGCTCCCCCCACCCAGTGGCGTAGCCAGAATATCATTGTTAGGGGGCAAGGTTTTCTCAAGGGAGCAACCAAAATAAACTTTTTATGCACTTACTACTGGTGCAGCGTGCAGCAGCCTGTACAATGTACATTGAACATGACCATGGTACGGTATATATTGATACTGCATGGATGCGGTTAAGCTATGCTTTGACAAATTAGACCAGGGGGCTATCATTTCTCGTGATTGTTTCAGTTAAAATCGTACCTGCCAACTGGTCGAATTGATCAATTGCCAAGGTGGTCATATTTATCAAAGTTTGTGTATTGGAAATTTTGTATTTTCATTAGTCAAAGAAAACTTCCCTTTTTTCTTTTAAACACAAACCTTGAAATTATTTGAAGGCAAGAAAGTGTTAACAATAATTTGGGTACAGTACACCCTGCCCCCAATAGCTATGCCACTGCCCCCACTCATGATGAAACCCCCAAGTTAATGTTCCCCTGTGAGAAATATCAAGAATGTTCAGTAATTTTCCTCAAAATTTGCACAATATGTAGCACCAAATTGCACCTAAGGCACCTCAATATTGAAGAATTTTCCAGTGGGGCATTGGAAACCAAACAAATATTCGCCCCCCCCCGAGCTTCCTTAGTGCCTTTGTGTTAAAAGCTGCTTAAAACTACAACAGAACAATATTGCCAATAACAGCAAATACGAGATGGTGCCTAGCCTAATGTTAAATTATACTGAGGCTGCGATCCCTTACCACAGTGTGCTGTGCGCATGGGCGGCGATCCCGGGGGGGGGGACAGGGGGACATGTCCCCCAGTATTTGAGAAATCGCCCATTGACTTTTGATTTTTCACACAGTAAATTTTGTGAAAATGGGGTGATGTCCCTCCCAATATTGAGAACAAATCGCCGCTGTTGGCTGTAGGATAACCCGAGGCCGCTGTAGACTGCAGCGTAAGTTGGTGTCCCAACTTTTCTTCCTGATGAGTCCTTGTTTGCGACGACACACCAATGTTTTTATGTAAATAAGAGATATGTAAATAAGCTCAATCGAGTAATTTTGTACGCTTGCGGTAGGAACATGGGGTGTATGGAAGCCAGATGAGCTCATAAAGCCTATTTACTGTGCCATAGCTTCAAAGGCAGTCCCTTTGTTAATTTATACAGATTACACGTAGCCTTTGCCATTACACGGTGAACCACTTCGACCGCCGATCTTTGATTACTTGCCGAAGGCAGGCAAGGAATCTACGCGATGGTGATGTCGTGGGTGTGTGTGTGTGTGTGCGTACTTACTTTCCATTCAGACTGTGGACCTAAACAATGGATTTCAGGTCCTTAGAAGGAAATACAATAGATATCTCATGTTTTCAAAAGTTTAACAATAGAGGTCTATTGTTAAAGTTAGGGTTAAGGAAGCAAACACAATAAAGAAAACAATAAGGTCCTCAAACAGTTTGTAAAGCACAGCTGTGCGTGCGTTTTAGTGTATGTGACGCTTTGCTTGTAAATATCTCAAGAACGGTTAGTCCGAAGGATCTCATACTTGGTATGTACACTGCCCATATTGAGTAGATGATCCCTGTTGTTTCTGGTGGAAGTCAAAGGTCATGTGGGGTCACCAGAGGTCAACTGGTAAATACTTGGAAATTGCTTGTAACACAACACTCTTTCTCAAGATGTGTAACTTCAAGGAATCTCATACTTGGAACGTGCGTGGCCCACATTAGGAAGATTGTTTTTGGTAGAGTACCGGTACATACCGGTACTTACAAAAATTCCGGTATACCGTGAAACGTTAATTTGGCGTAATTCTGTGGCGTACAGAATACAAACTTTGTGTGGCATAACAAACACTAATGTTAGCCTAGCCTACACCCTAAGCCAAAATACACAGTAGGCCTACGCCTATGCCTGTAGTAACAAACAGTAATGCACTGTAAGGATTATTCTTTCTGAGACTCGGGTGTTAATAAGTTGCCAAGATATGTAACTTCAAGGAATCTCATACTTGGCATGTGCATGGCCCCTATAAGAAAGATGATCCCTATCGTGTTTGGTGGAGGTCAAAGGTTATTTGGGGTCACCAGATATCTAAAAGATTAAAACCTTGTATCTAAAGCAGAACAACTTTGTTGAATCTCATACTTTAGTATGTGGAGAGCCTGTATTGAGTTAATGATGCTCATCATTTTTGGTGGAGGTCAAAGGTTATTTGGGGTCACCAGATATCTAAAAGATTAAAACCTTGTATCTAAAGCAGAACAACTTTGATGAATCTCATACTTAGTATGTGGAGAGCCTGTATTGAGTTAATGATGCTCATCATTTTTGGTGGAGGTCAAAGGTTGTTTGGGGGCATCGGAAGTCAAAACGTAGAATTTCTTTGCCCAGGTAAACTTTGTAAGTCACATGCACAGGTCCATGTTATCTTTTTTTCTGATTCGCCTACTGACAGTAATAGACTTACAATTCATTGGCAAGGAATCACAAAGCCTTTTGGCCTTCTGGTTATATTGGCAGCTATGGTTACGTTGATACACGCACATACGCGTATGTAGCAACAATCACTGCAGCAAAGTACGCAGACGATGTTACTCTCTCAGTAAGACGCGGGAAAAACTTTGAACGGCGATGGCCTAGGCCTAGTTCAAGGAACAAAGTGTACGTGAGAACTAGGCCTAGGTACCCTAGGCTAAGCCATACGTAAGCCTAGCATATAGGCTACTATGATATTTGGTACGTTACCTGTAGGACTATTTCCATTTGTTAATTGCTGTATTATAGTGTATGTTATGACATTAAGGCCCATGCCGTTGACCCATTGTTAGAATGTCGGTACGTAGACAGGGCTATAGAAAATTAAATGAAGTTTTGTTTGTACTGTATCACCTACGGTATTTGAAGAAGGATGATAAAGTATTAGTTTCAAAACTTAAGATATGACTTCAGTTGTCTTTTGTGATTGCTTTTCCTGAAGAATACATGCTAATGTCATCTCTGCCGCTACTTATTGTCTACAAGCAGGTTGGGATCTGTCAGACATGGCCAAACAATTTTATATAACTCATTAGGCAAGAAGCCGTAGTGCATGTTTTCTTATACACAGTGTACTACACTAGTGACAAAGCATGAGAGTGATTGAGTGGATATTCAACGTATCACCAGTGTATTTCTTGCTAGGCTCGGCTGGTGAACCGCTAAAGCAAAAGTGTCAGCGGACGGTTGGCGGCTCACTGGTGTTTCTATGGCAGCTTCCGCCGGCAGGACGCTGGAAAAAAGCCTGCCATTTCTCTGGCGGACCGCCGGTGTTTGACGCTAGTGGTTCGCTAGACTTGCGTCTGGCCGACTGCCAACTGTCCGCCCGCTTACTGCTAACTGGGAAGACATTTTGAATCAATATTGGACTTTCTCCTTTTCTTGAAAAAAGATTCCTCACTTTGAAAATAATATACATCATTGTAAATTTTATATTGCACTATTGGGCATATTTTGCCTTAAAATGTCATTTCTCTGTTTTTTTTTTTAATTCTAATTTGTCAATAACGACCAGCGTAGGGCTTAAATTAATTTAAAATTTTATTTCCTGGTAGGAACTTATTTGAAAATATGAAGCACACCTCTTAAAAATTTATTTTGTTTTTATCCAAAAATGTTCAAAATGGACCGTAATTGATTTTCGAAGGTGCTAGCTAACTAAGAAATATCTTAACTGTAAGTAGATTGTGGTACTATAATCGTTCACTGTTTGCACTAAAAAAGCCAACGTCAGTTTTGTGAAGGCTTTTTATGCCAATGACAGGTTTACTGTTACATCTTCTACTATTTGGCTTTTGGGCATCACGACCTGAGTAAAGATTGAGAACTGGGAAACGTAACGGCTTAAATTCATACAATTTCAAAACAAAACTGATGAACATGGGAGAATAAAAACGCTTCAAGACCTGAAAACCACATTATCCAGGAGACCTTCTCATATGTATTGCGGGATTCTTATGTTGGTGTGAGAGTTACACATGAGATTGCAGAGCGCTGATTAGTGCAAGCTCATTTTTTTTCAAATATTGTTTGAGCTACTGTTTCACATCAATAGCTGGACAATATTGTACTACCGAATTGCATTTTATTGGTTAACTTAGAAAGTTGTAGGCTGTCCTATCAACTTCCCATGCCTATCTGAAGCGAGGAAGAAAATGGTCAAAGATGTACTTTTAAGTACTTTAAAAAAATAGGAACTTTACTTGCCGAGTGTCGAACAGGAATGGGCACCGAAAACATAGCCAATATTGCTATACTATTCGTATTGATTGTGTTATCATTTCTGAACTTGTGCTGGTCCGTTTGCTCTGAAGTGTCCGTGTGACTGATTTCCTTAAGTGTCTATTGGTGTGGGGGTGGAATGACCCTCCGTCTTCTTTTGAGACAACTTAGTGATGTTTATCTTCAGTGAACACAGTTGATGCATTGTCTGGTTATTTTCAAGTACAAACTATAGCTGAACTTTGAACTGGAAGGAACAAATAAAATGTAAACTGTATAATTATTAGCTTTTACGCAGCTGTTTCGGATGAATAAACACATAAAGAAATAATTCGAAGGACGTTAATGAAGTAGTGATTTCGGTAAACATTCAAATACGTTAATTCTTAAAAAAACAAACCTTTGTCCATTGTCCTTCAAAATAATAATAATAATAATAATAATAGTAATAATAATAATAATAATAATAATAATAATAATAATAATAATAATAATAATAATAATAATAATAATAATAATAATAATAATAATAATAATAATAATAATAATAATAATAATAATAATAATAATAATAATAATAATAATAATAATAATAATAATAATAATAGTAATAATAGTAATAATAATAATAATAATAATAATAATAATAATAATAATAATAATAATAATAATAATAATAATAATAATAATAATAATAATAATAATAATAATAATAATAATAATAATAATAATAATAATAATAATAATAATAATAATAATAATAATAATAATAATAATAATAATAATAATAATAATAATAATAATAATAATAATAATAATAATAATAATAATAATAATAATAATAATAATAATAATAATAATAATAATAATAATAATAATAATAATAATAATATAATAATAATAATAATAATAATAATAATAATAATAATAATAATAATAATAATAATAATAATAATAATAATAATAATAATAATAATAATAATAATAATAATAATAATAATAATAATAATAATAATAATAATAATAATAATAATAATAATAATAATAATAATAATAATAATAATAATAATAATAATAATGTGAATCATTCCTTCTTTCTTTGATGAAAGATTTCTCCGCTGTTCTGTTATATCAGCAGAAGTTATATACATTAGTAAATTGAAAGGTACTGTTTGATAAATAGTAGCATAAGAACAATACAAAAAAGGGCACTTCCAAAGAGTCAGCAAAGTCAAATTGTCCAAAAATGGTGAATCAAATAAAAAGGTTTGGACATAAAGCAAACGCTCGCTCAAGGTCACTATAATTTACTTTCGTTTTTACTTTATACCTTTTCCTTTGCTCAACTTTCAAAGCAAATTTAAATTTATGAAAGAAATCATTTATTAACGGTTTTTCATTCCTTAGTTATCTAGAGTCTACAGTATATTATATCGAAACTTTTCTATTTCTGTAATTAATCTCTGTAATGTTACTCTGTTGCCTCTTTGGTGTTGTACAGTTTAAGTTTTTTTTTTTCTTCATCCTATGGTGTACCATACGTTTCCAACCTAATTGTGAAAATACGAATACTTACCATGTGCGAGATGAAATGAAATAAAGGAGAAAAAAAAAAATAAAAATAATAATAATAATAATAATAATAATAATAAGCGTGGATACTAACTTAGGGCGACAGTTACATTGACTTGCACACTAAAAATTCAAATTTTCTAACCCTAACCCTAACCCTACCCCTAACCCCACCCTAACCAAATTTGGCAGACATACTTATTAGACCAAAATGAACAATTTAAGCCTATTTGCGACAATAAAATTATTTTTCTAAATGGTACCTATTCCTTTAAGGCGACAGTTATGTGTCGCCTTAATTCCAGGTGTCGCCTTAATGTTGTTGAATTAGCATGAACTGTCGCCTTAAGGTGGAATCCATGCGGATAATAATAATAATAATAATAATAATAATAATAATAATAATAATAATAATAATAATAATAATAATAATAATAATAATAATAATAATAATAATGATAATGATAATGATAATGATAATAATAATAATAATAATAATAATAATAATAATAATAATAATAATAATAATAATAATAATAATAATAATAATAATAATAATAATAATAATAATAATAATAATAATAATAATAATAATAATAATAATAATAATAATAATAATAATAATAATAATAATAATAATAATAATAATAATAATAATAATAATAATAATAATAATAATAATAATAATATAATAATAATAATAATAATAATAATAATAATAATAATAATAATAATAATAATAATAATAATAATAATAATAATAATAATAATAAGAATAATAATAATAATAATAATAATAATAATAATATATAATAATAATAATAATAATAATAATAATAATAATAATAATAATAATAATAATAATAATAATAATAATAATAATAATAATAATAATAATAATAATAATAATAATAATAATAATAATAATAATAATAATAATAATAATAATAATAATAATAATAATAATAATAATAATAATAATAATAATAATAATAATAATAATAATAATAATGATAATAATAATTTTTTTGTCTCGTTTTTATTTAATCCTTTGATGCAACAATATATGTACTATTTACATCACATATCTATTCTTAACAAAGGTTGAACCCATAAATCATATAGCATACTCATAGAATAAACATTTCTTTGAAGAGTGTGATGCGAGATACATTATTAGCCTTGCTTAATATGTAATATTCAACGTTTAGGTAATACTTAAATTTATAGGAAAAGCAATGGCATCTGGAATATTATTATTTAACTTGCAATTAAAAATATAGTACTTTCCATGTAAAATAAAAAAATTGATTGGATGTTTAGCATCCTCGAACTTCCCAAACTTAATATAATTAAAATCAATTACAAATGTACTTTTTAGACACAGGTTACATATCTCTGACCAAAAGAATTTAACGTAATCACATTCCCAAAAGAGGTGCTCCAGTGTCTCATTAACTTCATGACAGAAAGTACAAAGTGAGCTTTCTTTAACCTTTATCCTATATAGAAAATTATTTACACCAAGTATTCTTTGCAAGAAACGGAACTGAAAATAATGCAACTTCGTATCTCTCACAGCAATATAAGGTAACATAAAAATTTGATACCAGTCATACACTTTGTTATCAATATCCTGCCATTTAAAGATTGCCTTTGGAACTTGTGACTTCTCCTTAACTAAATAATTATATACATATTTCGTGATCCTTGGTAAAGAGATGGCTTTCGTGAGCCGTTGCTCATTTTCATTTTGAATATGGACGCAATTAATACTTTTTTTCCAAGACGACGGAATTGCAGAAAGGATACCAAAATAAAGAGTGAATGGAAAACGGTTCAAATCATGATTCATACAAAAAGAGTTATAATCCAAAGCATTACCATCTTGGTCGAAAACATGATGTAATTTGAAAGCCTCCTTACGTCTGAGAATATTAGAAAAAATAAGTTTGTTATCAATTTTTATAAAGGAATTGTTCAAAACGCTCTGGTTTCCATAAAAGTTACTATCTGGAGATCTAAAATTAAAGTCAGACCATGCATAACAAACATCACGAATAAAAACATTTGAAATATTGATATCTTTTTAGAAAAATTGCATTCAAATAAAAAAACCTTTACCATATTTTTTAAGTTCTTCATCAAACAAAACCTTCAACAAACTATCATTTCCATCAAGATAAAGTTTAACCCACTTACATTTTAAACTTATTGCAAATAACCTTACATCAATCATACTTAAACCACCTTTAGATTTACTATTGATTAAAACATTTCTCTTAACTTTGTCTGGCTTTTTAGACCAGATAAAACTGTAGAAAAGGCACTCAAGATCCTTAAAATATTGATTACTTGGATTTGGTAAGACAGAAAAAAGATAAACTAGTTGAGATATAAGAAAAGTTTTAATAAGAACAATTTTTCCAATGGGAGTAAGGTCCCGGGAAGACCAGAGGTTAATAATTTTTTTAATTCGAGATAATTTCGGAACATAGTTCAGCTGAAAAAAATCATCATGATGATGCGTAAATGAGATACCTAGATACTTGACGGATTCGTTGCTAATGACAAAGTCAAATGTTTCAAAATATGGGGGTGGGTAAGAGAAAAGAGGGCCAAGAGGGAAAAGAGAGGATTTGTCTAAATTTACATTTAGACCAGACGCTTTACAAAACTTTTTAAGTATACTCACTGTTTCAACAATATCATTCAATGACCCATCTGTTATAATAACTGTGTCATCTGCATAGGTAGAAATTTTAAAAACCGAATTTGAGATAACAATTCCATTAATAGTGAAACTAGATTTGATCATAGCAGTGAAAATTTCGGCACATGTAATAAACAAGTAAGGATAATAATAATAATAATAATAATAATAATAATAATAATAATAATAATAATAATAATAATAATAATAATAATAATAATGATGATGATGATGATGATGATGATGATGATGATGATGATGATGATGATGATGATGATGATGATGATGATGATGATGATGATGATGATGATGATGATGATGATGATGATGATGATGATGATGATGATGATGATGATGATGATGATGATGATGATGAGATGATGATGATGATGATGATGATGATGATGATGATGATGATGATGATGATGATGATGATGATGATGATGATGATGATGATGATGATGATGATGATGATGATGATGATGATGATGATGATGATGATGATGATGATGATGATGATGATGATGATGATGATGATGATGATGATGATGATGATGATAATAATAATAATAATAATTAGATTAGTCTTAGACCTTATTAATTACTGCGATGAGAATGATATTCCTGGTGCGCTTATTTTTCTCGATTATGAAAAAGCGTTTGACCGTCTTGATTGGAAATTTATTCAAAATACCCTCTCTTACTTCAACTTTGGCAAGGATTTTAGACTGTGGATCAGAACGCTCTATAGTAATGTTTCATCTTGTATTGTTAATAATGGTTTTCTTTCTGATTATTTCAATGTCTCCAGAGGTGTCCGTCAAGGATGCTCTCTTAGTCCATATTTATTTATCACTTGTTCGGAAATTTTCAGTGCTTTGGTTAAGTCTAATGCTAACATTGAAGGTATTGTTATTGCAAATTCTGTTTTAAAAATCTCGACTTATGCCGATGATACTGTAGTGATAACCAATGGCTCATTGAATGATATTTCGGAGACGGTGAAACTACTTGATAAGTTTTGCAAAGTCTCGGGTCTTAAGGTAAATTTGGACAAATCTTGTCTTTTCCCGCTCGGACCATTATTTTCGACCCCACCACGTTATTTCCAAACATTCGATTTTGTCATTTGCGACGAACCTGTCAATTATTTAGGCATCTCCTTTTCTCATCATCAAGAAGACTTCTTTAAGTTAAATTATGTCCCTAAACTTTCTCGTAACAAAAGTATTATTAATCTCTGGAGTTCCAGAGATCTAACTCCCATCGGTAAAATTGTTCTTATCAAGACATTTCTTATTTCACAACTTGTTTATCTATTCTCTGTTCTACCGAATCCAACTATCCAATTCTTTAAGGATGTTGAAAGTCTACTCTATGGTTTTATTTGGTGTAAAAAGCCTGACAAAGTAAAACGAAATGTTTTAATAAATCCTAAATGTAAGGGAGATCTTAACATGATCGATGTTAGGTCATTTGCAACAAGTTTAAAGTGCAAATGGGTGAAACTTTACCTTGGTGACAATGAGGGTTTATGGAAAGTTTTGTTTGACGAAGGACTGAAAAATTATGGTAAAGCCTTTTTATTTAAATGCAACTTTTGTAAAAATGATATAAACATTTCCAATAATTTTATACGTGATGTTTGTTATGCCTGGTCAGATTTTAATTTCAGAACCCCAGATGTTTCTGATTACGGTAATCAGTATATTATAAATAATTCGTTTATAAAAATTGATAACAAGTTATTCTATTCAGATTCTCTTAAGGAAAACGGAGCCTACCGAGTGCGTGACTTTTTTCATAGCAATGGAAATGCTATTGAATATAATCGATTTTGTGCTAAGTTTGAGTTGAATTATTTCCCTTTCACTATTTATTTTGGTATTTTGTCGGCGATTCCAAGATCCTGGAAAGAAGGTGTTTTTCCTGCTCTAAACCCTAATGGTAATGAGCAACGCCTCATAAAGGCGGTCACGTCATTTAAAGTAACAAAGTATATCTACAAGTATTTAATTGAAAAACGAGTTGAACAACAAAAAACAATCCAGAGATGGCAAGAAATTGACAATAAAGAACATGACTGGGATAGAATTTTTACCCTTCCTTATCTTGCTGTGCGTGATACAAAAATTCACTACTTTCAGTACCGTTTCCTACATAAAATTCTTGGTACAAATATGTATTTATCAAAAATCAAGGTAAAGGATTGTTCTTTATGTACTTTTTGCCGTAATGATAATGAAACGTTAAGCCATTTGTTTTGGGATTGTGATTTTGTTAAAACATTCTGGGTACAATGCTGTAAACTCTGCTTAAAGAGCAACTTCGACTTAAATTATGATTACGTTAAGTTTGGCTTCCTTGATGATGCTAAACACCCAATCAATTTTTTTATACTACATGCAAAGTATTATATCTTTTGCTGCAAATTAAATGGTAAGACACCAGATGCCATAGCTTTCTCCTACAAACTTAAATATTATCTACAGGTGGAATATTACATTCTTAAGAAAGTAAACAATGAATACCGTTGTTTGTTTCTAAAAAATGTGTTTAAGGAATGATTGAGCTTTTTTAACCCAACTACTTTCTCTTGGTACCGAAACATCTCTGTTTTTGAAACTTTGTTTTGAGATCTCAACTAATAATGTGCATTTTGTTAATGCATGTAGGGCCATAAAATGTATAAGATTACACTATGTACCAAATTTTTTGTCCAATCACTTTATTTATCAATGCAAGTAAAGGTGATGCTAAGAAGTACCAACGTTTATGGTTTCATTTGGTAATTGAAAGCTCAATGTATATAATTACGAAGAAAGTGATTCAATTTACAAAACCTTGAAAATTCTATCTAATGTACACAATCATGAAAATTACGGTTCAATGTATTTCACTATGAAAAAGCTCAGTTCAATGTATATAATTATGAAAAACCAAAGTTCAATGTATATAATTATGCAAAATAAAAGTTTCATGTATTTAAGTATGAGAAATGGAAGTTCAATGTATATAACCATGAAAACTGAAAGTTCAATAAACGAGACAAAAAAAAAAAAAATAAAAACAATAAAAAAAAAAAAAAAATAATAATAATAATAATAATAATAATAATAATAATAATAATAATAATAATAATAATAATAATAATAATAAGCGTGGATACTACCTTAGGGCGACAGTTACATTGACTTGTACACTAAAAATTCAAATTTTCTAACCCTAACCCTAACCCTACCCCTAACCCCACCCTAACCAAATTTGGTAGACATACTTATTAGACCAAAATGAACAATTTAAGCCTATTTGCGACAATAAAATTATTTTTCTAAATGGTACCTATTCCTTTAAGGCGACAGTTATGTGTCGCCTTAATTCCAGGTGTCGCCTTAATGTTGTTGAATTAGCACGAAGTGTCGCCTTAAGGTGGAATCCATGCGGATAATAATAATAATAATAATAATAATAATAATAATAATAATAATAATAATAATAATAATAATAATAATAATAATAATAATAATAATAATAATAATAATAATAATAATAATAATAATAATAATTATCATAATAATAATATAATAATAATAATAATAATAATAATAATATAATAATAATAATAATAATAATAATAATAATAATAATAATAATAATAATAATAATAATAATAATAATAATAATAATAATAATAATAATAATAATAATAATAATAATAATAATAATAATAATAATAATAATAATAATAATAATAATAATAATAATAATAATAATAATAATAATAATAATAATAATAGTGATAGATCTTTTACATGGACCTCAAACATTTCCTCTGATATATATTGTAGACTGGACTTCTTTTTGATTTCACGTACTTTATCTCATACAGTTAGTCGTGTTAATACCTCCGCCAGCCTCTGTTCAGATCACTCGATTGTGAACCTGGATATTAATGTTAGTAACGTACAAAGAGGTCCTGGTTTTTGGAAATTTAACAACTCACTTTTGAAAGATCAGCAATTTTTAGCTCTTATTACTGATATTATCAATAATGTTAAATGTGTGTATACCAACACGGGTGCAGTTAATACTTGGGAGTATATGAAATACTCAGTTCGAAAATTTACTGTTGCTTATAGTAAAAACAGGGCTAAAGAAAGACGTAAATCTGAAAGAGACCTCCTTAAGGAGATCAGTCATTTAGAAAGGGATATTTACAGCTCACATTCCGATTACACTCGTAACAAGCTTTTAGAGGCAAGAAGCAAGCTCCAGGCGATTTATGATTTCAAAATTCGTGGTATTAATTGTTCGCTCACGGGCCCGCTGGGTTGAAGAAGGGGAGAGGAATACTAATTATTTCTTGAATCTAGAAAAAAGGAACAAAAGTTATAATGTTATTAGAAAACTTATTGGAAACGATGGTAGGGAGATTTTTGAGAATCAAAGTATCCTCGATGAACTCACACACTTTTACCATTCACTTTACACTAGCGATAATTGTAGTTCAGTCACCTTTTGTAGTAGTATTAATAACTCTAATAAACTCTCTGAGGAGAATGCTAGGTCTTGTGATGGCTGGCTTAGTGATGAGGAATGCCGAACAGCCCTTTTTTCTTTAAAGAATGGTAAGAGTCCAGGAAGCGACGGACTCACGGTTGAATTTTATAAACATTTTTGGCCTTTAATTGGTGATACAGTTGTTAACTCCTTAAATTGTGCATATTCAAATACTAAAATGTCTGACGAACAGGGTAGAGCTGTTATTACATTAATTCCAAAGCCCAACAAGGATCCAGCCCTCGTTAAAAATTATAGGCCTATTTCGTTGTTAAATGTTGATTACAAAATTTGTTCAAAAGCCCTTGCTTCTAGAATTAAAAATGTTATTTCGTTCATTATTAATGATAATCAAACTGGTTTTATAAAGAATAGGTTCATAGGTGAAAAACGTTCGTTATATATTAGACTCTATTGATTACTGTAAAGATAATAATGTACCAGGCTTTCTCCTTTTAGTTGATTTTGAAAAGCCTTTGATAGACTGGAGTGGGATTTATCTACAGGTGCCTACACTTTTTTAATTTTTAACAGAAGCTTCATCCAGTGGATCTCTACTTTATATTCAAAAGCAACATCTTGTGTGTGTAATAATGGTTTTTCCTCAATCTTCTTTAAAGTTTCTAGAGGAGTTAGGCAAGGATGTCCCATTAGTCCTTATCTTTTCATTTTGTGTGCCGAAGTACTCGCCTTACGAATTAATTTGTTACCAGATATTAAAGGTTTATCAATCGCTAATCACGAAACACGCATTATTCAATACGCCGATGACACTTGTATTTTTCTTGATGGTTCCCACTCGTCAGTGAAAGCAGTCGTTGATATTTTTGAAGAACTTCATACGTCTTCAGGATTAAAAGTAAATTTTGAAAAGTCGAATATTTTTCCTTTAGGACCTTTGTTAAACAGTAAACCCAATTTTCTGCATAACTATGGTTTTAGTTGGACTGTTAGTCCGGTCACTGCCTTAGGCATTACTTTTGACCACTGTAAAGACAATTTGTTTCGCTTGAATTATACTCCAAAGTTGTCACGCCTTAAGAATGTGTTAAATTTATGGTCACAGCGTGACCTCTCCCCCATTGGAAAAATAACTCTTGTTAAGTCTTTTGGTCTCTCTCAATTAGTTTATCTCTTTCAGATATTGCCGAATCCACCTCAAAACTTCGTCAAGGAATTAGAAAGTTATATTTTTAATTTTATTTGGTCGGGCAAACCGGACAAAGTTAAGCGTAGAACTTTAATTGCACCTATTTCAGAGGGCGGACTCAAAGCTACTCATGTTTCATCTTTCATCAATAGTTTAAAAATGCTCTTGGGTAAAACAGATATTTAAATGATACCAAAGGTTCATGGAATGTTTTTTTTGATTCTATCTAAAAAGCAATGGAAAATCCTTTTTATTTCCATTGCAATTTTGAAGCAAAGGACATCAAAACCAATAATGTTTTCATAAATGACGTATGTGCGGCATGGGCACAGTTTAATTTTAAGCAACCTTTAGATCATTATAACAATCAAATTTTATGGAATAATTCTTATATTAAGGTCAATAATAAGTTAATATTCTATAAACATTTGTTCGAGAAAGGAGTGACCTACGTAAAAGATATTTTTGATAATGACAATCAAATACTTCCGTATAATTCTTTTGTAAGGAAATTTTGGCGTACGGTTTTGCCCATTCACCATTTATTACGGTATTATCAAAGCAGTTCCTGGGCTTGGAAGCAAAGTATTACTGACGGGGTAACAATGCCAATCGATCCAGGTTACAGAGAGAATCTTCTCTTGCTGTTTCTAGTAT